>CM076572.1:935723697-936943829 GCA_034641835.2 Pinus albicaulis | reverse complement strand
TATCAACACCTTAGAAATAAGCCAATTTGAGGGGGCAACCTCCAATACATTACATGAATGAAAAATTCTTCGATGATACAAATGACCAAAACCTCCTTCTATATATAGGAGTCCATGGGGCCACAATATAATCCTAGTGGGGCCACAATGTAATCCTAGCCGACCTAACAATAATAATGTAAGGACACAATAATAACAATATGGGGGTTACAGGGGTACAACAATAAAAATAAGAGGGGCTACACTAACATAATAAGGGACTACACTATTAATATGGGGACTTAACACTTTGTTGGCAAACCTTGAACCTCCGAACCTGGGTCAAGACCCCTCAAGCCAAAAAATGGTTCTATTGCCGGGACCGGGAGCATTTTGAGAGAGGGATTGGGTAATGCCAAGGCCGTACTAGAAGCCTGAGAGAAAGGAAATTGATGAATGGTTTGAACAACAAGTTCAGGAATTTTCCATAAAAGAAAACCGCAGTGAAAGGTTAACCACCGAAGAATGGAAGAATAATTACATTTTCATAGAGATCTACGAGATCTTATTTCTAACCATTGCGATCAAGCTCCAGGAGTGGCTCGCAAGGTTGGTAGAATTTCAGAAGTGTTGGAAGGATGAGCAGGTCACGGAGTGGACCCCTGAAATAATCTAGAAGTTAGAAAAGCCTGATAACACCAGCACTCACACGGTGGAATATTGGGTAGACAGTGTGTTAGGAGGATTTGTGATAGAATTTGCCATCGATCAGTTTGTCTCCTACTCTGAACCAGAGTGAATATTCTTCAAAGGGTTCTGAGGTAAGTTCTGAAGACCTTAACATTGTTGATCAAGATATTATTGTGCAAAAAGAGTATTTTGTGTAGCCATACCGAGTGAATGACCTCTGATCTGGACGGGAGCGCAACGCGAAGTGGAACATACTACAAAACCAACCTAGAAGGAGATAGATTGGTCTACAGTCTGGTAAGATAAGTAGCTTAATAGAGTCCTCCAACCACACCGCTTTCAAACCAGCCTAGGGGTAAGAATTCACCTACACCTCCGCCACCCGAAGATGACATCGTTGCGCACATGAAGTTGCCGACCTTTAAGGGTGTGGGAGATGAAGACATGGATCAGTTTTGGTTTGTCGCAGGATTGGTATGGACTGCGCAGAACGTAGTTAGTGATGCGATGAAAAGGGCATAGTTTTCCCTTGCCTTCGAAGGAAGAACTTTGGGCTGGTATATGGGATACATCGGCCAAAACGCAAATGCAATCATTGAAGATATTAAGAATGCCCTGAAAGAGTAGTTCAAGAAACCTAAGTCCTACTCTCAAATCATGGTTGATCTAAAGGATTTCAAGCAAGGGCCTTCTGAATCTGTGTGGGAGGTTGATCAACGACTGAAGAAGGTGATCAGAGAAGGGGGATTCCAATATGATGACAGATAGCACACAGAATGGTTCATTGCTATGTTGCTACCTCACTTACGCATACCTATGGGGCACCAAACTTTCGAATCAAAGGAGAAAGCCTTGGAGGGTTCCATGAAGTTAGAAGTTGTGCCTCGGGACGAGACTTAGTCGGGCATCCAACAGATCCAGGGATAGCTGGAAGTAATGCACATAGAGATCCAGAACCTGCAGAAGGAACGAGTTGCAGAGTCTAGCCCCGAGAGATGGTGCATACGATACCGGGTGAATGGTCATACCAAGGATAACTGCCCTCTGTTAGTAGACTATATTCAGGCTAGGGGACCTAGCCCATTGTGCCCTAGGGAAGCTGCGGGACCCAATGGGCCAGCGCTATGGTGCGATGATTGTCGCGTTGTAGGGTTGCACAATACCAACCAATATCCCTGCCTTGCTATGTATGTTCCAGAGGTAAAGCAGCAATTGTGTAGGTTCTGCAGATCGGTGGGACATGATGAACATAACTTCCGGACGTATGATTTAAAGATTGTTCAAGGAAACTTATATAGAGTACAATCAGACCCTACATCGCCAAGATCCCCTACAAGCATAGGTGGCTCCCCATCAAGGGGCAGGGGAGGAGGGTGAGGTGGAAGTGCAAGTCATGGATGAGGTCAGCTAATCTATTATAACTGTGGAGAAGCAGGACACTTTGTAAGGGACTGTCCGAACCCTACAAGGAAATCTTACCGATATTATTGACATTTGAACCATGCGATTGAATATTGTCCAATCTTAATATCAAAAATGTAGGAAAAGTTGCTGACACCTATGCAGAATGTGCATAGAGTTAAGGATGAGCTACGAGACAAAGATCCAAGTGTGAATGTTGTGACACATAGTAGGATGGCTACCCGGGGACCTGAGGAGGAGGCTGCGATGGAACCTCTGATCTGAAAAAAAGTTATCAAATAAGAAGGTTTGGACCTAAAAAAGGGAAAAGAAACATTTGTCGTAGCTCGCAAGGACTTTACTGAGGCGGAGACAGCTACTACTCAGGCACCTGCGAACCTCAAGGCAGATGAGGAGGTCGAGCCCTTTTTGCAGGCATGTATGAAGTTGATGTACAACCCAAAGGTTGTGGAGAATCTTCAAACATTAATAGATAGCTACGCAGTGCGACCCAATCTACCCTCGGAGGTCAAGGATGCGCACAAGCTATACAGGTATAAGAAACGTACCAGAAGAGAAATGTGGTTGACTGCGCAGATTGGTGACTACAAAATGGATCAGGTTATTTTGGAGCTAGGATCAAATGTGAACGTGTTACCTAAACAGAATTGGCAATGAATGGGAGAGCCTAAGTTGGAATGGTCCACCATTCAGCTGTGCATGGAAAATTAGCCGAAAATCATCTCACTAGGAAGGTTGTCTAAAATTACGGTGGATATCGCAAGAGTAAAGGCCCAAGCTGACTTTGAGGTAATTGAAATTGTAGAAGATGCAGACTCCTAACCTGTGCTCTTAGGGTTGGACTGGACCATATATATGGGTGGTATCATCAACCTCAAAAAGAGAAGCATCATGTTTGAGAATAACGATACAAGGGTGATAGTACCATTAGATCCTATAGAAGGCGAACGATACACGGAGCTAGTGCGCGATGAAGAGGAGGTGGATCACATTTACAAGTTGACTGTGAGGGATAAATATTGGATCAACCCCACGGCGGGTGGAGTACTCTACTGGGAGAATGACAGTGAATGGATAGAGAGGTCTGACTCCGATGGGGAGATGGAGAATCGGCAAAATCGGTTGCACGATGTCTCTGCGCTGCGATGTCTTCGAGTCACAAGGTAATTCTGCTACGTTTCCTTAGATGTAAGAGACCTACCCTACTTTGATGGTTCTGGTAGCATAAAACAATTTTTGTGAGCATTCGAAGCAGAGGTTCCCAAAGGACGAAGGCTATGGGCCCTTAAGCTAGCCATGCATGGAACACCTGTGCGCTGGTGGGAGATGCATGAGGAGGCATTCCAGGATTGGGAGAAATGTTGGGATATCATGATCATGCGATTTGAAGCCCCAACTAGTGTGCGGGTCAAGACATTCCTTGGATCAGAAGATCCAGACAAATATCTGTCCGCATGGGAAGAACAGTGGTGTGACAGGATGACTAAAGAGTGGGTTCACCTGTTGATTCATGCCCTAGGGCCACTTCCTTCTATATGGTACTTAGATTCAGAGCTACATTGGTGCACCCGCCACTAGGGGACATTGAAGGAAGAGTTCTTGGGAACATTTGGGTTAGTAGGCAGGACAGAGGCGCTTGACGCAGTCCTGCAGGACATTGACACAGGGGTATGGAGTGAATCGCACCTGTTTATTGCACCGAAAATACCCACATGGGAAATGCAGATACCAAGCATAGTCAACTACCATAGCCTAGCCCCAACAGAGGGTAAGGATTATCCGCGAGCTGCTTCTGACTCAGAATTGAAAGGGGTGCGCATGACTACCGGGCCGCTCACGCTGCGAATGGGTAGCAATGGGACGCACCCTATGTTGGCTAAGAATTGGGATGTAGATATAGAAGGCAGATTTATCATATATTAGGTGACTCTCACAACAAGGAAACAACTGTGTTCGCTCCTCAACCATGCAGAGTATTACAGAAAGTTTGTTTAGGAATATGCGCTACTTATAGCGCCTCTGAGAGACTTGTTTACGTAGGAGGTCCGGTTCGGTTGGGATGAAACCTATCAGGAAAACATGTCATTGGTTGTGAATTACCTTAGGAATGAGCCTGTGTTGGGGGAGGTTGTGCAGGAGGCACAGGTGTTTCACCCAAGCATAGCAGGAATGCTGAGCGCACAGGAGATGTGAAAACTAACCGTTGGCACACTAACATCTGGTAAGAAGCAAACATTACCGTTGGAAGACGCTGCCCCCTGGAATTTAATGAGGCAGATTTTGGGGAATTTTTACTATTTATCTGATGGTAAGTTCCAGGTGAAGTTTACCCTACCATTGGATGACCACATGCACTATAAAAAGGGCAAGGTAGCTCAGATAAGGGATCTGCCTCACTTGCATATCATGTACTTCTCACCTTTGTCTCGAGCAAACTTGAGCTATAAAATTTTCCTGGTCTGCACTATCCCTTTCATGTCTGATCATCCTACTCCTTCTGACAATAGCCACCTACATTTAGGATTCCTTTTTCGCACTGTGATGACGGCCAAGAACCTTGTTGAACCCTCGGCACCAACAGAAACAGAAAGTGAAGACGTAATGGAGATTAGGGCTGAGGATGAAGAAGTTCTCTCTACACCAGTCACAGGGAAGGTAAAAGAGAAAGCACAAGGCTCGACGAAGCCCCTAAAAGCTACAAAATGGGCTGCAGGGAAGCCTAGGACTTCCCCAAGGCATGCCAAATCTCCACTAGCAACACCTCAGGATCAAGCTACACAGGAGGAAGCCCAGCCTGCCAATCCGATCAATTGGTTACCTCCCTTCATCTGATTGCGCCGGCCTTCAACGCACACGCCCAAAAACTTGGATGTTTTGATCACCTATCTGCAAACGTTGCTAACCCCGGGAGAAGTCCCTGTCATCAGTGATCCTTGCGGGAAGCTCCACGAAGTTAAATTAGATGATCACGAATTGGAAAATTATGAATCCTTCCCTGATCTGGCCCTCGAATTATACTTCGAAACAGTTTATGTGAATGATGGGGTCAGAAACATTCCTCAGCGCTGGGTATGTGGATTGGCCAGATCCGGGCTTTTGAACCTGCTGTGGATGCCCCATTTTGGCCATTACAACGTCACGGAATGGCTAGCCCGATAGTTGCTCACCTTGATTCACGATGGCTGCTTATGGATTTGGGACCAAGTCATCATTGATGCTATGTTAATTCACAGGATTACGGGCCTTCCCATGAAGGGGTATGAAGGAAAGACTACTAAATTTGTGCGCCAAAAGCATAAGGTGGAGCGGAATACCCGGGGCTTTATCATCAAATCCATCAATGACCGTGCTACGCATATGGGTACCATGTTATTAGCATTCGAGCTAATGTGGAAGTGCCAGGTCGCAACCATCCCTGCCTATGTCATTTGATTAGCAAGTTGGTGTGTGAAGGGGGTCCACCTCAATTGGGCCCAATATTTGTGTGACGAATTTTTACCAATGTCCACAAATCTCAGGAACAAGGGAAGGCATTTTTCTATTCTTGGTTACTAATCCTTATAGCACTGGTTGCATTGGAGGCCCCTGAGGAGTCGGTCCTCCCTGAGCTCACTCCAAAAATGTGCAAAGGGGCTCTATTCGCCCATCTGTGGGACTCCAAGGACGCACAATGCGTGGAAGATAACCAAGTTTTTTGGGTCCTCTTCCAGAGCAGCTTGGCCGCAACCATCAAATCTTGACCACGGCTGTCCCCGATGGTGTATAACAGGTACAAAATTATTGCAGCATTCCAGGCTACGATGCACCACATTCAAATCCATGGCCTCAAGGGTAAAACATGGACATCCCTCCTATATATGGTAGCAGATGAGGACATTGACCGTGTGATTGAGCTGTGTTCTCCTACCTGGAAGATAGGCTTCAAAACCCCCAGCAAGGAGACTGCAGGACCAAGCAAGCAGAGCTCGGACGCAGCCACGAAGAATAACGCGTCACCAAAGAACACCAGGGCCGAAACCCAGGTCGATTCGCCGCCAGAAGTAAACCTCGGAGGAGCAAAGCGAACAGGAAATATTGACAAGGGGCCCCGAAAGAAGCAGCGCGCACAACGGGGAGAATATGATGTGACGGTCACACTAACTGACGGGGACCTCGAACAAATAGCGGACGTTGTCACAATGGCCATAGAAGACAAGTGGGTAGCCCTGGAGGAACACCAAAAGGCTGCAATTGACACCATCCAGGCTGATTTCCGCGCCCTACAGTTAAATACAGACACACTATAGGCCAGTGTGACTCAAGTACGGCCTCCCTTGGTAACCAACCATACAGTGCTCACTACGAAGGAAATCCGTCTCTACGCCATACCTAACGCTTCCCTCGTGATGAGTCTACCTGATCAATAAATCCAACTCTGTGAAAAAATAAGGGTGTAGTTGAATCTGGCCATGCTGCCCCACAATGCATTAAAAGGCCTCCACGCCACTGTATTTCAGGAGATTTTCCATCGAGACCAACAGTTGCACCAACAACTCGGGGTGGCTGAGCAGACCATTTCGCAGTAGCACGCCAAAGTACTTTGCACTATCACACAGTAGGCAGAGCTCGAAACATTGATCCACTAGCTCTATACAGACGTTACAAAGGAGATCCCGGCCGTAGCCACCCCCCGGGGCTAAATTTGAAGGGTTGGTCGCAGCCTTGAAGGTGTCCAGGATGGAGATGCAGGTCATGAAGACATAGCTGGAGTAAAAAATCACCGAATTATAGGCCAAGTTGCAGCCCAAAACACCTCCGAAGATACAAGCCTAGCGCGTTGTGCTAGTGACCGAGGCTACCAACACCATTATAGGACAGATTTCTCAGGGCGCCCTGTTACTCAAGGATGCCATGCAGCTTTGGACCAAGATCCAGCGCGATCCAGTCCTCCAGAGAATCAATCAGGACTTGCGGCAGAAGGAGGAAGCTTTCGATCAGGTCGAGGCTACATTGCCCTCCATAGTCCCTACACAGCGTCTGGCATGATTGAAGACTAGAAACGCAAGAACTCTGATGCAAGAAGCATGCCATTGGGGAACGATTTAATCCTTGGGCTGACGCAGCCCTCCAGCTATCATAGGATATCGATGTTGCAGTCAAACGACTGAATCAGACACTAGAGAGTGTCACCGTGGCGACCGAAGGACCAACATCCTAGAAGCTCATGGATATTGCGCAAAGCACTGCTGCTTGAGTCAAGAAGTTCTGCTCCCGCTGATCGTCGCCTTCAATACACTGTGCGCACAGGTGGAGACCCCACCACCGCAGTGACTTGGGACGAGTCACAAGATTGTGTTGGGGGATTGTTGGAACAGGGTCTCCTGCAAGCTGTGAAACTAGTCCATTTTGTATATATTTGATTATATTTAGTCTAACGCAGGGGTTTTGGGGTGGGTCAAACCCCCTAATGCATTGTAAATGGGTCAAGGGTAGACCAAGAGTCCGCAAACCATGGTTTGCGGACCATTGGATGTGTAGGCTAAAATATTATAAGTAGTTAAACCTTTTTGAGTTGTAAGATAGGCTAAGAATGAAAAGAGATTGATGCTAAGTGAAAAATGATAGATCTTTTTAGGGTTGTTGGGTAAGGACTCCTATTTTTGTGTGCGTGGAGGGCCTCTATCCTGCTGTGTGCAAACCCTGCTGCTGTGTGTGTAGGTTGGGTTTTGGGGTATTGTAAGTAAATCTGGAGGATTAATGAATGTAGACGTATTGTTGAATATATGATTCCATTGGAATTACTATGATATGAATCTGTGATGTTCAGTTACTTAATATATGTTGTTGTATTATTGATTGAAGCTGCGAACATACTCGTGTTAATTGTTTATGCTACGATCTAGATCTGTTTTGTTTCACTTCATGCAAGAATATCTGGAATAGCTGCATTATCGTTATGTGAGTTCATGATCTATTTATTACTATGAATATCATTGTTGTTGCACACGTGGATGTGAAGGGAATCTGTAGATATAGGCTCTATGATACAAGATCTGGTCACTATAAGTTTGAACTCAGCTCTACTTGACTTACTTGCCCTCTCCCAGGGTGCAGAAACCTGGTTCCAGCACCCACCCATATTACTTCAGGTGAGACTTTGGCCTGTGCAAGCAGGTCACTGCCGAAAGGGCCAATAGTATAGGGGTTTGTTGGAAAACCTTGAACCTCCAAACCTAGGTCAGGACCCCTCGAGCCAACAGTTTCCTTCACTTTTAAGCATCTTCAAACCTTGTTCATTCTCTTTCCACTATTCCAGACCCTTTAAAAACTTTTGCAACTCCTATGTAATCATCAAGAGTCCTGCAACTCCTCTCTAATCATTCAGAAACATCACCTAACCATGACCTAGCTAGGCACATAAATTCTACACACTTACCAATAGTGTCATAGTGTGACAATATTGTGATGACATAATGTGCCAAGAGTGCCAGTGTAAAAACTCCACCCATGGCCCTCTCATAAAACACATTGTAAATATTTTTTTATATGTAAAATTTGAAAACATGGGTTGATTAAAGGGAAACGGATTCTAGAGATGGGGAGGAGGAGTTCTTACTTGGGATGTTGTGGTTTCTTGTGCAGGAATCCTGAATTGTTTGGAAAACCATTAAAGGTTAGATGGTGCATGAATTTAATGAATTGATTCTTGAAATTAAGTGGGATGCAAGAGAAAGTACACATGCCCGTGTTGCTTGACAAACAAAAACAAGAAAATAGGACAAGAAGTCCAACAGAGAGATCATGCATTATATGTCAGCAAGGACACAATAATCCCTGTAAAACAAGGGGAAAAAAAGGTAGGAGGAGGAGGATTCATTTGAAGGAAAATATAGAAGTAGACATGGGAAGGCACCCATTTGAACTCATGTGCGAAATATGCAGATAGAGAACACAGAGAATATTAGGAGCATCCAACGAGAACAATTGACACGCTGCTCTGAAGAGAATAAAATAGAAGAGAAGCGGATTTTCTCTTTGGTTCCCTGAAGGTTGTGGGTTGAGTTGCTAGAATATGGAGACCTATAACATCTTAGGGTCCCTATAGGTTGTTGGTTGAGATAGGATCCCTGGAGCCCTGTAATACCTTGGGTCCTGATAGGTTTTGGGTTGAGAAAAAGGTCTTTGGAGCCCTATAACAGCTTGGGTTCCTAGAGGTTGTGAGTTGAGAAAAAGGTATCTAGAGCCCAGTAAAAAATTGGGTCCCTAGAGGTTGTGAGTTAGGATGGAATCTCTAGAGACCTACAACAACTTGGGTCCCTTCGAGGTTGTGGGTTAAGATAGTATACTTTGCATCCCTGTAACATCTTAGGAAGAGACCATCCTGAAGCAACATCAAAGGAACATCTAATTTATGAATTGTGGTTACTGCATTATTGTAACAGTGGATTATAGACTCCCTATAAGGGGGTGAATCCATGTGTGAGAACTTGGGGGTGAGGTGGAGCACCTCTGGAATCCATGTGTTGTTGAAGGAAGAATTGGTCAATAGGTGGGATTGAGGAAGGAGGTCCTCTGGAGTCCATGTTTCAGTTGGCAGTTAGTATTTTAACCCCTTAAGCAATCATCCCCCATAGACTCTGGAATATAAATTAGGGTGACAGATGCAAGTAAGTGTGGGTTCAACTGTCTATGGTTGGGTGGAGTGCCCTTGTCCCAGACTCAGTTTCCCTGCAATTTTAAAGATAACTATCTGCTAGTACTTTTTTATCTATTAATGAACCATGATGAATTATTGATTGTGATAGTTCTGGATTATGGAACTGTATTTGTGGTGTTACTGTATGAATAAGTGGATGTATTTTTATGCATATACTATATTGATGGACATGTTGAATATATATATATATATATATATATATATATATATATATATATATATATATATATATATATATTTGTGTGTGTGTGTGTATTTTCTCTAGAATAAGT
Organism: Pinus albicaulis; assembly: GCA_034641835.2. NCBI lineage: Eukaryota > Viridiplantae > Streptophyta > Pinopsida > Pinales > Pinaceae > Pinus > Pinus albicaulis. Next base: position 936,933,770 of record CM076572.1, on the reverse strand, counting down.
GATATTGTTAAATAAGCTTAGTAATCATGAGCTTCTGATGCGGAAATAAGATGTTATGTGAATAACTTGTTGGTGTTGATAACAGATTAACATATGCACAAATGTGTAATAAACCATATGATAATAAGAACAAATCTAAAACATTGAGTTGAACCTTATTCTTAATGAAATGCTTAACTATGATGAGAAAAACACATAAATGAATGATAGAGGAACATAAGGCCATGTTGTAGGCCGCAAAAAATCCATAATATCTTGGAATAAAACTTGAAACAGTGGGATCAAAGACCCTTTATTAATATGAAATAGATACATTGAAGATAAACAACTCAATAGGATATGCATTCGCTTGCATCCATTTACTTCACTAACTTACAATTTTCTTTCCCGCACAGGAAGCATTGCATGAGCATTGATGGTTGTTTCCCTTGGGGCTAGATGAGACCATCAGCAGGTTGGATATCTTTCGTTTCCATCCTATTGTCGTCGGTGAGGCATCGGAAGGTTCTACGTAGTGCCATGGAGTTGTTTATAGGCTCGAAATGGATTCTAGCATTGTCAGCATGTGGTGGGCGAGGTGGTATCCTATTAGTAGTCCATGCCAATCCTATGGTAGGTAATTCTTGCTAGAGCGTCTACACTGGCATGCATGGGATTCCTTGTCCAAGAATGAGGGATGTAGGTAGGGCAGAAAATCTTTGGAGTTCGATTTTCCCAAGCTAGGAGGGATAGTACCATGGAACACCTTAATAAACCATTGGCATAGACATGAAGCCTTTAAGTTGATCTGGAGGCCTGTTGGACCTCTAAGACAGATCCATGGTTGAAAATATCTACTCGAGGAAGTCTGTGAAGTAGTATATTTTGTTCTTCGGGCGATCACGGGGATCCTCGTCTAAGACGTCACTTGAGGTAGGGTTGAAGTACCTTAGTAGAGACATGGTGGATAATGAGAAGAAAAAAAAATGGTGGCGTAGAGTGATCAAGCCCACAACTTATAAGAAATATTAGGAAACCTTATCCTTTCGCAAATCAAGTCCTAGTTGTGGATACCTCCCATTGGTGTCTCTCAATTTTCCTCTAACATGATTGGTCACAAGAGTGTTGACATGGCCCAGAGGTGGAACTTGAAAGGAATACCCTAGAATATTGTTACGGAAGGAAAAAGGGGCTAACCAGGATAGCAACATTCGGGGCACGTTAGTAGCCACACAAACCCAATTTTTATGTTATTGTTTTGGGATGGACCTACTTGAAAATTCATCTCGTTAGGTTTCCTCAAAGCACTTGCATAAGGGAAGGCACCAGGGAGTGGGATGAGGTGGTGGCTCCACTACGTTTCTTAATTGAGAAAAAGGGTCATGTAGGGGTGCAACCCACCAAACCAACATGGCTTAGAGATAGAACCTAGATGTCTTACCCCGAAATATTTATAAGGGCACAAGAAAAGAAAATCTAGGTGAAAATAAGCAAGATGATGTGGCACTATGACATTGCCCGAAAGTATTCATATTAGCTAGAATGGTAGTCCCATAACCACATATCCCTAAACGCCTATCCTAGTTTTTGAATTGTTTTGTTGGCACTGATTTCAACAAGTTCATGGTGCTACTTGTCATGTGCATATCTTTTTGGATTGGTGGTCTTAGTGGTTGGCATTGATGTCAATTGTATGATGTCACTTATGTTGGTATGTGTTGGAATTGATGTTGGTCCTATGAATATGGCACACTCATGATGGTCAGTGATGGCATTGGTTTGGTTGATAGTGATTTTACAGATACATTGTGCAGATATACATGTGATGGTGATGGTTGATGGCACACTCGTTCAGTTGTCAACTAGATCTTCATCTAGGTTCATCCTTGTGCTTCATGAAGATGACTTGTTCCATTGTTAAGGCTTCATGATGATGATGTTGATGTTATAGAGGTGCTACAGAGGTTTGAAATTCTGTTCAGATGTGTTGCAACTTGTTCAAAGGTCTGATGGAGAGTGGAGGGCTTGTTTCCACACTTGTCAACCTTGTTTTTTGGCCCTTGTAGGTAAACTTGGCAGTGACACTAGGGAGGAATGTTGGATCTACTTGTAGATGTTTCATATTCCATGTCATAGGTATAGAGGCTAGCACAAATGTTGGAGAAGAGGATATAATTGGTGGCAGAGGTTCTGAGTTGAAGGCATGATGTTTTCCCTCATATTTAGCCATAATCACATGCAAACAATCTTATGGGAGTGGTTGAACGCTGGAAGAGCATCCTATGGGAGTGATTATAGACTCAGTCGCATAGAGACAATTTCATGCATGTAACTGATGGATTCAGGACATTTTATCCACATTCCTCGTGTTTTTCAAAAGGAAAATAACAAGGAAATTCCTAGATGCTTCCAGAATTATTTGAAAAAATAGGAAATATTTTGAAAAGGTCCTCTCATGATGTGAATACATTTAGTGAAAAATTATTTACCTTAGTGGTTTGATTTCTTCCAATTTTTTCACTCTTGATCCTAGCCCCGAGCTCAATTTCATGCTACATGTTTTATATACTTGATCTTGGATATATGTGATGGTTGATTGACGTAGATGTTGTGAGAATGTTTGCAAGAGAAGGTTGCATAGAGTGTTGATGCTTCAGACTTATTGGAGAGCTTATATACTTCAATCTATGAGTGTTAATGATTAAATAATGTGCATATCTTAAGCATGTTGTAGAATAGATCAGGTTTGATGTTACTAGAATACATATTGTTTGGAGAATTTTTTGTATGCTGCTGGGTAGTGTTTATTTTAGTGATCCTCACACTTATTTTTAGGAGTTGTTGATGCATTTGGAACATATCCATGGTGTCTCGTGATGTTATTTGTATTATTTAACATTTCATTTTTGTGAGTTTTTTATTGTATTCATTTTATTGTGGCCACTATATTTGCTATTTTAGAGAGCACACTTCTTGTGGTGTTCATACTTTATTTGATGATGAGATCTTGTTGTTCATAGAATGTATGTAGATTTGATTTCTTGTTGAGTAGAGAGTCTTGGATCTAGTTTTTAAATGGTTGAAATTAGGTCCACATAGTGGTAGAGGACCAGTGACTTTATGAGAGAGGAGAGGAGCAATGAATTCATGAAAGAGGAGAAGTGATAGTGAAGCTTCAATGAAAGGAACCATTTCTCATCCAATGGTAGTTGGATATTCCAATAGGAGTTGGGAGAGGATCGTCGATTGTGGTGGTCTTCAGTGAATGGTAGTTCGTAGATCCATAGAGAATAGAGTCTTTTGAGTTGATCAGTAGTATCGAGTTTCCTAGCCGATGGGTATTGGAATTTTTTATATGAGTTCGAGTCTCCATATTGACGGGAGTCAAAAAGTTATGTAAAATACCAATTTATTTACTAATATAAATTTAGAGCAGAGCAGCAACAACAAGGGTGATTTTTTTCCTAGTGAAGGGTTTTCCACCAAATATATTGTGTTTCTTGAGTGATGGTTTTTATGGTTTTGCATGATGTTTTTGCTTCTCTCATGGTTATCTTGTTTTAGCTACTTATATGTCTATATGCATGGATAATATAATGTGTTTTTGGTGCATATATGTGATTCAATAAGTGAAGTTAATAAATAGTAAAAATCATGTATATATCAAACTATTGTTTCACCCCCCCGCCCCCCCCTCTTAGTAATTCTCAAAGGGTTCCAAAAATTTGTATCATAGTGGGGCTATTGGTTGCAGCTTGATTAGTAGAGAGTAGATCTGGGGTTTTTTGGTGGAAAAGCGATTTTTTTTTCGTAATGGTTGTCCTCGGTGCTAAAAATTGCAAGGTGTAGCACACAAATGTAAAATATCTATTATTATCTTGTGGAACTAACATTTCGAGTGTAGTATGTGAAGGTTGTGGCAAGGATCAAATTTCAGATAAGGTTTTACAATAGGATGCACAAGAGAGATGCATAACCTACAGGAATCTTCATGATGATGATATGAAGAGACTAGTGGGTTTGAAACATGCCAAAGAAATACGGGACAATATAGAAGCCATTTTTGGTGATGGTACCAGCATCAATAAAGAAAATGAGAAGAAGAGAAATAAGAAGAAGAGCTTCTAGAAACAAGAATCTCAACCACAATATTCTCATTCTTCTAGTGCACATGATTCAGCAGATGATGAGAAGATATCATAAAATAATTGATCCAAAGATATAATTGTTAATTATTTTCTTTTGAGTTAGAGTTTTAAGAATTCATATTTAAATCATGTTGATGCACAGGGTGAAAATGAGAATGATATTAAGAGTCATAGATCTTATATTTATATACTAACAACTACATGCAAGGATCAAGAAAAACTATTGCAGATCTGTGACGATAAGGAGGCCAAACTCAAGGAAGAGATTGTTAGATTAAAGATTAAGTTGGAAGAATTTGAAAGAGTTGAGGAAGCAATTCAAAGGGAAGGAAGATGAATTTGAGAAATTAGAAGTTCAAGTGGTTTATTTGAGAAAGCAACAGAAGATGGAGGGGAGTACCATATTCTTAGATAATTTGATTTAGATCCAAAGATCGCCATTGGATAAATCTAATCTTGGGTTTCAAAAGGGTGAATCTAATTTTTATGCAGGAAAAAATACTAAAGAAGAACCCAAGGAACCTGCAACATATAATACAAGTAAAAAAAGTGAGATCCAAGGAAACAAGAAGTATTTATGTCAGCTAGATAGCAAACTAAAGAAGCAACAACAGAAAAGAAAGAAGAATCAATAGCAGATCAATAAGAAAAACCAATATCAGATATGAAACTATCAAGGAGAAAATAATTTCAAAATACCTTTCGCTCCTAGAGATGGTCATGGAAGATTTGTAAGGTTTCAAAGGAATCAAAGTCATTTGTAAGGTTCCTTTTGTGCATAATGTAGAATTTTACAACTGTCACAATTTTGGGAATATGCCACAAATTGTTGGAATAGAAAGTATAGTCCACATCAGCAGAGATTCCATCAATATCAATGTTGGTGTCCTGTGTTTTGATATATTGGCTAACCAAAAGACAAGGCAACATTAGAACCAATATTTAGAGTTCCGGGATCTAGTCCTCCTGTTCTCAGAGAGGGATCTCTCAAATTTTTTTCAAAGATATGTCTTGTTTGCTTTTAAGTATTGATTTTAGACTAGTTATTAAGTACAATTTGTTTTGTTTTGGTTTGTTTGTTTGGTTGAATTGGCGCAGCAGAATATGAAAGGTCTAAGTAGTATAGATAGAAAGAAGAAGTGTCAGGTTCATTAGGCAATGGAGTCAATAAGAAGTAAATAACAAGATCATAAATGGATATGGGATATCAAAGGGAAAATCTAACTTGGCCACAAGATCCTTTAGTTTTTGTGAATGAGATGGACATTAATGATTTTGAAAAGAGAAGTTTAATTCTCAACAAAGGGAACTTAAAAACATAACTTGAACAATAAAGAGGTATTTGATAGACAGGGCTAACCATGAATTATACAAACCACACTTTAAGCAAATAATGACTTCAATACAACCTTTAAAATGAAATCTAAGATTCGGGGAACACCCTATTTCCTCAAATAATTTATTTCAAAGGAATTAGAAAACGTGAATGATTCACTAATAATTGTAGTCATAGAAGAGGGAACACCTAACGCATCTATGATCACAACTATAAATACCTTTAAAATAATTGTTCAAGTAGGGACAATGGGTATGATCAAAACAGACCTCCTTGGCTAACTATAAACAATGGTACTTCAAAGGGAGACTTCAAAAATAGTTTTCAAGTGGTAGCAGACAAGCAAGGAAAACCATAAATCATGCTGGAACCAACTATTTGAACTATTAGAGAAATAAACAAGCATGAGGACTAAAGAGACAAAATATTAAAGACTCTAAAATAGCTCATCAGAAGAAAACATAAAACAGTGAAGGATAAACAGGTCTAAGGTGCTTCCAGGAGTCATTTCTTGGCCTAAAATTTTCATCCTATTGTAGTAAGAATTTATGAAACATAATGAAAACAGGAAAAACAACAGACGGTTCAGAATACATCACCAACAGCCAAGCTTAGGGATCCAATGATAGATACTTCTCAAGAAAGAGCATGCCACAACATCATCAAGCTTCCAAAACTTCAATTTCTTCTTCAACTTCAAACAGACTATGTATTATTTTAGAGTTTTTCAGTGTTACAACTAGTGATCAATCAACCCTTTACAATGTGCTCCTTAAGGAGCTTTTATAAGAAAATGAGGAAGAGTTCCAAATAGTAATGGACTCATACTAAATGCAACTCCTAGCCTTGAAAACCATGCAAGGCATAAGGTAGGAAAGCATTCAATTTACAACTCTGTTCCATTAACTTTGTTTTCTGATTTTTAGGCTTAGTGGGTGAAAATATTGACTTTAAGGCTCTTTTTATCTTTTACAATAACTTTACTAATAGTTTAAAATATGTTCTTTTGTTTGTAATAACTGTCAGCTGCCTTTGGTCTTAATGTTTCTGACTGAGATTTGATCTGGGTATTCCTTTGAGGCAGAAGGATTACAAGTGGCAATATGGTAGCTGGGGATTCAATTAGCCCCTTTGATGTGGCTCTGAGGTGTCCTTTGACTGATATTTTTCTGTTTCATAAACACAATGATTTATCCTTAGATCTGTGTTTAAGCTTGATTAATCCATAATCTTTATCTTTGGGTCTTCATTGTCTGATACACTTTACTACTTTGTTTCACTGGCACAGGTGGCTTTCTGTCAGTTTAAGGGTTTCATCCAAGATCAAGGGTCGCAATCCACTGATAACATGAATTTGGTAGCCTTGCTGGTTCCTTTTACTTGTTGATATGAGTCACAGAATCGTCATTCTGGACTGAACTGGTCACCTGTCTGTGACTATGGAAATACACGGATTAACCACCATTAGAACCCTACAAACACAAAAAATTATTAAGAAACCCTGCATGAATGGTATATCTGCGTTACAGAGGTTTAATGGAGGTGATGGAGCACTTGAGGATGGATAAAATGCAGCGGAGGAAGGATCGAAACCTGGCAGAACAGCTAACCAGGTAAATATTTGAAATATGGCGCGAAATTGGGGAAAGGTGGTTTTGGAAAACCAGTGGCAGTTTTCACGTGGCATTGGGGGGGTAAGCGGTATTAGCCAAATGGAACGCGATACAATACAGTGATTGACACGTGGATTTCTAAAACCTTTTTTATCACGTGGAAGTAGCGCACTGTGGGAAGGGGCGAAAAGTTGTGCAATATGGATTTTGGTCCGTTGGATGATCGTTGGGAGATCAGACAGAGTGGATAGCACTTGATCGGTCCAAAGATGTGTGGAGGAGGTATGGTGGGACTGACATTTTTTTTGTCGTGTAGTGAAGGGATTAAGTAGCTGGGTGGAAAGTTAAGTGAAAAGTTAGTCTTATCGGGTTGAATCTCGATCGTAGGATCTGATGATTGGGCGGTGGGGATTTAAAGAGGATACGGGAAGTAATGGTGGGGTAGAAACATGAGAAAAGGGAGGGCCCACCTTTATATGAAAGGCGGAAAGGTTTTTTCTTAGGAAGAGGGGTTTTATAAGAGTGGCGGGAAGGATCAATTGGAGCCGTCGGATCATGAGGATCGACGGTCAAGATCTGTCGATGGGGGAGAATGAGAAGGGCAGGGTTTTAAAAGCAGAAGTAATGTGGGTCGTCGGATTTGAGAAGATCAATGGCGAAGATTGCATCGTAGAATCGTGCAGGACGTGAATGGTGTGAGGGGAGGGGAGAAAGGTGATGATGCGAAATAGCACGGACCGTGCGATCAAACTTGATCGATGATGGAGATTAAATTGGAGGTTGGGATGGTGGAGGATCACGTGATGGATGAGCACGATACGATGAAGCGTGAACCATCAGATCTGGCAGAATGAACGGCTGGGATTTCATCGCATCGGAGAGAAGAAAAGCGGCCAAAGCACCAGGGTCTTTGAGTTTGCGATGTGCAATTGAGCACTGGCCATAGGATCGGTATGAGAGATCAATGGTCAGGATTTAAATCGACGGGTGTGATGTTGGAGGGATACGGGTGAATCATGATTGAATCTCGGCGATCGGTTCTTGTGGATTCGACGGCTGAGATTAAATCGGCAGACCTGGCCATCGGAGGAAAAAAGAAAAGAATAAAGGGAATTTGCGACTGCCGATTGCGATGGAGCGATGAGGCTTAGCGCTCGGTCGCGACTCTGGGTCACATAAGGAAAAGGGGTTGGGGCTTAAGGCCAAAAGGGGCTTAAGGCTTTATAGAAAAAAGAAGGTTTTTTAGGATTTTTGAAGGGTTTTTTGAGGAATTTGGATGTTACAATAAGGGTAAAGACAGGTTTTTAAACCTTATAAAGGGATTTCACAAGGCTTTGAAGGGGAATTCGAGGAATGAGAGGTAAATGAAAGGGTTTATGGATGAAATGGAGAAGTGTAATGATGAAAAATGGAGTTTTTAAGCAGTCTTTCTCTTAGTAAACAGCAGGTCCTTGAGGGTTAATAGTAAAATAGCAGTGAAGATTAACACCAAGGATAAAGGACATCATAAGACTTCAAGAACTCACAATTTGGAAATGAATTGTTTCTTGAAGGCTAAAAAATATTTAGCCACCATTTGATATGACAAATTTTTATGGGTGGCTAACAGTGGCTCCACATGGGGATGGCATCTTCTTGAAGATGTCAAGAACTTCAGAAAATTTATCTTTGGATGGTGATTAGTGCCTTGCACTTGATAATATTTTTCTTGTAATCATTTTCTAACAAAGATGGTTAGAACTTGACATATCAGCAAAAAATATTTCCCAAACATCTACCTACACCACCTACTTCCTATCATTTTTTCTTCAAAAGGTGCATTTGGACTTGCAGACCTTAAAGATCAGCATTTTATTCTTTTATTGAAAACATAAAACTAATCTAAGTCTACTCTTATTCCTCCATGAGTTCAGATTAAGCAGTTGAACTCATAAGTTTCTCTACCTTACTGCTATCTGTTAGGATTAGATTGTTTAATAGATTTTTATTCTCTAAATTCTAAAATAGGAAATTTAAAAGCAGCCAAGCCAGGATTAAGCAGTCTGATTTGCTGCAAATCTATGGCATAAAAACAAGCTGCACATAGATTAAAATTTGTAGAAAAATAAACAAAATTGTGAAGCCTTAAGATCTGAAAACTAAAACATCCTTCATTATCTCTTCAGCTCTGATTTGAATTTGTTTGAGTTGCGTTTTCTCTCTCATCTGGTTCAAGTTTTGAGTATATTGGAACCAGTTTGTTTTCTATCTTTGGCTCAATATTTAATCTAATTAGAGCCATCCTTCTTTTGAGATTCATAGGTTTGGATATTGAATTTATTTGAACTTTTGTTTCCTCTATCCTAATCTACCTTACTAATAAGCCAAGATTGTGTTGTTTGACTGATCTAATTCACTAACCTATCAACAGTAAATTGAAAAGCTAATTAGTCATGATTAGGATGTATGAATAACTAGAAGTGTGTTTTTAGGAGTGGCATTTGAGCTTGCACACTTTCAGACTTTGTCTCTCTTTTTTGGTATGGGGCTGTACCTTTCTTGTTTTTATCTTCCCTCTTTTCTTTTCTATTGTTTTTTGTATTTTTATTCTTCTAACTTTGAATGCAATTTTCAAACAATGATATTTACAATGGAAAGAAAAAAGCTTTGAAACTCATGACTCTTGACAGGAATAATTCTTGAGCATCCTGCCATTGATAGGACCTCCATATAGATCTTCTCCATTCAATTATTTTAAGAAGAAAGCATTGTGACCCCTCTCAGCATGAATAATAAAGGCTCATTTCCACAGGTTCTCAAACTTGCCATGTTTTCCCTTCTCTTCCCTTCTTGAATCCCATTTAAGAACTATATTTCCAACTTGGAAATTATTTGCCTTAGTCCTTTTATCAAACAGTTTCTTGATATTTTCTTGTACTAGTTGTGTTCTTTCATAGACTTCTTCTCTGGACTGCTGTAGATGAATTGTTTGGTTAATTCTTCTCTGCATATTTTTGTGCTCAACTTAGTGTTCCTAAATTGAGGTCATAAATTATCAACCAGGGTCAGTAAATTGTTGAAGTGTGGTGCACTATATGTGCCTAGGTATTTGTTTCTCACTACGTTGTGTTTAGTGTTTTTATGATGTTTTTGGTTTTATGGTTTTATGTCAAGAAGAAAAAGAACTAAGTGTTGGTAAAGAGAAGTGAATGGTTACACTAAAACAAAGCAAAACCTATTCTAAACTGTGTATGATACTAAAGAACAGAAAATGCAAAGTTTGATAATGACTCATAGCAAGGAACTAAATCACAACATGAACTCAATAACTCATAACATGTACCCATCCAATTCCTTCATTAGAAATATATTGGAATAGCTTGAGAAAAGGACAAGTTTAGTGTAAATGAGATTCTGCTAAATAACAATCATCTTACAATATTACAAAGAATCTCATCCATGGCTAGAAGTTTATTGGAACACAATTGGAAAAAGACTATTTGTAACACAATAAGATTTCTACTCTGAATTAACTTGTCATGCTAAGATCAATTCATTCTGCAGCTCAACTTTTCACCACTAAACCTTATTCAAAAGTTAGATATTTTCTAAAATAGTTTTTGGAAAGAAAGGTTTAATTGTGAAATTGCAAGGGATTGCAGATCAATCAAGGCCTTAAACTTATGTCGCTAATTCATATCCATTTGATGATGCATTAATAGAAAGTCAGAACAAGATTAGTTTGTAAATAATGAAGGCCGTGAAGTCTAATTTTGACAGTCAACACAACTTAAAGAACAATGAATGACACTAAGCTAGAATGCAATTGATCAGACTTGAAACACAGTGACCACAACTAAACTAAAATGTCATTAACCTAACTTGAAATACAGTGAACTGGAACTGAGCTAGAATGCCACTAATCTGACTTGAAATGCAGTGAATTAAAACTGAACTAGAGTTCCATTATCAAACTTGAAATATAGTGACAGAATTAAACTAGAATGACATCTACCTTCGAAGTGCTATGACTAGATTAAAGATGCAACTAATCACTGAAATGTTTCAGCTCTGTCTCATTCAGAATTAGTGGTATTTTGGAATAGTTTGTAGAACAGGACTGGCTGCAACATGTTATGTAAATGAGCATGAAAGCATAAAATTCAACAAAACACAACAAAGCTCTGAAACACCACAGCTATGTCTCATCCGAAATTAGTGATATTTTGGAAGAGTTTATAAGATCATGACTAGCTGTAACAACTGATGTAATTGAGCATAAGAACGTAAAACTAACTCCTACAACACTACAGTTACACCTCATTCGACATTAGTGATATTTTGGAAGAGTACATAAGAATGAGACTAAATTGTAGCATCCAATGCAAATGAATATAAAATGCAAAGTTCAGAAAGTCAATTGAACTAGGAATGAAACGAGACTAAGTTACTTATCTAAATCATATGAACAAATTTCCTTAGGTAGCAGGGGCTCTCTACCACTGGAGTAGCACGCAAATCTACTCAATATTGACTCAGGTTGTGCAATAAAATGATGTCTCTTTAATTAAAGGAGAAATTCTTCAAAACAGAGTATTTACAGTCTTCAAAGATCTAGGCAACAAAACAAAATCTAACCAACAGTTTCTCGGTCTCCCGAGTCATACTTATAATGAAGTTACATAAATAATCTTGCGAAAAATAGGGATAAGTGTCTTTCCCACTTCTAATCAAATAAAAACTCTTATTAACAGTCGTGTACTTTACTGCGGACATTTGTAGAGTTCGTGTCTTGATAGGAGACTGCTTCTCCTCTACGTGCATAACCACTTGGAGACTTTAACTCAGACTTCGTGGGGAGAAAGAGATGATGGGGAAGTGTTGTGTATTTCACCCATGTGCCTTTTTCTTTGCAGTGACACCTGGAACCTACGTAAACATGAGGATGGCTGCAGAACAGACAACTAGCTACGGAATGCTTGTATTCTGTAGCCGAGTCTTAGTCAAAATTACTACACCAAAAAAATCATGAAAATATAACAAATTAGTCATTATGTAAATTCTTAAAGCAAATTTAATTAATCTTATTGATCATTTAAGCCTGTAATTGATGAGGGACAAAGAAAATGAAGTAGAATGTGGTGAAAGAGAAGAACATCTTTGGGGCTCAACATACCCCCACTGCAAAGTTTTTGCATGTCCTCATGCAACTACTCCATGTACTCTGAGACCTCTGCTAGGACATCCAACCCTCTTCTTCTTCTTTGTCTGATAGTCAATGGTCTTCTGGGCTTCCTTATTACTAACTTGAATCTTAAATTTGTAAGTGCCCTAATTAGATTTTTGTTTTTCTTCGTCAAATTTTCACGGGCTTTGTACAATTTCTCCATTTGTAGAGACAGAGTTGAATTCATATCACTTTTTAGTTTCACATGCTCCCTCAAAATGTCATTCTCATTCTTGATATGCCTATTGAGTACTTCTAACTCATACTTATCTTTTCTTAGCACATCAATTTCAGATTTTGGTGGGCTAGGAGTTCTGTCTCTACTTTCTGAAGCTCTCCTCTCTAATGACTCAATATAATTGTAAATTTGTTGTTATGCTGGGTCAATTTCTGGAGTTTCTTCATCCTCAATGTTTATGATCCCTGTTTGTCTAACCTCTGTTTTCTTTAGTATACCTCTAAGTCTGTGGCTCCGTCTTGGTTGAGATGGCCCTTCTCCTCTGTCTTTGGCATATTTTCTTATTATTCTCTCCTTCTTAAGCTGCTTCTTTATTTGAGCCAATTTCTCATAAATCATCTCTTCACTATCCTCTTGAATCGATTTACCAATTTCAACCTCAACAGCTTTGGAAATTTCCCGTCTCCTACTTCTTCTTATAGGTTTGCTTTCAGGTGGAGATTCTTTGGGTTCCTCAAAATGGTTCCTCACTAGAAAAGTTTCCCAGTTATCTCCCATTTTCCTCAAATGATGTTCAATTAAGATTTTGACTAAACCATGGTGATACAAATTTGTTTCTAGAAATTGAACCCTTTTTTGAACATTTGAGGCCATTCTTTTCAGACTATGAAGTAGGAAAAAGGGAAAATTAATTTCCTCATATAAGAAATGCATCATTAACCGAATATGATAGACATAGAGGGTACCAAATCTGCCTTCACAAGTTATAATTTTTTGTAAAATGAGCAACATGTTCCTCCACTTATTCTTTAATGCTGAGCTAGGAATACCCTTTTTAAAAATGGAAACATCCATACCTGGAGTCTTAAGCATTTGTCTCCATGCTTTGTTATGGAATTCCCTATTTTTGAACCACCTTTCTTCTTGTCTAGGTAATTTCATTGCCTCTGCAATGAAAGCCTCTCTAACAGTGAATTTAATGTCTCCTATTTAGACCTTGGCTCCATTGAAAGACCTTGCAAATGTTTTAGTCACCTCTTTGTGAAAGCCACGAAATTTCTCCAAAAATTGCAACCAACCAGCCTACTGTATCATTTCTCTGATTTGTGGATAACCCTCCAAGTACTTGGCTCCAACTGGTTCGGTCCTCACTATGAGACTCATGGCTTCTCTTTTCAACCTTCAAATTACTGCTCCTCTGCTTACGGTGAAAATGGCTGTTAAAGAGATGTCTCTGCCCCAAAGATGTTTCCTCTGTTTTACAGACTGGAATGGCTAAGTACTGGCTACGGAAAGGAATCATATGGAGTGGTTATGAAACGAGTATAATGCAGTGAGGTGATTCATATGAGTTGAAAGCTAACACGGAGGAAACAACCGCGGAGATATTTCGTGAGAAATTCAAAAATCATCATTAAATACTTCAGCCTAATGACGTGACTGATCAAATCACTTCAGTACGTTAACCGTTAAGTTTTGAATGATGATCGGATATGGCAAGATGGAAGAGTTTTTGTCCAAATTTTTTATGATATGGTTGATAGGCATGATCAATATGACTAATTAAAATAACCTTTTTGAATCATATATGACTTAACTATGCTAAAATTTTCATGATTTGTCACCATAATAATTTCATACCTTTGCCTTTCCTTTGATTTTCTTTGTGGTTTTGATATGCCTTGTCTTCAATCATTGATCTTCAATTCCTCATAACTCCTTTGATTTTGCTTGTTGTCTTGAATATGCAGGATCAATTTGCTGCTAAATCAAATGTTTACTGGATAGTGCCTTCAGGGTCTCTGGCTGCAGAATGTCTGTCTGGCTGCAGAATGTCTTCCTAGCTGCAGAATGTCTGACTGATTGTAGAATGTACCTGTAGAAGTCTTTGGAACATGAAATGGAATGGTTTGAAGCATGAATGGAATGATGAAATATTGTATGAAATGGATAATGAAATATGGTGTAATGGAGTATGAATGAAGTGAATGATGAAATGAAATGAATCACAATTATGAAGTGGAGTGAAAAAGTGGCTTGCAACTTCTGATGTGTATTCTTCAATTGCAGAAAAGATCAAATTTAAAAATCTGAGATGAAAATGAGGTGGATCATGGAACGAATGAAGTATGGAATGAAGTGGAGTATGGATGAATGGAATGAAATGGAGTATGGATGAATGGAATGAAATGGATCATAAGTGAAATATGGATTTGCACTTATGTTTTTTGTAATAGCTATTTTGCATAAAAGAACAAAATGGAGAAGTTAAAGTGTCAGAAAGATTCCGATTTTCACTCTATCTTTTCTGTATAAACATGCTAATCAGTGATTAGTTTTCATGTTTATACTTTATTTTTATTTTTATTTTTTATTTTATTTTATTTTTCAAATATCTGACTTCAGAAAATTCAATTAAGTTGATGAAGAAGAAAAATTCTTCTTCATTAACTTCACATCACTGTTTTCCTGGAATCTTTTGACAAATTCTTCTCTTGAAAGTGGCTTGTGATACAGCTTCAATCTATGACCATTCACAAGAAAAGTGACCTTCTCTTCATCTATTGTCCTGATTTTTATTGCTCCATTGTCAAAAATTCTCATAATTTCATATGGCCCAAGCCAATGTGTTTGGAATTTACCTTGAAAATCCCTGAACTTTGAATCGAACAAGAGAGCCCAGTCACCTTCTTTGAACTTCTTTTCCTTGATGTACTTTTCATGCCATATAGTCCTTTGTTGTTGGACTATACTTGTTTTCTGAACTACATCTTGTCTGATCTCATCCAATTCATTAATCTTCTCCAATCTGTGCTTTTGTGCCTCTGTTAGATCAAGTCCTAGCTGAACTGCCATTTTGAAAGTTTGAATCTGGAACTCTATGGGAAACAAAACTTGCTTTCCATAAACAATTTCATAAGGAGTATGGCCTGTTGTGCTCCTCCATGTAGTTCTATAGGCCCACAAGGCTTCAGGAAGCCTATCTGCCCAATCTCTTCTATGCAAATGAACAGTCTTCGTTAGGATCCCTTCAATGACCTTATTAGTAGATTCCACTTGACCATTTGCTTGTGGATGATAGGGAGTAGATTTTTTGTGTCTGATTTTGTACCTCTCCATCATTTGTTCCACTAGCCTTGATGTGAATTGAGCTCCTTGATTTGTAACAATTTCCCTTGGGACACCAAAACGAGTAAAAATATCCTCAAAAAGAAAATTAACTACAGATGCTTCAGTAGCAGAAAGTAATGGCTTGGCCTCTACCCATTTGGTAACATAATCAGTGAAAACTAATATATATTTCTTTTGTCTTGATGGAGGACTAATACGTCCTACAAAATCCAAAGCCCATTTTTCAAAAGGTTCAATATGTACCTGAGGCTGTAATGGCATCTCACCTGAAGGAGAAGGTTTCCCTACCCTTTGGAAAATGTCACACCTTTTGACATACTCTTTAGCATCTTTAAAAAGGGATGGCCAATAATATCCTAAATGAAGGATCTTATAAACTGTTATTTTATCAGCAAAGTGTCTGCCACAAGGTTCATCATGACATGCCTTGAGAATCTCAGGCATCTCATCTTCCCGCACGCATCTCCTAATGATAAAATCTGGACCTGTTTTGTATAACTCATTAGCAAACCATGAATATTTTGCACTGTCATAAATGATCTTTCTCTTGTTTCTTGCATTCATTATTGAAGGAAATTTCCCTGAAACTAAATAATTAGCAATGTCAGCAAACCAAGGAGTTTGAGTAGAAATTGCAAAAAGATATTCATCAGGGAATTGATCTTCAACTGGAGTATTGTCTTTGATGTTTTGGAGTCTAGACAGGAAATCAGCTACTGTGTTTTGTTTTCCAGGCCTATCTAGAATGGTAATGTTGAATTCTTGTAAAAGCAATAACCAGCTTATGACTCTGCCATTACTAATTGATTTGTTCATTAGATATCTAATTGCAGAGTGATCTGTGTGAACAAAAGTTTCATAGCCTACTATATAGTGTCTGAATTTTTTTATGGCATGAACAACAGCTAAAAACTCTTTTTCAGTTACAGTATAGTTTAACTCTGAAAGAGTCAAATTTTTACTGGTATAGTAGATGGCATAAGGAATCAGGTCTTTTTGTCCCAATACTGCTCCTAGAGCTGTATCTAAGGCATCTGTTGAAATATGAAAAGGTAACTTCCAGTTAGGTCCCCTTAAAATAGTGCTCGTAAATTTTTGTTTTCTGTGGTCTCAAAGGCTAACCGGAAAAAAAATCGTGATTCGACTTGAAAACACAAATCTTTGGTAAGTAATTTGAAAAGTGAGTATGTTATCTTCGGTGAAGTTTTCTATAAACCTTCGATAATATCCTGTAAATCCTAGAAAAATCCTAACATATTTTTGACAACTTGGAATAGATAAGTTAGAGATGACTTCAACTTTTGACTCATCAACTCTAATCCCATCCCCTGAAATGTGATGTCCCAAAAAACTTCCTTCAGTAAACATCATAAAACACTTTTCATGACTTAGTGAAAGATTTTCTTCTTTACACCTCTTTAAGACTTTTTTTAAGTTTTCTAAGGCTTCTTCAAATGTGTTTCCATAAACTGTGAAATCATCCATATATACCTCTACACAATCATGTATTAGATCTGAAAAAATTCCTAGTACTGCCCTTTGAAATTTTGCTAGTGCATTACATAATCCAAATGGCAATACTCGGTAAGCATAGGTACCCCAAGGACAGGTAAATGTGGTTTTGTCTTGATCTTCCAGTGCTACTTGGATTTGATTATAACCACTAAACCTATCTAAAAATGAGAATTACTTTTTTCCAGCTAATGTATCTAACACCTGATCTATGAAAGGCAAGGGAAAATGATCTTTAAGAGTAGCTTTGTTTAATTCCCGGTAGTCAATACATACCCTCCATTTACCATTTTTCTGTGGCACAATCACCAAAGGAGAAACCCACTGACTATCTGAAATGGGATAGATGAAGTTGACATTCAATAATTTCTGCAATTCTTCTTTGACAATCTCCCTAAGATTTGGATTCATCCTTCTCTGAGGTTGTCTGATTGGTTTACAATTTTCCTCTATGTAAATGTGATGAGTGCAAGTCTTGGGGCTTATCCCTTTCATATCAGTGTACTCCCATGCATATGCAGAAGAATGTCTCTATAATATCTTGACTAGCTCTTCTTGTTGAGATTTCTCTAGGTTCTTGTTTATGTTTAAAGTTTTTCCTGGAAATATCTCAGTTGTAGAGCTACCAAATTTATCCATGGAATAGAGAGACATCTGCCTTGATGAAAAAAACTCAATGTTGGATTCTTCTTGAAATTTTTCATGTTTATATTCCGAAGAGGATTCAAAGTTTTCTAAGGTATTCAAAATCTGGCTATCTTCACTAATTTCTGAAATTGTGAAGAGAGGTTGTAAGTCTTTTTCATCCTCTATCCATTGAGTATCATCTAATTCTGTAATTGTTCTTGCTGGAGGATACAAGGTAAATTTCTTGGTTGAACTACCATCAAAGATGTACATATCACCGGATCTAAAACTAATGAAAGCATCAGCTGTAGCTAACCAAGGTATTCCTAATATAACAGGGTGTCCTCCTAGATTATTCTTAGGAGTTAGGATCATAAAATCCACAGGATACTCCCAAGAGTCTAGGGACATTGGAATGTCTTCTATTACCCCATCAGGTTTGATCACATATCTGTCTGCTAATTGTAATAATGTGGGTGTAAACAGAAGATCAGGAAGTTTCAGTTTATCCATGATTTTTCTACTCATAATATTGATTGCTTCTCCTAAATCAATGAGTGTGTTTTGGATCTCAATTCCATTGATGTGAATTTTAACAACTGGATTTCTTGGGTCTAGATACTTTGGAATAGCAATCTTACCCATCATGATATCTGCTATTTTTCCTGCCAGTTTAATTTTCTTTATCTCTCTTATTCTTTTTCCTATTTTCTTCATGCTCAACTCCTTTATTGTCTTTGCTAAGATTGGGATTTCCTTGATGGCTTGCAATAATGGGATCTTAATACAAACATTTCTCAGCTCATCTAGGAAATCATAATTAGGCACCATAATTTTTTTTTCTACACCCCTATCAATTTGTAATCTTTCCGGAAAGGGAGGTGTGGAAGTGGATGTTGATGGCTTCTCTAATATAGGAGTTGAAATTATTGGTTCTTTTTGTTCTGATTTTTCAATGTTTGGATCTGGGAAAGTTGTGTTCTCTTCAAGACTTTTATTTACCCGTAGAGAATCTTCCTCAAAATTTTCTTGCTCTTGTATGATTACAGAAGGTTTCCTCTTTTCAAGTATTCTTCCAGACCTAAGTTGAACATCACTAAGGTCTAAAGGAGTGATCAAATAAGTTGGAAACTGTTGGCCTTCTATCATGTATGTGTTCTAAGGATTTTTATTGTTGGGGTTTGGTATGGGTTGGGTAGGAAACTGATTTGTTTTCTGAGGAAATGGTAATGGGAGTGGTTGATTTTGATGTTGTGGATTTTGAGAATTTTGTTGAGGATTTTGTTGAAAATTTTGTTGAGGAGGGAAATGTGGATATGGTGGATAGGATGGTGGATATTGGTAATACTGAGAGTATCTTCCATAGGTATTTTGTGCTCCTTGAGCCCAGGTTTGAGATTGATTTTGAAATTGGGGCCAAGGTTGCTGCCAAGAATTCCAATTTGGTGGAGGTTGATTATACATCTGATCATGAAATCCTTGTGTTTGAGGTCCTTGCCAAGGCCTCCTGGAAACAAAGTTGAGAGATTCTATGGAACTTGTAGGAATATCTTCTTGAAAGACAGCTTTAAGACTTGGAAGTGAAGGACAACTCTTGGTCTCATGTTTTTCTAAACAAATTACACAAGTCTCCACAACTTTGGCATCCAAAGGGCACTCTCTCAAGCCATGTTTCTTTCTACATTTGGGACAAAATATTGCTAAGACATCAAATTCAGATTTTTGCTTGTTTTGTAATTTAAGGGTGTCTATCTGTTCACTAAGACTCCCCAAAATATCATATTTGAATTCATCAAGCATATGTCCTATTTTTTCCCTACTTACTGTCCCAAAAGTAGACTTACTTGCCCTTGCAAGAGCAGGGTCTCTTGGTCCTTTCACAGTTTTAGATTTCCCTCTTGAAAGGTTGATACATAATTCAACTATCTCAGGTAATGTGAGCTGAGATATATCCCCTTTTCCCATCATGTTAAGGATATCTAACCATTCATCCCTAATTTTTTTCAACAAGAGAGCTTTCAAAGTGTCTTGGTCTAAGTTTTCCATTTTTTCTCTTTTGATGTTGTAGTTAAATCTCTCCAACAAATCTTCCAGATTTTCATCTTCTTTTTGCAACATTTTAAACACTTCCTCCTTATGGTTGACTGGCATACAGTAATCCAAATACCTCTCTATAAATGCTTGTTTCATGTCTTCCCATGTCCTAATAGAATTGTTGATCAAACTCATAAACCATTTTAATGTTGCTCCTTTCAATGTTGAAGGGAATAGTTTAAGTTTTTGAGCATCTTGTAAGTAGTCATAGGTTCTACATAGGACTTCAAATTCAAATAGGAAGGTTTCAGGATCTTCAGTTTTAAGTCCATAAAATTTTGGAAGGACAGAGGGTGAAATGTTTTTCATAGTTGTATTAGTTTCTTCATCTACTATAGGAAACCCAAAAGAGCTTCCCATTTCTCTTCTTCCTCTTCCTCTGCCTCCTTCTCCTTCTGCACCTCTACCTCCTTCTCCTCTACCTCTACCTCTACCCCCTCCAAATAGTGTGTGTTCTCCATTAAAAACTCCTCCTCCCCCTTCTTCTGCCATAGTTGATTCTTCTGTAGAAGTTGAAAAGTTTATGTCCCTAGCAGGGGTTCCTGAATCTCCTTCTAAGACAGGTTCAATGGGCAAAGTAGAAGGTCTTTCTAATGGAATATTTGATCTTAAGTTCTCTGGAAGTATAGGATCAGTAAAGGATGGAATGTGGGTTTGAGTTGGAGGTGTGCTGGCTCTAGGTCTTGGTGAAACAAGTGGTGTTCTAGGAATCAAGCTTCTGCTTCTTATGAATCTACCCCTTGAGTCTCTTTCTCTACACATATCATTGTTTTTGGGTGGTAAGAAACAAGGCTACCTTGCTACACTTCCCCGGAAACGGCGCCAAAATGTTGTGCTCAACTTAGTGTTCCTAAATTGAGGTCATAAATTATCAACCAGGGTCAGTAAACTGTTGAAGTGTGGTGCACTATATGTGCCTAGGTATCTGTTTCTCACTACGTTGTGTTTAGTGTTTTTATGGTGTTTTTGGTTTTATGGTTTTATGTCAAGAAGGAAAAGAACTAAGTGTTGGTAAAGAGAAGTGAATGGCTACACTAAAACAGAGCAAAACCTATTCTAAACTGTGTATGACACTAAAGAACAGAAAATGCAAAGTTTGATAATGACTCATAGCAAGGAACTAAATCACAACATGAACTCAATAACTCATAACATGTACCCATCCAATTCCTTCATTAGAAGTATATTGGAATAGCTTGAGAAAAGGACAAGTTTAGTGTAAATGAGGTTCTACTAAATAAACAATCATCTTACAATATTACAAAGAATCTCATCCATGGCTAGAAGTTTATTGGAACACAATTGGAAAAAGACTATTTGTAACATAATAATATTTCTACTTTGTCATGCTAAGATCAGTTCATTCTGCAGCTCAACTTGTCACCACTAAACCTTATTCAAAAGTTAGAGATTTTCTAAAATATTTTTTTTTGGAAAGAAAGGTTTAATTGTGAAATTGCAAGGGATTGCAGAACAATCAAGGCCTTAAACTGATATCACTAACTTATTCATGTTCATATGATGATGCATTAATAGAAAGTCAGAACAAGATTAGTTTGTAAACAATGAAGGCCATGAAGTCGAATTTTGACAGTCAAAACAACTTAAAGAACAATGAATGACACTAAACTAGAATGCAATTGATCAGACTTGAAACACAGTGATCACAACTAAACTAAAATGTCATTAACCTAACTTGAAATACAATGAACTGGAACTAAGCTAGAATGCCACTAATCTGACTTGAAATGCAGTGAATTAAAATTGAACTAGAGTGCCATTATCAAACTTGAAATATAGTGACAGAAATAAACTAGAATGACATCTACCTCCGGAGTGCTATGACTAGACTAAATATGCAACTAATCACTGAAATGTTTTAGCTCTGTCTCATTCGGAATTGATGGTATTTTGGAATAGTTTGTAGAACAGGCCTGACTGCAACATGTTATGTAAATGAGCATGAAAGCATAAAATTCAACAAAACACAACAAAGCTCTGAAACACCACAATTATGTCTCATCCGAAATTAGTGATATTTTGGAAGAGTTTATAAGATCATGACTAGCTGTAAAAACTGATGTAATTGAGCATAAGAACGTAAAACTAACTCCTACAACACTACAGTTACACCTCATTCGACATTAGTGATATTTTGGAAGAGTACATAAGAATGAGACTAAACTGTAGCATCCAATGCAAATGAATATAAAATGCAAAGTTCAGAAAGTCAATTGAACTAGGAATGAAACGAGACTAAGTTACTTATCTAAATCATATGAACAAAGCTCCTCAGTTAGCAGGGGCCCTCTACCACCAGATTAGCACGCAAATCTACTCAATATTGACTCAGCTCATGCAATAAAATGATGTCTCTTTCATTAAAGGAGAAATTCTTCAAAACAGAGTATTACGGTCTTCAAAGATCTAGGCAACAAAACAAAATCTAACCAATAGTTTCTCGGTCTCCCGAGTCATACTTATAATGAAGTTACATAACTACTCTTGTGAAAAACAGTGATAAGTGTCTTTCCCACTTCTAATCAAATAAAAACTCTTATTAACAGTTGTGTACTTTACTGCGGACATCTGTAGAGTTTGTGTCTTGATAGGAGACTACTTCTCCTCTACGTGCATAACTGCTTGGAGACTTTAACTCAGACTTCGTGGGGAGCAAGAGATGATGGGGAAGTGTTGTGTATTTCACCCATATGCCTTTTTATTTGCAGTGACACCTGGAACCTACGTAAACATGAGGATGGTTGTAGAATAGACGACTGGCTACGGAATGCCTGTATTCTATAGCCGAGTCTTAGTCAAAAATGATACACCAACAAAATCATGAAAATATAACAAGTTAGTCATTATATAAATTCTTAAAGAAATTTTAATTAATCTTATTGATCATTTAAGCCTGTAATTTATGAGGGACAAAGAAAATGAAGTAGAATGTGGTGAAAGAGAAGAACATCTTTGGGGCTCAACACATATCATTTTCTTTAGTTTGCACTTCTTGAAGGAGGTTCATGATTGGAACTCCTAATTATGTTGGGAAGACTGCATCCATGCCATAGACCAGCTGATAGGGGGACATATTTATTGACTTCTTTGTAGTTAATCTATCAGCCCATAAGGCATGAACCAGCTTACTGTGCCATGACTTCTGATTCTGCTCCAACAACTTTTTGATGATATTGATGAGGCTCTTGTTGGAGGATTCAACTAATCCATTTCTTTGGGGATAGTAGGCAGTAGAGTGGCAGAAGGTGATGTGGTATTTGTAACAGAAATCAACCATTCTTTTGGATTTGAAGGCAGCAGCATTATCTGTGATGATTTTTCTAGGACAACCAAATCTGGATAGGATGTTTGTTTCAAGGAACTTGATAACAACAGAGTCAGTAGCATTCCTAGATGGTATGGCTTCTATCCATTTGGTAAAATAATCAGTGGCAGTAAGGATCCACTTATGTTGGGCTAATGAAGATGCGTGAATTTCCCTAATGAAGTCCAAGCCCCATTGTTGGAAGGGTGCCTCAACACTGATAGGATGCAAAGGTAAGGGAAGGAGCTTTCTTTTGCCATAAAAAAATTGACACTTATGGCAAGACATGACTAACTTTTGAGTGTCTGGGAAAAGGGTGGGCCAATAGTGACCATATCTGAGGATTTTGTTTGCTGTGGTCTTCTAGTAGAGGTGTCCTCCACATTCTCCTTCATGCATCTCATGCATGATTTTTCCTGCATCATCCTCAAGTAAACATTTAAGCAAAATTCCAACAGAATTTTTCCAATATAATACCCCATATAATATGCAATAATTCAAAGCCTTTTGTTTCAAAAATATAGCTTTAGTTTTAGACAAAGAAGGAGGGGCATTTAGATATAAAAGCACATAGATGATGTCAGCATACCAAGGAGAATTCAGAAATGTTTCTTCAATGAAAGGGGCAGTGAATTATTTTATTTCTTCCAACACATCCACCATATTCATATCTAGTGCTTGGAATTTTGACTCAGCCATGAGTTTTACTAATTCCTTCCCTTTAATCAGTTTGGTGGGCTTGATTTCTAATTCATATTCAAGAATAGTAGCAATCCATTTTCCCCTTTTACCATCAGGGTCTTGACTTAGAATATCCTTGACAACAGTATGTGGAACAAAAGCAATTATGTGAGAGTGTAAAATGTAGACTCTAAAGTCCTTTAATGCTTTCAATAATGCTAAGGCTTGCTTCTCCATGATGTTATATTTGAGAGGAGCATCTCTTAAGGCCCTACTAAAAAATTATATTGGTTGTTCTTGCCCTAAGTCATTCTTTTGAAGTAATATTGTAGCTATTGTATGTTCAGATGCAAAAGAAAAGATATAAAAGTCTTTGGTGAAATCTGGACTAATCAAGACTGGTGTTTGAGTGAGAGCTTGTTTAACCAGTTCAAATGATTATTTAGCATGTGTAGTCCATTTCACACCTACCTCTTTCTTAAGCATGTTTGTAATGTTTCTTAATAGCTCAGCAAGGTTGGGGATAAACCTCCTCAAAAAATTAATCTTTCCAATGAAAGATTGTAATTCTTTGAGGCTTCTTGGATGGCCGATTTTCAATATGCCATCAATCCTTTTAGGGCCTACTCTGATTCCCTCTTCTGAAATTATGTGATGAAGAAGCTTGCCTTCTTGGAGACCAAAGAGTGTCTTCTTGGGATTCAAAGATAAACCGAATTTCCTACATTTCTCAAAAACGTTTCTTAAATGAATCAAGTGTTCTTCATCAGTTTTAGAGAAAATAGTTATGTCATCAAGGTAAATGATTATAAAATAGCCAATGTCTTCTGAGAAGGCTATGTCCATGGCCCTTTGGAAGGTTTCCCCTATATTCATCAAACCAAATGGCATTTTGACATACATAAAGGTGCCCCAAGGTGTATTAAAAGCAGTTTTGTGTTGATCACTTGGGAGCACTAACACCTGATTGTAACCTGAGAACCCATCCAACAGTGATATTATTTTTGATCCAACTGCCCTTTGAAGTATATGGTCCATATTTGGCAAGGGGTAGTTGTCTTTTAGGGAGGCTCTATTTAAATTTCTAAAGTCAATGCAGAGCCTGATTTCCCCTGTCTTTTTCCTAACAGAAACTAGGTTTGACACCCATTTTGAAAATCTAAGGGATACTATAATCCCAGCATCATACATATTTTCAATTTCTTTCTTGACTAAAGGAAATAAAATAGGGTTTATCCTTCTTAGTTTTTGTTTGAAAGGTTTCTGATTTTCCTTAAGAGAAATTCTGTGTTGAATGATGCTAGTGTCATAAGATTTCAGATATTTGTATCCCCAAGCAAAGACATCTCTAAACTCTTTGAAAAACTCTATGTATTGCAATTTTATATGAGCTAGGAGAGTGTTGGATAGTTTGATCATCTTTGGTTCTACTAGGTTGCCTATGTTATGTTCTTCTACATTTTTTTCCATGGGCTCCATTCTTGGTTCTTTGGCTACATCATTAAAGTCAAAAAGATGTTCTAAAGGTGTGAGACCTCTTGGAATTGTATCATTCTTGCATTGTAAAACTTTCAAGTCTTTCTGGTCTACATTGTCAATTAATTCTTCTTCAAAAAGATTCTCATAGTGATTTATATCAGCAGAATATGTCATTTCTATTTCTGGGATTTGTTCATTATCCAAACAGTTTTCTTCATGACTGGTTTCTAATGCTGGTATGGAAAAATCATTTTCTGATTTTAGGAAATCATCTATTTGTTTTTCAGTGTCAAACACTTGCCAGTGGTCCTCATTGTCAGGCACTGCAGGCCTGATTTTGACCTTTATGCTAAGATGCTCATTTATCTTAGGTACTTGGAAATTGCTGGCAGTGAAGGCAAGTTCATTTGCTAGATGATTTTGTGCTCTTGGAATGGAAATGAGTTCATATTTTTCAAAGGTTTTTAATAAATCAAGGGCAACATTTCTATATTCTCTAAGTCTTGGGTTTTTAGCGGAATATTCTCCTCTGATTTGTCTTATGATAAGCTCAAAATCTCCTAGTACTGATATTTTTTGGGCTTCTAGTTGTTTAAGCAACTGCAAGCCAAGGAGCAGGGCTTCATATTCAGCAACGTTATTGGTGCATGGAAAGTCTAATTTATATGAATAACCTTGATTTGTATTGTGAATCCATACACCTACCCCTGCACTTGTTTTATTACAAGACCCATCAAAGTTTATTATCCAAAGTATTTATGTCTCATCTTCATTTTCTTGTTGTTGTTGATTGCTAATGTTTTGTATTTGAGTTGAGGGTACTTTTGACTTATCTGGTAAACTAATTTCTTCTTTGTTTTCCTTTTCTTGTTGACTGATTTCGTCTTCATTGTATAAGATAAAGGAATCTAAACTTGACTGAATGGAATATATTGGAGAGTTGTTTGGTTTATCTGTGTTGCTCACCATGTATTTCATGTGGGATTCCCTGTATAATCTTCTGCTTTGGTTAAATACTGGGATGGTGGAATAAGACATGTCCATTTGAAGGCTCCCTTGAAGTTTGGCTCCCGATGATCTTGATAAAAGCATGCCATATTTTGGGGGAATGTCAGCTACCACTATGTCCATTACTAGACTCTTAGCAGGGATCTGAGATAAGTTTACACATAAATATTTGATTAAAACAAAGCATTTGACTCTTCTTGAATCAAAGGAATACAGATCTATGTATGGTTTAGTAATTTCTAAGCCTAAGATTCCCATTACTACTTTGGGCATAAGATTATGTGAAGCTCCAGAGTCTAACATGGCATTGTGTAATATCCTATAATGTATATTCAAACTGATATAGAAGGGAGGGACAGCTCCTTCTTGGTATTTTCCTTCAACTTCTAGTCCAAACAACAACTTAGGTTTGTCATTTTCCAAGTTTAACGTATCAGTATCACTTCCTAAGTTCAAAGATTTCAAAACTTGGTTTTTGTACACTTCTTGGGTTACTAGTTCAACTAGAGGTATGGTAATTTTTATCTTTGCATTCTCTCCCTCAAGGCTGAAAGGAACTATTGATTTTTTCATATTTACATCTGTTTTTTCAATTGAATTCCTTTCAGTGATTCTAATTTGTTGAACTTTGTTTGGATTGTTATTTGGAATAATTTTGTTAGGGCCACTAGCTGAAGTGCCAGGGCTGCTTTGCTCAACATTTGGCTCGCTGCTTTTCTCTTTGTTTAAATCTATTTTCTTAGCCAAAATGTTGGTTTTCTCTGCTACTTTATTAGGCTGATTTTCTGCATTTTTCCTAACAACAGTGCTAGTGTTTTTATCTTTTGAATTATCTAGGTTCCCTTTTCTTCTAAGATTATACTGTTTGTGTACCTCCATTATTGCATTCTCAAACCCCAACCTATAATCTTCAGAATCCTCATAAGTGTTTTCATTTTTTTCTGAGGAGAAGAAACCTTGTTCTTATTCAATGAGGAAGACATCATCCTCACTATCTGATCCAATCAAGTTTACATGATTTTCTCCCAATATTTCAATCTCCCTTTCTTCCTCATCTTGATCTACATATTTTTGTTGGAAGGGAGGTCTAATTTGTTGGTCATTGTCCCTTTTATATCTTGATTGTTTTCTCTTCTATAATTCTGGTTCCTATTTCTATTTTTGGGGTTGTTCTGATTGTCTCTTGGTTGTGCTCTCTCAAGTATGCTTATCTTTTTTATCATTTATTCCATCATCCTTTCCATTTTTTAGCTAGATGTGGAGGGTGCAGATTCCTCCCTAAATGATACTTTCCTTTCATTCCTCATCCTCGCTCTTTTCTCTGTTAGATTTTCCTCCACACTCGTGGCTCTCCTCTGGATATCTTCTAAAGTTGAGGGTCTCTTTCTCTTAGCTGATAGGCCATTTCTGAGTCAAAGCCTTCTGAAAATTTAGCCAAGGCTAAGCCTAGTGGAGGTTTCATGTCTGCAGGAAGTGCATTTTACACACTATTGAATATAGTGCAATAATCATGGAAACTTTCCCCAGTATTTCTCTTGAGGTTAGTATAGTCTGAAAGGATTTGGAGGGGGTTTTTTCTGATTTTCCATTTGTTTATGAATGTTTGATGCAAATAAGGGAGATCATTGATGCTGTTAGGAGTTAAGCTTTTAAACCATTTCTTGACTTCTCCTCCTAAACTTTGAGAAAAAATTCTCATTTTAATAGTCTCTTCTTCTATCTCCATGTAATCAAAGGCATCATTCATTTTATCTCAAGGCTGTTGGGCAGTAGTAGGTTCATTTCCAGTGAAATGAGGAATTTTGGATTGATAATCATTTGGTAAGGGAACCATGGGTTATGGTAACACTAGTGGAGCATACCATGCTGCCATGGCTGGAAGGAAAGGTGGATTTACAAGGGGTGGATTGACAAGAGGGAAAGTTGGCTGCAATGGAGTGTTTTGGACAGTGGTGGTATGGATTGGAGTGGAAGAAACAGTTGGGCCAACAAACTGGTTTTGAGCAGATTTGTTACAAAAGAGGCTAAAGTTGTGAAGAAGCTCGGAATCAGGAGGAGTAGAAGGTGAGGCTTCTCTACTAAAGCTCTGTTGCAAACCTGCAGTTTCAAAATAAACTTGGTTTAAATCACTTTGAGATTTGGTTCTAAATATGTTCTTTGTATGATGTAAGTCAAAGTGTAAATCCTCTAAGACAACAAGGTTTTGAGGGACAGATCTTGTTCTTGGAATGGTTCTAACAGTAGTTGGTTTTCCAGGTCTAGAAGTTTGCCACAGAATCCTCTCTGGATTGTCAACTATGGTAGGGGGATTTGGATCTGGATGGGATCTAGTGTTAATCCTATGTGAAGCCAGACTGCTTTTCAAAAAATGAGAGAGGCTGAAGTTTTTAGGGACTGTTTTTTAAAGGTTTTGCCTCTCACAATGTCTTTATCTAGAATGGGACTAGGTTTCTTAAACTTCTTTAAGGCTATTTAACACAGTCCTAAAGTGATCTAGAGACCTAGATTAATAATAGGCTTACTGGGGCTAGTGGAGTCGCCAAGTGGAAATTTTTTAGCTTTTGTGAAGGTAAAATGTTTTATGGTTGCACCACCATGTTTATTATGAAGCCAATCTGAAATATTTTTAGATTTTTTATATTTCTATGGTTATGAGAGTGTCCTATATCTGATTTCAACACTTAGCTAAGGTGCTGAAACAAACAGAGTCTACTCTATGGCTCACTAACTGATTTCCTTAGAGATTTGTAAGACTAAAGAGTTTATAATAATTTTCTAGGCTATCATAGATTCATTAGGTCCCACCGTGATCGCCATTATGTTGGTGTCATATTTTTTGATAGATTGGCTAACCAAAAGATAGGGCAACATCAGAACCAATCTTTAGAGTTCCAGGATCTAGTCCTCCTGTTCTCAGAGAGGGATCTGTCAAATTGTTTGCAAAGATATGTCTTTTTTGCTTTTAAGTATTGATTTTAGACTAGTTATTAAGTACAAGTTGTTTTGTTTTGGTTTGTTTGTTTGGTTGAATTGGCACAACAGAATATGAAAGGTCTAAGTAGTATAGATAGAAAGAAGAAGTGTCAGGTTCATTGGGCAATGGAGTCAAGAAGAAGTAAATAAAAAGCTCATAAATGGATATGGGATATCAAAGGGCAAATCTAACTTGGCCACAGGATCCTTTAGTTTTTGTGAATGAGATG
This sequence comes from Pinus albicaulis, assembly GCA_034641835.2. Lineage (NCBI taxonomy): Eukaryota > Viridiplantae > Streptophyta > Pinopsida > Pinales > Pinaceae > Pinus > Pinus albicaulis. The sequence continues at coordinate 936,904,249 of CM076572.1, read as the reverse complement.
GACATTAATGATTTTGAAAATAGAAGTTTAATTCTCAACAAAGGGAACTTAAAAACATAACTTGAACAATAAAGAGGTATTTGATAGACAGGGCTAACCATGAATTCTACAAACCACACTTTAAGCAAATAATGACTTCAAGACAACTTTTAAAATGAAATCTAAGATTCGGGGAACACCCTATTTCCTCAAAGACTTTATTTCAAAGGAATTAGAAAACATGAATGATTCACTAATAATTGCGGTCATAGAAGAGGGAACACCTAACGCATCTATGATCACAACTATAAAGACCTTTAAAACAATTGTTCAAGCAGGGACAAAGGGTATGATGAAAATAGACCTCCTTGGCTAACTATAAACAATGGTACTTCAAAGGGAGACTTCAAAAACAGTTTTCAAGTGGCAGCAGACAAGCAGGGAAAACCATAAATCATGTTGGAACCAACTATTTGAACTATTAGAGAAATAAAAAAGCATGAGGACTAAAGAGAAAGATTAAAGACTCTAAAATACCTCAGCAGAAGAAAACATAAAACAGTGAAGGATAAATAGGTCTAAGGTGCTTCCAGGAGTCATTTCTTAGCCTAAAATTTTCATCCTACTGTAGTAAGAATTTATGAAACATAATGAAAACAGGAAAAAAAACAAACAGTTCAGAATACATCACCAATAGCCGATCTTAGGGATCCAATGATAGAGCCTTCTCAAGAACAAGCATGTCAAAACATCATCAAGCTTCCAAGACTTCAATTTCTTCTTCAACTTCAAACAGACTATGTATTATTTCACAGAGTTTCAGTATTACAACTAGTGACCAACCAACCCTTTACAATGTGCTCCTCAAGGAGATTTTATAATAAAATGAGGAGGTGGAAGAGTTCCTAGGGTTGGAGTGTAATTAATTCTATACTAAATGCAACTCCTAGCCTTGAAAACCATGCAAGGCATAAGGCAGGAAAGCATTCGATTTACAACTCTGTTTCATTAACTCTGTTTTCTGCTTTTTAGGCTTAGTGGGTGAAAATATTGACTTTAAGGCTCTTTTTATCTTTTACAATAACTTTACTAATAATTTAAAATATGTTCTTTTTTTTGTAATAACTGTCAGCTGCCTTTGGTCTTAATGTTTTTGAATGAGATTTGATCCGGGTATTCCTTTGAGGCAGAAGGGTTACAAGTGGCAATATGGTAGCTGGGGATTTAATTAGCCCCTTTGATGTGGCTCTGAGGTCTCCTTAGACTGATATTTTTTTGTTTCATAAACACAGTGATTTATCCTTGGATCTGTGTTTAAGCTTGATTAAGCTATAATATTTATCTTTGGGTCTTCATTGTCTGATACAATTTACTGCTTTGTTTCACTGGCACAGGTGGTTTTCTATCAGTTGAAGGGTTTCATCCAAGATCGAGGGTCGTGATCCACTGATAACATGGATTTGGAAACCCTGCTGGTTCCTTTTACTTGTTGATATGAGTCACAAAATCGTCATTCTGGATTGAACTGGTCACCTATCTGTGACTGTGGAAATACACGGATTAACCACCATTAGAACCTTGCAAACACAAAAACTTATTAAGAAACAATGTGAAAATGGTATAACTACATTATAGAGGTTTAATGGAGGTGATGGAGCGCTTAAGGATGGATAAAATGCAGTGGAAGAAGGATCGAAACCTGGCAGAACAACTAACCAGGTAAATATTTGAAATATGGCGCGAAATTGGGGAAAGGTGGTTTTGGAAAACTGGTGGCGGTTTTTGCGTGGCATTTGGGGGGTAAGCAGTATTAGCTGAATGGAACGCGATACAATACAACGATTGACACGTGGATTTCTAAAACCATTTTTATCGCGTAGAAGTAGTGCACTGTGGGAAGGGGCAAAAAATTGCACGATATGGATTTTGGTCCGTTGGATGATCGTCGGGAGATCGGACAGAGTGGATAGCACATGACTGGTCCAAAGATGTGCGGAGCGTGTATGGTGGGACCGATATTTTTTTTGTCGTGGAGTGGAGGGATTAAGTAGCGGGGTGGAAAGTTAAGTGAAAAGTTAGTCTTATTGGGTTGAATCACGATTGTAGGATCTGATGATTGGGCGGTGGGGATTTAAAGAGGAGATGGGAAGTAATGGCGGGGTAGAAACATGAGAAAAGGGAGGGCCCACCTTTATATGAAGGCGGAAAGGTTTTTTCTTATGAAGAGGGGTTTTATAAGAGTGGCGGGAAGGATCAATGGGAGCCGTCAGATCGTGAGGATCGATGGTCGAGATCTGTCGATGGGGGAGAATGAGAAGGGCGGGGTTTGAAAAGAAAAAGTAATGTGGGCCGTCGGATTTGAGAAGATCAACGACAGAGATCGCATCGCAAAATCACGCAGGACGTGAATGGTGCGAGGGGAGGGGAGAAAAGCGATGATGCGAAATAGCGCGGACCGTCCGATCAAACTTGATCGATGGTGGAGATTAAATCGAAGGTTGGGACGGTGGAGGATCACGTGATGGATGAGCGCGATGGGATGAAGCGCGAACTATCGGATCTGGCGGAATGAACGGCTGGGATTTCATCGCATCAAAGAGAATAAAAGATGCCAAAGCACCGGGGTCTTTGAGTTTGCGATGTGCGATTGAGCGCTGGCCATAGGATTGGTATGAGAGATCAACGGTCAGGATTTAAATCGATGGGTGTGATGTCGGAGGGCTACGGGCGAATCGCGATTGAATCTTGACCGTCGGTTCTTGTGAATTCAACGCCTGAGATTAAATCGACAGACTTGGCCATCGGAGGAAAAAAGAAAAGGATAAAGGGAATTTGCGACTGCCGATTGCGATGGAGAGATGAGGCTTAGCGCTCAGTCGCGGCTCCGGGTCATATAAGGAAAAGGGGCTAGGGCTTAAGGCTGAAAGGGTCTTAAGGCTTTATAGAAAAATGAAGGTTTTTTAGGATTTTGAAGGGTTTTTTGAGGAATTTGGAGGTTCCGATAGGGGTAAAGACAGGGTTTAAACCTTATAAAGGGATTTCACAAGGCTTTGAAGGGGAATTCGAGGGAATGAGAGGTAAATGAAAGGGTTTATGGATGAAATGGAGAAGTGTAATGATGAAAAATGGAGTTTTTAAGCAGTCTTTCTCTTAGTAAACAACATGTCCTTGAGGGTTAATAGTAAAACAACAGTGAAGATTAACACCAAGGATAAAGGACATCATAAGACTTCAAGAACTCACAATTTGGAAATGAATTGTTTCTTGAAGGCTAAAAAATATTTAGCCACCATTTGGTATGACAAATTTTTATGGGTGGCTAACAGTGGCTCCACATGGGGATGGCATCTTCTTGAAGATGTCATGAACTTCAGACAAGTTATCTCTGGATGCTGATTAGTGCCTTGCACTTGATAATATTTTTCTTGTAATCAAATGCTAACAAAGATGGTTAGAACTTGACATATCAACAAAAAATATTTCCCAAACATCTACCTACACCACCTACTTCCTATCATTTTTTCTTAAAAAGGTGCATTTGGACTTGCAGACCTTAAACATCAGCATTTTATTCTTTTATTGAAAACATAAAACTAATCTAAGTCTACTCTTATTCCTCCATGAGTTCAGATTAAGCAGTTGAACTCATAAGTTTCTCTACCTAACTACTATCTGTTAGGATTAGACTGTCTAACAAATTTTTATTCTCTAAATTCTAAAACATGAAATGTAAAAGCAGCCAAGCTAGGATTAAGCAGTCTGACTTGCTGCAAATATACGGCATAAAAAAAAGCCGCACATAGACTAAAATTTGCAGAAAAATAAACAAAACTGTGAAGGCTTAAGATATGAAAACTAAAACATCCTTCATTATCTCTTCAGCTCTAATTTGAATTTGTTTGAGCTGTGTTTTCTCTCTCATCTGGTTCAAGTTTTGAGTATATTGGAACCAGTTTGTTTTCTATCTTTGGCTCAAGATTTAATCTAATTAGAGCCATCCTTCTTTTGAGATTCATAGGTTCGGATATTGAATTTATTTGAACTTTTGTTTCCTCTATCCTACTCTACCTTACTAATAAGCCAAGATTGTGTTGTTTGACTGATCTAATTCACTAACCTATCAGCAGTAAATTGAAAAGCTAATTAGTCATGATTAGGCTATATGACTAACTAGAAGTGTGCTTTTAGGAGTGGCATTTGAGCTTGCGCACTTTCAGACTTTGTCTCTCTTTTTTGGTATGGGGTTGTACCTTTCTTGTTTTTATCTGCCCTCTTTTATTTTCTATTGTTATTTGTATTTTTTTTCTTCTAACTTTGAATGCAATGTTCAAAAAATGATATTTACAATGGAAAGCAAAAAGCTTTGAAACTCATGACTCTTGACAGGAATAATGCTTGAGCATCCTGCCATTGACAAGACCTCCATATAGATCTTCTCCATTCAATTCTTTCAGGAAGAAAGCACTGTGACCCCTCTCAGCATGAATAATATAGGGTCCTTTCCACAGGTTCTCAAACTTGCCATGGTTTCCCTTCTCTTCCCTTCTTGAATCCCATTTAAGAACTATATTTCCAACTTGGAAATTATTTGCCTTAGTCCTTTTATCAAACAGTTTCTTGATATTTTCTTGGACTAGTTGTGTTCTTTCATAGACTTCTTCTCTGGAGTACTATAAATGGATTTTTTGGTTAATTCTTCTCCGCATATCATTTTCTTCAGTTTGCACCTCTTGAAGGAGTTTCATGACTGGAACTCCTAATGATGTTGGGAAGACTGCATCCATGCCATAGACCAGCTGATAGGGGGACATATTTATTGACTTCTTTGTAGTTAATCTATCATCCCATAAGGCATGAACCAGCTTACTGTGCCATGACTTTTGATTTTGCTCCAACAACTTTTTGATGATATTGATGAGGCTCTTGCTGGAGGATTCAGCTAATCCATTTCCTTGGGGATAGTAGGTAGTAGAGTGGCCCAAGGTGATGTGGTATTTGTAACAGAAATAAACCATTCTTTTGGATTTGAAGGCAACAACATTATCTGTGATGATTTTTCTAGGACAACCAAATCTGGATAGGATGTTTGTTTCAAGGAACTTGATAATGACAGAGTCAGTAGCATTCCTAGATGGTATGGCTTCTATCCACTTGGTAAAATAATTAGTGGTAGTAAGGATCCACTTATGCTGGGCTGATGAAGATGGGTGAATTTCCTCAATGAAGTCCAAGCCCCATTGTTGGAAGGGTGCCTCAACACTGATAGGATGCAAAGGTAAGGGAAGGAGCTTTTTTTTGCCATAAAAAAATTGACACTTATGGCAGGACATGACTAACTTTTGAGTGTCTGGGAAAAGGGTGGGCCAATAGTGACTAGATCTAAGGATTTTGTTTGCTGTGGTCTTCCAGTAGAGGTGTCCTCCACATTCTCCTTCATGCAGCTCATGCATGATTTTTCCTGCATCATCCTCAAGTAAACATTTAAGCAAAATTGCAACAAAATTTTTCCAATATAATACCCCATCTAATATGCAATAATTCAAAGCCTTCTGTTTCAAAAATCTAGCTTTAGTTTTAGACAAAGAAGGAGGGGCATTCAGATATAAAAGCACATAAATGATGTCAGCATACCAAGGAGAATTCAGAAATGTTTCTTCAATGAAAGGGGCAGTGAATTCTTCTATTTCTTCCAACCCATTCACCATATTCATATCTAGTGCTTGGAAGTTTGACTCAGCCATGAGTTTTGCTAATCCCTGCCCTTTAATCAGTTTGGTAGGCCTGATTTCTAAGTCATATTCAAGAATAGTAGCAATCCATTTTCCCATTTTACCATCAGGGTCTTGACTTAGAATATCCTGGACAACAGTATGTGGAACAAAAGCAATTATGTGAGAGTGTAAAATGTAGACTCTAAAGTCCTTTAATGCTTTCACTAATGCTAAGGCTTGCTTCTCCATGATGTTATATTTGAGAGGAGCATCTCTTAAGGCCATACTAAAAAAAGATATTGGTTGTTCTTGCTCCAAGTCATTCTTTTGAAGTAATACTGCAGCTATTGTATGTTTAGATGCAGAAGAAAAGATATAAAAGTCTTTAGTGAAATCTGGACTAATCAAGACTGGTGTTTGAGTGAGAGCTTGTTTAACCAGTTCAAATGAATTTTTAGCATGTGTATTCCATTTCACACCTACCTATTTCTTAAGCATGTTTTTAATGTTTCTTAATAGCTGAGTAAGGTTGGGGATAAACCTCCTCAAAAAATTATTCTTTCCAGTGAAAGATTGTAATTCTTTGAGGCTTCTTGGATGGCGATTTTTCAATATGCCATCAATCCTTTTAGGGTCTACTCTGATTCCCTCTTCTGAAATTATGTGACCAAGAAGCTTGCCTTCCTGGAGACCAAAGAGTGTCTTCTTGGGATTCAAAGATAAACCAAATTTCCTACATTTCTCAAAAACTTTTCTTAAATGAATCAAGTGTTCTTCATCAGTTTTAGAGAAAACAGTTATGTCATAAAGGAAAATGATTATAAAATAGCCAATGTCTTCTGAGAAGGCTATGTCCATGGCTTTTTGGAAGGTTGCCCCTGCATTCATCAAACCAAATGGAATTTTGACATACATAAAGGTGCCCCAAGGTGTAGTAAAAGCAGTTTTGTGTTGATCACTTGGGAGCACTAACACCTGATTGTAACCTAAGAACCCATCCAACAATGATATTCTTTTCGATCCAACTACCCTTTGAAGTATATGGTCCATCTTTGGCAAGGGGTAGTTGTCTTTTAGGGAGGCTCTGTTTAAATTTCTAAAGTCAATGCAGAGCCCGTTTTCCCTTATCTTTTTCCTAACAGAAACTAGGTTTGACACCCATTCTGAAAATATAAGGGATACTATAATCCCAACATCATACATCTTTTCAATTTCTTTCTTGACTAAAGGTAATAAAACAGGTTTTATCCTTAGTTTTTGTTTGAAAGGTTTTTGATTTTCCTTAAGAGGAATTTTGTGTTGAATGATGCTAGTGTCATAAGATTTCAGATCTTTGTATCCCCAAGCAAGCACATCTCTAAACTCTTTGAACAAATCTATGTATTGCAATTTTATATGAGCTGGGAGAGTGATGGATAGTTTGATCATCTTGGGTTCTGCTAGGCTGCCTATGTTATGTTCTTCTACATTTGTTTCCATGGGCTCCATTCTTGGTTCTTTGGCTACATCATTAAAGTCAAAAATGTGTTCTAAAGGTGTGAGACCTCTTGGAATTGTATCATTCTTGCATTGTAAAATTTCCAAGTCTTTCTGGTAAAAATTCTAGATGGGCTAGTGTCGTCACCCAAGATGATGATGGTTACTTCCTAGTCTTGGAAGTACCTCCCTCGCTAAGAGGGAGTGTTGATTTTTGTGTAGATTGGGAGGTTCTCCAAGCCTTAGTGTTCGGGGATCAGAGGGAAAAGCACCACAAGTAGGCTTGTGGGCTTGGAACCCAAGCTTGGTGTTTTTCACCCATCGATGTTTGGGTCAAAACCACAATAATTTTTCGACATGTGATGGATGAGGATGATGGCTCTCGGAGAGATGATTCTAACGCAATGAGAATCATCCGATTCTGAGTTGTTGTTAAGGAGTTATTATATTTGAAAGTTAATGATGGGTTTGCACTTATATGTCAAGGTCGGCCTAAGGAGTTTTAGGCATGTGAAAAGTTGTGGAAGCCGCTAGATAATGAATTTTTGGATCCCCTATCTTTAGTATAAATAAAGGGTGATGTAGAGACTTACAGGGTATCCATTTGTGCAATGCTTTCTCAAAAGGAAGATTCATTGAAGGAGGATTCTCTTGTGCCCTAACCACAACAATAAGGAGGAAGGAACAACATGAAGAGGAGGGATTGTATTAAGGGTTTGAGCTTGTTGTTTGGAGGTCGATTTTGCTGGTGGAGGGGTCGAGGTCCCTTGAAGGAAGGCCAAGATTGCTGGGAGTTATTGTAGACTATTTTAGGGTCAACCGGGGGCTGTTTTGGTGGGTTGTAGGAGAGCCGCAACCAGTTGAGGTAGGCTGCATGCCTAGCCTCCCAAAACAAGCCTTAATTTGGGTTTTTAAGGGTTTCCACATGATCAGGGGCTCAGTTTTATGCTCAAAATTAAAATTTCTTATATTTTCTCAGAACCTAAATGACCACGTAGTTCTAAATCTGGAGCACCTCGTTTCACAAAAAATGGTCTTTGTATGCTCCCAGAAACGAGTTTTGTCCGCATTTATAAACATGTAAAATAAAAAAAAATGACAGTCAGATGCCTAGTCAACAATTCGTACTGCTGATGTGGCATGCTGACTGTGCAGACTCATTTTTTGGTCATTTTATTTGGCGAATGGTAAGCTGCCATGTGGCAACATGGCACTAGTCTGAAATCTGGGTGACGTGGTGAAGTTTTATTGGTGCATTTTTGGGCCAATAGTGTGAGGACACGTGGTGTGGCCTGGGGCCGCCACGTGCCCCCCCCCCCAAGTTTGTATGGCAGTGTAAAAATTTTGTTCTAATTCCGGGTTGAGGTGTTGGGGTTTGACCCCGCGACCTCCCACCACACAACGCCATGACCTCTCGGCTCGCCTACACCATGGTTCTTAATAGTCATAGGATTCCATTTATATTTAAATTCAAACAATGTGTATGGTGGGGGAAGGCCTCAAGCCACATGACCGTTATGACACGAACACTGGTGGAGCTCCAATGTTAATGTGGGGTTTAAAACCATAACCCATGTTAATTAATCTAAACCCTTCTTATTATGCACCTAATCCATAATTAGTTTCAGATTAGTTTAAAGCGCATGTTTAGCGCTTAGGTGCACTTAATTAGCACTAAACTCCCACTTAATATTAATTGTGGATTAACTTAGTGGACCCCCAAATTCGGCAGAGATTGCCAGTTTTAGTTGTAGTTGGTTAGTTTAGGTCGTGAAATAGTGGGAAAAAATAAAATGGTGATAAATTTTGAAGTTTTTGACCAATTTAGGCTTAGAAAGAGGCTAGCTGACCTTTTTGAGCCATTCTAGACTCATTGGAGCAGGTTACAGGAGAAAAAGAGCATTGTAAACAAGTCCATTTGAAAATTTGTGCATAATATAGAGGCCTAAGCCATGGAAGCTGGACCAAGGAGATGTAGCCCAGGAGGGGTGAACTCCGTCATCAAATACCTATGTTAATGTTATGTATGGTGATGTTATGTACTTTATTTTCTATTGTTCAGCTCTTGTTTTTATGTTAAATTTCTCACTAAATTGACATGAAAAACACTCATGAGACTTGGTAATTTGCAAGGAAACTTGAACCCTTAAGTACACATAATACATTGAATTCATAATTTGAAAGAGTAATTAGCACAATAACACTAACATAACCCATTTAGATCATTTTTGGTATCAGAGCTCAATTTCATTAGGTTTTTTTGTGCAAGAAGGGATCTAATTGTTTGCAAGTTTGTGTCATGCTTACAAGGTTAAAACTCAAAAGAGAAGGGAAGCTGGTTGAGAGCCCTGCAGTTGGGTCAAGAGGTAGAAGGGAAAGGTTGCCAAAGTCTTAAACACTAGCACATCCTCAAGTTGAAGTTGTGTCTTCAGTGAACATGTCTCATGAAGGAGAACCTATCATGACAGAAGATGAGAGAGCATTCAGGAAGACATTCTTTGATATGACTGAGATGGTTAAAGTCCTCTATGGGGAAAAGGAATGTACGGATGCAAGTTGAGAGTTCAAGGCCTCTAAGAGGAGAGGGTTCTCCAGGAGGAGGAGGCCATGGAGATGGTAAGTATCCACCACCCACTCCACCATAATCCTCACCAAAATGTTCACCTTCCTCATCATCATCTTCCACTACCACAACTCTTCCATCTAGTTATACACATACTTCAAAAGGAGTTGGTAAATCACCCTTGCTTAAAATTGATGTTAAATTTGAGCTTCCAATGTATAATGGCAAAGTGAATGCAAAGAAGCTAGATAATTGGATTTGTCAATTGGAGGTTTATTACAGAATTCAGAACCTTCAAGAAGATGATATAAAGATTCAATTGGCTTCCTTGATAATAGAGGATTCAACTTGTATGGTGGGAAGAAAAGACACAAGAGGAGATTAAGAAACATGGTAATATCTCAATGTCTTGGTCATATTATTGCTTCCATTAAAATGAAATTCTATCCTCTATCTTACATGCAAAAAGCTATTATGAGTTGGAATTTTTTTAGATAATTGAAAGGTCAAAGTGTGCAAGATTACACTCATGAATTTAGGATAAAAGATCTTATGTTAGGAGTTGATATTCATAGCCAGGAAACTTTGCTAAAGTACATAGGTGGATTGCATAGTTACTTGAAACATACCATCCTCATGTTGAATCCCACTAGTCTAGATGAGGTCTGTGTGCAAGCTACACACCTTGAGGCAAGAGGGAAAAATGTACAAGATGAGGGTAAAAAGAAACCATTCAAGGGTGGTGAAAAAGGAAAGGGTTTCAAGGGTAAACAAAATAATAATGCATCCATTAAGAAACAAGGGGAGAAAATCACATGTACTCATTGTTCCAAAGAGGGTCATGATGAAGCCCATTGTTGGAAACTTCATCCAAAATTGAGGCCTACTAAATTCAACAATAAGGGGAAACAAAAGAAAACTGCAACCACACAACATGTTCTTGGATCTGATTCAAGAGATGAGACTAAAATTGCAGCCATGGTCACAAAGGGAAAAGAAGCCATAGAAAGTACTAGTTCCTCAAATTGTCACAATAACACTCCAAATGAAGAAACAAGAATAGAGTTGTTTAATGTAAGAGTGGTCTAAAAACATACAAAAATTGACACACTATTTGATAGTGGGTCTCAAGCGAACTTAATCTTTGAAGACTTGGTCAAGAAGCTAAATATTGAAACCTTACCTCATCATAGGCCATACCCATTAGGTTGGATAACCAAAGATACAAATTTACAGGTTACAAGAAAATGCATTTTCCGATTTGCAATTACCGCAAAATTTATTGATGAAGTTGAGTTAGATGTTGTACCGCTTGACATATCTGGAATTGTTTTGGGTATCCCATATCTCTATGACAGGAAAGTAGTCTTCTATCACCATGAGAACAAGTATCGCTTGTTCAAGTATGGGGTGGAATATATTGTGAGAGCTCATCGAAAAAAGCTAAACCTCTCTTTGGTTAATGCTGAGCAAATGAAGAGACTAGTAAACTCAGGCAAAAAATTTGTGTTTATTATGATCAAACAAAAGAATGATGAGGATTTTGAATCTTTTTAAGGTTGTGATTATAGATTAAAATCTGATTTGTTTGATATGGTAAGTTAGCATGGTGAGATGTTTCAAGAGCCAAAGGGGTTACCTCCCAAGAGGGGAATCCAACATGAGATACAACTGCAACAGTATGTTCCACTCCCTAACATTGGCATGTATCACATGTCGATAAAGAAAAGTGCAGAAATCAAGAATAAAATCCAAGAATTGTTGAATAAAGGTATTATTCATCCATCTACCTTGCCATGTGGTTCACTGATTGTATTGGTACCTAAGAAGGATGGAACATGGCGCATGTGTGTGGATTTCCGAGCACCCAACAAAATCACGATAAAGAATCATTATCTGCTCCCAGGGATTTATGATTTACTTGATCAATTGAGGTATGCAAAGTATTTCACTAAGTTAGATTTAAGAAGTGGCTATCATCAAGTTAGAATAGTTGAAGAGGACATATGGAAGGCCGCATTTAAAACTAAACACGAATTGTTTGAGTGGCTTGTTATGCCTTTTGGTCTTTGCAATGCTCCAATTACTTTCATGAGAGTTATGCATGATGTATTAAGACCATTTCTAAATGAGTTTTTCATTGTATACTTAGATGATATTTTGATATTCGGAAAATCACGAGAAGAACTTGTCATGCATGTGAACAAGGTGCTTAATGTGTTGAGAAAAGAACAATTGTTTATGAATATGTCGAAATGTGAATTTGGTAAAAAATATTTAGTGTATTTGGGACATATTGTTGGAGGAGTTGAGCTGAAGATAGACCCCTCTAAAGTTGAGGTCATTGTGAATTGGCCTACACCCAAGTCAATCACGGAGGTAAGAAGTTTTCTAGGAGCAACACAATATTGGAGGAAGTTCAATGCTAGTTTTCCCTCTATTGTAGCTCCATTACGTGCATTGAAAAGTGTTAATAAAGTCTTCTAGTGGGGAGGAAATCAACAAAAATAATTTGATGCTTTGAAGAAGAAGATCAGTTCAGCCCCAATATTAGCATTACCAGACTTGAGACAACCCTTTAAGATACATACATATGCAAGTGACTATGCCATGGGCGCAGTCCTCTTACAACATGGTAAGCCTATTTCATTCCATTCAGAAATGTTTAAAAGTGCAGTGACAAATTATCCTACATATGACAAAGAGCTATATGTGTTGGTACAAAGTGTGAAGAAATGGAAACATTATTTGATGGGAAAGGAAACCATCATTCACACCGATCACCAAACATTGCAATACTTGCAATCACAAACCAAATTGTAGAAGTCAAGGCACTTTTGATGGATGGATTCTTGCAGAAATTCCACCTGGTCATCAGGTATAATAAAGGTATATAGAACAAGGTTGTTGATATGCTTTCTAGGCCTATTATTAATGCAACTACTTTACTCAAGAATACTTCTGTTTTTCATGAAAGTTACATTGAACAATATGCATTTGGAAATGAATTTCAAGATGTTTATGAAAACTTGAGTCAAGGTCGCTAAATTGAGGAATTAGATTATTGTGTTCATAATAACTTCTTGTAAAATTTGGGCAAGATTTGTATTCCACAGGGTGAGAGAGTGAATGTCATAAGGGAAGCACACACTTCTCTTATTGCGGGACATTTTGGTGTAAGAAAAACAATGGAAAATCTTCAGAGGTATTGTTATTGGCATCGTATGCTTGAAAGTGTGTCACATTTTATTAAAGGTTGTTCTTTATGTGCAGTTAGTTAGCCTAGTAATAGGAAGCTAGGATTGTACACACCACTCCTGGTTCCTTCACATCCATGGGATAATATCTTTATGGATTTTTTAGGAGGTCTCCCCTTGTCAAAAATAGGTCATGATTATTTGTATGTAGTTGTGGATAGGTTTCACAAAATGTGTATTTTGATGCCATGTAAAAAGCAAGTTACAGTTGAAAAAACAACTCATATTTTCTTTCAAAATGCTTGGGTTCATTTTGGGTTGCCTACATCTATTTGAAGTGATCGAGATTCTCGATTTGTTGGGAATTTTTGGTCAAGTTTGTAGGACTTGATGGACACTAAGTTTAAGAAGAGTACAACCTTTCATCCACATACAGATGGTAAAACCGAGGTGGTTAATAGAATAATCATTAATCTTCTTAGAGGATATTGCAACAAACATCCTAAGTTGTGGGATGAACAATTGCATTACGTTCAACATGCTTACAACCGTGCAAAACATTCTTCTACTCAAACATCGCCATTTGAGGCATGTATTGGTTACTTGCCAAAGTCGCCATAGGATTTCATCTTTGGGAAAGATCTAGCTATCGATGGACATAGTGACATAGATAAGGCAAAGAAATTCATTGAGAAAATCTAGTTGATTCATCTAATAGTGCAAGAGAAACTAGAGAAAATTCAAGGCAAGTACAAAGCAAAGCATGAAAAACATCAGGTGGATCATAACAAGTTGGTAATGAAGTTTGGCTTCAAATTAGCATGGAAAGGCTTCAAGGAGAAGGTAGAAAGCTGAAACAAATTTGTTATGGTCCTTTCAAAATTCTGGAAAAGATTGGTAACAATGCCTTCAAGCTTGATTATCATTCATACATGTAAATTTATTTAGTTGTTAATGTTGAAAATTTGAGATTGTATGAACCTCCTTTGATTGAAGATTAAGGAGAGAATGATCAACTTCCATATATTGAAGATTTTTCTCTAGATTTCTTTGTTGAGCTACATTAAGACGCCACACTTGACAGGTGGACAAGGACATCGACAAGAGTAAGTGTTAACTATCTTCGAGTGGGGCTTAAAGGAACAAATCCTTCAAATGCCAAATGGATTGAAATTGGGAAGGTGAGGGAATTGTACCCTCACTTGTTCAGCAACTGAATATGATATTTTGGTGTCCAAAAAATTCCAATGGGGAGGAATGATCAGGGGCTTAGTTTTGTGCTAAAAAATCAAAGTTCTTAGATTGTCTCAGAACCTGAATGACTGCGTAATGCTCGCCGTTTTGAATTCGGTGCACTTCGTTTCACGAAAAATGGTCTCTCTATTGTCTCGGAAACGAGTTATGTCTGCTTTTATAAACAGGAAAAATTAAAACAAAAATGACAATCAGATGCCCAGTCAGAAGTCTCTACTGTTGACATGGCATGTTGACTGTGCAGGCTTTTGGAATTTTCTCTGTCAAATGGTAAACTTCCAAGTGGCAGCATGACACTAGTCCAAAATTTGGGTGACGTGGTGAAGTTTTATTGGTTCATTTTTGGGCTAACCAGATGAGGACACATGGTGCAGCCTGGGGCCACCACGTACCCCCCCAAGTTTGTATGGCGGTGTAAAATTTTTGTTCTAAGTCCGGGTGACACAACGCCACGACCTACCAGCCGGCCTGCACCATTGTTTTTAACAGTCATAGGATTCCATTTATATTTAAATTCAAACAATGTGTATGGTGGGGGAAGTCGTGGGCCAACCCCTGAGGCACATGACCGTTATGCCACGACCATCGGCGAAGCTCCAATTTTAATGCGAGGTTTAAAACCATAACCCATGTTAATTAACCTTAAACCCCACTTATTATGTACCTAATCCAAAATTAATTTCGGATTAGTTTAAAGGGAATGTTTAGCGCTTAAGTGTGCTTAGTTAGCACTAAAATCCCACTTAACATTAATTGTGGATTAACTTGGCAGACCCCCAGATTAGACAGAGACTGCCAGTTTTAGTTGCAGTTAGCTAGTTTAGGGCTTGAAATATTGGGAAAAATTAAAATGGTCATAACTTTTGAATTTTACGACCAATTCAGGCTCAGAAAGAGGCTAGCTGACCATTTTGAGCCATTCTGGACTCATTGGAGCAGGTTACAGGAGAAAATGTCATTTTAAACAGGTCAATTGGACAATTTGAGCATAATATAGAGGCCCAAGCCATGGAAGCTGGACCAAGTAGATGTAGCCCAGGATGGGTGAACTCCTTCATCAAATACCTGTGTTAATGTTATGTATGGTGATGTTCTGTACTTTATTTGTTGTTTTTAAGCTCTTTTTTTTAATGTTAAATTGCTCACTAAATTGACATGAAAAACACTCATGACACTTGATAATTTTCAAGAAAACTTGAACCCTTAAGCACACATAATACATTGAATTCATAATATGAAAGAGTAATTATCACAACAAAACTAACATAATCCATTCATATCACCACATGCCCATAAAAACAACCCACATAGAAGGTTTACCTCTTGGCCTATACTGCAACAAATCAAGGTTGTTTTGGTGGGTGGTTGGAGGGTTGTTGTAGTGTGAACAAGCCCTAACCAGTCACAGGAAAGGAAAACAGTAAAAATAGACTTGGAGGGCATCATTTGGAGGAGTGTTGGGTCATTGTAGTGACCAGACTTGGATTGTTGATGAGAAATTGTTGGAGGCCTCAGGAGCTGTTTGGAGGAACCTGACAAGGACTGTTAGGAAGCACTTACCAGGCAGCCAAGGTGACAACAAGCACATTAGTCCAAAAGATAAGAGAGGTATGCATTAATGATGATTTATATGCTAGGGATGTAGTGTTTAGATTGGACACGTGTTGGATGATTGTGGCAGCTAGAAGAAAGGGTTTCTTAGTGGGAAGATGCTACAATAGGAAACATAAATCCCCAGGCAAGAGGAAAAAAACATAAGGAGTTGTGGATGGCCTCTTGTATGATGATTTGATGGTGTCCTAGGTGAGGACATATTGATGAGCTTAGATTTGTGCAATAAATCCTCCATTGTAGAAGAAAAGGGTAGATTTGAGAAGTCTGTTTGCAATCGTGTGTATGGGTATCCTAGGTGTGTGGATGCCCTAACTAGGAGCAGATGCTACAATGTGGACTTGGTCACTAGTGGACTGTTGGAGGGCTTCATGAGAGTGGACCCAGTGTGAACATGTATTGGGCACATATGATCTGCTGGAGGAAAACATGATAATTTCCAAGTTGGAGCCCAGTGTGCAACACTTTGATGGACAAAAGCGGTTGCTAGAGAGGCAGTTGTTGGAGCTCAAGTGTCTGATCAGCTGAGAGTAGTTTTGTGAAGCTCGAGACTTGTGTCTAAAGAAGGACTTCTACAATAGATGATGGGAATTCCTCCTAGCCTATGTTCATTGTGGGAGATTGGCATCTTGCAGTGATAGGTGGCAACCCTTCATGCCCTATGTTGGTCTTCATCGATGCAGCATAGGTAGACCATAGTGGGTTGATGTCCCTGAGTAGCTATGGAGTAGCAATGGGCAGATTGAGAGTTGTTCACAAGTGGAGATGTGAATAACCCGACATGAGCCTCTATGTGTTGATGCATTGGTGGATGAACAATCAAATAGTGAGACTATTGGATAGCCTAGGTTCAGTGGGTAGATGGAATTGAAGCATTGATAGAGGTTTACGAGCCTCAATATTGCAACAAGAATGTTGCAACTCCCAAGCCTACCAAGGTTCGTACAAACTAAAGAGGTGTCGGCACTATATGTGAAACATACAATGTGTCATTATTCAGTTGATATTATGTAATGGATTGAATTTCAAGAAATCAAATCTTAAACTAATTCCACAAGGGGAAATGTTACTTTAAAAAGAAATTAATCAACAATTTGTAGTTGAAATCCTAAGAGCATGATTTCAAATAAATAGGCCTAATCTACTTTGTCAAAATGCATGTCCTAAGTGGTATTTATTCTTCCTCAATCATGGATTTAGATTCTATGGGTCACGATTCAAACCTAAGAGACAAAATCCAAGCTTTGGGAGCAACTCTAGTCAAGTTTACACGTGTTATAGGTGTGCTACATGAAGTCTCGTTTTTGCTATAGGAGGAGATAAATCACTGAATGAACAAGTAAATCAAACAAAAATTGGATGGTATGAATTTTGTTATTAAGTAGGATGTATTAGGACTCCAGTACAAATGGAATCACTTCAAAATACCTCTTTGAACACGTGTTAAAAAATAACAGAAAATTAATAGTTTAAAAACTGGAAATTCAAGAACTAGTGAGCTAGTTAACTTATCAAATGACTAACCTAATCAAGTGAAAATGAAATGGGGTGAGTTTTGTTATTAACTTTATTGTTTTTATGACATAATACAAGTGGAATAAAATCAAATGAAGCTTATTAATATGTTCTAAAAACTATCATAAAATTACTACTATTTTGCTAAGAGGGACTTCCATAAATCCTAGATTCGTGAACTAGTAATCCAATCCAAGTAGCTAAATGATGAAGATGAATTGAAAAAGTTGTTCTAAGGATGCATCATGCTTGTGAATCTCTAAATAACATGCAGAAAAACTCAATTCAACCATTTAATAAATATAACCTACCGCAAAACAAGCATGAACAATAAATGCATAAACAAGAGATGTAAGTGCAAAAGACATTCAAAGGACATAAAGAAATTATGTAAGAGGGTTCTCAGGCTCCTATGGAAGAAACCAAGATTTAGAAGCTAAAAATGGCACCAAAATTCATTATTTGTATCAATCCAAGTACATCCCTACAAGAAATGAAAATGGAGCTGCTAAACAACAAATTTTCTCCACCAGAATACTAAAAAATACCTGCCTCTAGAGGCAAATTCGAATTGGTACTTACACATCTTGAATTTCCATTTTTTAGACTAGTAATTTTCTGCTATTTTTCTCAAGAAAATACTCTTCTTGAGCTAATATGAATACCATTTAGATCAAGATGATATTTTTGGAAGTGTTGTACCTCAACATTGTAAGTGGACTAAACTACCTCCTTGTGTGGGTTTGGAAATGGTGGTACGAGTAGTTGAGTGGGAGTGGATCTTTGAGATGGATGTGGTTGATGTTGTGGTTGCGGTGGTAGTGGATGGTAGGGATAACATGGAGTTGGGTATGGAGGATATTGAGGAAAATGTTGAGGATATTATGGATTTTTCCCATAAGGTCCTTTCCAACCTTGTTTCCAAGATTGGTTTTGGGGTTGAGATGGCCAATGTTGCAAAGGAGGGAGTGTGTTCCAATTTCTTTGAGATGGATGTGCACAACCTTCAAATTGTGACTTAGGTTCTTTAACCATACCAGGTTGACTAGGCTTTTATGGTCTTCTTGGAGCTACATAACATAGTTTCTTTGGTGATTGACTTGCTCCATTATCCTCTTGGTAGAATTCCTTCAACCTCGTTAATGGTGGACAATATTTAATAGCATGTGATTTTGAATGGAAAACAAAAATATCAACATATTGTTTTTGCTCATTTCAAATTCTTAAGTTTTCTACTTGTTCACTTAGATTTCTAATAATTTTATTTTTAAAGTTATCAAGCAAATTTCCAAGTTCAACATGACTTACCAATCTTGATGTTGATTTACTTACTCTTGCCCTATAGAAATTATACAACAAGCATGTATATATTGGATTCACCTGATATAAAAATGTACTGAATTTAAATACTGAATCGTTTCTACAAATATTTTGCGGAATTAAAAACACAGTCGCTAATCACATGAACATGAAGAAAGATCAAACACACACAACAAAGATAATTTCTTGGGGAAAGCTTACAACTAAAAATACCACTATCTTCTATTGTATATTAAGCATGGATCATGAAACAATTACATACACAACTCTTCTCACAAGAGCCCTCAATACAACAGCTAATTGTCTCACACTGTCATATGCAAAACTAACCAACACATAGCCAATTCTCAGCCTCCAGACAACCTGCCTTGCTTACACAATCCCTGATGGTAAATATCCTTAAAAGATTGGAATTATTGTCTGCCTTGACTGCACAAGTATCATGGGCACTCCAATGGGTGTTTTCCTGCATGTGTGCAAGAAGATAATGTCACAACTGATAATCAACCTCCCTTTCACCTAGAACTCACCTGGGTCTCCACTAGATCTGACATGCATGCAACTAATAATAGTAAATCCTCAGTTGCATGTGAGATCACTGATTATGAATGAATTAATATTTAATTCACTAGATCTCTCACTAGTGTATCTTCAATTACAACTAGCACAACTGAGTTTAACTCACTTAACTGAGTTAAACTGTTTACAACTTGCACCAACTCATGCATCACTGCACTTCAAACTCTGTTACAACTCGAAGTACTCTGCATGTCCCACCAACCAACCTATAACTCGAAATCCACTAGCTAACTGAATTTTCCACTTCAGTTAACTATTTAAATTCCACATTGAGAATATACTACAGTTTAATGTCCATCTAAATGAAGGGATAATAAAAATAGACATGCACCCAAAAATAGCACTGTGGGCCCCACCCTAGTGTAGGTGCTTAATGCACTAGGTGTGGGTGTTGAATATTATTTTTGAATCTCAACACTCCCTCTCAACAAGAAAGGGATTATCCTTCACCCCAATCATGTCTCTATGGTATTTGAATTTGCTCCTAGTGATCGCCTTCGTCAGAATATCCGCATCCTGATCTTCCGTGGGAATGTACTGAAGCAACATGATCCTCCTCTGCACACAATATTTGAGATGATGGTACCAGATATCTATATGCTTGGACCTATCATGAAACATATGATTAATCGAGAGTCTAATGCAACTCTGATGATCATAATGAATAACTGTAGGATCCATCTGAGAACCAAACAAACCAACCAAGATATTTCTCATCCAGATAGCCTCACATGCAGCTTGACTTGCTGCCATGTATTCTACTTCCGCTGAGCTGAGTGCCATGGATCATTGTTTCCTGCTGTACTAGGAAACTGCTAGCAATCCAATGCTAAAGATCCCCCCCGATGTGCTCTTTCTGTCCGATGGACTTCCAGCCCAATCTGCATCTGTGAATCCATGCAACTTCACTCCATCCATTCGTCTGTACCATAGGCCATACTCTAATGTGCCCCTCAGGTATCTTAGGACATGCTTCCTTACCTTCCAAAAGAGCTTGGTCGGCTTAACCATAGCTTGAATCAGTTGGTTAACTGTGCAGCAAATGTTTGGTCTCATGTTCACTAGATACATTAGCGAACCCACTAACTTTCGAAAGACACTAGCATCCACTACCTCTCCAGAAGTAGCATCGTCTTTCCTCCAGTTTCCTGGAAGAGGAGTATCCACGAGTTTGCAACTCTCCATGTTAAAATTACCCAGTATCTCCTTTGCATACTTGCCTTGAGACACAAAAATTTCACCAACCCGCTGCCATATTTCCAATCCAAGGAAATAATGAAGGAGGCCCATATCCTTCATTTAGAACTCCCTTGAAAGATCCTCCTTGCATGTGTGTATCAGCTACTCATCACCAGTTCAAATTAGATCATCAACATAAATAACAATGATCAATAGCTTACCCTCAACCACAATCTGGTACATGTTTGCATCTGCTTCACTTTTGGTGAAGCCCAGTCCGGTGAAATAGCTGTTTATCTGAATGTACCAAGCACAGGGTGATTGCTTCAGCCCATAAAATGATTTTTTGAGCTTGCACACATGCGACTTGTTGTTGAAGATATTGAAACCTTCAGGATGCTCTATGTACACCTCTTCCTCAATGATCCCATTGAGAAACACTGTTTTCACATCCATATGATGAATGCGTCAGCCCATCTGCGCTGAGAGTGCAAGGATGGATCTTAATGAAGAGTGCCTTGCGACAGGCACAAAAGTCTCATCATAATCTATCCCCTCGATATGTGAGAAACCCCTGGCCACAAATATGGCCTTGTATTTCTCCACACTCCAATTAGCAGCTTGCTTTACCTTGTAGATCCATCTCGAACCTACCACTGATTTGTCAACCGGTCTTGGGACTATCTCCCATGCACTCTTTTTGACAATGAAGTCATACTCCTATACCATTGCATCAACCCAAGTAGGTTGCTGCATTGCTTCATGAAAGGAAGATGATTCAGTCATAATACATTTGCTCATAATAGCCATGTATCCAGTAAATCGGTCAGGAGACTATCTTTGTCTGCGCTATGAAGTAGGGGCTCCTACATTCGATTGTTGGGCCGAGAAAAAGGTACGTTTTACCCTTATATTTAGCATGATTTATTATTCATTTTTATATGTTTTCCTTCGTTTTAGAGATAAATCTAAGGAGAATAATGTAACAATAGGGTACGATGAATTATTAATAAAAGGTGTGTTTAATCGTACAAAAATTGACTTTTGTTGCCTTTATTGATAGGGAATCGAAAAAAACTATCCGCTGACCAAAATAACCAGACAACAACATAAAAAGAAAGTAAATGAGATCTCGTCAGTTCCTATGAATTATCAAAATGTGAAGAGACACACCTATTCTGGGTACCGTCGGTTGATGGTTACGAACCCTCAAGATCCCCTGATCCTGAGGATTCGTCATTCTGTTTTGTTTCGCCTTTAGGTTATAAAAGAGTTGTAGGTGAAAGAAACATGAGTTGTTCATGTATTATGTTTTTCTATAATAAATTCATTGAGACATAACCTTCGAACCTGTGATGATGTATTTTTTCATTGATTAATGAAGAATTTGATGTTTCTGTCATAAGCAGATTTATTTCGTGGCAGTTGACTTCTAGAGGCTTTGGGCTCGGTCCCTGGGAGTTCTCCTGCTGTTTTATATCTTATGTTATTTCTTACACGCTCATAATTTAGTTGTTCTTCGTGCTTTGTAGAATTACTATTCGATTCATTAAATGCACGTGTGATGTGTGATAATTTCCATTTCATTAGATTGAATTGATGTTTATTTATGATTGCGTGATGTATTTATATTTATCAGATTAATTTCAGATTGATTAATTAGTTTCCGTTCAATTCTGCATTATAGTTATTTCTTTAGTTTTTCTATTTAAAGCATAAATGCATGGTTTGTTGTTCAATTCCAATTATTGAGTTATAGAGAATTCCATTGCAAAATGTTAAATAGTTGATTGCTGTTCAATTCATTTCCATTTAGTTAATTACGATTGCTGTTCAATTCATTACGTTTGCTGTTCAATTCATATAGAATGTTGTTCAATTCCTGAAGCGTGTTGTTCAATTATAGTAGATCCTTTATTTATCCATTGTGTGTTTATTTCTACATATGCTTATATTAATCTCCTTTGATTGGTTTGAAGTATCTCATAGTTTTCTTTCAAGTTGGTTTGATTGAACTTCAAGAATTAGATAATCTTTCTTACAACGATCTAGAGTAGCTAACCTCTAATGTCACTTGCATATATTTTTCTTACACTCTTGAAATAACAAGACTTGCCTTGGGTTGATAATTAATGTAAAGCATTAAGGTTTCCCTTAAAACAATCACCTTCTTGACTCAAAATTTTGGCGCCGTTGTCGGGGCGAGTATTTTAGAGTGATGTATTTTAATTTTTTTTTCCTTTTTTTGTGAAATAATTGGGTATTGAAAACGAGAGGTAAGAACTTGCGTACTAGCAAGAAAAACGCTTTCTCTCCAGCCCGCTTCTCAACAATTGTGCAGAGGTTAGTAGGATAGGTGTTTTGTTTTTTTATGACTAGGAAGAAAAAGATAGAATTAGTTCGAAACCCCCCATCTAAATCCACAAAACCTAAGGGATTGGTGGTCCTTAGAAGAACAACATATATGGACGCAATCATTAAGAGAGTTGAATCCCAGGCATCCGTAGGATCCAAAACCATTCCTGGAAAGAGTCCTACTATAATCCCTCAGGTAGCAGCCTCACCATATACAGCCCACGCCGAGATTCACAACAAAACAGAAGGGTCTGAATGAAGCTTTCAAACCATAGAACCTTTGAGTCCTAACCCTTCACGAGAGGGAAACTCTTGTAATTTACAAGAAGGATAGGGAGAGACCAGTAGTGCCGTAAAGATAAAAAATCTAGAGCCTGGATCTCCTGAATTAGTGGTTGAGACAGAGACACCCAATATTCCAGATCAAGGTAGTGCTGCAAGGCCTCTTCCAAACCTGCTCCCTAATTCTACTCAAATCATTTTCCTAGATCAAGAAATTCCTGAAGGTTATTGGCACATATTCGATCATATGGCACATAACCAGAACCAGAGACATACATCAACATTGGAGTATCCCATTGTTGATCTGGCTACAAATGCCCCTATGAAAGCCATCCCATTACAAAACATCCCCACCTTCCACGGATTGACCTCAGAAGATTCGGATGCATTTTTATTTGAATTTGATGTCTTGTGTAGGGGATATGACTACACCACTGACCCTGAGAAACTGAAACTATTTCCCTCTACTTTGAAGGGGGCAGCGTTACGCTGGTTTATGGGGCTATTTGGGGGAACCATTAATAGTTGGGACCAGATGAAAACTTATTTTCTTAATAAATATCAAGATTACTGCCGGACTCGAGAACTAAAAGATGAAACCTTCAATATGTCTGCAAAAGACAATGAGACATTAGAAGAAGGCGTTGAAAGATTTCAGTATAATTTGCAAAGATCTCCATATACTACACTGTCTAAAGATATTTTAAAAGCAACAGTGATTAAAGGAATGAAAGAAGAATGGGTAGAAACACTTAATATAATGGGAAAAGGGGACATATATCAAAATAATATGATGACATTATTGCATTGTGTATCAGGTGCTCTCGAGGTAGTACGCGAAGTAGGCCAACCAGACGAGATTCAGTTATGAGGAAATATAAACAGTCAGGTGGCAACGTGACCAGAGCAGAATTTAGAAATCTTTTAGAATATTTTAAAAGCGATATCTTAGGCACCGTCACAATACAGCTAGATTTCCTACAAGCCAAGCAAAAGAAAGCTTTAGCATAACAAAATTTGGCTGTTTTTTTTTCCACGCTGTCGGAAGAAGCACAACCAGCGAGAGTGTCCATTAGATATGGTCTAGACATGTGCTATTTGTACCAAGGACGACGCCACTGAGCAGTGCCCTTAACTTCCAGGGTTGAAAGCGGTTTTTAAAGAGGCATAAGAAGAAACAGAACCGATGTATCTAATGAATCAACGTCGACAATGGCAAACACGACTAGGTATGTCACAAGACCCATCTTAGTGCTTTTCTTCTCCACAATTTAATAACCATCATTCTAGAACAGCATGGCAAAGCCAATCACCTTTTTTCTGCTTGGCCATCCCAATCATTTTCCATGCCTCCTTGGCCAACACAATCCCCTTCAGGTAATATTTGGCCAAGTTTTCCTTTCTCTCCTCCATACTGGCAAAACAATCCCTATCAGTCCCAGTGGCCTGCCTCCACTTCATAGAACACGAATTGGTCTCAAAATTGGCAGTGATGCCTGGGAATGAACAATTTAACTATGGGAACAGGGGCTCAAACTCAACCTACATTACCAGCTCCACACCCAATACAATAAAACCCTCAGCCTATTATACACCCTCAACTTCCAGCTCAACCAAATCCCAATCTTAATAATAGACCGGTTCAGCTGATCCAGATTGTTGAGAATCCAGACTCTGAAACTAAACAAAGGGAATGTAATGAACTTAGGCTAAGATCAGGGCGTGTTATTTGACCGAAAGAAGACACTGCCTTGCCACAAATTAAGTTGGAAATTCCAACAACACCGAAACAATCGATTGTGACAGAAACAGAGATAGAACATGAGAGGGGCACAGTCGACCGAAAAGATCCTTAAGACCTTATTGTTTCCTCTCCTGCATTCCATGAGAGATTAATAATACCCAAGCCAATGATTTCTTCATATTTTGACCTCATAGGGGAATTAAAAAAATCTTTGCATTAAAATTCTTCTTCTACAAGCTATACAAGATATCCTCATTTATGCTAAAATGATTAAAGAATTATGCACGAAAAAACAAGTGAGGAAAGCAAAGACTTTAGCAATTGTTCATGTAGTAGGGGCACTATCGGATTTACTTTTAGGTAAAGAAACACCAATAAAATATGAGGATTTAGGAAACCCCATAGTTACAGTACATATCTATGGCTAATCCTTTTCAAATACATTAGTTGGTTTTGGGGCAGCCATTAACATCTTAACTATAGAAACATGCGAGACATTGGGTATAAAAGCCTTGGAACCTACATCTACCTTGCTGGAACTTGCCGATAGATCTGTTGTTAAACCAGAGGGTACATTGCAGGACATCCTGGTTTCTGTGGACTCATGGGAATACCCGACAAACTTTTTAGTTATCAACCCAAAAAGTAGATTAGATGGACACCCCCTGATATTGGGACGACCTTGGTTAGCAACGACTGACACATACATAGGCTATCGAGCAGGCATCATGACCATTGCTAAAGGAGATTCCATAAAGAATATTTCTATATATCCCCCTGCTAAACCAAGTCTCCCCACTGTACATATTTATACAAAACCACATACATACTGGGAACAAAACATTCGTTCACCATTGACAATAGTTGAGGCACTCAAATTTAAAGACCAAAATGAGGATGATGTGATCAATAATTTTATAAACGAACCATATAATTCAGAGAATTTAAAGTACCAAATGTTAAAAGAGATTCTTGATAACAAAGCATAGGAAGACCCCTTAACAGATACTGATGACCAGCACATACCCACAACTGCTATTCATAACATCATGCCAATTGAAATTGAGGCAGGTAAAATCTTAAATATCAATGGAAATATGGATAGTAACCAGCAGAAAAAGCTCGTTAAAATATTACAAAAGCATAAATAAGCCTTTGCTTGGGACTACCCATACATGAAGGGTATAGATCCTCAAATGTGCACACATCATATTTACACTGAAAAGGATGCTCATCCCATTTGGCAGCCTCAACAAAGGTTAAATACACATCTAAAAGACATTGTAAAAGATGAATTACAAAAGCTTCTAGATGTAAACTTCATTTATCCTATTTTAGATAGCAAATGGGTCTCTCCATTAGTAGTGGTTCCTAGAAAGAACGGTAAGCGGCAAATCTATGTGGATTACAGAGAATTGGACAAAGCCACACAGAAAGAGCACTTCCCCCTCCCCTTTATTGATCAAGTCCTTGAAACATTAGTAGGAAATCAATTCTTTTCCTTTCTTGATGGTTTCAGTGGTTACAATCAAATTCAGATAGCCCCTGAAGACCAAGATAAAACAAACTTTACTTGCCCTTGGGGTACATTCACCTATAGAGTGTTGCCATTCGGTCTATGCAACGCCCCAACAACATTTCAAAGGGCCATACTTAGTATTTTTTATGATTTGATAAAAAAGGGGCTTGAGGTCTACATGGATGACTTTACTCCATATGGAGATGACTTTGATCAAGCATTCCAAACACTGGAAAAAGTATTGGAATGATGTATTGATACTAGATTATGCTTAAGCAATGAAAAGTGTCAGATGATGATGACCGAAGGCATGATCCAAAGACATTACATCTCTGCAGCTAGAATACAGGTAGATTCGGCAAAGATAGAGGTAATTCTTTTATTAGCCACACCTTGTACTCAGACAGAGGTATGTAGTTTCCTTGGATATGCAGGATACTACCGTAAGTTTATAAATATTTTTGCACGAATTGATGCACCTTTGTATGCATGAATTGGAAATGTTGAATTCCATTGGTCTGAAAAATGTGACATTGCTTTTTCAGATTTGAAGAAACTGGTCTCGAATGCACCAGTTTTACATGGCCCCAATTGGGAGCTACCTTTTCATATTTCTTCGGATGCATCAGATACAATGATAGGAGCAGTCCTCGGTCAAGAGGAAGACAAGAAGCCCTACACTATTTATTACATCAACAAAAATCTCACTCCTGCTGAACTTAATTATATAGTGACCGAAAAGGAATTCTTGGCCGTCATTTACGCTATAAATAAATTTAGACATTACATAATTAGCTATCAAGCATTCTTGTATACTGATCATTCTTCTATTATACATTTAGCTAACAAATCTATTACAAATGTAAGAGTGACTCGTTGGTTGTTGCTTTTGCAGGAGTTCGATATAACTATTAAGGATCGCTCAGGGAGGGAAAACGTAGTTGTAGATTTCCTGTCTAGAGTCCCAAAGACAGATGAATCACTAGCAGTAGATGATCAGTTCCCTGATGATAATTTGTTTGCTGTGGCGGTAAAAGTGCCATGGTACGCAGATGTAGCGAATTATCTAGCAGTAGGAATGTTGCAAAGACATTTGAAAAGGAAGGAACGGATGATGATTGTTCAACACAGTGCTAGATTCTCCTAGATTGGCGGATACCTTTTTTCATACAGAAGATGATATGCACATAAGTAGATGCATTAGAGAAGGTGAGATTTATGACATCCTGAAGGCCTACCAAGAAGAACAATGTGGCGGAAATTTCGCAGATCGCAGGATAGGACACAAAGTATTAAAAATGGGCTACTATTGGCCCATATTTTTTAAATATGCAAAGAAATATGTACAAGCCTATGATAGTTTCCAAATAATGGGTCGTCCTGGACAATACGATGAGATTCCATTACAGCCACAGTTGGTAGTAGAGCCTTTTGAATGATGGGCGCTATAATTTGTTGGGCCATTCAATCCGCCATCAAATCAGAAGGCCTACATAGTGGTTGCCATGGACTACGTGACAAAATGGGTAGAAATATTGGATTTTCCAAGAGATACATAGAAGTCTATGATAAATTTTCTTTTTGAGCTATTTGTGCTATATAGCTTACCTAGGGAAGTGATAACTTATGGAGGGGCATAGTTTGTGGGACATAAAATTATGGCCACCCTATGGAACCACCATGTCACTCATAGAGTCACTTCTCCCTACCACCTGCAGGCGAACGGGAAAGTTGAAAGCACAAATAAAGTCATTGAGGCAATTCTCACTAAAACAGTCTCAACACATCGTTGAGATTGGGCTACTAGACTGCCAAATGCCTTGTGGGCTTATCGCACAACTTGGCGAAACACCACTGGATATTCTTCGTACCACCTGGTATTTAGAAAAGAACCAATTTTTCCCATTGAATTTGAGATTAGGACTCTCAGAACAACCCAGGAAGTAGGGTTGGATTTGACATAAGCCCAAGTGAGAAGACTCCAACAGATAAATGAATTAGATGAAGCACGACTACTTGCTCTACAACACACTGCGACTATTCAACAACAACGGGCTAAGTGGCATGACAACCTCATAAAAAATAAAACATTTCAGAAATGAGACTGGGCACTCCTCTATGACTCTAGATTCCAAGACTTCCCGGGTAAGTCACAGACAAGGTGGCTCGGGCCATACAAAATTCAAGAAGTGCACAACAACGATACTATTACCTTGACCACCATAGATGGATATAGTTCTGCCTTTCTAGTTAATGGACACCGGGTGCACCTCTATCATAAACCACTTACGAGAGAGTATTTCTGCCAACAGGTGTTTGACGATCCCATTATACAAATTTTAGTTGCAGGGAATGATGGCCCAACAACTTTAAGTTCATAAAAATCTATTACTTCCTCTTGTAAATAATGTATAGATGCTGTTATATGTCAATTTTGGCACCATTCCCAATGACCTGGTTAACTGGGCATCATATCCAGGACCAATGATCAAGGGTCTATCATTCCCTATCATTTCAGTTGCTAGATGCCCGAAGACAAGAGACAAGACAGATCAAGCAAGACTTTCATTAAGAAAAAATTTCCATGGTTTGAAGCTTATTGTATAGCATATGAGAGATCACCAAAACAGGCTCTAAGGGGCCTAAGTGCATTGCATATATAGGTAGCCCCATGCAAGGCTACTCTGCAAAGCACTTCCCGACATTCACAGGTGCATTGGTCACATTGGGATCGAAATTCTCATTGTTCCGTAATCTCCACTTGGCCAGTGCCTTCTAGAAGAGTTCACATGTGTCAAGCTTCGGATCCAAGTGTTCATTTGACATCTACATGAATGGAAACATGTCTTTCCTATTTTTGGAAAGCTATTGATTGCAAAACAACCTATAGTTCATCTATAAATTGAACACAGATATAAGTGTTTGAGAAGGAAGAATTTGAGTAGAGAAATGCTGGAGAATTTTCAATTGAGAGCTTGGTTTGTAGAGCTACTGCTGGAGAGATTTATGTTGTGATGAGACTTGGAAAATTTGCTAGAACGTCACTTGAAATTAGTCACTAGGTTGTAACCTCTCCTTCTATCATTAATAAAGAGTACTTCTTGTTTTTCCCTACATGCATCTATGTTAACTTTGATTTTCCAAATTGTAAGATCTTGGTTGATGAATGTAGTTTATGCTTAACTAATTTACCTAACTAGCTTGAATAGATATCTATATTATTACATCTTCTTCTGTTTCAGTGTTCTTTCTTGCGGGAAGCATTCAGCCCACAAACCGCTTGAATTTGAAGCTGCGATAGAAGCGACAGAAGGAGCCATTTGGAAGCGACTGAACAAGTAAGCCACCAATCCTCTCTGTGTATCTATTCTGAGTTAGGAGAAATGGTAGTATAGTCTTTCACCTATTGTTCTAAACTAACACCTATCTAGGGAAGCATAATTTATCCATAGATTACAATTCTGGCCCAACAAACTGGCGACCATACTAGGGAGAATTTCTCTTAGTTTTAGGTGTTTTAGTCTCTGATTTTCTTTGATTATCCACCCAGTAGCTGTTACACATAAAGATTAGACTTTTTCAGACCTTAATTTGCAAAGATAGTGAGCCAAACAGTAGTATTTTTCCTTGCCTATTGTGCCCAATGCACCCTTAGTCAGGGCATAGTGCTTTGCAGAGCACTGTCTCCCTTCCAAGCCTATGTTTCAGAGCACTGTCTCCCCTTGGAGACTGCGTTGGCTCCTGAAAGGGACCAAATTCCCTTAAAATTGACTTTGCAATTTTCTTTAGTTATGTTTGTTGTTGTGTTCTGAAAATTTTGATGCTCAATTGACCAGTGTCTCTATATACTTCTTCCTCCTTTGGCTGAAAATTTGTTCAATGTTTGTTTAGAAAATTTTTTCTTTATCATTGACAAGTTGATTTCAAAGTATTTTTTATGCTCACATTAAGAATCATTTGCTTTCGAAATAGGAAATTGTCGTAAAATCTTCATTTCCTTAATAGGAGAAATTGTTGTTGAAATCCTTGTTTTTCCTTCAAAAGAGAAATTGTTGTTTGTATTATTCATTTCTCGAAAGTAAAAATCATTTTGATTATTGATCTAGTGCACCTAGTTTCTTTTCTACATTCATAACATTAAGGAAACTGAAAAGAAAAACTTGCATTTGCATGTAGGATTATGTGTTTTTTGCAAAAGGAACATTAGGAAATCTGCGTTTATTTTGAGATTCATTGTTTTGTTTTGCTCATTTATTTGTTTACTCTCAAATTATTTGCTCTCTTCCTTTATTAGCTAGGTTCTTCATTGAAAAATTTGAAAGTGAAAGTTTGTTTATCATTCTTAGCTGCATTTTAGGAATTTTAAACACATCATCGCGGTGAACTTGAAAGGAAAACTGTTAAGAAAGATCAACATAAAACAAATCTCAATTTACTTAACAATGCATTGGAACCATAACGATAACATTTAGAAGGTCTAGGCTAGAGACATGTTCCAGTGTCGTAAAACATAGCAGCTGTTGTTAACTTGTCTGTGATACATTCCAAGTGTGATACCTCACTCCACGTATGTAAGTATATCGTAGCTCGTCCACGTACTTTCAGGTATATCGGGCGGTGTTATAGTATGATAAGTATAAAAGGGTGCTTTCACTGTGCGGTTTTGCATCAGACAACGCTAATATAGACTTGGGCCTCCACGCACCTTCGGGTATATTTGGGAGGACAACTTTTAGGTGCTATCCATCCATAGTGAACTGAGTCGGTTGCCTTGAAATTGTGATACACCAAACACAACATTCGGGGAGATTACCTGCCCGTACTTCTTGGTTCGCCAGGAGGTATTCTACAGTTCACAGTTTCTTAGTAAACCATTTTGCCTAGCATTACCCTCTTTTTGTTTATTTTTTTTTTGGATAAAATAAATCAATAATCGTGGAATAACACAATCCTATCCCCCATCGTTCACATAGATTAGCTTTAAAACCACCTTTACCACCGGAAGTTACTTCTGGTAGGCGATGGCTATCACGATCTTCCGAATCAAGTATAATTCGTACCTCTGGCGAAACATCATCTTTTAACCCAAAGTTAGCTCAAATTGTTTCCACACATCCTGGTTCGTTTACTGTTGTCGAAATGAAGTCTTCACAGCTACCCGTGGTCACGATCCATTTAGTCGCTGAGACCATACCTCCTGGACTCGACGTTTTTCAATCACAAATTGATCCAGATCCTATCTCTTCTTTGCCAGCAAATCTGAATGCTGAAGTTGAACAACCAGAAGTTGTTCCTACCTTGGTCATCCCAAAAATTTCTGTAGCTATTGATACTCCCATATCGCACAGTCAACCGTCTAAAATATATTTTGGGCTTGACGATGAAGTTCTTCCTCCTAGTTTAATCGCGATTGAAGAAATCCCACAACCTGATACACCTTTAAGTCCAACCCATTTTGGGGAAGACCTTTACCTGTACCAGTCTTTTCCTCAATCGTTTCCATATGCTTTTGTTGATCCTACTGCCATTCAATCTCCCATCGATTTTCGAGGGTACACATTTGGTCAAACAACCATGTCTGAACCAGCATCTTTGGTTGGGCCTGCTGTTCCAAATACGTTAGCTCCTACCCTCGCTACTTCGTCGATGTTCACAACCTCACCAGAGTCATATTTACACGGTGGCCCTTTGGTCCCAAAAGGTTACAAATCATTATATGGCACTTTCTCTAGTGCACCTTCACGTTCATGGTCTTTGCCAATGTCATCATCTTGTGTTTTAACTGGTAGTCCTATAGTTAGTACTGAACGACTTGAATCATTACATCCATCATCAGGGCAATATCAAGTTGGTCCTTATGGGTCAATTCCTTTAAGTACCATATCAAATGGACTCCCAAAATTCGGGGAACAATATTTTCCATCTTATTATCCTCCTTATGCTGGGGGGAAACCTTTGGTCACCCAATACGACAGTACTCAGTCACTTTTTGGTCAAACTAATGTTGACATGAATGTTTGTCGATGACAACCCACTCTGCCTATCCAACTAGTTCAACTTGTTACACCCACTTCATTACCACTTGTTAATACATCTATACCCTTGTTATAGAATCAAAATCTTGTACATCAACCTTATCAGGCGATTTATTCAACTCAATATCATCAAATTTTGGGTCCACAGACTCAAAATCCTTTGGTTAATTTACAACAACCTGTATTAGGGATCATTTATTCACAAGCTGGTGTACCATTTTATGGGATGTCGCAAGCGCAACATGGACAAATCCAACTTATACTAATTTGGGTTATAACATTGGTGGACAGACCCCTTGGCAGCCACAGGCACAAATGCCTCAAACCTCATTTCAACAAGTATCATATCTAGGTTTTGGCCAACAGAATTCTCAAGCATTTTCTATGCAAAACAACCCCTTTCTGGGTTACCAGCAACAAATTCCATATGATGGTGCTCAAAGACCTGTTTCCCAAGAAATTCCATTTTATCCTGGTTATGCTCAACCTGACCTTAATAGACAGTTGCCTTTTGTTGCAACCTTGGAATTACCAGATTTAAACCGGTTAACCAATGATCCTATCAATTATGCTCCTTGGTGGCCGGTGATACCTCATAAATTACCCTCCGATATTCCTAAATTCAATGGAAACCCTGGAGAATATCCATCAACTCATGTTATGACTTATCATTTATGGTGTTCATCAAATTCCCTAAATGATGATTCTGTTCGATTACGTCTTTTCCAGCGAACGCTCACAGGTCCGGCAGCTAAATGGTACATTGAAATACCTAGAGCTTCCTTCGACAATTTCACTGCCTTAGCTATTGTCTTTTTGACCCATTTCTAGTTACCGATCAGATACGAAACTGGAATGGAACTCTTGACCAACTTCAAATAGAGTAATGCTACTCACATTTCAGATCATATTCATGAGTGGTGTTGCCATTGACGAATGGTTAAGACATTTGTTCCTGATCAGCTCCTTACTGAATGGTTCATTAAGTCCCTGTTACCATCTATAACTGAGGATGTGTCTAAAGGTGGCGTCGTCACAGAAGAGAAAGTTATCGCTCGTGCCCAATATTTAGACTTGATTTATACTTAGTCTGGCACGCTCTATGAAAAAATTACGAATGCGCCGCGATCTAATTTCATTGTTCCTCCTCAAATAAAGGACTCTCATGCTGGAGATGGCTTGATAGGCATTGCAAACACACACCACCCTATTGCATCTGATCCTGCTCCTACTTCCGAAATTAATTTCGTGTCATTTGACAAAGGAAAAAGTGATAAGCAGCCAGGAGGTAAGAAAAAGGGTAAATCAAAGAAAAAACAAACTTCTAACCCACAGGAATGATCATCTGATCAAATGTATAGACCAAGGAAACCTCGTTATCCATGCATAATATGTAATGAGGAACACTTTGTTAGGGATTGTCCTCACCATGCTGAAGTCTCAAAAATCATCAAGACTTCTCATGCATCAGATGTGTTGACAGACCCATTTCCAAATCTGGACACAAATTTGGTTGCTACGGATCCAACTCCTAGATCCCAAGTGTTAATGTTATACACTACAAAACCTTCACAAGATATTTTGGTGTCGACGCAGAATAAAGACTATGGTAGTCCGACCACTGGTCAACCTAATACCTCGACAATGAATCCATCTAATGAATCAGTACCACCTCCTATTATTCCTGAATTGAAAATTAAGCCACCAAAGGGATTAATTCATAAATCGACATATAATCCTCGAGCGAGAGTTGCACAAAATTATAATATAGTTGAAGATTTGGCTCAATCACCTTCAGCTATGTCTGCTCTTGAGGTATTACAAAATTTTCCCTCCCAGAAATAGGCTTTATTGTCCGCCATTGGTGGAATTGATCCAACTGATTCTAATTTTGTCGTCTTTAATCATACGGGATATGTACTGCAATTAGCAGCAGAATTGGCATTCTCCATCCAAGTAAATGTTCTCAATCACCTTGTTCATCGCAATATTATTGATGAGGGAGCATCTACATGCATTGTGTCTCTAAACTGTTGGAAGTCACTTGGCTCGCCATGATTATCGTAATCATTAACGACGTTGAAGGCTTTTGATGGAAGAACATATAAACCTTGTGGTATTATCAATAACCTGCAAGTTGAATTAGGGGCCAAAACAGTAAGTATTGATGTTGAGGTTTTTGACAAACCCCTTAACTACAATATTTTACTTGGAAGACCATGGGTATATGCGATGACTGCCATTGTTTCTACATACTTTAGAATGATTTCCTTTCCACATAAAGATACAATCACAATCATTAATCAATTATCCTTTTTTGCCTCCACTTCACAGGTAACTGGAAGCATTCCGTATATTCACTTACGCCAATTAGAAATCCAAAACATTGGTGTAGAACTCTTAAAGGATTCCACTCTTATGGGAACCTTTTCATTACCGCTGCCAGCAACGTCGGCAGAAATTGCAAGCATAGAGACCAGCTACATGATCTCTTCCACTCTATCTGGCTTAAGGAAGAGTACGAGTGATTTTGATATTTCTACGTTAGATGATGTTTTACCGATCAGTCCTATTGAGCTACAATAGCAATCACTCTATTTGGCTTGGGCGGAAAATTAGAAATAAGCGTCGCCGAGTGTTTGGGTTGATCGTTCATTAGATTTTGGTACTCCATCTGATCCATTTTCCTCAAATTTTTTGACAGATGAAAATATTTTGGAAGCTATGATGGCAGAAGGAGAACCATGGGAAGATTATCATCATCGTTCCCATATTCCAGATTATGAAGAAAATAATCTTAGTGAACTATATCACCCATCCATTCAAAATTTCTTTTCGAATTCTTTTCCAATTAATGCAATTGAATTTGAGAAAAAATTATCTAATATCAAAGAAACAATTTCTATCAATATTTCGACTAAACCTGGTGTTGAAGAAAATATTCATGTCGGTGTATCTTGTTCTCCATCAGAACTTGATTCATATCGCTCTCTTTTTCGTGAATTTTGTGACGTATTTGCTTGGTCTTATGAGGAAATTCGAGGCATAGATACTAGTATCGTTGAACACACTATTAATATGTATCCTGATGTCAAACCGGTGCGTCAACAACTTCGTCATGTTCATCCAAAGAAAGCCGCTGCCATCAAAGCAGAAGTTGAAAAACTTTTGCGTGCTGGTTTCATTTACCCTGTTCCACTTACTGAGTGGGTTTCCAATATCATTCCTGTTATGAAAAAACAAGGAACCATTAGAGTGTGCGTCGATTATCGGGATGTCAATCAGGGTTGTCCAAAAGACAACTATCCTACTCCCTTTATCGACCAGATTATTGACGATTGTGCTAGATGCGAAATATTTTTGTTCATGGATGGATTTTTCGGCTACAATCAAATCAATATCCGCCTAGATGACCAACATAAGACAACATTCATTTGTCCCTGGGGCACATTCGCATATAGGAAACTTCCGTTTGGTTTAAAGAACGCTGGGGAAAATTTTCAGAGAGCAATGGATTATGCTTTCAATGACATCAAGCACATTGTTCAACCATATCTATATGATTTACCAGCACATTCATGAAATCGGACTGATCACCTGATGCATTTGAGAGCCATTTTCTTACGCTGCCGACACTGCAAGATACGCCTCAATCTACACAAATGTGTGTTTTGTGTTGGTTCTGGTCGATTGCTCGGATTCGTAGTCTCAAAAGAAGGAATTTGAATAGACTCACTGAAGTTACATGCCATTCTTTATTTGCCTGCACCATCAAACCTACTTCAGATACATAAACTTCAAAGAAAGGCTAACTTCCTGAGAAGGTTCATTCCAAACTATGCCGAAATGGCTAAAGGATTTACTCGATTATTGAAAAAAGGAGTTCCCTTCCATTGGGACCAGGTTGCACAAGCTTCTTTTGATGCTGTCAAGGACCATATTGTCTGAGCGTCATTAATGTATCCTCCTAATTAACAAAATGATTATTTCTTATATATCGCCGCAGCTGAAACGACCATCGCTATGGTTTTGGTCCAAGTAGAAGATGGAATTGAACATCCGATCTATTATTTGAGTTGTAATCTCAATGATATGGAGGTTAAGTACTCGTACGTGGAAAATCTTGCCTTGGAAGCCGTTGAAGCTGTCCAAATATTTTGCCATTATATCCTGCTCCGAAAAACAACAATAGTTTCAGATTGCAATTCAATGACTTACATCTTATCACGTCAATTATTGGGGGGAAAATATTCAAAATGGATTGTCATTTTGTAGGAATTTGATTTGGAATTCATCAAACCGAAGTCAAAGAAGTCTTTAGTTTTGGCTGAGCTTCTCTGTGACCTTCCCTCTGATAGTAATGCAACTACGTCGGAACCATCTATTCCATACGAGTCTCTGTTTATGATCGAATCATTTGATCCCTGGTATGGAGATTTCATCATTTATCTCCAAACCCAAAATTTTCGACCTAATACCTCTCGCTCTGATTAGCGATGTATTCGATACCAAGCCAAAGATTATCTGATCGTCGACGATACACTTTATCATCGTGGTGTCGATACCATTTTAAGGAGATGCCTCATTCATGAGGAGGCCGAAAAAGTGTTAAATGATTGCCATGCTGGGGCTTGTGGTGGACATTTATCTGGATATGCTACCGCGTAGAAGATACTCTGTGCCAGTTACTTTTGGCCTACTATTTTTCGAGATTGTATCCTCACAATCAGAAGTTGTCATGCATGCCAGATTTATGACCGTAAAATCCACAAACTGCCAGCGCCAATGCATCCTGTTTTCTTTGTTGGACCATTTACGAAATGGGGTATTGACTTCATGACCTGTAACCCTCCTTCGTCCGGGGGGCATGGTAATGTTACTGTCGCAGTCGACTATTTACCAAATGGGCCGAAGCGATGCCTACATTCAATAACACAGGACAAACAACTGCATTTTTTTTCTTCAACCATGTTATTGCACGGTTTGGGGTCCCACAGGCTATAGTTACAGATCATGGGAAGCATTTTCGCAACCATATGATGTCTAAATTGACAGCCAAGTTAGGATTATCACATCATAATTCTACTCCTTATTATCCACAATCAAATGGACAAGTTGAGGCTATTAACATAATTCTTAAGCGAATGCTTCAATGAATGATAGGAGTCCATAAAAGGAACTGGCACTTGATCTTGTACTCTGCCTTGTGGGCGTATCGAACCTCAGTGAGAAACATGATCGGTTTTACTCCTTTTCAATTGGTGTATGGTTTGGAAGCTATCTTACCAATCCAATGTGAAATATCATCGTTAAAACTCATGATAGACTTGTTACCTGACACCTCATAAGAATAAGCGCGTCTCCTTAACCTCATACATCTAGATGAAACACATTGTGAAGCCCAATTGGCCAACGAAGCGCATAAGAGATGTATAAAGGCACAATATGACAAAAATTTCCAACCTCACATCTACTCAGAGGGAGACTTGGTCCTTATTTACGATCAAGAAGCTGATGTAGTAGGTACAGGGAAATTCGAGCCATTATGGCATGGCCCCTATATTGTCAAAAGAGTTCTTGCTAAGGGTGCCTACGAGTTAGTTGATTATGCTGGAATTCCATTGGCACAACCTAGAAATGGGTTGTATTTGAAACGTTACTATGCTTAATCATGAGCGTAGTAATTTTTTGTATTATATTGTTTATATGATGTTGATTTGCATTCACTATCTTAATTTGTTTTTTAGAATTTTCTTGACGTTAGTAATCCGCTTTACATTTTATGGCAGATGTCTGAATCTTCGGAACCATTTGTTGGATATGCTGATGGTGCTGGTCGTAGTATGCATAATTTATTCTCTGTAGCGTGGGCCATTTTCGCTCTGAACGGTAAGTTAGTGAGTTTTCAAGGGATTTGTATCAGTAGATTGACGAATAATATTGCTGAATATAGCGCATTGATCGAACCTCTCTTTGATGCCATTTAATTTGGTATTAACCGCATAATCATAAGGTTAGGCTCACAACTTGTGGTACTACAACTTACTAGTATTTATTCTGTTAGAAATCCAACACTTCTTACATTGTTCCTAAGAGTTCAAATTTTGGAGAGACATTTTGATTTCATTCAATATCAACACATTTCCAGAAATTTGAACACTTTAACTGATTCATTAGCTAATCGAGTTTTAGACAGACATTTGCGACATAGGTAAAGAAAATTTTCACATCATTGAATAGGATTGCACATTAAACATAGGAAAAACCATAAAAACACATAGATAGATAGTTATAGGCTTTTACAAAATTTGTGCCCAAGACACGTTGGTCATCTGACCTCAAAATGTATGCAAAAAATCACAAGTAAACTAGTGGTGCTCATGGTAGCACGCTATAGATCTAGCAATCCTACAGAGCAACCGCATCCAACAATTAGGAACCCCAATAGTGTGTCACTGCAGTCGCATTGGTAACTCTTCGAGCCAGCAATCAAGAATCCCGAAGGTTAATCCTTCTATGTGCTGTTGAAGCTCAACTAGAGTCTTAGCCATATCAAGGTCTTGAAGGACTTCTCTCCCGGCAACCCTCTCTACTGGCGCATCTGCCTCGCACTTTGGTTCCTCTACTGGTTGAATGCGACCAATATCTGCATTACATCAAACATTTAGGTTAGTCTTGGAAAGAAATAAAAACACAAATTTTTTTATAAACCTTGTAAAAATAAAAAACATGGTCGAATCATTCTTACCCATTGCACCCCGCTGAGCGCCTTCTGGTAATACTAGATCTGGATCTCCTCGGAAGTTGATGCCTACATATGCATACTCATCGATGGCGACGATATGTCACCGAAACCAGGCAAAGAATGCAGTCGAGAACACAATGGTCGATTGGCCTGCATGCCGACCCATGAGTTCTACCCATCTCTGCATTCGAGGATCTCTAGGACTAGATATATCCAATGTTACATGTTGTGGCTGCATCAGTGGAATCCGTTCTAAATCGAAAGAGATGAGGATGGAACCGTAACTGAAATTTTTCTTCCTTCCTCTCTTTGCTTTATTCAGTTGTTCCTTTATCTGAGATAGAACAACTTCAGACCAGTTGAAGACTGTTGGCTTTAAACACTCTAGCGCATACTGCATATACATCCGTCGCCATATTGGATAAGCAATGAAGGCTAACAAGTTTAGCGACCGGGAAAAGGATGGTTCTCAAAGGCAAATCCCCGGCATCCGGATGTTTATTTTTCCATCTTTGTTGTGTTCGACTCCTGATAGCAATATCGTACAACATAATCCCTCACTATGTTCTAAGAGTTCTATTTGTTGCCTCATTCCTGACAATTTAAAGTACTTAAGCAGCCCGCCATCTCTTAAGGCTCTTACAGTACCCGGATCATTCAAGGAAATCATATCTTGTTCTTCATGTTCTCTTTCTCTCCATGTAATCATCATTATAATCCGATGGAAACCTGAAAATCAACCATAAGATCCATTAGATACCATTCATTGCAAAAAACTAGGCAAATTTTGGACACAACATGAAAACCAAAAAATTCAACTACGCCCAATGCACTCCCTGGGCTGAGACTTCACTGTACCTGCTATGCAATGCAGGTTTCAACATTCGGGGGTGCGTTGCCCTCATTTTGGGCAGAATTTACCCTAGGGGCCTCAAAACCCTAAAAAACTGCAACGAATGGTAATGAAAGGAAGAGGAGGTTCATGGCACTAACCTGGATCAAACGATGATGAAATCCATCCACAGAAATGACTGCAATCAACGATTTAAATTCGGGGGAAAAATCAGGTTCAGAGCTCCAAAATGCAAATGGTAACTATGGAATGGTAAAAGTGAATAGTGAAACTACTTTTTATAGTCATTTAATTGTTTGTAAGTTAAATTTATTGCTATGACTATAGTTTTATTATGTTTTTATCATGAAACAAGTATTTTTAATCCATTTGATGTTGTTTTGAACATGAAATACAACTGATGAACATATTAGTCGTGCAGATTTATTCAAAGAATGAATTGACCACAAAGCATACTTTTTCTCCTTATTTTTCGAGTTTTGTTAAAAATGAAAAAGGATTTGAAGCACACTTTTATCTCTTTTTCAAGCTTCGATAACAACGAAAAAAGAACCCCTGGAGTCTTCTTTAAGCTCTTTTTAGACTCTGATAATGTGAAAATATTGCCGAGCACTTGTCATTTCGAGCTCGTTAAAGTAAATGAATTGATATCTACTCAGTATAAGCTTAACCCTTTTCCGGACTGAGATGGATTATTTATGAAAAAGGAATACCTTGGTTAAACATGACCAAAGAGGTTCTCTTAGATATCATTTTACACGTTTTCGGATCTGAGTGACAAATTTATGAAAAAGTACTTTTGGATTTCCCTTTCGTCCTCTTTTTCAGACTCTCTAAATATGAAAAAGGACCGGGATATCACTGTCGTTAAGCTCGTTAAAACATAAAATAGCAACGGGCTTGTCGATCATGGCAAGAATCGAGTTTCATTCATCGCTAGACTCGTTAAATTATTAAATAGAGATACTTTATTCGCCCGAAGGGTTGAATTATAGATCAAGCAAATGTTATCCTCCTCAAGCTTGTTAAAAAATAAAGAGGTACTGGTCGAAAAATGATCGGGGAAAATTTGGGAAAAGCAAATAAAGTTTCTTTTTGGTAGCAATTCGCTCTTGAGCATGACACTTCTTTCACTCCATGTCCATGAATTTTTGGGATGGGTAATCATCTTGATAGTTCATTCACACCTATTGTTCATTATACCTTCACTTCGGTTTTGGGTCAATGCTGCCAACTCATCACAGTGTCGTCGATATTTTCAAGAGAAGTCACCCAGTGATTAAAAAATCATCCATCGACAATACTTATAAACTTCATTTTCATGACCGTCATCCCTAAAAATTGCTATATCAAGTCATACCCTTGTCTCCGAAATCAGTAACTCTTGTTTTGCAATAAGGTGACTTCCTGTCGACAACAAATCAATATCCAGGAAGTTCACTTAGAAACATCATATTCCAGTACCATGAGGCTTGTTACAGCATTGACAAGATCCTCGCTTCCGGACTTTTGATCGAAAGATTTTGTGTGGCGTTCGACATCAAATCATCTATTCACGCCTTAAAAAATGTACTGCAGTACCTTGAGGGCCATTTTCGTTAATGGTGGTTCTCTCGTGTTTGTTAACAACTCACATCATTGGTTGGTAATCAAACGATGTCTTTCCATGTTCGATGACAAATCATATATTCACATGGCTAGACTTTTACTCGAATGATCGAGTGAACGAGAGAAGAAGACCCCATATCTAGTTTCATCCATCTGGGCTGTGATTTCAGGATTGTTGTACATATCATCTGTACGGTGACCTTACATACAGATTGTCATCCGAACATGGGCCTATATCTGTAGGCGTGTCTGCATCTGGGCAACATTCCAATGTAGACGACTTTATGAATTATGTACATGTTATTAGATTGTTTTATGTGCTGACTATGGGAATGCCTAACCTCTGCAATTATGATCAATAGAGGATATATCATGATGAAATGTATTTTAATATTGATGCAGGTGACCATTCCGCTTTGTTTCCAGGCTCATCACAGTGTAAAGCATCTCAATCAAATGTTATTATTATTTGGATCTCATGCTTTAGGGGGAAATTGTTATAGGTCAATTTGGGCACCATTCTCAATGACCTGGTTAAC
Organism: Pinus albicaulis; assembly: GCA_034641835.2. Taxonomy (NCBI): domain Eukaryota; kingdom Viridiplantae; phylum Streptophyta; class Pinopsida; order Pinales; family Pinaceae; genus Pinus; species Pinus albicaulis. The sequence continues at coordinate 936,862,185 of CM076572.1, read as the reverse complement.
TGGGAATCATCTCCAGGACCAATGATCAAGGGTCTATCATTCCCTATCATTTCAGTTGCTACATGCCCTAAGACAAGAAATAAGACATATCAAGTCAGACTTTCATTAAGAAAGAATTTCCATGGTTTGAAGCTTATTGTATAGCATATGAGAGCTCACCAACGCAGGCTCTAAGGGGCCTAAGTGCGTTGCATATGTAGGTAGCCCCATGCAAGGTTGCTCTGAAAAGCACTTCTCAACATTCATAGGTGCGTTGGTCACATTGGGAGTGAAATTATCATTGTTCCAAAATCTCCACTTGGCCAGTGCCTTCTAGAAGAGTTCACATTTGTCAAGCTTCGAATCCAAGTGTCCATTTGAAATCTACATGAATGGAAACATGTCTTGCCTATTTTTGGAAAGCTATTGATTGAAAAATAACCTACAGTTTATCTATAAACTGAACACAGATCTAAGTTTTTGAGAAGGAAGAATCTGAGTAGAGAAATGTTGGAGAGTTTTCAATTGAGAGCTTGGTTTGTAGAGCTACTACTGGAGATATTTATGCTGTGATGAGACTTGGGAACTATGCTGGAAGGTCACTCCAAATCAGTCACTAGTTTTAAACCTCTCCTTCTATAATCAATAAAGAGTACTTCTTGTTTTTCCCTACATGCATCTATGTTAAATTTGATTTTCCATATTGTAAGATCTTGGTTGATGAATGTAGTTTATGCTTAACTGATTTCTCTAACTAGCTTGAATAGATATCTATATTATTGCAACTTCTGTTGTTTTAGTGTTCTTTCTTGCAGGAAGCATTCAACCAACAAACCGCTTGAATTTGAAGCTGTAGCAGAAGCAACAGAAGGAGTCATTTGGAAGCGACTGAAACAAGTAAGCATCCAATCCTCTCTGTGTATCTATTCTGAGTTAGGAGAAATGGTAGTACAATATTTCACCTGTTGTTCTAGACTAACACTTGTCTAGGGAAGCATAATTTATCCATAGATTACAATTCTGGCCCAACAGATGCTTCATCCATGTAGTGGTTATTTACAATTATTTTCATCATTGTATATAGGACTTTCATTTTCTCTCTTTCTTTGATTATTTTATTTGTTTTTGTGTGTTTTATTGCCTTTGCTGTTCAATATATTGAACAGTTGCTGTTCAATTGATTGAACAACTGGCGTTCAATCCAATTGAACGACTCTTCTTTTATCATTTTTTTTAATCTTTGCTGTTCAATTCATTGAACAATTGCTATTTAATCAAATTGAACAGATGTTGTTCAATCCAATTGAATGGTTGTTGGTTTTTTATTGTTTTTATCTTTGCTGTTCAATTCATTGAACAATTGCTGTTCAATCGAATTGAACAGTTGCTGTTCAATCCAATTGAACGGTTGATTGTTTTCGATTGTTTATCTTTTTCTGTTCAATTCATTGAACATTTGTTGTTCAATTGAATTGAACAGCTGCCGTTCAATTCATTGAACATTTGTTGTTCAATTGAATTGAACAGCTGCCGTTCAATTCATTGAACATTTGTTGTTCAATTGAATTGAACAGCTGTCGTTCAATTCAATTGAACGAATGTTTTTTTGCTGTTTTTATTTTTCTTTGCTATTCAATTCATTGAACAGTTGCTGTTCAATTGAATTGAACAACTGCCGTTCAATCCAATTGAATGAATGTTGTTTTAATTTTTTTTTTCTTTTTTTCTTTTGCTGATCAATTAATTAAACATTGTCGTTCAATCCAATTGAAAGACTATTTTTGTTTTTTTGGCGTGTTTTTTTCAAATTTTACTGTTCACAATAGCAAAATTTTTGTTTTTGATGATTTTATTTTGATACTCACTCTTCCATCACACATTTTTTCCATCAAAACCATATTATTGGAAAGGAAGTTGCACCTAAAAGAAGAAAAACAGTGATATCACTAATATTATGTTTGTTGAAGTTGATGGACATCTCTACTTCAGAAGCTGACATGGGTCAAATAAATAATGAATGGCTGGGTATCTCTTGTTTAGACATATTATCACACAAATTCATTACCATAGTCTTATGCTGATGTATCTTTTTACACTCTCAAGTGGTAATTCTCTTTGGCACGAGGATATAACAATAAGAGCATCATTTGTATTGGCATTCTTTTTACTTCTTACACCATTCGTAACTCTTAAGGAGTTAACGAGCATCCCTCCATTTATAATAAAAAGAAAATATATATTCATGTGTAAAAAAAAAGAGAGAATAGGGTGTCTCATTACGAGCCAGCCTACCATGATCATGAGGATCTACCAGGTGAAATTCCTGTTTGGTCTCAACCTAGTCTCCTAAATTGAGCTCATTTAATTGTCAACCAGGGTCAGTAAACTGCTGAAGTGTGGTGCACTATATGTGCCTAAGTAACCTCTTCCTACTTCGTTGTGTTTAGTGTTTTCTGATGTTTTTGGTTTTATGGTTTTATTTTGAAAAGGAAAAGAACTAGGTGCTAATGAAGGGAAACTATTGGTCAAAACAGAGTGAAGCCTAAACTATGGATGACAAATGACAAATGCAAATACTGAAACAGAATCAAACCTAAACTATGACTAGCAAACAACAAATACAAAGCTTTATAATGACTCTATGGCAAAGAAACAAATCACAACATGAACTTGAAATGAACTTGAGAAATGGAATGCTAAGTGTAAATGAAGTTCTCCTAACTAAACAATCAACTCATAATATTACAAAAATCTAAATTAACCTATCATGCTGAAGTTATTCTATTCTGCAACTTGATTTATCACTACTAAGCCTTATTCAGAAATTTAGAGATTTTCTAGAATAATGTTTGGGAAAAAGGCTATTGGTGAATTTATAAAAGATTTGCAGGATAATCAAAGCCTTAAACTAATATGACTGACCTCTTTTCATGTGATGATATATCAATATAGATTCAGAACAAAAGTAAGTTTTGTAAATAATGAAGGCTGTGAGTTTTAATGTTAACAGTTAATACTACTTAAAATGCAATGGATAACACTAGGTGAGAGTGCAATCTATCAATCTGAAAATACAGTGACTACAACTAAGCTAGGATGCTATTAATCTATCTTGAAACAAAATGAATTAAAACTAAACTAAAGAAAGTCATTATCAAACTGAAAATGAAATAACAGAACTGAACCACATGCATTCTAACTCCGGAGTATTCTATTGAAATTGACATGCCATTACTCTATGAAATTACACAGTCCATCTTGTTCATCATGAATAATATGTTGGAAAAGTTTATTAGAACAATTATGGTTGTATAACTCAATGCAATTGAAACATAAACATAAGACTGAAAGTAAATACTTATCTAAACTGTAAATACTTATCTAAACTGTGAAAACAGAGCTAAAATACTTATCTAAATTATAAAAATAGAGTTGCACAGGAGGTAGGGGCCCTCCACCACCTGGTAGCACGTAATCTAACTCAAAATTGACTCAGCTCATGCAGCAGAATGATGCTTCTTTCATTAAAGGAGAAAATGACTGAAAACAGAGTATTCACGGTTCTGAAATCTAGCAGAAAAAACCAAAAGACTAACTAGCGTTGCTTGGTCTCCCAAGTCATATTTATAATAAAATTACATAACAGAACTTGAGATAATGAAGGATTATTGTCTTTCCCATTCCTATTTGAATTAAAACTCTTATTGAAGGCTGCGTACTTTTGCTGGAGACAGCTGTAGAGTTTGTGTCCCGATAGAACTCTACCTCTTGATTTTGGTTTCCAAGTGCATAACCACACACAGAATTCGTTTCTTCCTTCATGGTGAGCAACAAACCATGTAGACATGACGTGGAATATGCCCATATGTGGTTTTTCTTGAGACGACACCTGTAACCCACTCAAACTGTAAAACAGCTGCAGAATTGCCGGTCAGCTACGGAATGTCTGCATTCTATAGCTATTTTGCAGAAAATTGTTAAAATAGCAAAAATCATGAAAATACAATATGTTAATCAATTTCATGTAACCTTTAAGCAATCCTAATCATTCTTCATTGATTTTAGGCTTATGAAGTGATAAAATAATGATGAAATGAAGTGAAGGTTTGTAAAAGAGAAGGCAATTCTAAGGCTCAACATACCCCCACTGCAAGACTATTGCATGTCCTCATGCAATTTCATCAAAACTTATTCCATGTGCTTTGAAACCTCTGGTAGAACATCCAACCTTATCTTTCTGCTTCTTTTGGCCCTAATCTATTTTCTAATCTCTGTTAACTTTTCAGAGATTAGTTCTTCATCTTCCTTTTGTAGTGGAGTGTCAAGTTTATTTTCAATAACCATGTCATTTTCTCTTCTTCTGCTCCATCAAAAGATTTGACAAAAGATTTTGTAATCTCCTTATGGAAGCCATCAAATTTCCCTATAAAGTTTAGCCTCCCTTCTTATTGTAGTAGCTCCTTGAATTGTGGATATCCTTCCAATTACTTGACTTCAACTGATTCTGTCCTGACAATTAGCCACATTCCTCCTTTGTGCAGATTATCTTCCTTTCAGAATTACTTTTCTATGCTTGAAGCTAGATTGACTACAGAGTCTAATTCTTTATTTTGAAACTATATCTCTGTGTCTGAAGATGGATTAGTTGAATAATAATGCTTCACCCTTAGAATTACCTTTCTGCACTTAGAGATGGATTGGCTGCAAAGTGTAATGGAAGTGAATGGATGGAGGTAATTAAGCTATAAGGGAAAATGAAGTGGCTATGGATTTGATGGAGAATTTATGATGACATTATGGTGAAATAAGTGAATGATAAAATCTTAAGGAGATGTGGAGTAGTAGGTTGGAATGTTGGATAAGGGATATGGCTAATCAATTCGAATGATAGGTTGTTTAGGAAACACATGATTATACACATTGTATCTATTTCATGTTTTGAATTTTTGCTATTAAAATAATTTTCACAATTTACCTCAGAATTTTTGACCTTGTTAATTGCTGTGCTTGATGCTGTTCCTTTGGTCCTCTTTGAGCATATTGGTCTTCAAAACAGAATCCTTCAATTTCCTGTAATCATCATCTCTTTGTAGGCTGTACAATCATGTCAGAACTGCTGATTAAGATGTGGCTGCAACATGCAATCTGTAAGAAGAAATGAAGTATGAATATGGAAGATGGATGTAAAATGTAATGCAGTGAAAGTGGAGTATGACTTGTGAAATGAAATGAAAATGGCGTGAGATGGAGTGAAAGTGGAATAGGACTTGTGAAGTGAAATGGAAATGGCATGAGATGGAGTGAAAATGGAGTGAGATGGAGTGGATTGTAGAATGAAATGAATTTTGGAATTTCTCTCAAATGGTACATCAAACTTCCCTGAAATTTTCTGAGGTTGTCACCAATATTATTATGCATCTTCCACTGAAAAATCTCAGCCATTGGTTGCACGGATCTCTCGAAAAATGAGAAATGGCTGTAGGTGAAAATGGCCAATTTCTTGAAAAATACACACTGAAATTTTCTGAAATTTTCTGTGTTTATTCACCCTACCTCAATGCATTTACCATAAAAATTTCAGGACCAACGGATGCACGGTTTGAAAGTTATGACAAAATCAATTTCTGCCCTGTTTCACCCTTCATTTTGCCCAATTTTGCAACAAAAAAAGTACGCCACGGACTCATTTTAAGGCCAAATTGAGTGATTCCAATGGGAAACTGTGTATTTTTACCTTCTCTACTGCCACATGCTTCCAGAATTTCATTTTGATGAAGAAAAGGTGTTGCTGTGCAAAAACACTCAAATCTGTCCTAATCTGTCCAAAATGCTGAAAAATGAGAATCTGCCTGAAAAACCCTTCTGAAATGCCCTTAAAAATTGCTTTTTTCCAAATTCTGTCCGCGATTTACTCAATTTATCATATTCTGAGAAAACCCAGAAGCTCAGAATGTTTTATTTCTGCTCCAATCTCTTGCAAAAATTGCACCAAAACTGCCTTCTGGAAAAAGTTGCAAAAAAAAACAAGAACAGGCTGCTACAACAATAGCTGCAGAAACTGCCACTTTCCGCAGCTGTTATTGAATTGTCAAAAATATGAACATGCTGCTACAAGAAACTAATAAAATTCACTGTTGCAATTTGTCGTTGATTCCATAAAACCATTAGTCTTCATCAAAGCCAACATTCATGGTACAATTCTTACCATGCGAATAGATGTGTCGAAGTCGAGCATGGGAAGAAATCATTGGATTACCGATCAATAATGAAAATCGTTAACCAATGCGAGACAACTCACCGATAATGTAAATGAGTGTCAAGGTACCTCAGTGCATCTTGACAGGGATGAATGAATGTGTCGAAATTGAGTCGCCTGCAAGATTTGACAATCAAGAGACATTGTTGTATTCCCATTGTTATCAACGAGGAGGCTTGCCATTGATGAATGCAAGCTCCAAGGCACTTCAAATAATCTCTAATCTTGATCCCAGATAAAGTGTCGAGGTCGATGGGACAAGATCTATTGGAAGGTGGACCTTAAGGAATTCCACATCATCCAACTCGAGCATAGAACCAAGAATGATTTGAAGAACCATGAAAGATTGAAACCATCATGAAATTGCAGAACTTATTGTGAACTTTGCCCGCCAATTGCCTGGTTTTCAAACAAAGCTCATGTCCAATTGCGCCAGCAAGCTGGTTTTCACAATAGGACTTATTTTTCTCTTTACTCTTTTTTTCTTTTTTTCCTTTTTTTTTTTCTATTTTTTTTTTATGTCCTACTCTACTTGAAAAAGAAAATCTTGTTCAAGTATATGAGTACTTCCAATGGAACCATGTCTGTAACAAGATGATAGATAAACTCATATGCAGGTTTGAAAGACACTCTTTGATATGTACCTGTATATGAGATGCCAATTGTCTTGATTTAGATGATGTCAAAAGATATTGAATAATTGAGCATTGGAATCCAATAACTGAATTGAACCAAGATTCAATGTAATCTTGTCTTCCTTGTCTTTCCTCTATCATGAAATGCAAGTCTTCGGAGATATGATCTTCATTCATAGAATCTAGTGATAGGCATGCATGAGACTTTTCAATCTCTAGTTCCAATATCTCCTCTTTATCAATAGACATCCATGATTCTTGGACCTTATCTGAGTCTTCTTCTGCTGGTTGTTGTTCTTCAATGACAGCTGGTGAATCATTTTGCAATACCTCAGAATTGTAAGTTGATTGAGGTGTTTTATTGTTGGGGATATGAAATGGTTGTGGAGGTAGTGGAGTGGGGAATCTTTGGGGTGTTTGTGTGGATGGTAATGGAAAAGATTGAATTGAGGTAAAATGAGGGTGATATTGATGTTGTAGTGGAGGTAAATGGTATGGATAACATTGATGATGATATTGAGGATAGAGAGGGAAAGATTGAGGAGAAAGTGGATTTCCTTTGTATGGCCTTTGCCAACTTTGTTGCCAAGATTGGTTTTGAGGTTGGAATTGAGATGGCCAAGGTTTCCAAAGTTGGTTTTGAGATGGCCAAGGTTTCCAAGGTTGGTTTTGAGGTTGGGATTGAGATGGCCAAGGTTGCCAAGGCAAGGGTGTTCTCCAATTACCTTGAGGTTGTTGTGCATAACCTTGAAATTGTGCATAAGGATATTGCATCATATTGGGTTGATAAGGCTGCCATAGTCCTCTTGGAGCTACATAACAAAGTTGCTCTTGTGCTTGATTTGCTCCATTATCCTTCTGGTAAATTGCCTTCAACCCTGGTAATGATGGGCAATCTTCAGTAGTATGTGATCCTGCACAAATTTTACACATTTTAATGTTATCAAGTGGACATTCATGCAAGGTATGTTTCTTTCTACATTTAGGACAAAATATAAATGAAGCAACTTTTTGCTTGTTTTGCACTCTTAGCATGTTAGTTTGTTCATTTAAATTACCAAGAATGTTTATCAAATTGTTTGGTTCAGTTTGACTTACCAATCTTGATGTTGACTTACTTACTTTTGCCACAAATGGACCTTGAAGGGATCTTACACACTTTGCTTTTCCTCTTGATATGTTCTTGCATAGTTCACAAATTTCTTGAAATGACAATCGATAGACATCTCCTTTTCCCACAATATTAAGAAGATCAATCCATTCATCCTTTATAGCATTTAGTAGGAGAGTTTTTAATGCATCTGATCCTAAATTATGCAATTTAGATCTTTTGATATTATAAGTAAACCTCTCTACTAAATCTCCTAGGCTTTCATCCTCTTTTTGGTTCATCTTAAAGACTTCATTTCTAAGGTCATGGTGCATACAATAACCTTTATATTTTTCCAAAAATACTCTTTTCATATCATCCCATGTCCTTATAGAATTTGTTCCTAAAGTCATGAACCATCTAAGAGCTCTATCCTTCAATGTTGCCGTAAACAAATTCAATTTTTGAATGTGCAATGAATAGCCATAAGATCTACAAATTATTTCAAATTCAAAAAGAAAAGTTTCCGGGTCTTCTGATCTCATACCTTTGAAGTTAGGAAGTATAGATGGATGGATGTTCTTCATTTGAATTTTGATATCAGTTTCTTGAATGGGAAATCCAAAAGGATCTTCCTCATTGTCATCATCTCCATCCATTTCTTACACCTGCTTTGTCACCTCTTCTTCTACCTGCAAAAATATGAATTCATGATGTGGATGTGTGGCTCTTACTGCACCACATGATATAGTGGGTGTGGTAAGTGATTGAAGTTTTTGTTTTTGTTTTTGTGGATGTAGGAAATCAGGATACCTAGTTACACTTCCCCGGCAACGGCGCCAAAATGTTTGGTCTCAACCTAGTATCCTAAATTGAGCTCATTTAATTGTCAACCAGGGTCAGTAAACTGCTGAAGTGTGGTGCACTATATGTGCCTAAGTAACCTCTTCCTACTTCGTTGTGTTTAGTGTTTTCTGATGTTTTTGGTTTTATGGTTTTATTTTGAAAAGGAAAAGAACTAAGTGCTAATGAAGGGAAACTATTGGTCAAAAACAGAGTGAAGCCTAAACTATGGATGACAAATGACAAATGCAAATACTGAAACAGAATCAAACCTAAACTATGACTAGCAAACAACAAATACAAAGCTTGATAATGACTCTATGGCAAAGAAACAAATCACAACATGAACTTGAAATGAACTTGAAAAATGGAATGCTAAGTGTAAATGAAGTTCTCCTAACTAAACAATCAACTCATAATATTACAAAAATCTAAATTAACCTATCATGCTGAAGTTATTCTATTCTGCAACTTGATTTATCACTACTAAGCCTTATTCAGAAATTTAGAGATTTTCTAGAATAATGTTTGGGAAAAAGGCTATTGGTGAATTTATAAAAGATTTGCAGGATAATCAAAGCCTTAAACTAATATGACTGACCTCTGTTCATGTGATGATATATCAATATAGATTCAGAACAAAAGTAAGTTTTGTAAATAATGAATGCTGTGAGTTTTAATGTTAACAATTAATACTACTTAAAATGCAATGGATAACACTAGGTGAGAGTGCAATCTATCAATCTGAAAATACAGTGACTACAACTAAGCTAGGATGCTATTAATCTATCTTGAAACAAAATGAATTAAAACTAAACTAAAGAAAGTCATTATCAAACTGAAAATGAAATAACAGAACTGAACCACATGCATTCTAACTCCGGAGTATTCTATTGAAATTGACATGCCATTAATCTATGAAATTACACAGTCCATACAATTCTCACTATGATAATTAACAAATGGAAATGTAACTAAAGCATACAAAATCACAGCTATTTCTCATTCATCGTAATGGTATTTTGGAATAGATGATTAGAACAAGTCTAGCTGTGATATTTTAATGAAATCAATGATGATCCTAAACCGTAGAAGCTTGTCTAAATTATAAATGAAAACACAATTAAAATACTCATCTAAACTGTGAAAACAGAGCTAAAATACTTATCTAAACAGTGAAAACGAAGCCGCTCAGGAGGTAGGGGCCCTCCACCACCTGGTAGCACGCAATCTAACTCAAAATCAACTCAACACATTCACAGAAATGTTGTTTCTTTCATTAAAGGAGAAAAAGACTGAAAAACAGAGTATTCACGGCTCAAATCAGTTAAAAACCAAAGACTAACTAGTTGCTTGGTCTCCCAAGTCATATTTATAATGAAATTATATAACAGAACTTGAGAAATCCAGGGATTATTGTCTTTCCCATTCCTATTCGAATTAAAACTCTTATTGAAGGTTGCGTACTTTGCTGCAGACAACTGTAGAGTCTGTGTCCCAGTAGAACTCTACCTCTTGGTTTTGGTTTCCCACGTGCATAACCACGTACCCGTTTCTTCCTTCATGGTGAGCAACAAACCATGTAGACATGACGTGGAATATGCCCATATGCGGTTTTTCTTGAGAGGCCACCTGGAACATACTCAAACTGTAAAACAGCTGCAGAATCGCCGGTCAGCTATGGAATGCCTGTATTCTGTAGCTATTTTGCAGAAAATTGTTAAAATAGAAAAAATCATGAAAATACAATATGTTAATCAATTTCATGTAACCTTTAAGCAATCCTAATCATTCTTCATTGATTTTAGGCTTATGAAGTGATAAAATAATGATGAAATGAAGTGAAGGTTTGTAAAAGAGAAGGCAATTCTAAGGCTCAACAATTCCCACAATGGCCACCACACCAGGGTAGTGACCTTCTCAACATCCAAAACTGCTTGAAGGATAGTAGGTCTCATCACGAGCCGACCTAATCATTCTGTTGAATCCCCTTGAATGGCGCTATGACTATCTGGCCACCACACTAGCATAGTGGTCTCTCTATAAAAAAAAGCACAAAGTCTACTTTTAAATAGAGGATTCTGGCTCATTTTTGGGTTAAAATAGCAACCTTGTCGAGCCTATGGATGCCTGCTAGCATCAGTGGCCCTGCTTGTGGTATTGGAGTATTTTTCTAATAGCAACCAATTATCTTTATATGCCCTTATTTCTTATTGATCCATTCCAAATATGAATTCACTATTTGAATAAGTGTTATTGTTATCATTGGGCCAGAATTAAGGTACATTTTCACCCTACCTTTACTTCAAATTACCATACACTTTTAAAATTTTTCTCGTCTTAACAGTAAAGGAAAGGAGGGTTAATGCAAAATCAGGAAAAATAGACTAACGGTAAGAAGAATGTTTAAAACAACAAGGATTTGACTTATTTCATCTCTATTTGCAGGAAAATGAGGCAATTGAATCGACGAAGACCAAAAGACAGTTGAAAAACATAGAAAATGAATCCACAGTAACCCCCAGGGATGAGCGGAAGGTGGAAAGATGGATCCACGTCCAAAGAACTCAAACGACAGCCACACTCAGTGGGCTGTCATTTGGAAAAGACCATTCCACTAAGCGAAATCGCCTTTAAAAAGGCCAAGGATGGATGAAAGATGAAGAGGAAAAACAAGAATTATCTTCTGTAATAGGCGTATCAGGACAAAAATTTCTAGTTGTATTCATGTCTTGACTCTTTTAAATAAATAATTTTGGTATTTTGAATAGTCATTTCTGGAGTTTTCCATCGCGTTGGACTTCTGGTGGTTTGGGCCCAACCCTGGGAGTTTCTACGCTCACCTCTGTACTGTATGTTAATTACAGAATTTATGTTCAGTTATATGATGGATTCTGTGAGATATCTTTCTACTTGTTAAAATTCTACGCTTGTGATGCTGTAGTTTCCCATGCCACTCAGACAGTTTATTGCTCATGTTTATGGTTTGCAGTAATAGTTTTATAATTGTTGGAAATTTCCATTGTTTTCTCAATTCCTTTATATCTGTTTATAAGCTTTAGCATGATCTCTGTTCAATGCTTTATATTGCCAATAATTAAATCTTTCCATCGGTACGATAGGGTTTCTTGTTGTGCTTAATACAAAAGAATGTTAGTCAGTTAGGTCGCAAGAGAATTCCATTGGAAAATTAAAATAAACAATTGTTTTTCAATTGATTGAGTTGCTGTTCCATTCAGTAGGACTGTTGTTCAATTCATCGAGTGTGCTGTTCAATCATAGATTATTCTCGCTAGGCTTATTTAGACAAGATAGTTAATGGCATTTTACAAATCCCATTCCCTTTTGAGTTGATTGAACTTCGAGAATTATTTGATCTTCTTCATAGTAATATAGAGTAGCTATTTCTGATGTCACTCACATATACTGTGCTCGCACTCTTGAAATAAGAAGACTTACCTTGGGTTGACAATTGAATGAGAAGTATAGAGGTTGCCTATAATAGTCACCTTAAAGAGCCAACATTTTTGGCTCCATTGTCGGCAACTATGTTGAAGAGCGACATCCTTCGTTCCTTGTTCTCTGTTGCTGTGAAGCATTGGGTATTAAAAATGAGAGGTAAGAACCTGCGTACTGGAAATCAAAACGCTTGCCCCCTAACCCACTTCTTAACAATTGATCAAAGGTTATTAGAATGGGTGCTCTTATTTTATGACTAGGAAGAAAAGGATAGAAGCAAATCAAAATCATTCGCAAAAGTCTACAAAACCCAAAGGATCGGTAATCCTTGGTACAACGACATACATAGATGAAATCGTTAAGAGAGATGAATCCCAGGCATCTGTAGGACCCAAAATCATTCCCACTCAAAGTCCTACTACTCTCCCTCAGGTAGAAGCCTCATCATCTGCAGCCCATGCCGAGATTCACAGTGAAACTAAAGGGTCTGAACAAAGCCTCCAGACTACTGAACATATAGGTACTGACCCTTCGAGAGAGGGATGTTCTTGCAATTTACAAGAAGGAGAAGGAGAAACTAGTGGGGCAATATAAGTAGGAGCTCTAGAGCTTGAATCCACTGAAAAAGTGGTCGAGACCAAGACACTTGATATTCCGGATCGAGGGAGTTCTGTGAAGTCTCCTCCCCACTCACTACCCAATCCTGCTAAGATCACTCCTCCTGAACAAGAAATCCCCGAAGAATACTGGCATATCTTTAACCAAATGGAAAATAATCAAAACTAGAATCAAAGGCAGACGTTGACATTGGAATATCCGATTGTTGACCATGTTGCTAACGCCCCTATAAAAGCCATTCCCCTGCAAAACATCCCCACCTTCCATGGGTTGACCTTGGAAGATCTTGATGCATTTTTATTTGAGTTTGACGTCTTATTTAGGGGATATGACTATACCACTGACCCTCAGAAACTGAAATTATTCCCCTCTACTTTGAAGGGGGCAGCATTACACTGGTTCATGGGACTCGGTGGGAGAACCATCAATAACTGGGACCAAATGAAGAACATTTTTATAACTAAATATCAAGATTTTTTCTGGACTCGGGAATTAAAAGATGAAATCTTCAATATGTCTGCAAAAGACAACGAGACATTAGAAGAGTATGTTCAAATATTTTAGTATAATCTACAAAGGTCCCCATATACTACATTATCCAAAGACATCCTGAAAGCAACAATAATTAAGGGAATGAAAGAAGAATGGGTTGAAACACTCAATATAATGGGAAGAGGGGAAAACTATCAAGAATAATATGATGAAATTATTTTTCTCTATATCACGTGCTCTTGGGGCAGTACGCGAAATAAGCCAATTGGGTGAGACTCGACAAAGAAATATCTCAAGCAGTCTAGTGGCAATGTAACCAGGGTAGAGTTTGGTAACTTTTGGAAGACTTCAAAACTGACATTTTAGGTACTTTGACAACACAACTTGATGTCCTACAAGCCAAGCAGAAGCAAGCTATAACGGAACAGAACTTGGCTGTCTTCTGCCCACGCTGTCGAAAGAAGCACAACCAAAGGGAATGCCCCTTAGACACGATTCCGACTTGTGCTATCTACACTAAGGATCATGCCACGAATCACTACCCTTCACTCCCAGGACTCAAAGTAGTTTACAAAGAAGCAGAAGAAGAAATAGAACCAGTCTACTTGATGAAGCAACGTCAGCAATGGCAGACAAGACTAGGTATGCCTCAAGACCTGCCTACGTTATTTCCTTCTCCGCAGTTTAATCACTAGAACCACTCAACAGCTTGGCAAAATAAACTGCCTTTCTCCACTTGGCTGTCTCAGTCGTTTCCTATACCACCTTGGCCAATGCAACCGTCTATAGGGAATAATTGGCCAAGTTTTCCTTGTTCTCCTCCTTATTGGAAAAACAACCCATATCAAACTCAGTGGCCATCATCCCCTTCTCAAACCACAAATTGGCCTGAAAATTGGCAACGACCTCTGGGAATGACCCACCCACCAATGGGGATAGGAATTCAAAATCAACCTACACTGCCAGCACCATACCCTATCCAGCACAACCCTCAGCCTATCATATATCCTCAGTTACCATCCCAACCCAATCCTAACCCCAACAACAGGCTGGTTCAACTAATCCAAATTATAGAAAATTTCAACCCCGAAAATGAACATTAGCAATGTAATGAACTAAGGCTGAGATCAGGGCGTATTATCTCACCAACACAAGGGACAACCCCACCACGACCGGAATCTGGGAGTCTAAGAGAGCCCAGACAAACAAGTGTAACTAAAGCAAAATTGGAGCAAGAAAAGGAAATAATTGACCATGAGAAGCCTGGAAACCTTAGGATATTTTCAACTCCTTTCCCTGAAAGGTTAACACTGCCTAGACCAATGATCTCCTCAGAATTTGATATTTTGGGAGAATTGAGAAACCTTTGCCTCAAAATTCCTCTTTTGCAGGCCATACAAGACATCCCCATATATGCCAAGACAATTAGAGAACTGTGTGGAAGGAAGCAAGCAAAAAGAGCAAAGATTGCTCCCACCGTTCATGTAGTAGGAACACTTTTTGACTAATTGTTGGGTAAGGAGGCCCCCATTAAATACGATGACCCAGGGAATCCCATAGTAACTATACAAATCTCCGACCACTCCTTTCCAAACACATTGGTTGATTTAGGGGCGTCCATTAAAATCTTAACAATAGGGACCTACGAAAAACTAGGCATATCAGCATTAGAACCCACAGCTACGCTGTTGGAACTCACCGATAGGCTTATTATCAGGCCAGAAGGAATATTATAAGACATCCTGGTTTCTGTAGACTCATGGGAGTATCCGACTGATTTCCTAGTTATTAACCCAAAAAATCGAATGGATGGACACCCCTTGATTCTTCGACGACCTTGGTTAGCAACGACTGATGCTTACATAGGCTGCCGGACATGCAACATGACCATTGCTAGGGTAGATTCCATAAATAAAATTATCATTTACCCACCTACCAAACCAAGTTTACCCATGATACACATTCACAAGCATCCGCATACATGTTGGGAACTAAATATCCATCCACCTCTGACATTAATCGAAGCTCTTGAATTTAAAGATAAAACTGAAGATGACGTAATCAATAACTTTATGAACTAGCCGCCTCCATCCGAAAATTTGAAATGCCAAATGCTAAAAATAGTTCTTGAAGAGGTAACATAAGAAGATCTCTTGACAAACCTTGATGACCAACATATACCTACAACCGCTGTATGCAAAAACATACCTGTTGAAATTGAGCCAGGGAAAATTTTGAATATCAATGGAAATCTAGATAGTGACCAAAGGCATAAGCTCATAAAGGTGTTACAGAAGTATCAAGGAGCATTTTCTTGAGACTACCCAGACATGAAGGGCATATACCCCCAACTATGCACCCTTCACATCTATACTGACAAGGAGGCTCGGCCTATTCGACAACCCCAATGTAGGTTAAACTCTGATCTAAAAGACATGGTAAAAGAGGAACTGCAAAAACTCCTGGATGTGAATTTTATTTATCCTATTTCAGACAGTAAGTGGGTCTTCCCTCTGGTAGTCATCCCTAAAAATAATGGGAAATGGAGAATCTGTGTGGATTATCGAGAGCTAAATAAGGCAACACAGAAGGACCAATTCCCCCTCCCTTTAATTGATCAGGTCCTAGATACATTGGCAGGGAAGCGTTTCTTTTATTTTATTGATGGTTTCAATGGTTACAATCAAATCCAAATAGCCCCTGAAGACCAGGATAACACAACATTTACCTGCCCATGGGGTACATTTGCCTACATGGTGCTACCATTTGGACTGTGCAATACCCCAACAACCTTTCAAAGAGCCATTATCAGAATTTTTGCTGACTTAATAAATGAGGGGCTTGAAATTTACATGGACGACTTCACCCCATATGGTGATGATTTTGATCAAGCATTAGAAATGCTAGAAAAAGTATTGGAATGATGTATTTCCACTAGGTTATGCCTAAGCAATGAAAAATGCCACATGATGATGACCAAAGGAGTAATCCTGGGGCACTATACCTCTGCAGCAGGAATACATGTAGACTCAACAAAAATAGAGGTAATCCTTTTATTAGCCACACCTTGCACATAGAAAGAGGTGCGTAGTTTTCTGGGGTATGCAGGGTATTATCGTAGGTTTATAAAGAATTTCTCACAAATTGTTGCACCTTTGTATGCTCTAACTGGAAACATCGAATTCCATTGGTCTGATAAATGTGACACTGCTTTTGCAGATTTAAAGAGACTGGTCTCGACAACACCAATCTTACATGGTCCTAACTGGGAGCTGCCTTTTCACATTTCTTTAGATGCATCTGATATAGTGATAGGGGCAGTTCTTGGTCAAGAAGAAGACAAAAAACCCTATTCTATTTATTATATCAACTGAATTAAATTTCTCCTGCTGAATTAAATTACATAGTGACAGAAAAAGAGTTCCTGGTAGTCATTTATGCTATTAATAAGTTTAGACATTATATAATGGGATATCAAGTACTCTTGTATACTGATCACTCTGCCATTAAATATTTAGCCAATAAACCAATCACAAATGGGAGAATAACTTATTGGTTGTTGCTTTTGCAGGAATTTGACATAACCATCAAGGACCGCCCAGGAAAATAAAACATGGTCACAGACTTCCTATCCAGAATTTCAAAGATAGATGACACACTAGTAGTTGATGATCAGTTTCCTGATGAACATCTATTTGCCATAGCAGTAAAAACACCATGGTACGTAGACGTAGAAAATTACTTGGCAGTAGGGAAATTGCCCAAGCATTTAACATCAAGGGAACGGGAGCTGATTGTACAACCCAGTGCCAAGTTCTCCTAGATCGGTGGATACTTCTTCCACACAGGGGCTGACATGCATATACGCAGATGCATCTGGGAAGACGAGATCTATGATATCCTACGGGCTTGTCACGATGAACCATGTGGCGGCCATTTCGCAGATCGCAGAACAGGACACAAAGTATTACAATTGGGTTATTATTGGCCTACGATCTTCAAAGATGCGAAAAAATATGTCCAAGCTTGTGATAGTTGGCAAAGAATAGGCCACCCAGGCCAAGCAGACGAAATGCCACTACAACCACAATTGGTAATAGAACCATTCGAACAGTGGGCACTAGACTTCGTTGGGCCATTCAACCCAGCATCAAATCAAAAAACCTACATACTGGTTGCCACGGACTACATAACAAAATGGGTGGAAATTGTAGACTTATCAAGAGCCATGGAGGAATCTGTGATTAACTTTCTGTTCAAGCTATTTGTGCGATATGGTCTACCACGGGAAGTGATAACCGATGGAGGGGCATAGTTCATAGGTAATAAAATAACAGACACTCTAAGGAATCATCACATCATTCACAGAGTCACTCCTCCTTACCACCCGCAGGCGAATGGACAGGTCGAAAGCACCAACAAAGTCCTTGAAGCAATCCTTAATAAAACGGTATCATCACAACGCCGAGACTGGGCCACTAGACTCCCAGAGGCCCTATGGGCTTATCATACAACATGGTGAAACACCACTGGATATTCTCCCTATCATCTAGTATTTGGAAGAGATCCCATTTTTCCCATTTAATTCGAACTCAAAACTCTAAGGACAACTCAGGAAGTAGGATTGGACCTGACAGAGGCCCAGATTAAAAGAATCCAACAAATAAATGAATTGGATGAAACATGACTACTGGCTCTACAACGCACAATGATCATACAACAGCAGCGAGCTAAGTGGCATGACAACCTCATAAAAAAGAAGACATTCTAGAAAGGAGATTGGGCACTTCTCTATGACTCCAGATTCCAAGATTTTTCGGGAAAATTGCAGACAAGGTGGCTCGGTCCATATGAAATCCAAGAAGTACATAACAATGGTACCCTCACCTTGACCACCATAGATGGGTCTGGTTCTAAATTTCGAGTCAATGAGCATAGAGTATGCCTCTATTACAAACCTCTCACAAAGGAGTCTTTTTGCCAGCAGGTATGAAACGATCCCACCATCCAAGTTGTGGAAGAAGGGGGTGATAACCCCACAACCTCAAGTACCTGAGAGTTTTCTACCGTCATTTGTAAATAATGTATATAATCTCCTTGCAATTCCTAGTTCTTCTTTTGTTGTAATTCTTCATACTCGCAATTGTATCCTTTTCTCGTTCTCTTTTTTTTTTCCTTGCTATTCAAATTATTTGAAAGACTACTTTTTAATCCAATTGAACAACTGTTGTTCAATGTAATTGAACAATCGTGTTTTTGTGTTTTTATTTATTTTTCCTTACTGTTCAAATTCTTTGAACGACTGCTGTTCAATCGGATTGAACAGCCGAGTTTTTGTGTTTTATTATTTTTCCTTGCTGTTCAATCCAATTGAACAGTTGTTGTTCAATCGAATTGAACAACAATGTTTTTGTGTTTTTATTTTCCTTGCTATTCAAATTATTTGAACAGATGCTATTCAAACCAATTGAACAACTGCTATTCAATTGGATTGAACAACCATGTTTTTAGGTTTTTATTTTCCTTGCTGTTCAAATTCTTTGAACGGCTGTTGTTCAATCCAATTGAATAGCTGTTGTTCAATTAGATTAAACAGACATGCTTTTGTGTTTTTATTTTCCTTGTTGTTCAAATTATTTGAACAACTGTTGCTCAATCCAATTGAACAACCGCTGTTCAATCGGATTGAACAACCGTGTTTTTATTTTCCTTGCTGTTCAATCCCATTGAATAGTTGCTGTTCAATCAGATTGAACAACCGTGTTTTTGCATTTTTATTCTTTCCTTTGCCAATATCCTCCCCTCAATCCACACCCTAGCTATAAAAGGCATCTCTGAGTAGGAAGTGGCAGTTGAAGAGAAAAGGGAAGTAGTAAAATTACCAATATGATGATCCTTTGACACTATAATCTCCAAATCGGAAGTAGACATTTTACATATATGAAAAAAAGGCTAAGTCATTCCCAGCTCAAATATGTTATCATACAATACATGATCTCATGATGGTATATCTTTCTGCATTTTCGAGTAGTATTTCCCTCCGATATGAAGACATAGAATAAGGGGTATTAATTGTATTGGAATTATTTTTACTTCTCTCACCATCCCTAACTCTTAAGCAGTTAATGAGCCTCCCTTCATGTATAAAGAATAACTATTATGTTTACATGAAAATTTTTAAGATATGATAGGGGGTCTCATCATGAGCCAACTTGCCATGATCATAAGGGTTTAACAAATGACATTCCCACAATGACCATCACACCAGGGTAATGACCTTCTCATCTGTTTGAAGGACAAGAGGTCTCATCACGAGCCGACTTGATCACTCTGTTACAATCCTAGTGAATGGCATTGTGACTATCTGGCCATCATACCAGCACAGTGACCTCCTCATAAATCAAAATGCTTATGTTTCAAAAAGAAGTACTATGCTTATATGAAAATTTTCAAAGAGAGGATAGGCGGTCTCATCACGAGCCAACCTACCATGTTCATAAGAGTTTAAGCAAGTGAGATGTCCACAATGGCCACCACACCAGGTTAATGACCTTCTTAACTACTTGAAGGATAGGAGGTCTCATCACGACTCGACTTGATCACTCTGCTACAACTCTGGTGAGTGGCACTATGTATATCTGGCTATCATACTAGCACGGTGATCTCTCCACAAAATTAGTAGAATAACTACTTTTACATAAGGATCCTGGCTCATTTTTCGAGTTAAAAAAGCAACCCTGTCGAGACTATGAATGCTTGCTGGTAGCAGTGGCTCTGCTTATGGTATGAGAGTATGTTTCCGCGATAGCCAATTACTCTTAAACATACTTTATCTCCCATTTTTCTTCTATTCTTAACATAAGCCCACTACTCGAATTAGTGATAATTCCAGCCTACACAAAAGTAACTATAAGCGAGATATGCTTACATGTTTGAACTTCGGGGTGACGACACTTATCATTACCTATCTCAGTCTTGCTTCTGTCACACTTTATGATTAAAGAAGGACACCTTATCATAATAATATCTATACTGCTTTCTCCCCTTCTCCGGTCACTTCCGCATGAGATACACTTACGAAAAATTCCAAATCTAACCTTTACACTACATGCGCTTATAGTTACCCAATTACGCCTCTTTCCTTGAGCTCCAAAGCCACGACCTCCACTCTCATGTACAGGCTATGATTATTGAACCCTGACATTCCCCCCGTATGCATTCGTGATTGATCAAATCCCTCTTGTACTTGAGAACGTGGATGGCCTTACTTCGAGAGAGGGGGTGCAATTATTCATATATAAACAAGCATGCAAATTTCCTGCAAAAATTCCGTTGGATACACTGATAAGACCAAAGGAGCATCGCAATTAAGGTATGAATTTACATGCAGAAGGCTACAATTTCCCTTTCTCTTGCATACAATGTTCATTCTAAACAACAAAGCCGAAAGAGAACACAATCAAAAGGAGAAATTAGCTCAAGAAAACACATCAGCCATGGGAGGAAACTCTCTCTGGAATGAACCTTCGAACTTCCCGATTTCAGATGTAGCTAGCACTATCCTCCAACAAGCTGGCTGGCTGCCATATTTACACAGGTTACAAGTATTTGATACAGAGATAGCAATTGAGTTCCTGAAAAACCTACAAGAGGGACAGAACAGGCTCAGGGGAAGAATTATACCGGTCACAAAAGATATTATTGCTAAAGTCTCAAGGATACCAGTGGAAGGAGAGAGATGGACAGAGAAACACCTTCTCTTATGAGAGGCAGTCGCAACATACCAAGATCCGGAAGAGCCATTGGAGCGAAAAGGAAAAGGGATTAACCCTACCTCTCTACATCAACCGTGGCAAGAACTGATGTCATTCATCCAGAGATTCATTACATGCGATGGTCGCCAAGACGTGGTAAAACCCCGTCAAATTAAACTATTAGCTGTGCTTAAACAAAATATTTTAGTTAACCTGTCTGCTTTCTTAAATTCTATATTGCATGACACTAATTTTCAAATAATAAAAGCTAAAAACCCTCAAGCAGTTGTCGGTCACCACAGGCTAATCAAACTAATCACCATGCATGAGTTGGGCAAGCAGCAGATAGTCTGGGACAACTTTGTTAGCCATGCCGCACAAGTACATGAGGAAAACACCAGCGGGACCGAAATTGAGCTCCCCAGAATGAACATACCTAGAAGAAAAAGGACCCGTGCCTCAACTTTAGAACCAAGCAGGCAAAAGCAGTTCAAAAGACTTCAAGGAACCTTGGAATTCATAGAGGAGGCAGGGCCATCCTGCTCACTACCCTAAAGCCCTCAAAATATACCCTTACAAGATTATGAGGAGGAGTTGGCTTGAGTCTTGGAGAAAATGAGGGCATCCCATGAAACTAAAATCTTATCTAAGCAAGATGGAGAGCAAGAAGAGCCATTAGACCAGTCTGCCACTGCTAGCAACTTCGGACACATCGAGGTATTACCCTATCAAGAGGAACCGCAGGCTCTTAGGGCCTTGTCCCCTCTTGAGAGTGATGGAGCGAATGAGGGGGAGCATGCAGAAGAGGAGGCCGAATCCGAAAATCAGTCAGGAGACACCATCCCCTTGGAACAAAACACAAGCATGGAAATAGTTCCTCTGACACCGGAGGGAAATATTGTCTCACCCAGCCAGGACCGTCATGCAGAACTAAACTATGAACTATAGGTAGAAGACACCACCACAAGAAAACCTGAAATTGACACCTCCATCCTTGAAAAAGAGGTTGCTTCTCCTCCACCCCCTGCTAAAACCAGACCAGAAGAAAATTTAGCTAAAAAGAAGTTCAGGAAATTAAGCAAAACCTACAAAAGGTTAAGGAAATTGGTAAAACATTTGAGGAAGCAGTTGAAAGAGGTAAACAAGGCCCGGAAGCCTAAGAAAGAATTGACCATCGCAAAAACCCAAACAAAATTGGTCACCAATTTATTAGATACTGCTGAGGCAGAGATGCAGACTGACCTAGAAAATACTGCTAAGGTTGAGATGTAGACTAAACTAGAAGATACTGCTGATGCTAAGATGCACACTGACTTGGCAAGCATCATTGAGATCGAGGTACAAAAATACATGGTGGACACTATCGAAGCCTCTGTCCAAACTAGGTAATAATTCACCGAAGAAAAGGAAACCCAAACGGAGGAAACCCCTGCCTATGCTCCTCTAGTTGAAAGAGCTGTCAATAAAAAATGGTATAATGAATTAATTCGAACACAACATGAGTTGGCACAATGCAAAAAGGAAGTAGTACCAGCGCAAGAGTATCAGGCACTGCTAAAGAAATTCACGAACCTTTCTACCACAGAATATGAAACATTTTCCTAGCTCAGAGAAGAACAGGCAAAGGTAAAAAGGGCACAGGACCAGGTGGATCAAGCCAAGAAACAAATTACTACGATTTTTTCTCTATATTCTGATGCACTAACATGTAGGGCACCATCCACCAACTATGCCCTATTCCTAGTGGAACGATATTTACTACTGAAAATCAAGGCCATTAGGGCAGGGAAGCCCACAACTTTCAAAACCATAGAAGAATTTTTTTATTGCTGTAATGATCAAGATGAACAGGTCCAACGCCTTTTATGTGAACTTTACATGCACAACTTCTTTCTAGAAGAAGACAGGGACAACAATCCCTTTATAGGAGATGTTCAGTTCCAGGCCTTCCTCTATTTCGCTAAGCACCAGATTAGGTGGGCCAAAGCCTATAACATTTTCCAAAAGAGTAAACATGGCCTAGACCTATGGGTTAGAGGAGAGCCTACTAAACCCCTGTAGCTGTTCATTCAACACAAGAATTTCATGCAAAGAAAGGGTGTAAGGAATAAGCTGGGACCCATCCATAAAGACATTATAGAGCTATGGGTGGGAATATTTCGAAGACATTTAGGAAGTAGCCCTGGCAGTAGCCAAATAAATGTGGATGGCCTCCACAAAAAATGTAAAAAGTAGGGAGCCATTTGGCTACAGAAACTTCAAAGCAACCACCTCTAATTTCCTCTTATATAGTAACCTTGTCTTTGAGATGGGTCCTGCATGGTTAGGGTGCAGGTATATATGCCCTCTCATCTGGTACCCCCTTGAGGGTTATGATCATGACTACGAACTGCCAGAAGGGCATACAAACGCTGCCCTTGCAAGAATTAGACAGAAATAGGGTTTCAGAGCATACAAGGAAGAAGTCTACCTTACCTACTCCTTGACACAGTTGCATCTCAACCATTTGTTTGCACAAGGACCTGCAAATAGGTAAGCGGGGGATTATGTTGGGCCGGAATTAAGGTACGTTTTCACCCTACCTTTACTTCAAATTACCATACACTTTTAGAATTTATCTCGTCTTAACAGTAAAGGAAAGGAGGGTTAATGCAAAATCAGGACAAATAGACTAACAGTAAGAAGCTTGTTTAAAAAAACAAGGATTTGAATTATTTCATCTCTATTTGTAGGAAAATGAGGCAGCTGAATCGACGAAGACCAAAAGACAGTTGACAGATAGAGAACATGAATCCACAGTAACCCCCAGGGATGAGTGGAAGGTAGAAAGACAGATCCACGTCCAAAGAACTCAAACGACAACCACACTCAGCGGGCTGTCGTTTGGAAAAAACCATTCCACTAAGCGAAATCGCCTTTAAAAAGGCCAAGGATGGACGAAAGACGGAGAGGTGAAATAATAATTATCTTTTGTAATAAGCGTATCAGGACAAAATTTTCCAGTTGTATTCATGTCTTGACTCTTTTTAATAAAGAATTTTGGTATTTTGAATAGTCATTTCCTGAGTTTTCCATCGCGTTGGACTTCTGGTGGTTTGGGCCTAGCCCTGGGAGTTTCTGCGCTCACCTTTGTACTGTACGTTAATTACAGAATTTATGTTCAGTTATCTGATGCATTCTGTGAGATATCTTTCTACTTGTTAAACTTCTGCGCCTGTGATGCTGCAGTTTCCCATGCCACTCAGGTAGTTTATTGCTCATGTTTCTGGTTTGTAGTAATATTTTTATAACTGTTGGAAATTTCCATTGTTTTCTCAATTCCTTTATATTTGTTTATAAGCTTTAGCACGATCTCTGTTAAATGCTTTATATCACCAATAATTAAATCTTTCCATCGGAACTATAGGGTTTATTGTTGTGCTTAATACAAAAGAATGTTAGTCAGTTAGTTCACAAGAGAATTCCATTGTAAAATTAAAATAAGCAATTACTGTTGAATTCATTGAGTTGCTGTTCCATTCAGTAGGACTGCTGTTCAATTCATCGAGTGTGCTGTTCAATCATAGATTATTCTTGCTAGGCTTATTTAGACAGGATAGTTAATGACATTTTACAAATCCCATTCCCTTTTGAGTTGATTGAACTTCGAGAATTATTTGATCTTCTTCATAGTAATATAGAGTAGCTATTTCCGATGTCACTCGCATATACTGTGCTTGCGCTCTTGAAATAAGAAGACTTACCTTGGGTTGACAATTGAATGAGAAGTATAGAGGTTGCCTATAATAGTCACCTTAAATAACCAACAGTTATTAAAACATATACACATAATCAACTATGAGTGAATTATCTTATCATATCGAATTGAATGATAACAAAATCAATCATAATCTATCACTTGTCATGCTTCCGTCATACCATGCTGTCAAAATAGGAAATCCTTTTCATAATAATGGCTACTTCGATTTTCTCCCTTTTTGGTCATTCCCACCTGATGTACAAATGTGATGCCTATCAATTTCTGACTTTTTCTTTGTATGCCTTCATGATATCCACCATATTTTCTCTTTTCTTGTGTTTGACGGCTGTGGACGCCCTTCTCTCATTGGAGGGGGTACGAATATCCATAATACATATGCATGTGAATTAACCATTCGGATATGCTGATTGGACAGTAGAATTATTACAATAACGACATACAGTCACACTGCTAAATAATATATTCTATACAAACCACATGCAGTGTTTATATATTTTTAACTAATAGAGCTGAAAGAAACACATGCAGAAGAGTGAAGAAACAATTCTTGAAATTCAGTAGCTATGGGTGGAAATTATCTTCGCAATGAACCTACAATTTTTCAAGTCTCAGAGTTAGCTCGCACCATTCTTCAGCAGGCTGGATGGATTCCATATTTACACAGCCTGCAAGGGCTTAACACCGAAACAACAATTGAATTGCTGTAGAATCTATGGGAAGGCCATACTATAGCTAAATGAAGAATTATACCAGTATCCAAAGAAATCATTACTGAAGTCTTTGGAATTCCAATAGAAGGGGAAAAATGGGCTGATAAACATGTACTCATAGAAGAGGAAGTTTCAGTGTATTAGGATCCAGGTGAGCAACTGGAATGAAAAGGGAAAGGCATTAACCCTGCATCTCTGCAACAACCCTTGCAAGAATTGGCAGTCTTCATTAAAAAATAAATCACATGTGACAGATGCCAGGAAGTGGTAAAGTCTCGTCAACTTAAACTGTCAGTTGTTCTTAAGAGAAAGATTTCAGTCAATTTTCCCTTTTTCTTGAATTCTGTGTTTCATTATACTGTTGTTCGAATTAGAAGAACTAAAAACCCTCAAGCGGTTGTTAGCCACCATGGTTTGATTAAATTGATTATTATTCACGAGTTAAGAAAACATCAATTAACATGGGACAACTTTGTTAATCCTGCCTTACCTGCCCTTGAAGCAAACCATGACAGAGCAGAAATTGAAATCCCAAGAACAATCATGACTAGGAGAGCTAGAGGGAAGAGAACCCATGTTTCAACCTCTGAACCAGTGAAACGAAGATGGTCTGAAAGGTTATGTCTACAAAAAAATACTTCAGTATCTCTAGGTCCATCTCATACACCACCTTTGAGCCCTCAAAATGTGTCTTTTCAAGACTATGAGGAGGAAATGGCTCAAGTACTAGAGAAAATGAGAGCATCTTGCGAAATTAGGAACCCATCCAAGCAATCTGAGGAACAGAGGAACCATTCGAACCAGTCTGCCTCTGCTGGCAGCTCTGGCCATATTGAAATCCTACCTTCCAACGTTGAATTACAATATTTTAGGACTTTATCCCCCTCTGATAATGAATGGGTGAATAGGGAAGACCAGGTAGAGAGAGTATTCGAGTCTGGAAACCAGTTAGAGGATACCGTTCTATTAGAGCAAGAAACATGTATTGAGACAAATCCTCTGTCACCTGAAGAAAATAATATTCCACCCAGTCTGGACACCAATATTGAGATAACCTCTTTGATGCCTGAAGAAAATATTACTTCATTCAATGATGACCCTAATACAAGCACAACCCTTCCTGAACCTGAACCATTTGCTGTTCCTTCTCCTGCCAAAACCCCTCTGAAAGAAAAATCAGCTGAAGTAAAATTGAGAAAAATGAGTAGGAGATGCAGAAAATTAAAGAAAACAGTAAAAAAACTAAGGAAATGGTTGAAAGAAGCAGATAAGGCTTGGAAGCCTAAGAAGGAATTAGCTACCATGGAAACCCAAACATATTTTGTTACTCAAACGGTAGATACTGCCAAAGTCTCTGTGCATACTGAATCGATACTTGTAGCAGATAAATACACCTAGACAGATTTCGATACCCAAATGATAGATATTGCTGAAATCTCTGTTCAAACTGACTTGATACTCACAGAAGACAAAGGAATTCAAATAGAGGAAACACCTGCTTACACTCCTTTGGTAGAAAAAGTTGCAAATCAAAAGCTTCTCAATAAATTAACTCAAGTTCAACATGAATTAGCCTAGTGCAAGAAGGAAGTAGTGCCTTTGCAAGAACATTATGCATTACTCAAATGATTTCAAGACCTTTCTGAAACTGAAGATGAAACCTTTTCCCAACTTAGGGAAGAGAGAGTAAAAGTAAAAAGGGCACATGATCAATTGGAACAGGCTAAGAAGCAAACTAGTATGGTTTGTTCTCTTTAATCAGATGTATTGACTTGCAGAGCACCGACCACTAATTATGCTTCGTTTTTAGTAGAAAGATATTTATTGATGAAAATCAAAGCTGTCAGGGAAGGGAAGCCGACTAATTTTAAAACCATTGAAGAATTTTTCCAATGTTGTAATGAGCAAGATGAGTAGGTCCAACATATTTTGCGTGACTTTTATTTACACAAATTATTTTTAGAAGAGGATAGAGAAAGTAACCTCAGTCCCTTCATTTGGGATATTCAGTTCAAAGCTTTTCTGTCCTTTGCCAAAAATCAGACTAGATGGGCCAAAGCCTAAAATACCTGTCAGAAAAGAGAACATGGATTGGACCTATGGGTTAGAGGGGAGCCTACAAAACCCCTACATTTGTTTACTCAACATAAGAATTTTATGCAACGAGAAGGAGTGATAGCCAATTTGGGGCCAATCCACAAGGATATTGCGCACAATGGAAGAGCATACTTCCAGGATATTCAGGAAGAAGCTTTATTAGTATCCAAACAAAGATGGCAAGCCTCTACCAATAATGTTAAAAACAAGGAACCATTTGGATATAGGAATTTTGAAGCTGCTACTTTTTGTTTTCATATATATAGTAATTTGATTTTGAACATGGGTCCTACATGGATAGGATGCAGATACATATATCCCATTATATGGTATCCCCTTGAAGACTACCATGATGATTATGAACTACCAGAGGGACATACAAACTCAACATTTTCAAAAGTGAAACAAAGACATGGCTTTAGACTTTACAAGGAAGACGTATACCCAGCCTGTTCCTTAACTCAGATACACCTAAATCATCTGTTTGCGCGAGGACATGCAAAAAGGAAAGGAGGGGAGTATGTTGGGCCGAGAAAAAGGTACATTTTACCCTTACCTTTAACATGATTTATTATTCATTTTTATATGTTTTCCTTCGTTTTAGAGATAAATCTAAGGAGAATAATGTAAAAACAGGGTAAGATGAATTATTAATAAAAGGTGTGTTTAATCATATAAAAACTAACTTTTGTTGCCTTTATTGATAGGGAATCAAAACAAACTATCTGCTGACCAAAACGACTAGACAATAAAAGTTAAAGAAAGTAAACAAGATCGCGTTGGTTCCTACGAATAAGCAAAATGCGAAGAGACACACCTATTCTGGATACCGTCGGTTGATGGTTATGAACCCTCAAGATCCGTTGATCCTAAGGATTCGTCATTTTGTTTTGTTTCACCTTTAGGTTATAAAATAGTTGTAGGTGAAAGAAACAGGAATCGTTCAAGTATTATATTTTTCTGTAATAAATTCATTGAGACAAAACCTTTGAACCTGTGATGATGTATTGTTCCATTGATTAATGAAGAAGTTGATGTTTCTATCATAAGAAGATTTTGAGTATTTCATGGCAGAAGCTTTCTAGAGGCTTCGAGCCTAGTCTTTGGGAGTTCTCCTGTTATTTTGTATTCTATGTTATTTCTTACACGCTCATAATTTAGTTGTTCTTTGTGCTCTGTTGAACTACTATTCGATTCATTAAATGCATGTGTGACGTGTGATAATTTCCCTTTCAGTAGATTGAATAGATGTTTCTTTATGATTGCATGATGTCTTTATATTTATTAGATTAATTTCAGATTGATTAAGTAGTTTCCATTTAATTCTGCATTATGGTTATTTCTTCAGTTTTTCTATTTAAAGCATAAATGCATGGTTTGCTGTTCAATTCCAATTATTGAGTTATAGAGAATTCCATTGCAGAATGTTAAATAGTTGATTGCTGTTCAATTCATTGGCATTTAATTCATTACAATTGTTGTTCAATTCATTACGTTTGCTGTTCAATCCATATAGACTGCCGTTCAATTCCTGAAGCATGCTGTTCAATTACAATAGATCCTTTATTTCTGCATTGTGTGTTTATTTCTGCATATGCTTAGATTAAGAATTTTCTCCTTTGATTGGTTTGAAGTATCTCATGGTTTGATTTCAAGTTGGTTTGATTGAACTTTGAGAATTAGATAATATTTATTACAACGATGTAGAGTAGTTAACCTCTGATGTCAGTTGCATATATTTTGCTTACACTCTTGAAATAACAAGACTTTCCCTGGGTTGATAATTAATGTAAATCATTAAGGTTTCCCTTAAAACAGTCACCTTCTTGACTCAACATCTGTGCAGCATCAAGTCTCAGCCTATCATCTTCCGTGGTGCACCTTCTGCCATTTCTGATGGATGGCTTTGCATGAGTGATTTCCTCCACTCCATGAACCTCCTCATGTGGCTGATCTACATCTTGAGACTCATCTTTGGAACCAAAAGTTCCTCCTCTGCATGCAAGTCCAACTCCCTCTCAAGGGAAAACTGCATGGTTTTCCCCTCATCAAATTTTATTTCCCTTCGCACAATAGCCATTCTGTTGTTTGGAAAATACACACGATAATTATGGGGTGTTTCTATGTACCCCACAAAAATCCTAACTTCACCAGTCGGTTCTAGCTTCTTCTTGGTGTCCTTGGTCACATGCACATAAACAGATGAGCCAAAAAATCTTAAAGTGTGAAACATCAGGTTTCTTACTAGTGAAAGCCTCTTCAAGTGTACTCATGCCAAGTACTTTATGAGGACAACAATTTTTCACATAAACCGCAGTGTTGCATGCTTCCGCCCACAAATGCATTGGTAGGCCCTAATCATGCAACATTGCTCGTGCTTCACCCATGATCGTTATGTTCTTCCTCTCCGCGACCCCATTCTGTCGTGGGTTATGAGGCACTATGAGTTCTCTTCGAATTCCTTCTTTGCTGCAGAAGTTATTGAATTCGATGTATTCTCCACCATTTTCACTCCTAAGAGCCTTCACTTGCTTCCCCGACTCTTTCTCCACCAATTCCTTAAACTCACAGAACTTAGAGAATGTTTTATCTTTCTTCTGCATGAAGAAGATCCAAAATTTATGAGAAAAGTTATCAACAAATATTACATAGTACTTATGTTTTGCTGTTGAAGCAACTGATAATGGTTCACACACATCTATGTAAACTCTCTCAAGGATCCTCGAAGCATGGTTTTCCTTCTCATGAAAGGTGGAATTTACATACTTCCCCATGGTGCAACCCTTGCACTGATCTAACTGAGCAAGTGTTCCCATTGGAAGTCTAGTAGAAATTTGCTGCATGACTTTCAAGGCTCCATGATGAAGATGGCCCAATCGCCTGTGCCATAATTCACCCTCATCCCATTTCACCTCTTTTTCCGCCTTGCCCATCATGGAAGCGCAGCCATCTACCTACAACTTTTAGATATTCTTAACTCAAATCCCTATCCTCTTGGCTTGACCCATTGTTTTATGTCGCATGAAAGCTTTTCCATCACTAAAAACAACGTCATAGCCTTTGTCCTCCAACATTGCGACTGAGACCAAATTTTTCTTCAGACCTGGTACATGCATCACATATTTTAATTGAAATGGTTTACCTAAATCCCTCTGAAAGGTAATGGTACCAATCCCGGTACCACTGTACCGTTCGTTGTCACCCATCTCAATATGCATCTGGAGATATTTTTCCTCCAAGTCACTGAAAAGTTCCTTATCTACCATCATGTGAAAGGAAGCGCCACTATCCAAATACCACACAGATACCACACAGATCCCAATGCACTTGACACCATGCATGCGATCAATGAGAAGTCAAGCTCAAATTGTGAGGCAAGGGCCTCACTAGCTGCAGATCCAACAACCTTCTTGTTCTTCTTCTTTTGTGGATAGTTAGTAGCAAAATGCCCATGTTCGGGACAATGAAAACACTTCGCCTTGGACATGTCCTGCTTCTTGCCTTTGGACTTAGATTTTGAAGGGAACTTCTTCCCTTTTCGATTCCTCATCTTAGCAGCCAAATAAAAATCCTCTTCATCCTCATTCTTAGATGAATATCCATCTCTAGTGTTTCGTCTGAACTCCTCTTGCACCAGATCTAACCACAGTCGTTCCCAATCTAGAAAATTTTCCCATTCGTTGATAGAGACTTGATAACTGTGCCAGCTCTTAGGAATTCCTAGGAGATCCAAGCTCACCAAATAATCGTCAGCAAATTTTATTCCCACACTTCCCAGTTCATCCCGACATTGGACAAACTTCCTGAGATATTTTGAAATGGTGTTGCCCGTTTCCATTTTGATCTTCCTGAGTTTATCTTTGTGCGCCAATTTCCTATGGTCACTTCTACTTTGGAATAGATCTGTCAAAGCCTTCCACATAGAATATGGTGTGGATTTCCCATGGAGGCTTGAGACAATGTGGTCTTGTACTCCCCCCAACAGGATCCTCCTCGCCTTTTCCACTTTCTTTTTCCATGCATCAAGATTGGTAGCATCTGCAACATTTGGCTTAGGAACATCTTTGTCAA
Organism: Pinus albicaulis; assembly: GCA_034641835.2. Lineage (NCBI taxonomy): Eukaryota > Viridiplantae > Streptophyta > Pinopsida > Pinales > Pinaceae > Pinus > Pinus albicaulis. Next base: position 936,830,421 of record CM076572.1, on the reverse strand, counting down.
TGAATTCCTTCAAGCCATTTTCTTCGAGTAATGCCTCCATATTTTCCTTCAAAGAAATTTATTTCAAGTTTCCCTCGAGTGCATAATCTAACCTCAAGCCATTGAAAGCCATTTCGATCTTGAATCAGCTGTAGCACCAAGAAAGTCTTTCTGCAAATTCGAATTCTATCCAATCACAAACTCAGCTCCTGCTTCACTTCTGCAATTTCCTGTGCTCTGATACCATGTAGAAATTATACAACAAGCATGTATATCTTGGATTCATTAGATATAGAAATGTACTAAAGTTAAAAACTGAATCACTTCTACAAATCTTTTGCGGAATTAAAAATGCAATCGCTAATCACATGAACATGAAGAACGATCAATCCCACACAACATAGATAATTTCCCAGGGAAAGTTTACAGCTAAAAACCCCACTATATTCTATTGTATATTAAGCATGAATCATGAAACAATTACATACAAAACTCTTCTCACAAGAGCCCTCAGTACATAAGCTAATTGTCTCACACTGTGATATGCAAAATTGACCAAGACATAGCCAATTCTCAGCCTCTAGACAGCCTGCCTTGCTTGCGCAATCCATGATGGTAAAGATCCCTAAATGATAAGAATTATTGTCTGCCTTGACTGCGCAAGTATCATGGGCACTCCAATGGGTGTTTTCCTGCATGTGTGCAAGTAGATAATGTCACAATTGATAGTCAACCTCCCTTTCACCTAGAAATCAATTGGGTCTCCACTGGATCTGACATGCATGCATCTAATAATAGTAAATCCTCAGTTGCATGTTATATCACTGATAGTGAATTAATTAATATTTAATTCACTAGATCTTTCACTAGTGTATCTTTAGTTACAACTAGAACAACTGAGTTTAAATCACTTAATTGAGTTAAACTATTTACAACTTGCACCAACTCATGCACCACTGCACTTCGAACTCTGTTACAACTAGAATTACTCTGCATGTCCCACCAACGAACCTCTAACTCGAAATCCACTAGGTAACTGAATTTTCCACTTCAGTTAACTATTTCAAGTCCACATTGAGAATAAATTACAGTTTAATGTCCATCTAAATTAAGGGATAATAAAAATAGACATGCACCCAAAAATAGCACTGTGGGCCCCACCCTAGGTTAGGTGCTAAATGAAACCAAGTGCTTAATGCACTAGGTGTGGGTGCTGAATCTTCTTGTTGAATCTCAACATGCCCTTCCTCCTGAGATGTGCTTGCATGTTTCACAAATATCTTAAAATGATAATTAATATACATCTCCTCTACTCATGAGATCAAGGAGATCAATTCACTCATCCATAATTGTTCTATGTAAGAGGGTTTTTAGTGTATCAAATCCTAAATTATGTAATTTTCCCTCTTAACATTATACATGAGCCTCTCTATCCTCAAGGCTCTCATCTTCTTTTTTATTCATTTTGAAAATTTCTTCTTTAAGATCATGATCTTTATATTTTTATTTTGTGCATATCATTCCATGATCTTTTTGAGTTAGTCCCTAAACTCATGAACCATTTAAGAGCTTTATCCTTCAATGTTGTTGAAATCAATCTTAATTTTTGTGTGTTTAATAAGTGACAATAAGATCAAAAACAATTTCAAATTCAAAGAGAAAGGTTTCCGGATCCTCTGACCTCATACCATGGAAGTTGGGAAGGAAATATGGAGGGATGTTCTTCATATGCACACTATATCAATATCTTGAATGGGAAATCCAAGAGGATATTCTTCATTGTCATCATATCCATCCATTTCTTCTACCTTCTCTACCACCTCTTCTTCTTCTACTTGCAAAAGTGGATGGTGATGTGGTTATTACTACACCACATGATAAAATGGGGATGGGGGGGTTGGTGTTGGTGAAGTATTTTTAATTTTTTGAATAAGAATGCTAATGCAATGCAATCTTATGCTTTTGAAGTGAAATATGCCTAATGCAAATATTTTTGTTTTTGTGGAAAGAAAATAAATGAATCAACTAGGGAAGAAAACAATGCATACTTTGACACAATGCATATAGTTCCCAAAAGTGATGAGCCTTAGTATTGCGACAAGAATGTTGCAACTCCCAAGGCTACCAAATTTAATTATCACCCCGGGGTCTTTACAAAATTAAGAGGTGTCGGCACTATATGCGCAACATACAATGTGTCCTTCTTCAGTTGATCTGATGTAATGGATTGAATTTCATGAAATCAAATATTAGACTAATTTTAGAAAGGGAAATGTTACTTTGAAAAGAAATTAATCAACAATTTGTAATTGAAATCTTAAGAGCATGAATTCAAATAAATACACCTAATCTACTTTGTAAGAATTAAAGTCCTAAGTGGTGTTTATTCTTCCTCAATCATGTATTTAAATTCAAGGGGTCATGATTAAGAGACAAAAACCGAGCTTTGGGAGCAACTATGAAAAAGTTTACATGTGCTATAGGAGTGCTATAGGAAGTCTTGTAGATGCTACATGAAGTCCTGTTTTTGCTACAGGAGGAGATAACTCACCGAATGACCAAGTAAATCAAATAAAAATTGCATGGGAAATTTTTTATTTATTAAGTAGGATGTATTAGGACTCCGTTTCAAGTGGAATCACTCCAAAATACCCCTATTAACACGTGCTAAAAAAAACAGAAAAATACTAGTCTAAAAACTAGTAATTCAAGAACTAGTGAGCTAGTTAACCAATCAAATGACTAACCTAATCAAGTGAAAATGAAGTGGGGTAAATATTTTCATTAACTTGAATGTTCTTATGAACTAATACAAGTGGAATCAAATGAAATGAATCTTATTAACACGTTTTAAAAAATAGCATAATATTACTACTATTTTGCTAAAAGGGACTTCCACGAATCCTAGATTCGTGAACTAGTAGCCCAATCCAAGTAGCTCAATCATGAAGATGACTTGTCAAAGCTGTTATACGGATGCATAATTATTGTGACTCTGTAAATAACATGTAAAACAACTCACTTCAACCATTTAACCAATATAACCTACAACAAAAGAAGCATGAACAATACATGCATAAACAAGAGATGTAAGTGAAAAAGACATTCAAAGGACATAAAGAAATTGTGTAAGAGGGCTCTGAGGCTCCTATGGAAGAAACCAAGATTTAGAAGCTAAAAATGGCACCAAAATTCATTATTTGGATCAATCCAAGTACGTCCCTGCAAGAAATGAAAATGGAGCTGCTAAACAACAAGTTTTCTCCACCAGAAAACTAAAAAATACTTGCCTCTATAGGAAAATTCGAATTGGTACTTATGACAATTGATGGGGAAGCAATATCCTTCACGGGAAAAATTTCGCCCCTCCAAAATCCCTCAAATAGTGGATTTTTTTCCCAAGACTAGGAATCTACATTAAATGACAAGGAACACATTGCTAGATTTTCTCAATCATTGGAGCTCCAGAATTTGTGAATAATTTAATGATATTCTGTTCATTTATTCTCCAATCTCTATCCTCTTGTAGTAGGACGCAAGTCCATAGATTATCTCCTCCTCCAAATATTCATAATCTTCCCAATATTCTTCAAAAATAAATCATATTAGGCACAAATATGAAATTATATCTAAACCTTCCAAAGAACATATTAAAGCTAAAAAAAACATTATTAAGTGTAGAAGGAGAGGTTAAATATAGCCTTCATGTGCCTAAGAAATTTTAGATGGGCCTTAATTTCCGTTTAATTTGGAGGTCCATCAGAGGCAGGAGCTGGCGAATGTGAGTCGAAGGACCAGGCAGGTATAGGGTATGACCGAGAGGAGCTGAGAGAGCATGCTACAACGAGATGGTCAGATTATCTTGTTTTGTATCTTGTACTAGTGTATGTATGAGGGCCATTATCCTTGGTGCGGGAGCCCTAGACTGTTGTATTATATGTTGTTTAATATAAAAAAGTTGGATTTCAAATTGTAAGAAGTTTTCTATATTCTATGCATGTGTGATTTACTATTGTTTATATTGTTCTGTGCAAAGTATTTTTGTTGAGTTTCTTGGTTTGGTAGCATCAAATATTTTAAGATTCTATCCTAGACCCAAGATCGTGAAAATTAAACATTTTGTGCATGCATGAGTTAATTTAGGCTGATTTATCAGTTAACTGGTTAAACACTGAAGTTGCACCCCACTTCTAGACCTCCAACTAGTTCCTCCAACAGTTGGAACTTTTTTAATTGACCTTAACTCAATTTAACTGAATTAAATTGTTAGAATTGAAATTAACTCAACGTAGGCTCCTGAAATTTTGGAGTCACACTGTACACAAATCAAGTTCTCCCTCCAAATCGAATTAACAAAGCTAACTGAGTGATAATAACTTATTTAACTCATTCAAGTTGTATGTTGATGTGGAATTTCTATTTTCTCCTTATTTAATTAAGCACACAATTAAATTAGGAATTTCTTGCTGCATTTTCAACAGAAGATGTCTCTGTATTCTTCCATGACCTTATCTACTTGTCTTTGTTGTGTTGAGGAGCCTTGTGTGGAGGACATGGATGTGGCCACAATATTCCCCTTACTTTGACTGTAAATCGAGAAGAAGACAAATTTACCGATTTGGTAGATGAGCTTATTGCATTGCTTAACAAAGATTAAATAAATGTTAGTAGGCAAGGATAACTTTGTCATCTTGTATAGTTGTCTACTGAAAGTAATAATAACACTATGAGGTCTAGACCCATATGAAACATGACACTTCAATAAGTATGGTTTTCCTAACAAAACATCACAAAATTCAAGGGGAGAAACATCACACAATACCTCATCCTTGAAAGGCTTAATGTTGTAGGGCATGTGACACTATTGGCTGACGTGAATATATTGCCGTTGGTGGAGCCACTTGATGGTGTAGGGTTGCGAGCGTGGTGTTATCGACATGCCTAAACATTTAACGAACTCTACTGAGATGAGTTTATTTTGACTCCTGCTATTGAAAATGAAATGCTGTGGAGCACCCTTCACCTACCTTTATGAGTGAAAGAGGAACTCACCTTCCTCTAGATCCTTGGATTCACTTTATTAGAACTTGGTGGTGGAAACATTGGCACTAAGTTCTACATCAATGATCTATTTCTCCTTGTGTAGGTATAGTTCAAAGTTAGAACCTCTGTTTGATTCTAAGGTTTTTAGCTTGATCACCAGTGATTTCCTTGCATGACATTCATTGGTGTTATGAATGGGGATCTTATGGAGCTCACACCATTTTCCCATGTCTTTCTTTGTATTCATATTACCATTATTTGCTTGTGGCTTATATGGGTTGTCCTAGGGTGGTCCACCCAGGCTCTGTCCTTTGATTTGTAGTTTGGGGATCCCCTTGCCCTGCTTCTGTTATGAAATATTCATAGATCCAAAGTGTTGCTTCTATATAAATTTTTGCTTGATTTGGAAAACATAAATATATGTTGCACCAAGTGAGGAGATATCCAGAAACTCCATTTTGGTCTAGATGTATATGTGCAGACAACCATGGTACTTGAGCGACATATGTCACTAAGAGTATTTGATAGCCAACTTGGTGCAGAAGGTATGAAAGATATTTCTGAAATTTGGCACTGCTTGGTCCTTTTCATGTCATAGTGTGGTCCATCTCATGCATTAGTATTTGTAGCTTCCAACAGGGTAATATTATTCCTTAACAACATCCCTAAAAGAGTCCCACGTGGGGGTGCCTGAAAATAGTGTGGATTCCTTTATGGCCATTTGTTCACAATAATTTTCCCACTAATCCTTGATATGGGAGTGGCCATAATGAGTGAAAGGTAATATTTTCTCTATTAGGAAAATTGCGGACTGAAAAATACCCTTTATTAGATTTAACCATTTATCCATAGCATTTACATCTATCTTGCCTTCAAATATAGGAATATACAAATTAACTTTTACCTTAAAGGGGTGACAACTTAAAAGTGGTTGATTGATGAATATGTGTCGCCTATTGGCATTTGACGAAGGATTTGGGAAAAAAATCCATCGTCTCATTCCTTGTTGTTCGAGGGCTTCTTCGAGAAAAACTTTAATATAATGTTTTACTTCCTCGTCTTTCATTATTTTTCTTCCATGGGAGGCCATTGAGGTCGGTGACGATGGTCTTGCAAGGGATCAAGCATTTCGAGTCCTAACTCCTTATACCACGACCTTGTTGGGGACATGCATAGAGAAATAGATAAAGAACAGACTCTTATGATAGAATTTATCCAATTTTATGAAGGGAACATAATGACATATATATTTATAACCAAAACAAAGATATATATTGGAACTTGACTTCTATTAATAAATGGAAAATTTTAAAACTGTATAAATGAAAAATGAAAACAAACTAGCTTGAATAATGGTAGCTTATCTTTGAGAAGAGATGTGATGACTACACACATTCGCTGAACTATGTTACAATGAGGCTCATAGGATTTTTTTATCATGAATAATCAATGAGAAATCCTAAACATCCAAAACCTAACACTAGGAGATAAAGCACTAAAAGCATTTGAGCATCAATGAGGTAAGTTAGAACGCCAACTTTTGGAGATCATAACTTTGGCATATGATCTCCATTTAGGGCACATGATATACCATTGGAAAGATCTATCAAAGAAGTAAATTTTTCGACTATCAAAAAAATATATCAATACCTTTGGCCCACTTCCCCCAAAAATTCATTTTGGGCCTCAAAACCACTATGGAATTTTAGGACCTGAAAACTGTAGAAAAGAGCTACCAAAATAGAAAACTGGGCTATGAGTTAGTGGAATAGCTGGGTGCCCACCAATATCCACCTAGATCACTAAGGCCCAAAATGTTTTATATTTTTAAGGACTGAAACATAATAGCCTGAGTTTTATTGAAATGTGTTATCAAGGGTATGCCCTCACATTCCATTTCAAAGAATGTGAAATTACAAATGTAGATACAACAAAGCTTAGTAGTGAAGGCTAGCAAAACTTCAATCAATGTGCACATTGTTGATGGAGAAAAGGGAATTTTTTTTGTATAGGGAGGATAGGTAATAGTTGGTTATGGCACAAAAGGATGGGACACAAATTTTTTTATAATCTGGTAAAGATAAAATAGCACACAGGTTGTGAAAGACATGCGAGATATATCAAAACTAGATAATTCCATTTTTAAGGCATGCCAACATGGAAAACAAGCCAGGGTTTTCTTCAAAACCAAAACAATACTCTACATACAAGTCTCTAGAAGTCATCCATGCAAATCTCTAAGGACCAACCATGAAGCAAACAATGAAAGGTGAAAGATATTTTTTGTTTTTCATTGATGATTATAGAAGAATGACATGGGTTACTTTCCTTAACGAAAAATATGAGGCTTTTTAGAAACTCAAAGCCTTCATGGCTTTGGTTGAGAATGGAATTGATCCAAAACTCCAATTCCTGAGATCTGACAGATGAGATGATTTTACTTCTAATGATTTAAACGATTTTTTGTGAGAATCATAGGAATAGGAGACAACTCATTGTTGCTAGATTACCACAAGAAAATTGATTTGCTAAAAGAAAGAATAGAACAATGCAAGAAATGGTAAGAATAATGCTTAATGAATCCCAACTTCTAGACAAATTTTATGGAGAAAATATTTACATAGTGGTCTACATCTTGAATAGAGAGAAAATCGGGGTAAATGACACTAAAACACCTTATGAACTATGGAAAGGTAAACTTTCCATGATCAAACATTTCAAAGTGTTTGGAAGCAATTACTACATAAAGACAAATGAAGACAATTTAGGGAAATTTGACTCCAAAATCGCTGAAAGTGTCATCCTTGGATATGCATATTGAAGCAAGGGCTATAGATGTTACAACAAAAGGACACACAAGGTAATCGAAAGTATTGACATAAGAATAGATGAATTTTTTACTCAAATCCAACCACAACCAATAGAAGTTTGAAAAGAACAGGAAGAAGAGAATAAGAAGGACGATGAAGAGCAAGAATAGGAACAAGATGAAGAAGCTAAGCCATTGCACCCAAAAACTCCATCTATGTATATCCAAAAGAATAATCCAGATAACTAAATTCTTGGAGACAAAGAATCATGAGTTCAATCTAGAAGGAATCCTATTGGGACATCAAGCCATGGAACTTAGCTCTGATATCCTTAATGGAACCCCAAGTTTTTTCTCAATCGAATCAAGATAAACATTGGTTTAGGGCTATAATGAAGAACTAGGCCAGATTGAGAAGAATGAGACATGGTAGTATGTACCAAGAACAAAGGAAAAAAATGTGGTTGGCACTAAGTGGGTTTACTTAAATAAATTGAATTAATATGAAAAAGTAGTTAGGAACAAAGCCATAATTATGTGTAAGGGGTGTGCACAAGTAGAAGACATTGATTTTGAAGAAACATTTGCTCAAGTAGCTAGACAATAAGAATTATCTTGGATTTTGCAAGATTTAAAGGGTTTCGAGTTTATTAGATGGATGTAAAATAAACATTTCTAAATGGTGAACTACAAGAAGAAGTGTATATTGAGCAGCCAAAAGGATTTCAACTATTAGAAGACAAATATCATGCGTGCAGATTAAAGAAAACACTGTAAGGGTTAAAGAAAAAACCTAGGGTCTCGTACTCAAGGATGGATAAATAACTTTAGTAGTGAAGTTACAAGAAAGGGATAACAAACAATAACCTTTAAATCAAAGATGAGAATGATAATTTACTGGACACTTTTGTTTATGTAGATGACATAATTTTTGGAATTGATATTGATTTTATTAGAATTTTTTTTGCAACTGACATGTACAAGGAGTTTGAGAGTTTATTTTGGGGGGATTAACCTTTTCCCTTGGTTTATGGGTTCATCGATCAGAACAAGGCATCTTTATTTCTCAAAATAAATATCTCAAAGAAATATTAAATAAGTTTGGTGTGGAAATTTGTGCACTCCTAAGCACTCCCATGAAAACAAGGTGTAAACATAGCAAGGATGATGACTCTATATAAGTAAATCAGACCATGTATATGTTGATGATTGCAAACCCTCTTTATTTAACAACATCAAGATTATATGCCATGCAAGCAATGAGACTAGTGGGAAAATTTCAGTCAATCCCAAAATAAACTCACGTAAATGTAGTGAAAATAATATTTAGATACCTACAGGGCACCAAAAATTTTGGTTTATGGTATGTAAGGGGAATAGATATTAATCTAAAAGCTAAGACAAATGAAAATTGGTCTAGTAATGTTGATGATAAGAAGAGCACTAATGGGGGATCCTTTTTCTTAGGAATTTGTTTGGTCTCCTACCTCTGCAAGAAACAAACTTTAGTTTCTCTGTCCACAATTGAGGAAAAATATATTACATCATCATCACATTGTACTCAAGTCCTATAGAATAAGAAAGATATCTAGGATCTTCATGAAAATGGTGATTGTCCTATGCCCATCATGTGTGACAACACCAATTTTATCAATATGTCTAAAAAATGTTATCATGCACTCTAAGACAAAGCACATCCCTATCAAATACCATTTTATCAAAGAACAAGTTGATGACCACATTTTCAAGTTAGAATACATTCCAACAAAAGAACAAAATGCATATATATTTACCAAATCCATTCCTAGAGAAAGTTTTGAATATCTTAGACAAAATATGGGTTTAATCTCTTCCTCGCAAGGAGTAGTGGTCCACTAATTTCACTTAAGAAATATGTTGGTAATAGGGAGAGTGTATGTTATTTTTCCATTGATGTCAAAGGGGGAGAATAAGAAAATTTCAAGAGAAGAATAGTTAGGACATAGATAGGGGAAGTTCTCAACTCAAGTACATTAACCACTCAATGATGTTTGTTGGTGTTGCCATCCATGAAAAAAAGGGATATTTTTGAACAAGTGTTGTCAGAAGTGATGTCATTAATGTATGGTTAAATAACTTGTGTTGAGGCCTTTCCATTGGTACATGGAACTTCTTCTAAATCCATAAGAATGAGGAGATGACTAATTCAAAGTGTTTTTGACTAAAATATGCAAAATAAATCTATTTCTAAAAGAATCCAAATAGAGGTGGATATCTGAATGAAACTGTAACACACCCCCTTACCATTATAACCCAAGTTAGGTGGTTATGAGGTTACACGACTCTCATGTTATAATTACAAGAATGGGGTAAGCAATTTATTTTTATTTATTTATTTATTTTTATTATTATTTATGTTGGGAGAAACATGATGGGCATAAGAAGATTTCCACAAAAAATAAGAGAGAACTTGCTCTAGGGAAAAGTGATCTTAGCCTTCCCCAACTGCAAAGTTAAAGGGGCAATGAGAAAGGATGCCATCTACATAGAAATAAAATCTCATGGTTGAGAGGCATCTCATATACACCCATTGTCTTGGACACACTAATCTAATTCTGCCTTACAAATAAGAATCCATAAAAGATAAAAAAATGATGAAAGTTACAAACCCATGGAATGGGATTTAAAAATCCATAGGTCGTGCAAAAGATGAAATACTATCCTTGTATATGTAATAGAAGAAAAATTTGTAGAAGATCTGTGAATATTTCATCCAAGACTCTCAAACCAGCTACACTTGATCTTCCAGAATGATCAATTGGTTAGTTGAAGAATGTTAAAATAGGGTGATGATGTGCAATCTTTAAAACTCCAAAATGTCATAAAAAACACAAAGTTTAAAGTTCAAATGTATAGGTACATGAGGAGGAAGATGAATAGTAAGTATTTTATCATGGACATACGTGCTAGTAACTTTGCAGGTGGTATTTCTCCTAGATAACAACTTGTCACTTTTGGGTGGTAGATATTGGGAATACATCAGACAAATAAGCTTTTTTATCAAAAAATAATATCATGTTTGTTCAACTGTTGACTACTCTAGTGTAGGAAATCCTATTAGTTTCCCTCGTTACCTTACAAACGATTGCTAGTTTCAATAAGGAGGTGCCACTCTCATCAATGAGGATTGTATGTTGAGCTAAACAAATTCAACACTAACATAAATAAAATGTATCCCTCTTCAAATTAAAATGCAACGTAAGGGGAAGAGTGCATTCCATGCACACCATGATCCTCCCCCATGATCACCCATAGATGACACTAGTGTTTTATTAGGGCCATGCCACCATAAATTTTTGTGCGAGAAGACAAATTTATTCAAGACCTAGTTCTTCTTGCAAGCATAACCCAACTCGGGAGTATTTGTCTTTAATTGCTAATGATTCTAAGTTTCATCTAGTGCTTATTTTTGTTGTAGCAATTTTATCTTTCTTTGCACACTTCTCTACAATTTCGATTTCCTTAGTCGTAAACACAATTTTTGGTCTCCCAAAGGGATCAACCACCTAACAAATTGACAAGAGACACTTCGACATATATCAAATGCTTATGGACTTTGCATTCCAAATACCTGAACATTTTTATTTTTCAGCTCTATGACCATCATGGATCCTTATCTTGGAATACATGTAGGATTTCACACATGGTCACTTATTAATCATAAATTTCCAGTATAAAATAATTGAGTAAATAAGGCAACTAATTTAGTCATCAAAGCAATCCGAGGAACTCTTGAATATTTATAATGACAACAAATGTTCTTTTGGATATTTTTCATTTCCACAATTTGTTTCATCTCTCCTTCGTCAAAGAGTGGATAAGATTGATCCAAGCTAAGGTACCTAATAAAAACTACATTATTCTAAGCATACTAGTACTTACACAGAAATAGGCTGGTCCAAATCTAGGTTGTATTTTACAAAGATGTCACTATTGAGTATATCATTGAGAAATTTTGATGGTTACTATCGCCAATGATGGAAAAAGTAGTAGGCGAGGAGTTGATACTTCAAGAATTTTGTGGTTTAATTAATCGAGATTGGATGAATTCCTATAGCTTACACCCAGTAGAAAGGTGTTTGTTATATGGTAGTTTGTGTAGTTATATTCATGAGATATTCATAACAACAACACTAGAGACTTGTTATCTGACACATTCTGGCATAAATCAAGAAATATTTGAGGTGAACTACCCATGGCTTCCTCATTGATGTTACATTACTACTTTGAAGGTTGTGGTGTCTCCTTGTCTCAGGAATGATTTACACCTTTTATGACAACGAGAGTTATCTATGGTAATGAAGAGTGTTCTTGTCTGGTCTATTCATTGTATATGAAAATGTTAGCTTTATGGAATGATGCTCTGGTACATACAATAACAATGATATTTCAAGTTGTATGTTGTTTGAGGAAGGCACCTTAGAGGTAGGGTTGGCATGCATTTGGGTTGTCAAATTAAGACTCAAAGAGTTTAACTAAAAATTTTGTTTGTAGAGGTGGAGAGCTCAGTTGAAACAAGTATACAACAACATGATGCATATGCGGTGATTAAATAACGTGTAATTAGTTGAGTGAGGATGCATTGATTCTTTATTGTCAACTCACATAAACAATGAGTTTATCCACCTTACAATAGTTAAAGGGGAACTTATCCTCTTTCTAGCATATAAAGGGCGTATGGATGTTAGGTGGTAGTGGATAGTCACATCCAAGCATAGGGAAACTCTAGAACTAGAGAAGGGTCACAATTTTTAGCCATTAAAGGGAGAACATGTTCTTTGATGACACTGATACTCTTAATGTGTGTGGTTTGCATGCATATTTGGGCATATGTTCTGGGAATAACCACATCAATAATCCAAATTAGTTCGTTTATTTTTGGAAACATGGCCTTATTCATATCAAATATATTTGAGTTGTCTTATCCGTAAGCCATGTGTTTTCATGGTGGGTATAATAGTGTTTTCAATGATCATAAGTCTTCAAAATTTACAATTATTAATGTATCCAATCCAAAGCAGGATGGCTGAGTAATATTTGAATGAGAATAAGTATAAGCACCTAGGTGGTTGAACTGTGCTACTATTAAATATACATTGTATATTTAATAGTTATGTAATTTTGGAAGTTGTTTTTGTACCATCTTCATTAGAGAAATTAGTTGTTTTGATTGAGGCTCATAGAATGAGAGATTTTGAATTTAGGAGGTCTAGGGGTGGAAAAGAAATTGGAAGAGACCAATTGCATCCATGTGGTTGAGAAAAAACAAGTGTAAATGTGAAGGACATGGAAATGTTTAGAGGATGGCATATTGTAGATGATTTATGGCTTACGTTTTTCAAGGATTACATGGTCATAATTATAATACAAATTAAACTAACATAACACACATCATATACTATAGTGGTAGACCTTATACGAGCAATCTAACACCATGTATGCATATGAAATACCAAACACTATGTAGGCGACACTGGTATTCAAGTTGTGATGGATAATTATGTCGAATTGAAGACTGAACAACTAAGCTAGGGACCGTAACTCTCTACCCAACCTTAGATTGGGTTGCATGGTGGTATTTCTTGCGACCCAATCACCCCTGAGCTAGATTCTAGAGCATGAGTGAGGGACCTACTGATGGATTTATTGGCTAGAACTGAGTCTCTAGAGGGTTGACCTCCTCCATCCTCCAACTAAATTTGTAATTCCTAGTGACAGTCATGCCCAATAGCTCAAGATTTGAACCTCCAAGCTCCACCTGATTAATAAAAAACGATCGCTCTTCACCTTCACCTTTGTCTTTTATTTTTCTTAACAAACTACATTTTGGGTATCTTCCTCTTCACTGCTCTCTTGTTATTGCATTCAAGATTTTTCCTCTCCTTTCTTGCAGGTTTAGAGATTTTAGTTTTGGTTGGATAAATTAAATTAGGACTATAATCAAGGGTAAGTCCTTTTTGGGAAGCCTCATTCTATAGGAGTTGAGATTTATCAAACTACCCACTCCTGCACAACTTCCCTATCAACAAGTAAAAAAATTTAATTTTTCCTTCATAATCTCCTTCTTCCATCCTAGATAATAAACATAGTGCATGATAAAGTTTCTCAATGCCGAAAAGAACTGAAATGAAGCTATGATTTTTTTTTTCATATGTTTTGAAGCCTACTTCCATCATTCAACCTTACATCTTATCACCATCCACTAGTCTATCTCTCAAATGCATAACCTTGATAAGAAGAATATAAGTTACTGAATTGGGAGAACAACCACATTTCTCCATTATTAGGAATTGCATGTGTGCACCATTTATGCTTATTATTTTTAATATATGGGCAATCAAAATGTTAAAGGAGAATTGATTGGGAGAGACCTCATTTTATTGAAGTTCTACCTGAATATCATTCCCTTCGTGCATGAGCTTACAATGAATTTTTTATGGAATAGTTTTGAAAATTCACTTAAGAAGAGAGTTGTAAGCAATCAAACCTGGTCTAAAATCCATGTGATCACACATCTTCCATTACTCTTCTTGCTTCTTCATTGTTTACCTTTTGTATGTAAATATAGAGAGAATAAAGCCACCTCAAATATAGAAATTGTGTAAAGTCTTTGGGCCACAACCTTCTCATATAACTAATGAGCATTGCTGATCACCTGGGACTTTGTATGGAAAAGACATTGATCTCTAGCCCTCAACTTAAGAGAGCATCATTCAATGGCATTTGTACTATATACGAGGAGAAAATTAAAACCCATCCTTCACACTTCATTCCACTTTTTTTCATTCATGATATCTAAAATCCTATCCGAATTTCTTCAAATATTTATATCTCTCTTACATTCTCTTTATGATTCCACCTCTCATTTCTTCACCCTATATGAATTCCCTAGACATTTTGTTTCATCCCAAATTTTTTCCAGTCTCACCAAGATCTCTTTAGCCTGTGAAATCATGCCAGTTGTCCTTTGTCTCTCTCTTATTTTTTTGTTGGTTTTGATTTTTTGTCCTTGGTCTGTTTGTTTCCACCTGCCATAATATTTCAAGACAATCATCATGGTGCCACTTAATCCTTTATCCTTTATATTTTTTTGTAACCTGTTCCTTGTGCATACATTCCAGCCTTAACAATTTCCACCAAATAAGTCAACATCCCAAGAAGTCTCCCTCCTCCACCTCAACTCTGGAATATGTGTCCCCAATTTATCATATATAATTTAATTAAATTTACAATGCTTAAAATAAGTGGGAAATGTAACTGGGGTTATTACAAATACCTCCCCCTTGGGGAAACAACATCCTCGGTGTTGGATGACATATATGCAATGAAAAAAATTCTTAAAAGAACAAACACATTTGAGATGGAGATTTATATGTATACAAATCGTTTCAAATTTTACATCACATGTTATATGTTTCATGGCTTTCCCAACCACTTTGTAATTATCACTTTATAAATTCAGAAATTTTCTAATGGCCCCTTTTTTGCAGTCTTCTAGTGATTGATATATTCAATCCAACTTCAATTTTTTCTATTTCCTTGGAGTGCTTCCTACCTCCAATGTCTAGTGCTGCTATCCTTGCGCTCCTTGTTCCTTCGGTGAACAATTCCCAACTCATTGTTCCTAGGCACATCCCCATTGTGCTTCTGATTCCAACTAGCTATGCTCAAGAGAAAAAAAATGAATTTGTTTTCCTCCCTTCCCTTCTATGCTCCCAGTCCCTCGGGAAATCCGGTCACCCCCTTATGTGTAGTCACTCACCTTCCAAGTTCATGCATCCCCTTCTCTGTTTTCTAGTCCCTCGGGCGATCCATTCTTTGCAAGGAATCCTTGCATCAGAAGGGTCTCAAAAT
This sequence comes from Pinus albicaulis, assembly GCA_034641835.2. Lineage (NCBI taxonomy): Eukaryota > Viridiplantae > Streptophyta > Pinopsida > Pinales > Pinaceae > Pinus > Pinus albicaulis. The sequence continues at coordinate 936,814,697 of CM076572.1, read as the reverse complement.
CAAGGCATATCTCTACCTCGAAAATATAATGTTGAGCATAGCATGCTTTATGGAAATCAGTTGGAACCATTGGTGCTAGTGTCCCACAATGGAATTGTTCTTGAAACCTTTAGATTTTTCACATTTTTGTTATTCCAAATTATGGATAACTTTTTTCATCTGAACTAAGAAATATCATGTCTATTATTGCATCATAGGAACATAGATTCCATGAGACGCATCATAAAGAAAACTTAATGAATGTAAACTATACCTCAATAGAAGTTCAATGAACTTGTATTTTTCCATAATTCCTACAACAAACCAGGTTAGTGCATAAATCAAATAATCATAAATTAGAACATATCTTCAGGTTAGCTAAAAAATCCAAGATATCATAAATCATGCTAATAATTTAAAGATTCATAATGTCAATAAAGCATCGGTAATTATCTTGATATGATGGATTCCTATTTTCTCGTACACACATGGGGTCAATTGCTTATTCCTGGCAAGCACCCAGATGATAGCATGTTCTCCACAAACAAAGTGCCAATCCAAGTTGGCTGCTCCACGGCTCTAAGTACCCTCTAAGCAATTTTCCAAGGTACCCACTAAACAATCATGTTGCTCCAGGGTTCCAGGTACACTCCAAGCTAACTGCCAAGGTACCAATCACACAATTATGCTGGATCAATTGCCAAAGAAGCAATGGAATCCAGATGCTCACCTCCACCTTGACTCATCAAGGGAATCTAGAGGTTTATACCCCCAACCAATAATGACCATATATATAAGCCCATTTGCAACTATGGGTACTATCCAACTAGGTAGTCACTACCAAACCAAGTATTTTTTTGTCGACAAAAATATTGGGAATCCAAAAGATATCCCGCCCTGACCCAGAAACAATACACAATACATGGGCCTAGACGAGTAACAAACACATATACATGTGGTACCATACCATGTACACATACCATGATGCCACGTACATATATCACAAACACACATATGACACGATACAACATATACACATTTACTCATGTACGACACATGCACATATACACAAGGAATAAGGGAATCCAAAATCTTATACCTCCACCCTAAAATCAATAAGGGAATGAAAAAATATGTTCAAGTTCCACTAGATTCACAATATGAGTCTAGAGCACTTACTTCACCTGCCTGTATTTTATTGTTGTACCACATGCATCCATATTTGCATTAAATGACCATAGATCATCATTCTTGCACAAGAATGAATCTTGACAAAACCTATCCGTCAAAATGGCATTTTTATATTAGCATAATCATGTATATAATATATAAGCACATGTGAAAATAAAGTTAAGGTTACGACAACTCCCTTTTACATTTTGATGTCCATCATTTATATGGGCTTAACCAACCTACCATGGTCATGCCATTTTTGCTCATGGTATTCCATGTTATCTTTTCCTCACCATGTTCTTATCCAGGAAAATCATACATTACCTCTTCCTAATAAATATATGGCTCCCCTGCCACCCAACCCTCTTTCCCCAAGGCCCCCAAGTGTATAAATCAAGGGAAAATTATAAAATGAACATGAAATGCAAGAGGTGAAATCAAAGGAAACATCACAAAATAAAATAAAATCCACAATCGTAATCATATAGGAAAACCGCACAAAAATATAGCATGGCCATGCATATCCATAAATAAAATCGCACGATTAAAGTTCAAAATCATAACACATCAAGCATCAAGTAAAATAGTCCCAAATATTGATTCAATGTCCCGAGTCCAACATTCATGGAACCCTTAGATATCATACCATGTATACATATGAGCAACAAAACTAGCTTCCTTGCCTTGTTTCTGCCACTAAGTCTTTCCATGTACAAGTGGACTCAAATGTTTCCCTATAGTTTTTTATGCATCCATAGAATTGTTATCAGCTATATATTCCTCACAAAACAAAAATAACATCTACGTAAGTTTTCTTTCAAATTCAGGAGCACATATTCACATTGGTCATAACTATCATCCTATATTTGCAACTGTTAGATTTCAATTTATGATCTATTCTAATAGTGCGATCAAAATCAAACTCTTTACCGAGATCCCATTTACCACTTAACTCAACTTTTTAAAATAATTTTGAAAGATTTTCCCCTCTTACTAAGGCCAACAATCATGATACATGCAATCTCATAAGGTCAGTTAGGACACCACTTGGCACACTTGCATGCATCTAGCTTAAATTTTCACATTCATAATGAGAATGCATCACAAGACCTTCACATTCATTAAGAGAATGTGTCACAATAATTGTAGGAAATTTCAAATTAGCACAAAATAATGTCATCATAGGTAATCAATATTATCTTTCGTCTGTAAATATTTTGCATACCATCCATGACCATAGTGCTATAACCAGTTCTTGACAACAAGTAGTTTTCAGTTACTAATTTCCCAAACAATACACCTCTAATCATACCAACCATAATATCCATCACATGGATGCACACATAGATACATAAACATGTTTTCACAATCAACAAATCAATATGCAACATACTGCCTAACTTTGACACATGCAATGATACAATTCAACAATTTCCATCATGTTGAAAGTGTTTTCACGGTCCATATTCCATTCCATAATCAGAATTGTAATTATTCATATTCGTAATTAGCTATAATACCTGAGAAATAGAGTCCCACTCCTCTCTAAGGGTTTAGAATTGAACCTCCAACTCAATTAATTTGCCATAGGTCACTATCTTTCTTCTAGGGTTACACCTTTAGTTGTTCATTCCTTTCATGATAGAGCCCATTAGGTCCAAGTGTTGAAATCGAGAGCTTTAATACCACTTGTAACATACCCCCTTACAATTCTAACCCAAGTTAGGTGGTTACAAGGTTACTCGACTCTCATGTTACAGTTACAAGAATGGGGTAAGATTTTTCTTTTTTTTTTCTTTTTGTAAATTGGGAGAAACATGATGGGCATAAGAAGAGTTGCACAAACAATAAGAGAGAACATGCTCCAGGGAAAAGTGACCATAGCCTTCCCCAGCTTCAAAGTTAAAGGGACAATGAGAAGGGACACCTGCATCTATAGAAAAATGATGTCTCATGTTTGAGAGACATCTCATATACATCCATTGTCTTGGACAAACTAATCTAATTCCACCTAACAATTAAAAATTCATAAAAGATCAAACATGATGAAAGTCACAAACCCATGGAATTGGAGTTACACATCCACATGCTTGTGAAAAAGATGAAATAATATCCTTGTATATGTATTAGAAGACAAAGCTGAAGAAGAGCTATGAATATTTCATCCAAGACACTCAAACCAAATACACTTGATCTTCCAAAATGATCAACTGGTTATTTAAAAAATGTTAAAATAGGGTGATGATGTGCAATCTTTAGAAATCCAAAATGACCTAAAAAATACAAATTTTAAAGGTCAAATGTATAGGTGCATGAGGAGGAAGATGACTAGTAAGTATTTTATCATGGACATATGTGCTAGTAACTTTGCAGATGGTAAGGCTCCTAGATATCAACTTGACACTTTCTTGGTGGTAGATATTGGGCATCCCTCAGAAAAATAAATTCTTGATCAAGAAATGATATCACTTATGTTCAATTGTTGACTACTCTAGTAGAGGAAATGTTATTAGCTTCCCTCATTACCTTACAAATTATTACTAGTTTCTATAAGGAGGTGCCACTCTCATCAATGAGGATTGTGTATTGAGCTAGACAAATGCAACACTGACCTAAATAAAATGTATCCCTATTCAAATGAAAATGCATCGTCAGGGGAAGAGTGCATTCCATGCACACCATGACCCTCCACCATGATCACCTAGAGATGACAAGCTAGTGTTTTATTAGGGCCATGCTACCATAAACCCTTTGGATGAGATGCAAATATATGTAGAACCTAGTTCTTTTAGCAAACACAACCAAACTCAAGAGTATTTATATTTAATTGTTGATGATTCAAAGTTTCCTCTATTGCCCATTTTTTGGTAGCAATTTTATATTTCTTTGCACACTTCTCTACAATTTCGATTTCCTTAGTTGTAAGCACACTTTTTGGTCTCCCAATGGGATCAACCACCTAACAAATTCATAAGGGGCACTTCATCATATATCAAATTCTTACCGACTCTACATTCCAGATACCTGAACATTTTTATTTTGTAGCTCTGTGACTATCATGGCTCCTTATCTTGGAAAATATTTAGGATTTCGTACAAGATTACTTCTTAATCATCATTTTTGAGTCCAAAATAATTGAGTAAATAAGGAAACTAATTGAGTCATCAAAACAATAATAAGAACTCTTGAATCTTTATAATAGCACCAAATGTGCTTTTGGATATTTTTCATTTCCACAATGTGTTGTGTCTCGCTTTTGTCAAAGAGTGGATATGATTGATCCAAACCAAGGTATCTAATAACAATTACATTATTCTGAGCATACTAGCACTTACAGAGAAATAGGTTGGTCGAAATCTAAGTTGTATTTTGCAGAGATGCCACTATTGAGTATATCAGCGAGAAAGTTTGATGGCTACTATATCTAATGAGGGAAAAGTAGTAGGCTGGGGGTTGATACTCTGAAAATTTTGTGGTTGAATGAATCAAGCTTGGATGCATTCCCACAACTTCCACCAAGTATAAATATGTTTTTTATAGGGTAGTTTCTATAGTTATATTCATGAGATATTCATAATAAAAACATCAAATACTTGTTCTTTGACACATACTGGAAGAAATCAAGAAATATTTGACGAGAACTACCTATGGATTTCTCATTGTTGTTAAATTAATACTTTATCGGCTATGTTGTCTTCCTGTCTCAAGTATGATTTACACTTTCTATGACAATGAGAGGTATCTATGGTGATGGAGAGTGTTCCCGTCTGGTCTATTCATTTTCTGTCAAAAGGTTAGCTTTATGAAATGATGTTATGGCACACAAAATAATAATGATATTTCAAGTTGTCTGTTGTTTGAAGAAGGCACCTTAGGGATAGGGTTGGCATGCATTTGGGTTGTCAAAATAAGACTCACTACGTTTAACTAAAAAGTTTGATTGCAAAGGTGATGGACTCAATATGAAGCAAGTAGACAATAGTGGGAAGTATTTGTTGTGATTAAAGCATGTGTAATTAATTGAGTGAGGATGCATTGCTTCTTTAATGTCAACTCACATAAACAATGAATTTATTCACCTTATAATAGTTAAAGGGGAAACCTATCCTTTTTTTTTCATATAAAGGCCGTATGGATGTAAGGTGGTAGTGGATAGTCACATCCAAGTATAAGGATGCACTAGAACTAGAGAAGGGTCACCATTTTTATCCATTTAAGGGAGAACATATTCTTTGATGACACTGATACTCTTAATGGTGCGGTTTGCATGCATCTTTGGAAAATTATTCTGGGAATAACCACATCAATAATCCAACTTGGATTGTTTATTTTGGGCAAGCATGGCCTTATTCAGATCGAATATATTTGAGTTGTCATAGCCATAATGTTGGAAATACTGAGGGGGGGGGGGGGGGGGGCGGGTGAATCAATATTCCTTTCAATTAGAGCATTAGTTAATCTTCAATTATTATTAGTGTTTGTACAATGATAACAACAAACAAAAGGGACACAGATGCACACAGTTTTTAAGGTGGAAACCCACTCTGGGACAAAAACCACCTAATGCTTTTCTAATAATTCTTTAATATTCAACTCCAATTGAAAATAAAGCTCCAACTTCCTAGAATCTAGAAAAATATTCTTCTCCAGCTCCCACTAGATGGACACTCAAACACCCAAGATTCTTCAGTAGTCAACTGAACAGATGCCCCAACACCCAATGAGCTACAACTCACCCTAGCACCACCCTACTACCCTGTAGAAGAATAAAAGAAGAATGGACTCCCTTACCAGGGAAAATGGTCCACTTTACAGTGATATAGAATGATGTAGAAGAAGAAGAAACACTATACCATAACCCCAACTATGACACAACCACCTAAATATGACCCTAGACCTCCCGACACTGCCTCTTCAACTCTTGGCAGATAGACACTAGTACAATTTTTACAATAATGTATTTACAATGACTTAGTACAATGATACCTTTACAGTGACTGTATGCAGTGCTGCCCACTTGAAGACTTTCTATGATGAACTTCTTGCTGCTGTTCTACAACTTTGTTGCTGCTTTTTTCATGTTGCCCTCTACTACACCTTGCTTTGCTTTGCTGTCCTAGAAAGTCTGGTCCTTTGTAGCCCTTGACAACACATGATCTAGCTTTTTCTTGCCTTCTAGGAGCTCGATATTGAATCTGGTGTATCTCTGTTATTTCAGATCCGCAATATGTGATTTTTGGTCTTGTATTAGTCCTCTGAGTTGTATTTCCAATTCCACAGGTCTGACCCAATTTGGTTTCTTCAAGAGAGAGTTATGCCCAATCTCTCACAATGCCCTAATTATGGACTGTTTCAGTAGAGCTAACTTGTATGGCGTGTCACATGTCACTGTTTATTCATTCAGCTCTGAAATTGATAGAGCGCAAACTATAGTCCATGAAATATCTGCCAATTTTTACGTAATTCCAATCTGATACTCAGAAAGAGAGTTATGACGATTTTCCCAAGGTCACTTCTTTGAGATGAATTTTAGGAGCTTGCAAAAACACTGACTTCCACAGATCATATCTCTGAAAATGTTTCGCACCTTGATCTAAAATTTTCACAGGAGCTTCCTCATGGTTTTGGCTTTGGCTCATAAAAATTTCAGTGTCTAAACCTTCATAGAAAAAAGGTTATAGCGAAAATTCTACAATGACCTGTTTCAGATAGTGAAATCCCTTGCATAAGGAGGATATGAGAATCACAATTTATATAAATGCTTAGGTTGAGAGGGGCTTCAAAAAGTGAACGTGGGAGGGATTTTAGGAGATTAAAAAATATTAATTATGACTTTTCAATGACCCATTCCACAACCCCATGGGGTTTTAACCCACTAACTAGGGTTACAAACTTCAAACATGAATATCTCTCAAACCATGAAGAATTACGTGGCGTGCCATATATCAACGGAAACATATCGACAAGAAGAAACCATTAAAATAATTCTTGACCCAAAATATATTAATTTGGTAGGTCAAAATTCTCATGCAATATTGGGGTAGCCCTTGGTGCTGCTTGGGTTGACATCAATGATAACCGCTGATCAACAATCTCCCCCTTTAGCATTGATGGCAACACAAATACTACCCCTACGATCACGAAACCTCTTCCTACAACATTCTCTCCCCCTTTGACATAAATGGAAAAGGGTTACTCCCCCTGGCACACAACCATCTTGCAGACCTGTACACACTTCCACTCCCCCTAACACACAACCATCCTCTGGACCTGTACACACTTCCACTCCCCCTTTATATTATGAATAAGGAAAATCTAATAAGAACTTGGGAGAATCCCAAGCTTCTGGTGAAGATATTCCAATGCTTCATGAGTACTCTCACGATCATCAACGCTTCCTGCCCAATCTGCATCTGTAAAGGCATGAATAATGAGATTGTTACCCTTAGGATACCACAAGCCATATTTTGTTGTTCCCTTTAGATATCGAAGAATTCTTTTGACGGCAATAATATGTGATTCTTTTGGTGCTGCTTGGAATCTTGCTACTTGTCCAACTTCTTGCATAACATCTGACCGAGAGGTTGTTACATATAGAAGACTACCAATCATAGATTTGTACAACCTTTGATCCACATCCTTAGATGAGTCGTCTATGCTCAATTTGCAACCTGTTACCATCGGAGTAAGGATGGGTTTGCAATATTCCATTTTGAATTTCTTGAGCATTTCCTTGATGTACTTGGCTTGATATATAAATATTCATTTCTCTTGCTGAGATATTTGAAGCCCTAAGAAGCATGTTAGCTCACCAAGTAAATACATCTCGAAATAAATTTGCATCTTTGTAGCAAACTTCTTACTTAGTCGATCATCATTGCTACCAAATATTATATCATCCTCTTTAGCTATTAGACATCCTTTAGTTGCTTCATCCAGAACATATATGTCGTTTGGAGCTCGACTTGCTGTAGCCACAATTTCACCATACCTCCCTTTCCTGATTTCACATTTTGTGGAGTTGAATAGTATTGTGTGTCCTTGATCACACATTTGTCCAACACTGAGCAGATTGTGATTCATGCTTTAAACCAATAGAACATTGTTGGCTATAACATCTTTGCTTCCGAGGGTGACGGTACCTGATCCTATAACATTTGAAGATCCATAATTTCCAAAGGATATGGTTCCATCCTTCTTCTCTTTCAGAGATACAAATTTCCTTCTATCTCCAGTCATATGCGTTGAGAAACCACTGTCAACATACCACACATCTTTGTTTTTTTGAGCCTTGAGAGCGAGAGCACAATTATCAGTCTTCTTCTTCTTCCATGTTTGTTCGTTCTGTGGCTTTGAAGATTCTTCTGGAGCATTTTCAAGTCTGCAGTCTTTGGTTATGTGTCCAAAGTTTCGACATTTGTAACATTCAATATTATTTCTTAAATGTTCAAATCTATTGATGTTTCGCTGAGCCCTGGGAGGTTCATATTTGACAGATCTCCTGGAATTGTATTCATTCTTGGGGTACGTGTGACATTCTACAGCTTTATGACCAAATTTTCCACATGAATAACAATAGCCATAAAAAATATGTTGGTACCTGGATGGAAATCTTCGTTGAGGAATTGTCTTCCAAGGCTGTTCTTGCGAATATTGTCCAATGAAGTCTACATGCATGTCAGATCTCATAGTTTTAGTGTATTTTGTTGTAGAAGGTCCTGCTTCTTCTTCTTTGTAACCGATGCCAGTTCTGTCGTTGTAAGATCGTTGATTGTTGATGAGTTCTTCCAATTCCCTTGAGCTATTGGAATAGTTTTGGATAGTTTTTCCTTTCTTCACTTCCTTACGCAGCGAGACTAATTCGACATCTATTTCTTCCCTTTCTTGGTTGCTTTCTTCCAACTTCTTTTGAAGTGTCTCTTCATTGCATTTGTGTTCTTCAACTTCGATTTTGAGACCTTGAACTTGTTCTTCAAGAGTATTGGAATGGATATTTTCTTCCTTGAGCTCTTTTATAAGCTTGATTGCTTCCTTAGAAAATTCTTCTATGTTCAATCCTTCTTCTTCATTGTTTGATACCTCTTGTTTATTGTGCTTGGCCATAAACAATACTCTCTCATTGGCTTCTTCTTCATTGTCATTGTCTTCATCGGATGATGAGCTATCTTCTTTAGAGAGAAAGTTCCTTTTGGATCCTTGCTTGTTGAATTTCTTAAAGCCTTTCTTTCCTTTTGAGTTGCCATCACTTCTGTTCGGACATTTTGTTGCGAAATTCCCAACCTCACCACAAACGAAACATATTAATGGAATTTTACCTTTTAATTTTCCCTTACCAATTTTTAGTTTTCTTGTAAAGTAAGCATATTCTTCATTTGAAAGATGTTCTCCATCATCTTCATTTTCTTCACACTTGTAGGTGCATGTCTTTTGAATTGAAGGTTGTTTGTCCTTATTGGTTTTATTAGATGCAACTAACACAATTTCTAGATTTGAAGTACCCTCTTCTTCATCAAGTCTCATTTCATATGCTATGAGAACTCCATGTAATTCCTCTTTGCTGAGTTTGTCCAGATTTGCACTGTTTTCTAAGACTGATACCTTTGGGTTGAATCTCCCTGGTAACGTTCTAAGAATATTTTGTATAATAGTCTTCTCATCAACTGGCTCTCCCAATCCTTCCAGAGTATTGGTTATTTCAACATATTGGAAGTATGCAGCAATGTTGCAATCTTATTTCATTCTAAGTTGCTCAAATTTTTCTCTATAGATTTGAAGCTTTGCTTCTTTGACATTTGAGTCACCTGCATATATATTCTCAAGATTTTCCCATACATTTTTGGTGGTTTTACAACCCAACACCTTATGATAAGCAGATTCAATAAGTCCATTGATAATAATATTCTTTGCTTTTGCATCATTTACCAAATTCTTCTTACCTTGTTCATCTGCGGTTGATGTAAATATATTTTGAACAACGTCCCATACTTCATAACCTTGTGCCAAGAGATAGACCTCCATTCTTCCTTTCCAGAGTGCATAATTATTTTCATTGAACAGAGGTACACCATTCTTGGTTTGCTCCATGACCTCCTTCTAGCTGTTAAACTGTTATTGAAGGAACCAAGCTCTGAAACCAATTGTTGGAAATACTGAGAGGGGGGGTGAATCAATATTAATTTCAATTAGAGCACTAGTTAATATTCAATTATTATTAGTGTTTGTACAATGATATCAGAAAACAAAAGGAACAAAAATGCACATAATTTTTAAGGTGGAAACCCACTCCGGGACAAAAACCACCTAATGCTTTTCTAATAATTCTTTAATATTCAACTCCAATTGAAAATAAAGCTCCAACTTCCTAGAATCTAGAAATGCATTCCTCTACAGCTCCCACTGGATGGATGCTCTAACGCTCGAGATTCTTCAATAGTCAACTGCACAAATGCCCCAACACCTAATGAGCTACAACTCACCGTAGCACCACCCTACCACCCTGTAGAAGAATGAAATAAGAATGGACTCCCGTACCAGGGAAAATGGTCTAATTTACAGTGATATAGAATGATGTAGAAGAAAAAGACACACTAGACCATAAACCCAACTATGACACAACCACCTAAAGATGATCCTAGACCTCCCGACACTACCTCTTCAACTCTTGGCAGATAGACACTAGTACAATTTTTACAATAATGTATTTACAATGACTTAGTACAATGATACCTTTACAATGATTGTATGTAGTGCTGACCAATTGAAGACTTTATGTGATGAAATTCTTGTTGTTGTTCTGCACATTGGTTGCTGCTTTTGTCATGCTACCCTTTGCTGCACCTTGCTTTGCTTTGTTGCCCTAGAAATTCTAGTCCTTTGCAGCCCTTGACAACACATGATTTAGTTTTTTCTTGCCTTATAGGAGCTCGATATTGAATCTGGTGTATCTCTATTATTTTAGATCCCCAATATGTGATTTTGGTCCTATAGTAGTCCTCTGAGTCATATTTCCAATGCCATAGGTCTGACCCAATTTGGATTCTTCAAGAGAGAGTTATGGCCAATCTCTCACAATTCCATAATTATGGACTGTTTCTGTAGAGTGAATTTGTAAGGAATACCACGTGTCACTGTTTCTTCATTTGGATCTGAAATTGATAGAGTGAAAACTACATTCTGTGAAATATTTGGTACTTTTTATAGAATTCCAATCTGATACTCAGAGAGAGTTATGATGATTTTCCCAAGGTCACTTCTTTGAGATGAATTTTAGGAGCCTGCAAAAACATTGACTTCCACAGATCATATCTTCGAAAATATTGTGCACCTTGATCTGAAATTTTCTCAGGAGCTTCCTCAGGATTTCGGCTTTGCCTCATAAAAATTTCAGCTTCTAAAATTTCGTAGAAAAAAATTTAAAGTGAAAATTACACGATGACCTGTTTCAGATAGCGAAAACCCTTGCATAAGGAGGATATGAGGATCACAATTTATATAAATGCTTAGGTTGAGAGGGGCTTCAACAAGTGAATGTGATAGGGATTTTAGTAGCTTAGAAAATATTAATTATGACTTTTCAATGACCCATGCTGCAACCCCATGGGGTTTTAGCCCACTATCTTGGGTTACAAACTTCAAACATGAATATCTCTCAAATAGCGAAGAATTACGTGGCATGCCATATATCAATGGAAACATATTGACAAGAAGAAACCATCAAAAGCATTCTTGACCCAGAATATAGTAATTTGGTAGGTAAAAATTCCCATGCAATATTGAGGTAGCCCCTGGTGCTACTTGGGTTGGCATCAATGACAACTGCTGATCAACACATAAGCCATATGTTTTCATGGTGGATGTAATCATGTTTTCCATGATCACAAGTCTTCAACCTTTAAAACTATTATTGTATCCAATCCAAAGCAGAATGGTTGAGTAATATTTGAATGAGATTATGTATAAGCACCTAGGTGGTTGAACTGTGATACTATTGAACATACAATGTACAAATGATATAATTATGTAATTATTTCTATACCATCTTCATTAGAGAGGTTGGTTATTTTGATCGAGGCTCATAGAATGAGAGATTTTGAATTTGGGGGGTCTAGTAGTGGTAAAGAGATTGGCAGAGGCCATTTGCATCCATGTGGTTGAGACAAAACAAGGGTAAATGCAAAGGATATGAAAATTATTAAAGGATGGCCTATTGTAGATGATTTATGTGTTATGATTTTCAATTATTATATGGTCATAATTGTAATACAAATTAAATCAACATAACACAAATAATCTACTACATTTGTAGACCTGATACGTGCAATCTAACACCATGTATGCATATGAAATACCAAACAATCTATAGGCACCACTAGTATTCAAGTTGTGATGGATACTTATCTCGATTTAAATACTGAAAAAGTGAGCTAGGGATCATAAATCTCTACCCAACCTTAGATTGGGTTGGATAGTGGTCTTGCAACCCAATCACCCTCGAGTCAAATTATAGAACATAAGTTCCCCAAAGGGCTGACCCCTCCACCCTCTAGATAAATTTGTAATGCCTAGTGACAGTCATGCTCAACAAATCAAGCTTTGAACTTGTAAGCTCTTCTTGATTAATAAAAAAACACATCACTCTTTGCATTTAAATTTTCCTTTTCTTTTTCTTAACAAACTGCATTTTCGGTCTCTTCCTCTTCATTGCTCTCTTATTATCACATTCAAGCTTTTTAATCTCCTTCTTTGAAGGTTTAGAGATTTCAGTTTTGGTTGGATCAAGTAAATAAAGACTAGAATCAAGGGTGAGTCTTTTTTGGGAAACCTCATTTGATATGAGTTGAGATTTCTTAAACTTCCTACTTCTGTATAAATTCCCTATCAATAGTTCAAAACTTTTACTTTTTTCCCTCACAATATCCTTATTCCATCCTAGATAAGAAACAAAGTGCATGATCAACTCTCTCAATGTCGCAAATATCTGTAATGAAGCTATGAAAAGTTTTTGCATCTATTTTGAAACTTGCTTTCATCATTATACGCAACATATTATAACCATACACCAATATATCTCTCAAATACATAGCCTTGATAAGAAGAACATGTGTTACTGAATTGGGAGAATACCTGCATTTCTCCATTCTCAGGAATTTCTTGTGTGCACCATTGATGCTTCTAATTTTTCATAGATTGGAAATCAAAATGTTAAAGGATAATTGATTGGGAGAGACCTCATTTTGCTGCATTTCTACTAGGATAACATTACCTTCCTGCATGAGATTACAAGGATATTTTTATACAACAGTTTTGCAAAAACACTTAATAAGATAATTGTAAGAAATCAAACCCGGTTTAAATCCACATGACTACATATTTTTCATTACTCTTATCATTTATTTAGTGTTTCCCTTTTGTATGTAAATATAGATAGAATAAATCTGCCTCAAATCTAGAAATTGTTTAAAGTGTTTTGGATAGAGCCTTCTCATAGCACTAACGAGAATCGACGTCTGCCTAGGATTGTGTATGGTAGAGAAATTGATATCTAACTCGCAACATATGATAGCGTCATTGAATTTCAATTTTATTTTAAGAAAGGATAAAATTAAAACCCACCCTTCATGATTCATTTCGGTTTTTAACATTCATGATATCTAAAATCCTCCCCGAATTGCTTCAAATTTATATATATCCCCCTCTCCCTATCTCTCTTTCTCTCTTGCATTCACCGTATGATTCCACTCCCCGTTTCTTGATCATGTATGTATCGCCCCCACATTTTGTTTCCTCCCTCATTTTTGTCAGCCTAACAGGCTTTCTTCAACCCATGAAATCATGCTAGTTTCCACTTGGTTCTCTCTGTTTTTTTGTTTGTTTTTGCTTTGTCATCCTTCATATGTATGTATCCACCTGCAATAATATTCTAGGACAATCATAATTGTGCTAATTAATCCTCTGTACTTAATATTTTTTCCAAATTTTCCGTTGTGCATACATGTTAGCCTCCATGGCTGCCACAAAACAAGTCAACACCCAAGAAATTTTCTCCCTCCACCTCAGTTGTGGAATCTGTGTCCCCAACTCATCCCATTTAATTTAATTAAAATTACAATGCTTAAAATAAGCAAGAACAACACATGAAAATCCGGGTGGCCAATTTTATAGGTGGCAGGTGAGATGTGGCAACAAAGGGAACACCACATGGCAATATATTAAATTAGTAGATGACATGGAAGTCTCAATATTTGCACAAAGGAAATGATTTGGTGGAGGTTTATTGTATATTTCTTTTTGGCCAAAATTGCAATGAATAAGTTAATTGCACCACAATTAGTAGAAGGACCAAATCCAATGGGGCCCTTACCAAGTTATTTGGATATTCAGGAGTATGCAGAGTCATCTGGGTATTTGGGGGTGCATCAAGGCAACCATTAAGCAAATGAATCAAATCCAAATTCAAGTGGGGGTAAATGGTCAAGGTTCCGTTCAATAAAGGTTATTTGGGAATTCAAGCCTTTGGTAGTGTACATAGTGAGATGACGTGACAAAGACATGGATATGGATGAAAGTGCAGAAAACAAGTTAGAGTTCCATTGGTTCAAGAAGTTTATGTAGAGTGGAAAAGGTATATAGGCATCCGATGATATACCCATGTAGCACCATTGTTAAATGATAAAGAACTAGAATTTGGATACATTGAAAGGGTAGTTAATATCAAGGTCCTAGCCCCAGATCAGGAAGGGATATATGTCAAACACTCAGAGGCAGAGTCAAATCTGGGATATATGGTAATCTGGGATTCTCCAATATGTCTTCATTGAATCATATTCTAGATACATTAGAACTAGTTGTTAAAGTTGCGGTCTCAACACTTTCTCATATGATCACATGAATACAAATTTAAGCCCCTATCATGCCAAGGAACTGTTAGAGTCATCTTTTGCAGCTTTCCTCCAGTGATCAAACATGCTCTTACAAAGTGATCTTAAAGTATCAAGGTCAAATTTTGTCATTTCACTGAGTCTTCAAGCAAAATTTGGTCACTAGGCATTAGGTCTAGGGGTTGTTTTTACTCTTGTCAAAGTTGTCCAATTGCCGGTCCATGTCACCATTCAGCTGAGTGTACCATCATTCAGAAGGTTTTCATCATCATGTCAGGTTCCATTGAGTCATTTTACACCTTGCTCATGCTTCAGTTGTGCCTTGGTAAGGTCCATTTCCCTCTCCTAGGGTTTTGGAGGTAATTTCTCTTGGATGGTCAAATCATCGGCAAAACTTGTATCCTGATGTTCACACACCTTCCCCTATCATTAATGTACCTTATTAAACACTTCCCATCACTGATATTCCCCAAATTCCTCATTTTTGCACAAACCCTAGTTTCTTGCCACAACTTGGCAATTTTCTAGGCTAGGCCTGTGTTTTTCCCTTTTGGACCCCTTCCCCTCACTCAATCTTTGAGATTCCACTTTCCCCTGCTTCCTAACATCCCTCCCTACTTCCAAAAATTTCCCCAAGAATTTATAAGCCCCTTATCCCCTTCATTTCGCTTCATTTCGACAAAATCCCTTGTTTCACACATCAGGATAAGTGTTACTCAAAAGATGTTTCAGAGCAATCAAAGATGAATTTTGGAAAAATGAGAGAGGTTTTTGTCCAAAACATGCCAAGGAAGAAAAAAATCCTTCAATTTTTACACAGGTGTCATGGTTTTAGAGAAAAGTAAAAAATACCGTTGCCCCAAGAGAATTGATGCACCTGCTGGGAGTAGTGTTGGGAGATTTGCTTTTTGACAGGGTAAATGACATCCAAATTGCATAATTCTACTTGTGTTGGAAATTATACTCCAAGAGATTTCCAACGAGCTATCACACGCCCTATTTGGACACCGGGAAGGCCTCCAAAAGCTTCCTGCAAAATGCACTATGTGGCAAGAGGCATGCGACCCACTTGAAGTAGATGCGACCCACTTGAAGTGGATGCGACCCACTTGAAGTGGTTGCGACCCACTTGCTAACAGAGTTCAGAAAATTGCGTTTGGCACCCAGATTCGATTCAAATTAGCTCCGGCGGCGTACAAACAGGTTTTTATCATTGCCCAATGGATTTTTAATGTAGTTGGGATGTCATAGATGTTGAAGAAACTAATAATGCTTGGAGAAATTTGTGTAAACCCTACCTTCACCATGCAAATGATTCCTCAAGGGTTTTCAATTTTATGGGCAGTTTATGAAGAATTTGGAAGCTGTTGAATGGTTCATACCCTAGCGCATTGTATATGTCACCCTTATGCCTTCAGTCATCATTTTATCATTGCCATTATACCCTTTCATGTTTTGCATAGTGTTCATGTTGACTTGTATTTAAACTCCATCACTATATCACTGTTGTCATCATCATTTGACTACCACTGTCATGTTCATTTTTTCCTTCATATGGTCTTTGCAAAGATGGTCCTATTCTACATTACATAAAACACAATCCTTTGACAGATTTTTGGCCATTATTAAAACTTGACTACACATTCGCATTTGGTAGCCATTTGTCAAACCTACTTGCAATCTGAACACAGAGATAGTGTTTATGCCATTAAAACAAAGCCATCCCTATCAAGATTTTGGTTTTCCCTTGCTATTTGGGTACATGGGTGACATTTATTGGGTTTTGAACAAACATTAAGACTTTGCCTTCACTGCACCTATATGAGCATCCATATTGCAAATATCTTGTTCAAAGCCATGTCAGAGACGGATTCAGTTTATGAGCAAGGATATGAGCAGGACAGTGACTCAACCGTTGAGGTTGATGTACTGAGATGGAGCATAGCAGTGCGCCAGTAGTGGTAACATATCAGAGAGGCCACAGAGCTTTGTTTGCAGCATCACGACGAGTAATATCTCCACATGGGGTGGAAGGGGTCTCGTTGACTTCATCAGCAGCGCGAGTACTATCTCCACATGGCGTGGAAGGGGTCTCGCCTTCTTCATCAGCGTAGGTACATTCATAGGATAATGATAGAGACAAAGACATGCTTCGTCACATGAAAGGCCATTATTGGGCGCGCATGCATGTCTGCAAAGCGAGGATGAAGATTCTGAAGAGGAGGTTGAGCGAAGCACTAAAACGGCGGAAAAGGCCTAATCCACTTCAGATTTTGGCCGAGGCTTCATTGAATGGGCAAGATACATGATGGAGGACCTCCGCTCCGAATTTGAGCAAATTCGGAGAAAATTTTGTCATTTTGAAATTTTTGGGTCTAAAAACAGGTTTTTCAGTTAAGTGGGTCTCGCACTCATATGCTCACTTTTTTTCGGGACACTTGCTGAATTTTTTTTTTGCATTTTTGGATTTTTCATGGTTAGTTATGCATCCTCAGACATTACCTAAGCATTTCATCAGATTCTGGATGGTCAAAGAGCTCAAAAACACCATGAAAACCACCTTGCTGCCACCTTTTGCACCAGCAGGAAGTACTTCTGGGAGAAAGAAGTTTTGGAGGGTCAAATTAGCTCCAAATTGGGAAATTCCACTTGGGTTGGATAGTCAACATCCAGGGATTTCCAACGAGCTATCATGAGCTCAATTTGGATGCCGGGAAGTACTTCAAAATCAGGCTGAAAGTAATGCGACCCACTTGGCTCAAATGCGACCCACTTAAATTTTTGCTGAATTTCAACTGCCAGCTCAGATTTTCGGCTAGTATGGACCAGTTTTGCTTGTGGATGGAATTTTTGGGTTTTTTTGATGTAAATTTATGTTTGGCATGTAACTTTGGCTTATTTTTATCTATTCTAGAAGATTCACTCTCAAAAGGGTAAAAATCATGTAAATGGATCAGTTCCCACTCTTTTAGATGCAAGTTGTTAGTTGCCTAGATTGTAGTTCCATGATTAGAATTGGTTGAAACTGATCCCTGAAGAGGGAATTCGAACCCTAGAGGTGGGGAAAGGTGTTAGAGTGATCTATATATTGTAATTTCTGAGGCATTCTACAGGTTGGACTCTTGGGAGACTTTGATATCATTGTACATATTTTTCATATTTTGGCTAAGGAAAGATCAGAGGTTTTGCGGCACTTGTTGGGATCCTTGTGGTGTTCTGTTCTTGATGGTGTTTCCTCTTTTTTTACTGTAAGTTTCTTCATGTTTAAATGTATGCCATCCTTTCATATGCTTCTGAACTAAATTGAATGAGTAGATGAGGTTGAATCCATTGTTTACAGTGCTCTGCCTTTGAATTCAGTTAGTTCTATATGTTTTTCGATTGTTTGGAGAGGATCCAAGTTCTTCTTTTCCCTCTTCAGCTCCTCGTCGGTCTGATCTGTCCATATATTCAATCAAAAGCATCAAGACATTCACCTACCTCGCCCCAACTCGAAATCTGCAAAGGTCTGACCTTATCCCCGGACCCAAAATCTGTTTTCCCATTTCTCCAGCGAAAACCCAAAAACCAAAAAATCAAACATACCTATCTCTTTACTAGCCTAAAATTAGTTCTTATTGTAAGTCATCTCGCATCCTATTGCTCATTTTCTCGAGATTGACGGAGAGAGCCCTCTCCTATCCTCGTAGGGCTAGCTACGAGGCTGAGTGTGGTTTGATGTAGCCTTGAGTTTTACTTCATTTCAGCTTGAGGTAGATTTGAGCGCTAACAGGAACCATGAAAATTTAGGTTATCAAAAATTGGTCCTCCATGGCATGTTGACTTTGCCAAGTTTTGGTTGATGTAATTTAGTATAAATATTCTTATAAGCCGAATAAGGTCGAGGGGATGAATAATGAATGATTGATCATGATAAGAAAACAAATAATCAAGAAGTTTGAGTTTTTCATAAGAATGAATTCAAAATAAGAATAAGAATGAAGTCTAAGAAATACACGTGATTTGGAAAGGGAAGTAGTTCTATTTGAGTGTAGATAAATGCATCAAAATCATGATGTGCAAAATTATGATGAGACAAGTGAGTTAAAGAGTGAAATAATAGACTTCAATTATTGGTAAATAAGTAAGAGTTATATCAGAAATCAAGGAGTTTGTTTGGTTATGGAGGGCTTGTGAATCTAATTTTGAAAATGATATTAAAAGAAAAATGAGGATCTAATAGGCAGTTCATGTTGGTGACTGCAAATCTCAAGGGTTCATTGTCTCCTTCTGGTTGGTTCCAGTAAGTCAAGTTAGGGGATTAGTGTCTCCTTTTGGTTGGTTCGAGTAAATCATTCCAGGGTATTGGTTTCTCCTTCTAGGTGGTGTTAGTAAATTTATTTAGGGGATTGGTGTCGCCTTTTGGTTGGTCCCAATAAATTATTGTAACAATAGGTTGGTGCCTACAAGAACATTCATATAAATAAGTTTTGTGGTTTTCTCTCGTAATGGTTTCCATATATATTTGGAGTATTCTTGTGTTGTTGATGTGATCGACATTTTATATGCATTGAAATGTTTTAATTGTTAAAATTCACTCTATATTTATCCCCCCCCGCCCCCACCCCTCAATATAATCTCAAATTACAACATCTACATGTATCAACATCCAATCAATAATATGATTAGCATCATCTACATATATTTTAAGCAACGCAATATGAAAAACATCATGCACCTTCACCGTGGAAGGAAAGGCAAGTCTGTATGCTACTAGTACCATTCTCTCCAAGGTATGGAAGGGTCCATAGTACATTAGAGCTAACTTGTCACATGATCCCATTTATAAGGAACTTATCTTTGGCCTTATTTAAAGATATACATTCTCTTACTCAAAATTCCTTATGTGTTCTTTTCTAATATGCATAACTCTTCTGTCAGTCTTGTGTTACATTCAATTTTTGCCTTATCCTAATTACTTCCTGTTCCATTTCCCTTAACATTTATGGCCTAGGTGTGACTCTGTCCCCTTGATTATACTAGTTGATTGGGGTATTGCAATTTATGCCATATGGAGCTTTCAAAGGGCTCATATTTAATGATTCTTGATAGCCATTATTGCATGCAAATTCCATTAGAAGCACAAATTATTCCCACTTATTGGGCTAGTGCATGACATACATCATGGGCATGTCTTAAAAAATGTTGTTTACTATTTTTATCTATCCATTAGTCTGAGGGTGAGAAGTTATGTTGAAAGCTAAATGGGTTCCAAATCCTGTAAATAAAGCCTTCCAAAAATAAGATTTAAATTCGACATATCATTTTTTTATGATCTTTTTGGGCATACCATGCAATGTAAAAAATATCCTTCATGAAAATATAGGCAATATTGAGTGCCTTATATGTAGACTTTACAGGTATAAATTGAATTACCTTTCTCAGCTTATTTAATACCACCATGATCGCATTATGCTTCTTGGGGGTTATTGGTAAACCGATGATGAATTTCAATGAGATGACTCCCCACTTCCATTTTGGATTTGGTATTGCTTGCAACATTCGTACTAGGTGCTCCCATTCCACTTTAACCTATTGGAATTCTAAACATTTAATGATATATTCAACAATTTTTTATTCATCCGAACCAATTATACAATTTCTCGGTGGCTTTTATCATATTTTCATATCCTGGGTGACCTACATATGGTATTCTATGAAACTCATTCATTATGAGATTCTTTACTTCAACCATGTTGGGTATGTACAACTTTCCTTTGAACAACAATAATCCATACCTGATTAGCTGGTAATTTTCTCCCATTAGCCCTTTGGGATCTTGCTATAAGCATTTACTTACATGTTGGAAGTGATGACATTCCTACAATGATTCCGTGATGTCTATCTCACATGTGCTTATGGCTGCCATGTGTATCACTTGCATGGTTTTGCTAAGTGCATCAACCACTCAAAGTTTAGTTACCTTTAATGTGCTTGATTTCAAAGTAAAATTCACTAATAAAAGCCATCCATTTAGCTCACCTGATATCCATCGAGGCTGATCAAAGAAAAACCTTAGTCCACTATGATATGTCATTAACATGAATATTAACTTTCTCTCAAGAATGTATTCCCTCCACATTTTTAAAGCATGCATAGTGGATGCAAACTCTAAATCATGTGTTACATATTTATTCTCATGCTCATTTAATTTCCCAACATTAATACTAATCACGTGTCCATCTTGCATGAGAAATCCAACAAGTCCCTCCTTGCAAGCATTGTTGTAGACCAAAATATCTTTATCTGGGTGTGCAATATTTAAAATAGGGCACGTGTGAGAAGGTGCTTCAGTTGTTCCAAGCTTGTTGCGCACTTTGATGTCTAATAAAATATCACACCTTTATTTTGAAATGTTTTCATTGGGTGCCCAATTGAGAATCCTTGAATAAATATCCTATAATATCCTGTCAACCCCATAAAATATATAACTTATGTAACATTTTAAAGATCAGGGCAGTCTATTATGGCCTTGACCTTTTTAGGATTAATTTCCACTCCTTTGGAGACAACATCACCCAAGTAGTCAACTTGTGATTGGAAGAATTCACATTTGTTGAGCTTAGCATATAGATGAAGCTCCCAAAGCACTTGTAACATGACCTTGAAGTGTTCTTCATGCTCATATTTGGTCTTTGAATACACTAATATTTCATCAATAAATATTATCACAAGCTTGTCCAAGTATTTACTAAGAAAATGATTCATGAGGCACATAAATTTGGTTGATGCATTTTTCAACCATAATGGCACAACTATGAATTCATCATGTGTCCATATTTGGTCCTGAATGCAATCATGTGGATATTATCATCCTTGACCTCGACTCAATGATACCCGAACCTCAAAGCTATCTTCAAAAACACTATGGATCCTCTGAGTTGATTAAATATATCATCAATCTCTAGTAGTGGATACTTGATTTTAATAGTTTCCTTGTTTTAATGTTTGTAATCAATACACAACCTAAGGATGCCATACTTTTTCTTCACAAATAATGTTGTAACTCATTAGGGAAACATGTTGGGTCTAATGTACACTTTTCCACCAATTCTTTTAGTTTAATCTTCAACTCTGCTAAATAAGGCACGATCATTTTATAGGGTGTCCTAGACACAATCACTTCTCCTAGAGTGAGCTCTAGTGAGAAATTGATGTCTCTCTAAGGTTTCAATCTTATTATCTCTTCAGGAAATATATCATTGTATTCCTATAGTATGGGATGATCTTCAATTCTTAATTTATTGTCCTCTACTAAATTGGTCACTTGAATAGCATGTAAGGGGCATCCCTTCCTACTATATTTATTTAATTAAAGGGTTGAATTTTGTCTCACATAGATAGGCTTCTGCAATCCTTGCAAGAACCTTTGTTCTCCTTCATCATCTTTATGACAACCCTTCTTATTAATCCCCCTATTGTAAATAAAATAATCATAATTTTTGTAATTAACTGGCTGAGATAGTGGGGCACAAATTTTAGAGCTTGGGCAGGAGGTTTCTTGGAAGTTTAGAGGATTCATTTATCAATATCAATCATGGGATGATTGGTGGGCATTGAAAATGGGTTGAATGCATAATTATGAAGTGAGAGAACAAGCCGATACTCCTTTGGAAAAGTTCGCAAGAAAAAGGTACAAACAAATAAATGGGGGAGTGGATGGCGCTCAAAGGAAGTGGCATGAGAACATCCCCATTACCACACACAATGAAAAAATAGAACCATTGGCCAGAGATTGGCCATGAGCAGGATGCACGACTATGCCATGACCATATAGTTACCATGGTGGTAATGGAGGTGGGAAGATACCGATCTAGTTATAGTCCAGTTGAGAAACCGAAGATGAATTCATAGCTAAGAATAAAAAAGAAATGGATTTATTTTCGGACTATAAAACCACTGGGAACTAACTAGTTGAGAACAATTAGTGGGACGAGGAACTTCAGGACTAGTTGGGCTAATAAAACTTGGTATTTCCTGAGGCTGAAAACACAGGTGTAGCATCGCTAATAGGTCACTGGGAAAGCATGCTTTGACTCTTTCTGTAGTAAGACAATTGATAAGTCTCCCTTATTATTTATAAATATCTATCCAAAACTAAACGAAGGCTCTCTATGCTTTGCGAGAACCCTTGCATTGTTGCTCACTAGTTTAACGACCTCTGTGGTGTAACAGTCGAGAAATATTGAGAACACCTGAGAAAAATGGGCTCTATTCACTATATGTGAGTGATGGTTGAGAGTCCTTGCTAAACTACCTCTTCAAGCTATGAAATCCAACTTTGGGGTGATTGGATGCAAGAAAGGTTGTAGTGCAGGCCAATGTAAGGTTGGGTCGAGAGTTGAATTCCCAATCTTAGTTTCCAGAATTATGTATAAGATAAATGTTCACTTACTTTTTTGTGCATTTGAATACATTTCTTGCTTTCATTAGATGCTTATGGTAATGCTAAGGAATGTGAGTCCATGTAAGAGTGTGGAATGTTGATTTCCATATAATTTCCAAGGAATGGTTGATTTCTTGTATTTTCTTTATGAGCTTATATTTCATTAACCTCTAGTATTGAGTGATATGTGAATCTCTATGTTAATAAGAGCCTGATATCAATATAAATTTCCCGAGTATAAAAGGAGATGGGTAAATTATTGTTGCTGATTAAATTCTTGCATTGAAATGATTAGTGTAATAGGCCTTCATTTATATTTGTAAAGCTCAGGAGAGATAATGTTGTGTTTATATATATAGACAATGCATTCCAATTTGAGTGTTATAAAGCTGAGTAGGGATATGCTTCTATATTTATTTTTTATATATC
The DNA here is from genome assembly GCA_034641835.2 of Pinus albicaulis. Taxonomy (NCBI): domain Eukaryota; kingdom Viridiplantae; phylum Streptophyta; class Pinopsida; order Pinales; family Pinaceae; genus Pinus; species Pinus albicaulis. Next base: position 936,790,814 of record CM076572.1, on the reverse strand, counting down.
GCAAGCTCAAGAGGAAGGAGGACTAGTCTTGTCAACTTGACGTCGTAAGCTGTAAACTTGTATGCATAGATACCTTGGTATGCAGGCATCAAAAGCACAAGACAGATAACATGATTGTTAAAAATCAAGAGAGAGGATTATATAATATAAATCTCAGGAGGGATAGGCCTGGGCTGAGTGTTGAAAGACTCAACGAAGCCCATTTAACCACACACACACACACACACACACACACACAATGAAATAATCTCAGGAGGTATAGACTTGTAAATCAAGTGTTGAAGGGTATATGTATATCATATTTGTAAGTTCAGGAGGAACACACATGTTGATGATATTTCATAGGCTGTTTATATATGTTTGTGTGTGTGTATTAAGCTTATGAGGGATAGACGCCATGGTTTTGCTCTGGAGGCTTTAGCAAAGGCCCGATTATATATACATATTTGTTCCTAGGAGAGAGGGATCGTTAAAAATGACTAAGTGTCAAGGAAGTTAAGTAAAAAAAGTGATGAGAAATTCTATGTCTCGGGGAGCCCCAGAGTGTGCATCAATGTGGAAGGCCAAGATAGGATTCCAAGATAGGAAACAATTTGATAATTGGCATAACATATTTATAACAGGGATTCATGTTTTCCACAAAGGCTAGAACCTTGGTGGGACCCAGGGCATGTGATAGAATGGTGTGGATTAGGGGTGACGTGGTGTCCAATAGGATTGCGATGTGGCATGTGCTAATGACCCTTTTTGGTAGGAAAGTGGCCCAAAAACAAAAATAAATGACACGTGTTAGTCCTGGAGGAGGCCATGAGGATAGGATGATGTCAACATGATGTCAGAGTTATGTCACCTCTAGCTAACATTATCATAGGAATTTCCATAGAGCGACAGGGAGGTAAGGCTGATATTAATGACTAATATAGGAAATAAGTCCGATAGTTGTTGTTGAAACTTCTCCATCTCAGGGCTTTGGCGATTTAAAGGTTGAGATGGGAAATAGGTATGACATTTGATGTGGGAATTATTCGTCTCAAGACCTCAGTGGGGTGGGTAGTGTGCACCAAGGGAACATGCTTCGGAGTGATGGCCGAGACAAGAAATCCCCACATTGATTTACGAGGAGGGATTTTTTTCTCGCCTCGGTATTTTGTAAAGCACCTTGTAACGCATAGAAGAAATAATATAGGATCGAGATTGAATTATAACAAGAATTATTTGATTTGCAAGCCATGGAGGGGGTCCAGTGGGGGAAACAATATGGCAAGGTGGCTTGCAACAGGGCATGCCATGGTGGCACTGTACAAAAAATACTATGGAATGAACCAGTTAGAAGGATGACATGGCTTGACGTGGAGTGCCATTTGGGTTCCACGTGGTAGAGAATGGTGATGTGGCAAGAGGTTATTGGCTGAACATTTAAATGGCCATATATTTTGATCTTGATGATGGATTGAGGAAAGTTTTATATCGCTGGAAATTTCTCGATGAGGAAAATGTAATGGCAATGTTTATTTTGGATTTCAAGGATTTTGAAAAATGACGAAATTTTAAGACCCTATTTCCATAAACGGACCTTGGAGGCCGAGTCAATGATAGTAATGCTTTCTTCTACCTTTAGTATGGGCTATGGGGTGGAGGGTGTATGTTACAGAGTGGTATCAGGGAAAATTTTCAACACTATGCCTTTGGGTATAATGATTGGATATTTTTTATCAAGTAATGTCATAGTATAAATTTCAACACTAGACCTTTAGAGATTAGTAGAGCTCTAGCGCAAAGTGTAATAGATGAACGTGAATATGATTGCATGCTAACTACAATGGTGTTTCTAACATGTTATGTTGATAAGATGCATGGAAATTTCATATGTTTTCTATCTTGTATCTTGAAGGTCTGAACAATCTATCGATGTTACCTTGGATGATTGTCATTTCTTTATTAGTTGTAGGATTGCTTGCATGGCTAGGTGTATGATTTTTTTTTGTGTACTAACACTGATGGTTAAATGGTGTGTATTTTCATAATTGAAATGAAATGTGCATGTGAATGTTCATATGATATGAGGATTTTGGGGAAATTCCTGTGTTGTTTGTATCTACATAACATCACTTGATTCCGTTGAATGTTAGGTGTTTATATGTATATGCTAATTGGGATGTGGGAATCCCATAGTTTGTATATTGTACTTGATTGTGAACCTTAGTAGAATGGAGGATGACTGTTTTAGTATGTTGATTGTTTCTATCACGGTCTTATGGTTTCTTGTCATCAATGATCAATGTTTTTCTTGCTCTTGGAATGGTGGGTACCATATGGGAAGGCTAGCTAATGCCTATAATGGTTATTATCACAATATAAGATAGAGCATCCATGTTCAATACTTGGAATAGATGGGATCAAGGGAAAGGGTTTTGTGCTGAACCTTAGGGGCATAAGGTTGTGCGACTTGGTTATAAAGTGTGTATGTATCATGATTTATTGCTCGAGGAAGTGAGTGCTGGTTGTAGCACTGTGATTGATGTCCACATGCTGATTACTGTCTATGCATTGCATGCATATCCATGATGATTTTATAATAGTGAAATAAAATATGACTAATTCTAATGTGTTAGGATGTTTTCTAACTAAAATTTTAAGATTGTAGATGTCATGTTTGTTGGCCTTGGCATATAGGCTGAATTTGATTTTTGATGTTAACCTTAGTAGAGGGGTTGAATTTAATTATTATTGTTGGCTTTGGTGAAGAGGTTGAATTTAATTAATCATAATGTCATGGTAAGGAGACTGATTTTAATTGAATAATGTTGGTAAAAGGGTTGATTCCTAAATCTTTACAAGGTGATATTGAAGGCAGGTCGAGGTAACCACACACACACACACACACACACACACACACATACACACATTCACATTCATGGAATGTAAATGAATGTGTGTGTATGTGAGTATGTGTGTGTGTACATGCCATGAATGTGAATGTGTGTATGTGTGTGTGTACACACACACACACATTCACATTCTTGTCAATAAGTATGATGTGTACATATGTATGTAAATTTTGACTAAAAAAATGTTATGAATAAAATATTCATAAACAATATATTAATTAAATAATATTAGTAATAAATTAAATTAATTAATGACTATCAATTATTAAGGGTGTTGTATCTGAAGAAAAAATCCCTTGGCTGTGGTAAGGAATCAATGCTTAAGACATTTTGTAAATGTATGTCATAATTATAATATCAAATGGCCTCTGCTTAAAAACTTTGGAATCTAATTATTTAATACACTCAATAATCTGATATAATGAAAGCCTGCACAATGCCATAACTGTTGATATCCGAATGAAATGAAAAGAAGAATTGTAAAGGAAAATTGAAGTGATATGCTAAGAAACAGAATCTATCACTTTTAATTTTTAGAGGAAATTCATGGAGAGAGAGGAAACTCGAAATAATATGTTGCAAACACAGAATCTATTACTTTAAAGTTTCATCATGATTTTGTGAAGAAAGAAGAGATGAGGTGAAGGAGCACAAATTAAGGTTGTTTAACTCTTACTCACAGATGTAATTAATAGACCGACTACTACATTACTTCACTTCATTCAAAGAGGAATAAACACAGAGCGAAACTGGAAAGACATATCAACATCAACAATTGCAGGAAACTTGATCTTCTGTCATTTATTTCTCAGAAATTTCAGTACCAAATTAACAATCCTCCAGAGGTCCAAAAATCGGAACCCATTTTCTTTATTTCTATCTACTTAAATACATCACAGTGGTTCGTAACTCCTAAAATTCTTCAAACTATTTGACTACCTAAACTGTTAATATTACTTCTGCAATCATACTTGAGAAAACAAATTAAAACTGGAAATATTGTTCGTTTTTATGAATTTTATGTTGTTGATGCATCCTCCTGAAGTGCCGAGGTGTCCTTTCTAGTTATGATGTAGTGGCTTCACATCTCTGTAACAATGCCTCAGTACCCAAATATGCCTATGCCCCGGTTCTTCAAATGATGTCAATCATATCACCTACTACCCAACTCAACGTCTTCTCCTTTTATCTACGTCAGGTCACTTACTCGAGCTTTTTTTCCATGTTCTGCCTATTTCTTCATAAAATGGAGCATAAGCACATAAGCCTGGACTTGAAATCCTTTAGATTTCATCTTGGAACCACATCGCGTCCGTGCCAACATCGCACTTCACATTTTGCCGTCTTTAAATTTTCCTTAGAATTTATATTTTAAAACTTGCGATGTGCGCTATGTGATCGGGTCCTACCTAGCATCACACATCACACTTCGACAATTATCACTTACCTCCCACAAAGATCTTTTAAAACTTGCGATTCGCAATTTGCGATCGGGCCCCACCTCATCGCACATCGCACTTCAACGATTATAACATTTACCCTTCACCCTTAACTTTTAAAACTTGCACTATGTGGTATGCGGGCCAGGGCCATGTTGTCTGCCACATTAGCTTGCCATGTCGCACTTCTCATTTCGCTGAATTTAACCTTTTCCGTAACACTTATCTTTTAAAACTTGTGATGTGCGCTATGCGATTAAGTCCCACTTGGCATTGCAGGTCGCACTTCGGTGACTTTATCACTTACCTCCCTCACCTATCCTTTGAAAGTTGTGATTTAATCTCTGCTGTATATCTCTCCGCTCCAGTTCTGCTCTTTGATCCTGACCATCTATTTTTCCCTTTGCGCATCCTCCAAAACTCTTAAGTGTTTAAGGGAAATGCTCCCTTTCTCCGCCTTTGGGAAATTAGTTTGTTTGATCCACAGTGTAACCCTCCTAAGCTTACCAGGTGTTCTACCACGCTGGTCCTTCCTGAGCTTGCGAATGAGCCTAACTCGACCCTATTCGGTGTGCAATGTTCTGAACGTGCCCATCGATCTGGCTCTTGAACTGTTCTGCATGTGAATGAGCCCGACTTGACCTAACTTCACATCTCATCATGTAATGTTAATGTACTAATATATAAATCAAAATTATTCTATGACACACAAAATTTTACATTTTCTATCATATATGATTTTTTGGTGTTTTGAAAAATATTTCAAAGGTAAATGCAAATGAGCCACAACACCTGACTCCACGTAGGGATAGTGTTTTTTTCCACGGAAGCGCTAAGAACCGTAGATTAGTGCCTTATCCATTGGGCATGGAGTCAAATATTGCTTGGTGACATATGAACAATGAGCAATCCAGTATTTTCAATGCTGGAATGATGAATTTTAATGCTGGAAATCATGCTTCAAATACTGCTCGTTCATAGGTATCTGTACTGTCTCTCCATCTAGATCTTCCAAAATGAATGTGTTATTTGACCTTGCCTCAGAGATCTTGTATGGACCATACCAAAGATGGTCAAATTTACCATGCTTCCCCTTTTCTTCTCATCTGGTGTCCCATATTAGTACCAAATATCCTGCTTGAAAGATAATTTCTTTTGCTTTTCTGTCAAATATAGACTTCATCTTTTCCTGATAAGTAATCGAGTTATCCCTGGATTTGTTTCCGTTTTCACTTTTTTCAATTATTTTGTTCAATATTCTTACTAGAGCATTCAATTCTTCCCGACCTTCTTGTAGGAAAGAAATCACTGGTTTGGCCAACTGAGTAGGAAATAATGTTTGAGTTACATAAATCAGCTCATAGGCAAACTTCCCAGTAGATCTCATGGTAGTGACCCGAACTGCCCAGAGGGAAAACTTTAACTTCATATCCCAATCCTTCTGATTCTCGGTGATTGTTTTCTTCAATATTCTCACCAATGTCTTATTTGAAGACTCTTCCAATCCATTCCCTTGGGGATGATACACAATGGAATGTGATAAAATCACATTATATGTTTTACATAAATAAATGAAACGAGCAAAGTTGAAGCCTGAGCATTATCAATCACAATTTTGACTGGACATCTGAATCTGTTAAAAATGTTTTCCTATAGAAACTTCATCACCACTTGGTCATTCGCCTTCTTAGTGGGTATTTCTTCAAACCATTTTGTAAAATAATAAGTGGCAGTCAAAATCCACTTGAACTGTCCTCTTGATGGTAGATTGATCTCTCCAATAAAATCCAATCCCCATTTCCTGAAAGGTTCTTCAATAAATACTGAGATGAGAGGTAATGGAGGAAGTTTTTTCTTTTTAGCAAACAACTAACACTTCTGAAAAGTTTTGACCAGTATATAAACATCTGCAAACATGGTTGGAAAATTGTTGGCTCAAGGGGTCCTGACCCAGGTTCGGAGGTTAAGGTTTTCCAACAAACCCCTATACTACTGGCCCTTTCGGCAGTGACCTGCTTGTGCAAGCCAAAGTCTCACCCGAAGCAGTATGGGAGGGTGCTGGAACTAGGTTTCCACACCCTGAGAGAGAGTAGGTAAGTCTAGTAGATCTGCGTTCGCAACTTATCGGGTTGCACAGAGTAAGTGTATCTGCAGGCTTTTCACAGTCTAATAAGTTATTAACCATAACAGAGCTACTACCATTCATAGATCTAATCTGTGCCTTCACATCCACGTGCGTAACAACAATTACCAACATATCATATCATAAACGCATCTATAGGTACTTTCGCAACATAGTAGATATCATATGTATTCACAATTTAAACAGATATTCGCAACATAGGTTCACATCAACAATAACTTTAACAGATTTAGATATCACACAGATACTTCAACAATTCTTTCACATTCATTAATATTCAAATCTATTTACAACCAAAACCAGCCTGCGCACATAGTCTAGCAGGGTCCGCACACAGTAGGATTGAGGATCTCTGCGCACACAGCTAGCAGAAGTCCTTACCCAAAACAACCCACAACAAATCTAACAATTCGTATGCATCATCAATCTTAATTCTTTCCCACCTTAAGACTCAAAATGTTTGTCTATTTATATCGATTTAGCCTACGCTTCCAATGGTCCACAAACCATGGTTTGCGGACTCTTGGTCTACCCTTGACCCATTACAATGCATTTGGGGCTTTGACCCACCCAAAAACCCCTGCGTTAGACTAATTAATACCAAAAATATACAAAATTGTACAAAATTAGCAGCTTTTAGGGGACGCTGTTCCAACAGTCCCCCAACACAATCTTGTGACTCGTCCCGAGTCACTGTGGTGGTGGGCTCTCCACCTTTTCTTACAGCAGCTTGATCGCATCAACCAGCTCGAGAAACACTCCTTCACTTTGCACATCAACATTTTGAGCTATATCCACCAATTTTTGTGAAGTTGGTCCCTCTGTGGCCACCGTGACACTTTCCAAACTTTGTTTAAGTTTCTTTACTGCGAGATCATTATCCTGGGATAGCTTGAGGGCTTCATCAGCCCAAGGCTTGAGACGGTCACCAACAGTTTTCTTCTTCCGGCAGAGCTCTTCAATTTCATATCGCAAGGTGTGGCTGGTACGCAGCCGTGCCAACCTTGAGTAGGGATTAGAGTAGGCATCGTATCTTCCAACTACTTAAACTGTTCTTCCTTCTGTCACAGCGCCTGATTGAGCTCACGTAGGAGGGGGTCGTGCTGCACTTTGGTACATAGTTGCATTGCTGTTTCCAATAGTTCGACAACTTGAGTGATTTGTCCTATGATAACATTTGTAGCATCCGTAACCAGCGTGGCTTGCTGGGCCCTTACCTCTAGTGGTGTTTCTGGCTGCAACTTGGCCTGTAAATTCGCAATCTGTTGCTCCATCTGTGCTTTGACCACCTGCATTTCCATTTTCGAGGCCTTTAATGCTGCAACCAACCCCTCAATCTTGGCCTAGAAGGTGGCAGAATCTAGATTATATTTGGATACGTCCACACAGAGCCTACTAATGAGGTGTTCCAGCTTCTCCTGCTGCGTGGTGTTGAGGGTACATGTAGCTTGTACCTGGGAAACGTCAACATTTTTTTCCTCAATTGTCTGCTCAACTGTACTGAGATACTGGTGCACTTGATGGTCCCTATGTTGAATTTCTTCAATCAAGGAGGTGTGGATAACCTGCAATGATTCATGTGGCAACCTGGATAGATCTAGTTGTACCTCTGCACAGGCCTGGACTTGCGCTCCCAAGTCTGGTGGACTTACTGCGAGGGCTATGCCTGACAGGGAACAGAGGCGGCTTTCCGCTGTAGCAAGTGTTGCGCTGCTAGTTGTTGAAGCCGTTCATACCTGAATCATACTTGTTTGCAGCATGTCCATATTTAGCTGCAGAGCTCGGAGCTTGGGCTGAAGTGTCTCGACTGTGGCTTTCTGTTGCGCTTCCAAAGCTAGCCATTTGTCTTCTGTAGCCAAAGTGACCGTGTCTGCGATTTGCTCGAGGTCCCCTTCGGTCAGTGTAACTGCTTCATCACATTCTGGTTGTTGAGAGTGCTGCTTATTTTGTGGCCCTTTAGTAGGGTCACCCATTCACTTTGATCCTCGAGGGGAGTCAGCACCTCTCACCTCCTGACCTTCAGTACAGAGATCTTGCTGTGCATCCTTCTGCGCTGCTACTTCCAAGCCATTCCCCGTACTCTTACTGGGCTGTGAACCCTTTTGTGATGTGGCTTCGGTGCCCTTATCCATGCTTTTTCTTGGCCCTCCGGTGTCTTTGGTGATGATTGGCAGGTTAACCTTTGTGGTTCTCGTTCCTTCAGTGCCCTTCACACCCGTCTTGAAACCAAGCTTTCGGTGAGGAGGCCATTGCGCAATTAAGCAGTCAATCTCTTCATCGATAGCCATATAGGGGAGCGAAACCCACTCAGGATCCTTGTGGCCTCGGATTTAGACATTATGCATTATCACTTGGAATGCAATGATGCTTTCATACTTATTGTAGATGGCTGGCGATAGACGTAACCGGGAGTTGATAGTTGCTGCGAGCCCACTCTGAAAAAACACCCAAAAGACTTGATTGTCCTCGATGCGCTGCGCATTCTTAGAGTCCCATAAGTTCATATATTGAGCCCCCTCGCACATGTCTAGGGTGAGCTCAGGGAGGACCGATTCCTCAGGTGCTTCCCAGGAAACCAACACGATGAGAAGCAACAACCATGTATAACAAAATTCTTGTCCGTGATCCTGGGATTCGCAGACATTGGCTAGAAAATTGTTGCACAAGTACTGGGACCAATTGAAGCAGACCCCTTTCTTGCACCGGCCGACCAAATGAATTACATATGCCGGGATGGTGGCCACTTGGCATTTTTGCATCATTTTTCATGCCAAAAATAGGGTACCCAACTGCGTACCAGGGTTGCTGTTGGTTTTGATCATGAAGCCTTGAGTGTTCCGCTCCACATGGTAGGTGTCATGCACCTGGTCAGCGATCTTCCCTTCGTACTTCTTACCAACGCTCAGCAAAGGGTCCAACCCTTCCATGGGGAGACCAGTAATCTGATGAATGAGCACAACATCGATAGGGATTCAATCCTAGATCCAAAAGCAGCCATCATGGACCAGAGCAAGAAATTGACGTACGAGAAGGTCTGTGATATTGTAGTGGATGAAATGCGGCATCCTCAATAGGTTTAAGGGCTCGGATTCTGCCAATCTGCATACCTAGCGCATGGGGACAATCTTTATGTCGTTGTCTTCCTGTATTATTTCAAGATATAACTCGGGTGCCAACTCATGTAAGGCCTCCAAGTTGGTCAAATCATGATCATCGAATCCCACGTCGTGGAGCTTGCCAAAAGGGTTCGCCTATGATGGGGATCTTTCCCGAAGTCAGAGGCATTTGCAGATAGGTGCACAAGCCATTAAGATTCTTCAATGTGCGTGTAGAGGGCCAGCGAGGCCGAACAAAGGGCGGTAGCCAATTGATTGGTACATCCATTTGGGCCTTCTCCTGAGCAGACAGGGGTCTCTTTACCGACCCAAGCGAGCTTGCTTAGCCTGCCACCCGCGGGGACTTCACATTTCGGGGTGAGGTGCGGGGTTTCATCCTAGCCCACTTCATAGGTTTCCCTGAACCTTGCACTTTTTCTTTCCCCTTCTTCTTGAATGGAATCAGCGTAGATATAACTTCCTCCGCTTCTGATTCGACTTCCACTACTTCCTCGGTTTATTGTTCCGTCGAGGTCACGAGTTCTGAGGGTTCAGCGGGATTAGTGGCCGCCATTCTAGCTTGAAAAACAAACTCAGGGTGGCTATTGTCCGAGGGGGATGTGCGCTCAGACATCTACAAAGTACAAGAGGCACAGAGTCGTACAGAGTGCAAACTGTTCAAGCTATACATAAACCTCTTCTCAACTATCCCCTTGCTTTTATAGCCTTTTCAATTGACCAACGGTTGGGTAAAACTTATCCCAAACTTACCATAAAGTAAATGGTAAAAAATCTTCCAAAATCGCCTCATTAATTGCTAGCCACCCGCTCCTTTCAACAATAACTTTTGTCTTTTACCCGATTTTACTATTCCAACGGCTAGTTTTCGCACCTCCTGTGCACCCAACGCACCCCTGCGCTCCCAACATTCCTTCTGCACTCCTAGCAAAACTCTGTGCTCCCAGCACACCTGTTGCATTCTGAACATATGCTTGCATCTCCTGTGCACCCCTCCAGGCTTCGAAATCTACGGCCGCTTCCTGCGCGTACCATGGTTATTTCCATTCTTACTTTCCTTGGTGGGCATACTGCACCCTATACATCTACTCCGACCATATAGTCATTTGATCCGATACGATTTGAGCCAGCTGCCATTGACATAGTTGGGTAACATATCGCCACACAGGGTTGATAAACGAACAACTCCACAAAGGTTGAACTGTATAGGGGCCTAGCCAGTGTTGTTAGAACTTCCCTGGGTGCTTCACAAATGGGCTATCATACAATAGGACCAATTATCCCTCCGCAAATGCATTTTTTTGAATATGTTGATCATGCCATGCCTTATCTTGAGCCTTCTGAACCTGCTGATGGAAATTAAAAATGAAGTAATCTTCCTCCAAAGCCACAAGCTACGCTAAACGCTCCTCCATGATATCAGACTCTGCCATGTTTGTAAAAGCTATAATGCGCAAGCTAGGAACAATATACTCCATGGGCATAACAACTTCCTTGCCATAGACCATTCGAAATGGTGTCTTCCTAGTAAACTTCTTGCAGGTGGTTCGATAGGCCCAGAAAACAGACGAGATGCGTACGTCCCAGTCACCGCGATTGGCGTTACAAACCTTAGTCAGTGATTACTCCAAGATTTTATTAAAATCTTCTACCGTTTCGTTTTCCTGTGGATGATACGGAGTGCTCTACGCACGGTGGATCCAAAATTCTTCCGTCAAGGCCAATATTGTTTCATTAAAAAAGTGCGTGCCTCTATCGCTCATCAAGATCTTCGGACACCCAAACCTGGTCAGAATCTGTTCGAAAATAATGTGCACAACGGTATTTTCCGTGCAACTTTTCACAGCTTGTGCCTTGGCCCATCTGGTTACATAGTCAGTGGTAGTTATGATGTAGCGCGCACTTGTCTTCTTTCCTGGCAGGTTGATAGGTCCTACAAAATCGATGGCCCACTTGTCAAATGCTTGTAAGGCCATTTGCGGTTGCAGGCGAATTTCATCTCTGCGCCATGGCCTTCCTATTTGTTGGCACATATCGCAGGCTTGGAAATTGCCATGAGAGTCACTATGTAAGGTAGCCCACCATAGGCCATCTCTCAAGATCTTTTGCACCGTGGCCTTCCCTGCATAGTGACCTCCTACCACACCCTCATGAGCTTCTGCTAAAATAGCATGCCTTTCATGCTCCAAAATGTACCTTCGCAGCACTTCGTCAGCTCCCATATTATAGAGATGACCTGCGATGATGGTAAAATATACTGTGCGGGTTACCAACTCCTTCTTCTGTTGTATCGAATATTCCGCAGGTGCCATTCCCATGGTTAGGAACTAAATGATGTCGGTGAAGTGCGCATCAACTACTTTAATGGTAAACAACTGCACATAAGGAAATCCCTCGTCTAGGTTGGTCGGTTCTTCGCCGCTTTCGATTCGGGGTAGGTGGTCTAGCCCAACATTCAACTTTCCTGGCTTGACAATGATCTCAAAATCATATTCCTGAAATAGTAATAGCCATCGATAGATTCCCCCCCCCCCAACATAGGCTTATTCACTAGGTACTTCAAAGCTGAGTGATCTGTAAAATTTTTGAAGTGCCCCCCTAATAGATAATGCCGATACTTCTGTAATGCATAGACCATGGCCAATCCCTCCCTCTGCGTAGTGGAGTAGTTTCACTTTGCACCAGAGATTTTCCTATTAGCGAATGCAACAGGATGGCCAATGTCTTTGTCTCCAGGCAGTGTAAGGACCGCTCCTAGGGCGATCCCTGATGCATCTACGTGAACATGGAATACCTTCTCTCAATCAGGAAAGATGAGAATAGGGGTAGAGACCATCTTCTCCTTGAGTAGCTCAAAGCTCTTTTGACATTTGTCATCCCAAAAAAATGAAACATCCTTCTTAAGTAGTTTTTCCATAGGCGCCGTGATCAACACGTACCCTTGAATAAACTTCCTATAGTAGCTTGTATGTCCGAGGATCGAATACAACTATTTCTTAGTTGTAGGTATTGTAAAGTTTATGATAACTGCAACTTTCATAGGGTCAACCATCAACCCTTGTCTGCAAAATATATGTCCGAGAAAGATTCCGAAGGGTACGCAGAATATGCACTTCTTGATATTCAGGGAAATCTGGTGTTTTCCACAGGCATCCAACATCATGCGCAGGTTTGAGACATGCTTCTTCACTAAGCCGAAGATAGTCCAATCATCAAAATAAACCTCAAAAAATTTGTGTATGAACTCTTTGAACACTGCAACTGCTACTCGTGAGAATATGGCAGGGGAATTATTGAGTGCAAACGGCATGACATAATACTAAAAGGATCCCCACTTAGTAGCGAACTTAGTTTTGTTGCAATCCTCAGGTGCGATTCTGATTTGATGATAGCCCGAGAACCCGTTAGTAAATGAGTACGCTTCCTACCCTCCCACGCTGTCAAGGATTTCGTCTGAGAACGGAATGGGAAAGGGATCATGTACACGGGCATCATTCAATTTGCGTAAGTCCACACAGATCCATATCTCTCCCTTCATATTTTTCTCTTGAACCACCATCAGACTTACCCAGTCGGACTATTCAACCGGTTCGATGATACCTGTGGCAAGCATCTTGTCAATTTCTTCCTTGAAATTTTTTTTATACTTAGGTTTCAACCGATAAGGCCGCTGCTTCACAGGGCGAGCATCTGGTTTTAATGTGATGTGCATGACCCCTAGGTCCCCTGTGATCCCCTTAAGCTCTGAAAACTTCGTTGAGAATAGGTCCTGATACTCTGTGAGCAGTTCTGAAACTTTTCCAACTGTATCATCATCCCAATAATCCCCAATTTTAGCCAACTTAGGTTGCTTGTCCATGCCAATGTTGACTTATCACAACTTCAGAGGCTTAGTAACATCGATATTTTGTAGTGGGGGTTCGAAAACTGCGCGCTCTCCCTCAGACTCCATGATAGAGACATTGCGCAGATCTTCGTCACACTCTTCTATTGCTATATTGCGGCAGTTGAAAATATCTTGCATCTGCATTTCCCATGTTGGTGCCCCAAGTGCTACGTAAGGGCACGATTCATCAAATAAGAAGGTATCTATATCCTACAGAGCTTCGTCAAGTGCCTCCGTTCCTTCTACTAGCCCAAATGTCCCTACAAATTCATCCTTTAATGTTTCCCAGTGGTGGGTGCACTGATGTAGCTCCACATATAAATACTAGCGGTGGGAATTGGTCCCAGGGCATGAATAAACAAGTGAACTCATTCTTCTGTAGTCTGGTCGCACCATTTCTCCATCCAAGTGAAAAAATGCTCACATGGGTCCTCTGGTCCAAGGAATGTCTTTACACGCAAGTCAATTGGAGGTTCAAATCACAGGATCATCATATCTCGACACTTTTCCTAGTCCTGGAACGCCCCCTTATGCGTGTCCCACCACCTCGTAGGTGTTGCACGCATGGCTAGATTAAGGGCCCATATCCTTCACTTTCTTGGAACCTCAGCTTCAAATGCCTGCAAAAACTCCTTAATACTACCAGAACCATCAAAGTAGGGAATTTCTCTTACCTCGGAGGAGATAAATCGAAAGTTATTGGTGATTCTAAGGCATCGCAGTGCAAATACATCATGTAACTGATTCTGCCAATTTTCCATCTCCCCATCGGAGTCAGAGAAGCATTCGCTATATTTTTCCTAGCAAAGCACACCATCAGCCATGGGATTGATCCAATCTTTGTCCCACACTGTTAACTTATAGATGTGATCCCGCGTAGTTAACTTCTGCAGAGTCTAATGGTACTATCACCTGCATGCCTTCATTTTCAAATACCATGCTTCTTTTCTTTAGGTTGATGATACCCCCATATCTATGGCCCAATCCAATCCAAGCAGTGTAGGATAGGGGTCCACATATTCTACAATCTGAATGACCTCAAAGTCAGCCTAGACCTTGACTCCTGCGATATCTACCACGATCTTTGATAATCTCCCCAATGGTATGATCTTCTGCAGGTTGGCCATGCGTAGCTGGATAGTGGACCATTCCAAATTAGGTTCTCCCATTCGTTGCCAAGTTTGTTTGGGCAGTATGTTTTCATCTGATCCCAGGTCCAAAATAACCTGATCCATTTCATAATCACCAATTTGCGCTGTTAGCCGCATTTCCCTACCAGTGTATTTCTTATGTTTGTATAGTTTGTGCACATCCTTAACTTCCAGGGGTGGATTAGTTCTTTCTGCGCAACTGCATATTAATGCTTGAAGATTTTCTACGACCCTTTGGTTGTGCAGTAGCTTCATACATGCCTACAAAAATGGTTTGACCTTGTCATCTACTTTGAGGTTTGTAGGGGCCTGAGAAGTAGATGCCTCAGCCTTAGCAAAGTCTTGGAGAGCTGCGACAAAGGTTTCCTTTTCCTTTTGTAGGTCCAAAACTTCTTGTTTGATGGCTACTTTTCAGATAAGAGGCTCAGCCGCAACTTTCTCCTCAGCTCCCCCAGTGGCTATGCTACTGCATGTTGTTTGGTCAATTTAGTGTGTCTTAAATTGCTAACATAAATTATCAACCAGGGATTCGTAAGCTGATGAAGTGTGGCGCACTATATGTGCAAGATAACCTATCTCTTACTTTTTGTCTTTTTTGGAATTTTATGAAATTCTAAAAGACAAGTATGGAGACAAATATTCAAGACAATGATGTCCTTCTAATGGTTTTCCAAACTTCAAAATAATTTTAAAACACACAATGACAAAATTAATTCCTAAAAGGAAATGAAAATTGCATCAATATTCTAATCAAGCAAATAGTGAACATTGATCATGAAACTCATTATCCTTCCTGCTGTCTAAACACAAAAAAAATTGTACTCAAAGAAAAGATTGCAAGTAAAGTAAAACTAAAATCAAATTACATCAACTCATATTCTGACCCCTCACCATTAGTCTAGCTATGGCTTTCGGAGGTAATCATAAACAACTTGAGCAATCTGATATCTAATTTGCAGAAAAAGAAACTAATATCAAAATACACACTCATACTTCAATCCCTCACCATTAGTCCAGCTATGGCTTTCGGAGGTAACTGAAAATGACATGAGAAATTTAATATATCTAACTTGCAGAAAGTAAACTAATATCAAACTACACACTCATACTTCAATCCCTCGCCATTAGTCCAGCTATGGCTTTCAGAGGTAACTGAAAATGACATGAGTAGCTTAATATCTAATCTAACTAGTAAAGCAAATGTTCAAAACTGAAATGAATAAAATAGTGCTAGAATTAAAAACTAAGAAAAAGAAATCAGCAGAAGGACAATATTGATTCCATGTCATTAGTCATTATAAAACTATGTGCAAATTCCCGGGCTTCCATGAAAAATTATGCTAAAAGCTATGATTTCAGAAAGCAATCTAAGTAAGGAAATATGACAAAATAGAATTGAAAGCAACTTATCTAGAAAACATGTAAAAGCCTCCTTGGATAGCAGGGGCCCTCTGCTACCAATTTGGTGAAGTCCTTCAGCTCCTTAAAGTTGTAATCAAAACAACATCAAAGAACTGAATTTCTCTATTAAAAAGAACTCACAAATATACATCCCATTCCATCCTGAACTTATTTACAAATCTACTTCCTCATTACCTATGATAGGAGAAAGCTTCTCCTATTTATACAAAATATGAGGAGTCATCTCATTAATGGGAGTCCATGAATCTCTCCCTCCATCTCTAGAGTTACAATCAAAATAAGAAATGATAAGACACATGTCTTTCTAGAGTTTCAACACAACTAAGAGATGAGACACATATCCTCTTAGAGTTTCAATACAACAAGGAAGTGAGACACATATCCTCTTGATCCCATAATCTTCTCCAACCAAATTCGAATTTGGTCTTAGAGTGCCACATAAGGGTCTTCTAGAAGCCTCCTTTTGACTTACACATGTCACAAAACTCATAACACATATATAGATATATGAAACTATGTTAATTTTCTAGTTTCTAATCATAAATTCACTTAAAATACATAAAATAAATAATTTTGGAAAACAAGGATCCTAACCCATATATTTATGAAAATGGTTACTTGATGTAGGGTTTTGGGTCAAATGGCTATGAAATAAGAGCTAAATGGTTATGACATAATGGAAAAATGTATGAATATGTAGAACACTTTTGAGACTCAACATACCCCCCAACTGAAGTTGTTGCATGTCCTCATGCAACTATTGCAATGATTCATTTGTCCATGAGTTGATCTTTTATGAGTTTTGACTCATATAGATTCATTCCAAACTTTTCTTCTTGATATTTTCCTTTTTGGCAAAGTATAATACATTTGATTGCAACACTTTTTTTTTTTTCAATGGTTGGTTCTTGTGTGACAACCATTTTTTTTTTTTTTTTTTGAAGCATTGGTTCTTGTGTAACAATGATTTATTTTCTTTGTTGCATCAAAGTTTATGAAAACATTTAGAATCAATTACCTCATCAATGAATTGATCATTTGCAAGGCATATAATCTTTTGGATCATGTTGCAACAATAGTTGGTTGGGAAGTATATGTGGGTGGAAATGAAATGAAAATGTGTGATAGTGTATGACATGTGGATATGAAATGATGTCCCTTCCTCCCCCAACTAAAGATATGACAATGTGAAAAAGGGAGTGAGGAATTTTTCCAAAGTTACAATTTTAGCGTTCTAATGAATTACATGACTAAAAATTAGAAAAGAACATACCTTCACTTACCTTAAATGTGGATAAGTTGTGTATGTGTGGTGGCTGCAAAATTCTGATCATATTCTTCTTCAAGTGGCTGAACAAGAGGAGTCATGGATAAAGAGATAAGATGACTTTTTATTGCTTCTACTAAAACTTGCTGAATCTGCTCCAAAATGCTGGAAATAATAGTCTTCATGTCTTCAAAACTAACTGGCATAATTCCTACTATGTGAAAAGATGTTCTGATGTCGAACATAGTAGCAAATTGTTGACTTAGTGGCCATTAATGGATGCCACTAGTCAACACGAGAACTCTCACCATTGATGACAATGAGAGTCAAGATGCCCAAACACATCTGGCTAGGTACAAATGATTTTGCTGATGTTGAGTCACCTAGAAGATCTGACGAACAAGAGACATTAATGTATTCCCATTGTTTGTCAGCATGAGAACTTGCCATTAAGGCATGCAAGCCTCAAGGTGTTTTTACAAAGAACTTAGACTCAAAGGACTATGGACTCAATAATTTGCATTGCAGCAGGGCTTATTTGCGGAATGAAAATGACAAGAAATGGAAGATGAAAATGGAATATGGCAATGGAAAGTAGAAATAGCAATGGGAAATAAGCATGTGAATGAGCCTCTTGCTTTTATTTGTTGGTTATGAATGGAAAAAAAGAAATGGAAAGTGGATGTGAATGTAAATGGAAAACATGAAGTGAAATGAGGTGAATGGTTTATTATGAGGTATGGATGTGATGGAGACAATAGTATCTAAAAGTTTTTCAAGTGTTTGGATCTGATTTTACATCAGCATATTTCCTCTTTGTTGCCGATCATCCTCTTATGAAACAAATTGGTCTTTTAGAGAGACACCATTCTTTTGTAGTCATTTGTTCTTCCTCCTGGAACCTGCAAAAAAATTAATACTTCTTCTGCAATGGAATGTAAGATTATCAAAGGAGAGAGGTGATCAATCTCTCTAGTTATGATATTTACACACAAAACTAAGAATTTGTATTAATGAAACAAGTTCTCAAAGGAAAAATCAAAAGAATTTATACTTGTTTTGGAATTAGTGCCTCAAGTTGAATGTAGCTTCTTTTCAGCAATTTATTTCATTATTTACCATTTCAAACTCTAATGATGGATTTCTCATTGTGTAGATCTTGTTGAGACCTTTCCAACGATACTTAAATCATCAAAATCTGATTTTGTATGAGAAAGTTAGGCTGATTTAAACAATGAGGTTTTTCAGCTGCGGAATTGGAGAACAGCTGCGGAATTGGACTTTAGCTGCGGAATTGGAGAACAACTGCGGAATTGGACTTTAGCTGCAGAATGTCAACGGTTTCTGTAGCTAAAAATCTTGAATAAAAAGTTAGCCATTCATCTTTCATCATCAGTCCAAAATTAATCAATACCTTCATAAAAGTGAGCAAATAACTTATTCATTTCATTGATTCAAAATTATTGAATTTTTTTTTTTTTTTTTTTTTTTTTAAATAATAATAATCAAAACAAAATTGAAAAAGAGAATTGCAATTATTTATTTATTTAAATATTATATATGTTACATTAAAAAAAAAAAAATGTAACATATATAAACAAAACAATTTAAAAATGTAACATATATAATTTAAACAAAACAATTTATTAAATAAGAAAAGTAAAAATAAAAACTAAAAACAAGAATGCCATTCTCCTATTGTATACAAACGAACTCCAATGTGAACCACCACCTGCCAATACACTGCTCTAGACCAAAAACATAAAAGAGAAACATTGCAAGTGATGCTGGAAGAAGATAACTGATGAAATCCCATACATAAGAACATAAACCCCGCTAATAATATGTTGGTGTTGTGCGTTTACTTCACGTTCCTTTACAATTGGCACAACAAAAGATGAAGGAATGAAAGCGAAAGCAATGTTGACCATAATTTTAGTTGCAGCAAATCAAGATCCAAAGAAGTTGGGAGCTGATGCATATGACTTGGCTGTAATGAAGAATGCTACTGCATTTGCTATTGTTGGTATAAATGTTTCAATCTTTGTGCATCCTTTATCAGCAATTTAAGTTCAACATTTTTTATTAACTTTTCTTGAATAAGACCAGTGATGCGCTTCTTGAGAGCTTGATTCTCTAAAGAGTTAGAAGTGTCAGCCGTTCAAACAATGCAAGGGAGAAGAATTAATGAAATCCAACATTCAGAAAGTAGACGAAGTCAATTTGAACTCTTCGATATATCAAAATCGTGTGAAATGTGGATTGAATGCCACGATTGAATTTGATTTCATTTAAAATTTGTCTTCTTCAGATTATGGGTGAAATCAAGCAAAGTGCTGTTCAAACTCTTCACTGTGCAAACAGAAAACCATTTTTCCTTACGTGACAGGCAAAAATGGCCTTCAAAGAACCGAGAAATTCTCCCAGACCGCCACGAATTTCGTAAAAAGATTTCTGGGTTATCTAATTGACCACGTTGGCGAAAAAAATCATGTTTTATTTTTTCTAAATTCATCTCTGTTTGGCCAAATCGTGCTTTCAAAGTTTGACGTTTTTCTCTGTTTTGCGTTTTTCTGTTTGTGAATAATTTTTAACAAGATTCTTAATCCTTTCTGGATCAGAGTACTCAAGCTTGTCTTCAGTGTTTAAATGTAGAGTAATGATTGTTCCTCTTGGAATCAATCTATCAGAACCAGCTTCCTTGCTATCCCTCAATGCTTTCAAAAAAATTTAGCGGTTCCACTCTGAGCTATAGTTCCCAAGCAATCCACCAGTTCTTCTTTTGTCATCCCAATACCAGTATCGATCAAGGTAATTATTCCATTCTCCTCATGCAAAGATGTATCATCCTTGATGTTATTTGAAGACTCAGTATTTTTTACTTCTTGCCCATTCTCAATAGAAAAGCCCGACATACTTTCACCAGTACTGTCTACTTCTTGCTCTTTATGAATTTCAGAATCCTCTATTTTCTTTTCCTTTAGAATACCATCTGATTCCTCTTGTCTTGGGCGTGTTTCATGGGATTCAAAGCTTTGTTTCATTTCCTCGTTAACATGCTCTTTTTCGTGACTGAGATTGGAACTAATAACATCTTCCTTGCTATGAGTGTTGTCCTCGTGTTTCAGGGCACCGTTACCAATAACTTCAGAACCTTTTGCATCACTTTGCTCAGTTTCATTGAGTAGAGATGCCTGTTCTATTTTGCTTCTAATGCTGGGGAGACTTACAAGAACAACAATCACAGTAAGAACTACCGTACCTCCTAGGAGCAGCTTTGTTTGATTTCCAGAACCTGGGGATGCAGGTGGTGGAGCTGAACCAGAAGAAACATCTGGCTTCTTCTCTAAGCGAGAACTTTGAGATCTAGAAAATTTAGACGCTGTTGAAAGTTCCTCTCTTGAAGAAAGGTTATGTGGAAACTACTTTAAAACATTCGATGCAATAACATCATGATAAGGCTCTGCTCTAATCTCACTATCCATCCTATCATTCAGTGTGCCACCAGCTCCCAGTTCTTCGCTGCCATCTGTGTTTTCATATGTTTCTTTAACATATGCATTTGAAGAATGGTTGCTGAAAAACACTTTGGGTGAAAGGCAAACGTGACAATGCACTCATTTTTTGTCATATTTTTTTTTTTTAAATTTTCACTTTTCTGTCTTTCTTTCAGAGTTTCTTTCTGCAAGGGCACGGGTGCTAGATTCACTTGACTGACCAATTTCTGAATGCAGTACAAAGCAGCGCAGCTGATATGCACACAAATGAAATCCATGGAGTGACCTATGGCTTTGTTTATTGATTTGTTTTGTTTTTGTTTTTCAATTTTTTTTTTTTTTAAATTTGTTTTTGTTAATAAAACTATATGTTATACTTTTAAAAATTAAAAATACACATATATATTTTACTAAGAAAAATGATTATTTTTTTTTTTTTTTTTTTTGTTTTGTTAATAAAATTACACATGTTAAATTTTGAAAAATTAAAAATATACATATGTAATTTACTAAACAAAACAATTTATTGAATTTTTTTTTTTTTTTTCAAAAGATTTGTTATTAAAATTATATATATATTTTCAAAAATTTTAAAAATATAAATATATATCTTAGTAACAAAACAATTTAATTTTTTTTTTTTAATTTTAATTTTTTTTTAAATTTATTTGTTTAATAAAATTATGTATGTTATATTTTCAAAAATTTTAAAATACACATATATATTCATTAAAAAAAACAATTTATTGAAATCAAAGTTTTTCATGAAAACAATTTTTTTTTTAAATTGTTGAATCAATTGAAATGATGAAGTTTTATTTTGTCTCCTCTTTTTTTCTTTTTTCTTTTTTCACATAACAATTCTGTTTCTGATCCTCCAGATCACACAAAGTGCAAGAGGAGAGCATACTCAAGAATTATTAATTTTTTTTTTTACATAACAATCCTTTTTCTGATCCTCCAGATCACACAAAGTGTAGGAGGAGAGCATACTCAAGAATTATTAATTTTTTTTAGATGTAAGAAATAAGGCTACCTAGTTACACTTCCCCGGCAACGGCGCCAAAATGTTTGGTCAATTTAGTGTGTCCTAAATTGCTAATATAAATTATCAACCAGGGATTCGTAAACTGACGAAGTGTGGCGCACTATATGTGCAAGATAACCTATCTCTTACTTTTTGTCGTTTTTGGATTTTTATGAAATTCTAAAAGACAAGTATGGAGACAAATATTCAAGACAATGATGTCCTTCTAATGGTTTTCCAAACTTCAAAATAATTTTAAAACACACAATGACAAAATTAATTCCTAAAAGGAAATGAAAATTGCATCACTATTCTAATCAAGCAAACAGTGAACTATTGATCATGAAACTCATTATCCTTGCTGCTGTCTAAACACAAAAGAAACTCTACTCAAAGAAAAGATTGCAAGTAAAGTAAAACTAAAATCAAATTACATCAACTCATATTCTGACCCCTCACCATTAGTTTAGCTATGGCTTTCGGAGGTAATCATAAACAACTTGAGCAATCTGATATCTAATTTGCAGAAAAAGAAACTAATATCAAACTAGACACTCATACTTCAATCCCTCACCATTAGTCTAGCTATGGCTTTCGGAGGTAATTGAAAATGACATGAGCAATTTAATATATCTAACTTGCAGAAAAGTAAACTAATATCAAACTACACACTCATACTTCAATCCCTCGCCATTAGTCCAGCTATGGCTTTCGGAGGTAACTGAAAATGACATGAGTAGCTTAATATCTAATCTAACTAGTAAAGCAAATGTTCAAAACTGAAATGAATAAAACAGTGCTGGAATTAAAAACTAAGAAAAAGAAATCAGCAGAAGGATAATATTGATTCCATGTCATTAGTCATTATAAAACTATGTGCAAATGCCCGGGTTGCCATGAAAAATTATGCTAAAAGCTATGATTTCAGAAAGAAATTTAAGTAAGGAAATATGACAAAACATAATTGAAAGCAACTTATCTAGAAAACATGTAAAAGCCTCCTTGGATAGCAGGGGCCGTCTGCTACCAATTTGGTGAAGTCCTTCAGCTCCTTAAAGTTGTAATCAAAACAACATCAAAGAACTGAATTTCTCTATTAAAAAGAACTCACAAATCTACATTCCATTCCATCTTGAACTTAGTTACAAATCTACTTCCTCATTACTTCCTCATTACCTATGATAGGAGAAAGCTTCTCCTATTTATACAAAATATGAGGAGTCATCTCATTAATGGGAGTCCATGAATCTCTCCCTCCATATCTAGAGTTACAATCAAAATAGGAAATGATAAGACACATGTCTTTCTAGAGTTTCAACACAACTAAGAGATGAGACACATATCCTCTTAGAGTTTCAATACAACAAGGAAGTGAGACACATATCATCTTGATCCCATAATATTCTCCAACCAAATTCGAATTTGGCCTTAGAGTGCCACATAAGGGTCTTCTAGAAGTCTCCTTTTGACCTACACATGTCACAAAACTCATAACACATATATAGATATATGAAACTATGTTAATTTTCTAGTTTCTAATCATAAATTCATTTAAAATACATAAAATAAATAACTTTGGAAAACAAGGATCCTAACCCATATATTTATGAAAATGGTTACTTGATGTAGGGTTTTAGGTCAAATGGCTATGAAATAAGAGCTAAATGGTTATGACATAATGGAAATATGTATGAATATGGAGAACACTTTTGAGACTCAACACATGTTATGATATTAATGCTTGGTCCTTTGTCCCAAGGTTCTGCCTTAACTCTTTGCACATTCTGCGTAGGTGTCTGCTGCTTTTCTTGCATTTTTCTATCAGAATTAGACAATCTTCAATCACATGGTCCAACTGTCTACAATATCTGCAAGATTGCCTCGCAGGGTTCGGGCAGTCCCTCGCAAAGTGCCCTACTTCTCCATAGTTATAAAAAATCAGTTGTCCTCTTCCCCGACCTGCGCTTCCACCTCTGCCTCCTCCCCTGCCCCTAGCTCGGGAGCCACCCATGCCTGAGGGGGATCTTGGTGAATATGGGTCCGGTTGTACCCTATATAGGTTTCCTCGATCTATCATTAGATCATAAGTTCAGCAGTTCTGTTCATCATGTCCTACTGATTGGCAAAACCAACACCATTTTTGTTTCAGTTCTGGGACATACGCACCCAAACGGGGGCAGTGGTTAGTATCATGCATGCCATCTACACAACAATCATCACACCACAATGTTGGTCCACATGGTGCCGAGTGTAATGGATTGGGTCCCCCAGCCTGTAGGTGTTTGTCAACAACAAGCACTGATCCTTGGTATGGCCTGATACCTTGCATTGTATGCACCATACATCTGGGCTAGCTTCCTTCCCTTGGTCCTTTTGCAGGTTTTTGATCTCCATATGCATCGCCTCCAGCTGGCCTTGGAATTTTTTTACTCCCAACTGGGTATTATCTCTTGGCACAAATTCTAATTTCATAACAATCTCCAAAGATTTTTCCCACGATTCAATGGCTTGCTGACCCACAAGTACGCGCAGGTGAGGCAGTAACATAGCGATGAACCATTCCTTGTGCTGTCTGTCATCGTATAGAAATTCCCCTTCTATGATCACCTTCTTTAGCCATTGGTAAGCTTCCCATACAGACTCAAAGGGTCCTTGCTTGAAATCTTTTAGATCATTCACTATCTGAGAGTAGGACTTAGGCTTCCGAAACTGCTGTTTTAGGGAATTATTAACCTCTTGAATGGTTGCATTCACATGCTAAGCTACGTATCCCATATACCAGTCTATGGCTCTTCCTTCAAAGGCAAGGGATAGCTGCACTCTCTTCACAGCATTGTTGGCCACATTCTGCGCAGTCCATACTAACTCTATGACAAACCAGAACCGATCCATATCTTTGTTCCCTACGCCCTTGAAGGTAGGTAGCTTCATGTGTGAGGCCATTTCCTCTTCTGATGGAGGTGGAGGTATGGGTGAGTTTTTACCCTTATGCTAGCTTGAAGGTGGTGTAGCTGGAGGGCTATGCATAGCCGAATCTCTAATTGTGCTGTAGACAGACCTATCTCCTTCTTGATTAGTTATGTAGTATTTACCACTTCGTGTCATGCTTTCACCTAGATCGAAGGTCAATCAATCGGTGTGGCTACATATAGTACCTTTGTATCCGCAGGCTTTTCATAGTCTAATTAGTTATTAACCATAACATAGCTACTACCATTCACAGATCTAATCAGTGCCTTTGCATCCACATGTGTAACAACAATTACCAGCATATCATATCATAAACGCATCTATAGGTACTTTTGCAACATAACAAATAACAAATGTATTCACAATTTAAACAGATATTCACATCACAGGTTCGCATCAACAGTGACTTTAACAGATCCAAATATCACACAGATACTTCAACAATACTTTTGAATTCATTAATATTAAGATCTACTTGTAACCAAAACCAGCCCGCGCACACATCCTAGCGGGGTTCGCACACAGCAGGACTGAAGATCTCTGTGCACACAGCCAGCAGGAGTCCTTACCAAAAAAAACTCACGACAAATCTAACAATTCGTACGCAACATCAATCTTAATTCTTGCCCACCTTAAGACTCAAAATGTTTGTCTATTTATATCGATTCACTCTATGCTTCCAATGGTCCGCAAATCATGGTTTGCGGACTCTTGGTCTACCCTTGACCCATTACAATGCATTCAGGGCTTTGACCCACCCCAAAACCCCTGCATTAGACTAATTAATACCAAAAATATACAAAATTGTACAAAATTCGCAGTTTTTAGGGGACCCTGTTCCAACACCAATAGAAGCCTGACTTAAGAATTTTATGAGAAGTGACCTTCTAGCTATAATGTCATCCACACAAAATTTCATGATATTGTTTGGTGACTTCAATATATTCTCCTTTGGTTAAACATAACAACAAAATACCAGCATGATCTTTCCAATATAGCTTCGTTTCTACGATAACATATGGCTAAGACTTGAGCTTGAGAGCTCTGTATTTTGTTCTATTAAGTGAAATTGCATAGGAAAATAAACACAGTTAATTCAAAATATATTTATACCAATCATAGCACAAAAATTTGTATTAGATACCTATTTTGAACTTGCTTTGAACCTCTTCATTTACAGCTCCATTCACTGGTGCCAACAGATTAATTCCCAAGGCTTGAAAATTTGTCTCTGTCAACAACTTCGCTAACCCCTATCCCTTGACCAACTTGGTGGGTTTAATGTCCAAATCATACTGTTGGATTTTTTCTATCCACTTCCCCCTTTTCCCTTTAACATCACTTTGGACCAACACGCCCTTCATAGAAGAATTAGGAACGTAAGAAGTTGTTTGGGACTGCAACACATAATTCCCGAAGGATTTCAGTGCTTTGACAAAAGCATATACTTGTTTCTCCAGAATATTGTATTTGAGCTCAGAACCTCTGAGAAATTTTCTGAAAAATTCAACTGGCTGCTCATTGTCTTCATTTTTCTGCAACAAAACAACAAAAATAGTAGTGGGGGATGCAAATGAGAATACCTGAAAGGATTTTTGATAGTATGGGCTAATCAAAACTTGGGCATCTTGCAGTGCTTCCTTTATTCTAGCAAATTAATCTCTTGCTTCCTTAGCCCATTTCACTTCTACATTTTTCTTCAACATATCTGTTATACTTCTCACGGTCTCAACACAATTGGGCACAAACCTCCTCATAAAGTTTATTTTTCCTAGGAATCTCTAGATATCCTTCTTGCTTCTGGGTAAAGGAATAGTCTGAATGGCTTCCACCCTTGCTGGGTCAATCTTTACTCTTTGTTTAGAAACTATGTGACCCAATAATTTACCTTATTTTAAGGCAAATAAATATTTAATGGGATTTAATGACAGACCAAACTTTCTGCATTTTTGGAATTTTTTTTGCAAATGCTCCAAGTGTTCATCATCTGACCCCGAGAAAACAGTTACATCATCCAGATATATAACTACAAACCTGTCACCAACGAAGGCTATGTCCATGGCCCTCTAAAATGTTGCACCTGCGTTCATAAGGAAAAATGGCATCCTTGCATACATGAAGGTGCCCCAGGGCGTAGTGAAAGCATTCTTCTTCTGATCTTTGTTTTCTACTGCTACCTAATTATACCCAAAAGATCCATCAACCATAGACAACCTGCGAGCTCTTGTCACCTTCTATAAGAAATAATACATTTTTGGCAAAGGATAATTATCTTTTAGAGATGCTCGGTTCAAGTTCCTGAAGTCTACACACAATCTTATCTCTCCATTCTTCTTTCTTATAGGGACCAGATTAGAAACCTAGTCTGAATATCTGAGAGGGACTATAATTTTTTCCTGCAACAGTTTCTTCACATCTTTTTCAATTGGAGATAACAACAATGGATTGATATGTCTGAGCTTCTGTCCTTGTGGTTTGAGTTCTTCCTTCAATGGAATCTTATGCTGAATAATGATTTTGTCATATGTTTTCAGGTCTTGATACGACGAGGAAAATAAATCCATATATTTCTTAAAAATATCGATGTTTCTTTCTTTGTAGTTTTTGGGAACACCTTCGAAAAATTTCACTATTTTGGGTTCCTGCTGAGTTCCCAAATTACAATCTTCCATCTATTCTTCTTGACTTGTTTTCTTTGAATCAACAACAACATCATTAGCATCGAATAATATTTCACGGGGAACCAACCCTTTGGGGAGCACATTATATTTCAATTGGATAATCTTAAATTCACCTATTGACTTCTTAAGGTTTCTTATTTATGCTTTCTTCTCTGTTTGTTCTTCCTCTTAGTCTATATTAGCATCTTCAAAGTTTCCAATCATGGTCAGGAACTGAATTATCTATTCATCATTGTCAAACACCTACCAATGTTTCACATTATCAGGGATAGAAGGTCTATGCCTAATTTCAATCTCATACCTTAACCTTGGATTTATTGGAGGTTTGAAGGTGTAGGCTACAAATTCTAAGAATCAACCAATATGTTCTCCTCCCTTGGAATATACGGAAGATTAAATTCTTCAAAATTTTTTTCTACCAGATCCCACACTTCATTCCTATATGATCTCAATCTTGGATGTTTGGTTTTACAATGATTGTTAATTTGTATTATTATCAATTCAGAGTCACCAAAAATTTAAATACATTGAAATCCCATCTATTTAGCAACTTGAAAGCTTGATATTAAGGCCTCATACTCAACCGCATTGTTTGTTGAATCAAATTCTAGTTTAAAAGAGAAAGGCATGAGGTTACCGTTTGGTGATATCGGCAAGAATCCAACACCTCCGCCCTCCTTGGAGTAGGCACCATCAAAGTAGCACTTCCAAATCTTCCTTGAGTGCAGCTCATTATTTAAAACTGTTGAAGAGAGCTGCTTCCCTGTGTCTTCAGCAAATTCTGCATCTTCATGCAGTATGAAACAAGAAAGGTCTTCTGTTTCTTCATTATAAATGGGGTTATTTCCTGCATCTTTCTGGGAGGTAGTCTTCACAAACCTTGTTTCCTTGTACAACCTCCTTTCTTCCCCATTAAAAACCAGAATGATAGCATAAGTGAAATCTAATTTTAGTATACCTCCCAACTTTTCTCCCCAAGATCTTGATAGGAGCATTCCAAACCTGGCTGGGATGTCAACAACCACTACATCCATGACTATACTCTTTTCTAGGATTTGTACCAACGAAACTGCTACATCTTTAATTAACCCAACACATTTCACCATTTTGGAATCAAATGAATATAGATCCCTATAAGGTTTGGTAACCTACAAGTTAAGTTCCTTCATAACAGACAATGGCATGAGATTATGGGATGCTCCTGAGTCTAGAATGCAATTATGTAGAGTATAATCATGAAGAAATAGAGAAATATAGAAGCGTGGAACAGAGGGATCTATTCTTCTACATGAGGACCAAAGGTGACCACTGGATTTTATTCTTGTAAGTTCACTATGTCACTTATGTCTTCCACCTGTGTGAGATTAATAAATTCTGAAATTTCTTTCTAGTAAGCTGGTATTTTGGCTAATTCTAGAAGAGGCACCTAAATTTTGATCTTCTCCAAATATTTTCTCAAATTTAAAGGATGAGTTTTCTTAACTTTCTTTTCGGGTTCTTCTTCACTCTTTCTAGAATTTGCTTCTTGTTTGGGTACAGGAACAACTCTCTCCAAGATATTAGTGTCAACTGATTTGTTTTGGGAAGATTCACCCTGCTAAACATTTTTTCTATTAACTGAATTCACAGGTTGTTTCCTATTACTAACCCGTTTCGCAGGGTCCTTTTGTAGTGGAGTCGCCATTGGAGGAGGAATGGAACCTTGTTGTTCACCTTCATTATCCCGCACTTTAGATGTCTTTCTAGACCTCAAATCATACTTTTTATGTAACTCAACTTGCATGAAATTTGTAAATTTCCTACAGTATTCATCCATTTCATCTTGATCAAAAGAGACTTCAGCTTAAACATATTCTCCCTTGCAATCTTCCTTTTCATCCTCTTCTATTGCATACATAGCAGGTACCTAATCCTCGGCCTCCCTTCGGTCATATTCTACTGGCTCTCTGAGTGCTGCTTCTATATACAATGGAGCTTGAACCTAGTCTTGATCTCTTCTTTCCCTCTGCAAGATTTGCAGGGGATGTCTTATGAATTGAAGGTTAAACCCCCCTTGATTTTGTTGTACTTGTATTTGGGAGTTTTTATTTTCCAATTCCATATTATCTAGCTTATATGTCATATTTTTTACCACCTTTTTCATATTTTCAATTCGTATATCTTGTGATAATTCTTCTTTTTCCTTCCCTTTCTCTTAGACTAGCTATTTCCCTTTCGCCTTTCCAGTTGCAGTCATATTAGCTTCAATCTCTAAAGCATCTGTCTGCATATTCTCACGAGTAGGGGCTCTTCTCTCTCTCAATTTAAAGCTAAAATCAAATTCAAAATCCCCAACAAAAACTACCTTTGCTCCTACAACGCGCCGGAGGGGGGGGCACTTCATATCTATAGGTAAACTATTGTACAATTTGTTGAATCTTTTTACAAACTCAAAATTTTTTTCATTAGGATTTATTTTAATTGCATTAAACTCTATCAATGAGTAACCATGATCTTTCTTCTCTCCCCATCTCTAAGTGAATTGAGTTTCTAACTCTTCCTAGTCATTTATGTAATCATTTGGTAAACCTTTTAACCATTTCCTAGCCTCCCCACTTAGAGACTGCAAAAATAGTCTCATCACAACATCAAGATGTTCTACATTTAAATTCTCAGCAAAAGTGAAAAACAAGGGTAAATGTTGTTCTGTAGTCACTTCATCTTCTCCAGTGAAACGAGGAAGTAATTTGAGGTATTATTGAGGCATGGAATTTATTGGTTGTGGAAGATTTAGTAGTGCATATCTATCCATTAAGAAAGCTGGTGCTACCATATTAACAACTTGGTTAACTACTCCTTGGGTCGTTGAGGTTGATGAACCTGCTGTGAAAGTGAAAGAAGGTGGAGGAAAAAATGATATGGGGGTGGGCTGATGGACAATAACAGAGGGACCAAAAACTATATTTGGTTGAGCTTGAGTGGAGGTAAAAGAAATAGACTCGAAAGAATGTTCTTCTAACTGAGGTTCTTGAAAATAAATGGGCGTGGAAGGAGTATCTTGTTCCAAGAAAGGGAGATCCTTGGAAATATATTAAAACAAAGGGTTATGAGAACTTCTTCCAGGAGCAGGCAATGCAGGATCAGGTATTGAAGGAGTTTCGGGTTTTTGAACCTTTTTAGAAACCAATATTTCTGGATTTGGAAAAGCAAGGACTATCTGCTATGAGGTATCTGACCTTGTGTGGGGTATTTTGAAAGCAAGAATTTTGAAAATAACAAACACAGCCAAATATTTCCTCCTCACTAAACAACCAAAGGAAATAATGTGAAAAACCCAGGGAAAATAAACTTCGTTTCTTTGTCCTCGGCAATGGTGCCAAAAA
This sequence comes from Pinus albicaulis, assembly GCA_034641835.2. NCBI lineage: Eukaryota > Viridiplantae > Streptophyta > Pinopsida > Pinales > Pinaceae > Pinus > Pinus albicaulis. The sequence continues at coordinate 936,759,968 of CM076572.1, read as the reverse complement.
ATGTTGTATCTCAAGAAACAATCCCTTGGTTGTGGTAAGGAATCAATGTTTAAGACATTTTGTAAATGTATGTCACAATTATAATATCAAATGGCCTCTGCTTAACACCTTTGGAATCTAATTATTTAATACACTCAATAATCTGATATAATGAAAGCCTTCACAATGCCATAAAATGCCGATATCCGAATGAAATGAAAAGAAGAATTGTAAAGGAAACTTGAAATGATATGTTAAGAAACAAAATCTATCACTTTTAAGTTTCAGAGGAAATTCATGGAGAGAGAGGAAACTCGAAATAATATGCTGCAAATACATAATCTATTACTTTAAAGTTTCATCAGGATTTTGTGAAAAAAGAAGATATGAGGTGAAGGAGCGCAAATTAAGGTTTTTAAACTCTTACTCATAGATGTAATTAAGAGACTGACTGCTATATTACTTCACTTCATTCAAAGAGGAATAAACACAATGAAAAACTGTAAAGACATATAAATATCAACAACTGCAGGAAACTTGATTTTCTTTCATTTATTTCTCAGAAAATTTAGTACCAAATTAACAATCCTCTAGAGGTCCAAAACTTGGAACCCCTTTTCTTTATTTATATCCACTTAAATACATCAGAGTGGTTCGTAACTCCTGAAATTCTTGAAAATATTCGACTACCTAAACTCTTAAGATTAATTCTGCAATCATACTTGAGAAAACAAATTAACTGGAAATATTGTTCGTTTTGTTGAATCTGATGTTGCTGATGCATCCTCTTGAAGTGCCGAGGTGTCCTTTCTAGTTATGATGTAGCGGCTGCACAGCTCTGTAATGACACCTTAGTGCCTGAATCTGCCTATGACCCTATGCTTTAAATGCTGTCAATCATATCACCTGCTACCCGACTCTACCTCTTCTCCTTTGATCTGCGTCAGGTCACTTACTCAAGTTTTTCCTGCCGCGTTCTGCCTATTTCTTCATAAAATGGCGCACACTGGCATAATATCGGACTTGAAATCCTTTAGATTTCATCTTGGAACCACATCGCGTCCGTGCCAACAGCACATTTCACATTTTGCCATCTTTAACTTTTCCTTAGCGTTTATCTTTTAAAACTTGCGATGTGCGCTATGCGATCCAGTCCCGCCTGGCATCACACATCACACTTCGTCTACCTTATCACTTACCTCCTGCGGTGAGCCTTTAAAACTTGCAATTCACGATTTGTGATTGGGCCCACTGCATCACACATCTCACTTCAACGATTATAACACTTATCCTTCACCCTTAACTTTTAAAACTTGCGCTGTGCATTATGCAGGCCAGTGCCACGTCGTCTGCCACGTCACCTTGCCACATTGCACTTTGCATTTCATGGACTTTAACCTTTTCCTTAACACTTATATTTTAAAACTTGTGATGTGAGCTATGCGATCGGGTCCCACCTGGCATCGCTCGTCGCACTTCTATGACTTTATCACTTACCTCCCGTGCATATCCTTTGAAATTTGTGATTTGTGGTTTATGATTTAATCTATGCCGTCTATCTCTCCACTCCAGTTCTGCACTTTGATCCCAACCATCCATTTTTCCCTTTGTGCCTCCTCCAAAATGCTTAAGTGTTTAAGGGAAATGCGCCCTTTCTCCGCCTTTGGGAAATTAGTTTATTTTATCCACAGTGTAACCCTCCTGAGCTTACCTGGTGTTCTGCTGCACTGGTCCCTCCTGAGCTTGAAAATGAGTCCGACTCGACCCTGTTCAGTGTGAAATGTTCTGAATGTGCCCATAGGTCTGGCTCTTGAATTTTTCTGCACGTGAATGAGCCCGAATTGACTCACCTTCACATCTCATAACGTTATGTTAATGTACCAATATATAAATCAAAATTCTTCTATGACACACAAAATTTTACATTTTCTATCATATATGCTTTTTTGGTGTTTTTAAAAATATTTCAAAGTTAAATGCAAATGAGCCACAACAAAGGGCAAGGGTCAAAAATTGTGATCATTCACCTTTGTGCCCATTCAATGCCTATATAGCCGCTCTGCCATGAAGGAATGTAATCACCATTCATTTTTTGATAATAATACACAACTACTTATTACTCTTATAGAATGTACAAAAAATTACTTTACATATTAGCATTCCATCCTCTCAAGAGTGGTATCAGATATAATTTCGCTCCTCTGCTAAGCTGCTACACAATTGTTTCTTCCCTACAAATCGTTTGTTCAATTTCAACCCCATCATTCATCTCCATTTTCTCAACGCTCCACTGTCTACACTCCCGCCCCCACTCTATATTTCTTCACTACTCATCCCCACCAGCATACAATTCCATGTCGCCTTATTTCCATGCCCAATCCCTACCCTATCCTCGTCTCTCCTTCCCCAACCATGTCTATTGTTTGTACTAGAAAACCCGCGTAGTCAATATTTTTCCCAACCATTTTCCCCACTTAGTATCTAGTGTTCCTGTCATGCACCAATCCATGCCCACCATACTATCCAATTACAACACCCGTTGACATCTATCTGACAAATTTGGTTAAACAATGTTATTTCTCGTGGATTATTCAACAAATTCGACTGTCAAAATTTTGACTTTGCCATTTCGTGGAGACCTTTGTGTCATTAACATAAGGGATATATATATATATATATATATAAAATTAATTAAAAAAAATTATTATTATTTAAAAAATAATAATTAGTTTCGCCAAGAAGAGAAAAGTTGAAATTGGGGAAAAATAATGACGAATTCAACACAAAAAAATATCAAGAAGAACTCGTTAAGGTACGATGACGTCTCAATAATGTTGAGAAGAAACAAATAGAGTTAGGAGAAGGTCAAAATAGGATAACTGTAACTCAAGGGGAATTAGCAAACACTATTAAAAAAATAGATAACATTGATAGAATGTTGCAAGGAATGCAAAATCAGTCACTGGGAAGGGTAAATTCATTTTTTAATCCTTTAATTTCTCAAGAACCAACAAAAAGTCCCAAGACTCCAGAAAGCGAAGATTTCTCAAATCATGAAATTTCGCAAACGCATCATGAAATTCCACAAACGCTGAAAATACACTTCTCAAGTAGTCAGTATTATACATAATTCCTAGAAAAATAATATTAGTGAATCAAGAAGGAGCTCCCAAAATACGATGGAAAAAACCAAAGAGGTGATATTGTGTGGGCTAGAACAAATGGAAGCCATTTTTGAATCAAACCCACCAATAGGTGAACGAGAGAAAATAATGACCACATCCAACAATTTGGAAGTTGAGGCATATGATTGGTTCCTATGGTGGTCTGACAAATGTTATGCTCGCTCCTTTATTTGGATGAAATTTGTGGATGCTCTACTAAGAAGATTTTATGACAAAGAAGAAGATGATGTCTACAAAATATTTGTTCATCTTAAGCAAAAAGGGTCTGTAAACGAATACACACACGAATGGGAAGTATTAGCTACAATACAAAGAGGATTTACAGATGAACAATTACTTAGAATGTATAAATGTGGACTTAAGGAACATATCATGCATAATTGAGGTTGTACAAACCCAAAAATATTGAACAAGCCAAACATGCAACACAAATTATTGAACAAAAGCATAAGTTCAAATTTCATCATTCAAGGAAGATGAAGACCAACAACAATACTCAGCTAAAAAGGATTCAAACAAATGTAGGTATTGTGGATACAAATCAAAATTAGGACACAAATTCCTTAACAGGAAATTGTATACTTATGAAGTTGAAAATGAATCAAAGACTTCAAGTAATGAGTTAGAGAAAAGGATAAAAAAGAAAATAAATTATCGCAAGTGTGGAGAAAACTGTGCGCCAGGACACAAATGTGAAGATACGTCCTTACGCTAATATTAAATAGTAGATGGGAAACAAGTTGAAGTACAAGAGCATGTTGAAGAAATCATTTTTACACATAGTGACAATTCATATTATGAGGAACCATCATTAGTTGCAATCCATATGTCCAACAAAATCAGGGTGAAGAAATAAATTCTTCAAAAATTCAAAAACACGTCACTATAAAATATGTTCCACCACAAATTCGTAAGCAGGGGAGCCAATCTTCAAGATGAAAGAAAATTAAGCTTACTACTCTACCAACAAACATGACAAGGAGATTACGTCCTAAAACCCTGAAGCTTAAAGGGATCGTAAGAGACAAAAATGTCAATATAATTGTAGATTTTAGCAGTACACACAATTTCATAAACATTGATCTTACTAAACAACTTGATATTTTCTTTTTAATCCTTCATCTATTTGTATCTATTATCACTCCACAAGATTCCCAGGGCTGAGTAAGGAATCCAAACATAGGTAACCACAAACCAAGATTTTGACTTGACAGCTAGCCCTATCAAGCCGGAGAGGGCTCTCTCCAAAAGGATCATAGCCAGGAGGGATGGAGCAATTAGGGTTTTAAGGCTAGATAATGAGTACAAGAGGTTGTTTTTATTTTTGGTTTGGTTGGGTAAATCAGTAGATAATGAAAATAGATCAAGGAAAGGCTAGGTCAGGGCAAGAGACAAAAAGGGTTGCAAGGATGAATGGGGCAAGGTAGGTACAATGTCAATCAATTGAGGCAAATAGTTATGGGTTGGTTCAGAAAATGTAAGAAGGCTGAGGGAAGCATAGAAGATGAATTTCTCTCAGACAAAAGACATGAAACAAATTATGACTAGTTATCCAAAACAGAGCATGACTATCATGAATTCTGAATCTCACACTTATAAAATATCATATCATGGAAATGGAAAGGAAATGAAAAATACATTCACACATATGTAAATAAAGAGGAAACAATGAAGGACATTTAATACCATGTGTATCCCATAAATATAGTTGCAACTCCTCTTGTATTAATGGCCAAAACTAAATACAAAGTCTTTTTGATCCACAAAGAAAACTGAAACCGATTCCAACTTCCAACTCTTGACTAATGTGAAGAACTGAGCTAAATAGACATGAAAACCACCTTCACTCATCCTCAGGGGTCGAATCCATGAGGTGAGGAAGATATTACACAAAAATATGAACTGATATCTAGAGTATAGGATGATCAAAGTGACTCATTCCTATCTCAAGTGAACTGATTCATTACACCTCATTTGCTTGATTTACCTAATGTATTTACCCTAGTAAATAGTAAAAAAATGATAATTACATTCATATTCATCATTTACATAGGTAAATTCAAAATTTCCCAAGATAAAAATCAAAACTGGATTGAAACTCAGAAAATTTCTGAAGACTGCAAATGCACCATTTTCTTGTTAAACACACAGTAACCAGGCATAAAATATGCTTTGTGTTCAAGGCTGAATTTGAGTGCCTTTCCGGTGTCCAAATTTGCTCCAAGATGGCTCATTGGAAAGGCCTTCAAGTATACTTTCCAGAACTACCTTCATTTTGCAAAATAAAGCCCATTTTCCCTGTCAAAAATAACTTCTCTCGAGACTAGAAAATGCGCAATGACCAGGCAGAAAATGCATTATGATTTTGGCTAAACGCGTAGCGTCTAGGCATCACCTTTTTGTAGACCACATTTGGAGGCTGTCCCGGTGTCCAAATTGGGCCTAGGATAGCTCATTGGAAAGATTATCCTGTCTAATTACCAAATATACCTTTTTTTTTCTTCTGATTAGAGCTAATTTTCCTTGTCAAAAATATATGTTCCCACTACTAGTAAAAAAGTGCAGAATGAGGGTGCAGAAATGCAGAGTGTTGTTGCAGGAAACTTTTGGAGGCCTTCCTCAACTCCAAATTTATCTCAATATGGCTCATTAAAATATATATTAGTCTATTTGTAATTTTACTTATCCATAAAGTCATTTGGACACTCCAGCTATGAGAAAACTTGTTTTTCCCAAGGTCGCTCCATAAGTGAAACAACTCTCCTATGGCACCTGCATTTTTAACATTTCTCTAAAACCATGACACCTGTGTAAAAACTGAAGGATTTGTTTCTTCCTTGGCCTATGATGGATAAAAAACTCTCTCACTATTGTCAAATTCATATTTTTTTGGTCAAAAACATAGTTTTGAAGAAAAACCAACTCTATGTGTGGCAAATAATTTGACCCTTGGAATGATTTATCAAAAATTATGGAGGCATGATGTTTATGAGTTGGTATGACTTCATACTTTCTGAAATGACATCCCTTATGCCTCCCATACTCATATGTATCTTTTTCCATAGGAAACCCTAGCTTAGTGGGAGAGGAAATTAGGGTTTAGTGCTTGTGAACAATGATGACTTGGGCACTCTTGGGAAAAATGGTTAAAAATGAAGCGAGGTCAAAGATAATGATGGAGATGAGGTGAAAGAAGAGTAAAATTAGGCGAGATGGGTGGGATTTAAATACTAGTGCTAACAGTATCCACTTGCCATAATATTCCAGGATAATCATAATTGTGCTAATTAATCCTTTTTACTTAATATTTTTTTCCAACTTGTCCCTTGTGCATACATGTCAGCCTCCATGGCTGCCACCAAACAATTCAACACCCAAGAAATTTTCTCCCTCCACCTCAGTTGTGGAATGTATGTCCCCAACTCATCCCATTTAATTAAATTAAATTTACAATGCTTAAAATAAGCAAGAAAAACACGTGACAATCTGGTTGACCAATTTGAGAGGTGGCAGTTGAGATGTGGCAACAACATGGAACACCACATGGAAATCTATTGAATTGGTAGATGACATGGGAGCCTATATGTAAGTCTCGATATTTGCACAAAGGAAATGATTTGGCGAAGGTTTCTTGTATATTTCGTTTTGGCCAAAATTGTGATGAATAAGTTAATTGCACCAAAATTAGTAGAAGGACAAAATCCAATGGGGCCCTTACCAAGTTATCTGGATATTTGGGAGTATGTAGAGTCATCTAGGTATTTGGGGGTGCTTCAATGAAACCACTAAGAAAATGAACCAAATCCAGATTCAAGTGGGGGTAAATGGTCAAGGTTCCATGCAATAAAGGTTATTTGGGAATTCAAGCATTTGGGTGTGTACACAGTGAGATCATGTGACAAAGACCTAGATCTAGATGCAAGTGAAGCAAAGAAGTTAGAGTTCCATTGGTTCAAGAATCTTGTTTAGACTAGAAACTTGTATATAGGCATCTGCGGATCTACCCATGTAGCACCATTGTTAAATGATGAAGACTTAGAATTTGGATACATTGAAAGGGTAGTTAATACCAAGGTCCTAGCCCCAGATCAGGAAGGGCTATATGTCAAAAAATCAGAGGCAGAGTCAACTCTAGGATATATGGTAATATGGGATTTTCCAATATGTCTTTGTGGAACCATATTCTAGGTACATTAGAACTAGCTGTTAAAGTTGTGGTCTCAGCACTTGGTCATATGATCACATGAATAGAAAGTTAAGCCCCTATCATGCCAAGGAACCATGAAAATGTAGGTTATCCAAAATTGGTCCTCCATGGCATGTTGACTTTGCCAAGTTTTGGTTGATATAATTTAGTATAAATATTCTTATAAGCTGAAGAAGGTCGAGGTGATGAATAATGAATGACTAATCATGATAAGAAAACACATAATCAAGAAGTTTGAGTTTTTCATAAGAATGAATGAAAAACAAGCATAAGAATGAAGTCAGGAATACATGTTATTTGGAAAGGGAAGTAGTTCGATTTGAGTGCAGATAAATGCAGTAAAATCACGATGTGAAAAATTATGATGAGACAAGCGAGTTAAAGAGTGAAATAACATACTTCAATTATTGGTAAATAAGTAAGAGTTATATCAGAAATCAAGGAGTTTTTTTGGTTATTGAGGGCTTGTTAATCTAAGTTTGAAAATGATATTAAAAGAAAAATGAGGTTCTAATAGGTAGTTCATGTTGTTGCCTGCAAATATCAAGGGTTCATTGTCTCCTACTGGTTGGTTCCAGTAAGTCAATTTAGGGGATTGGTGTCTCCTTTTGGTTGGTTCCAGTAAATCATTCCAAGGTATTGGTTTCTCCTTCTAGGTGGTGCTAGTAAATTTATTTAGGGGATTGGTGTCACCTTCTGGTTGGTCCCAATAAATTATTGTAACAATAGGTTAGTGCCTATAAGAACATTCATATAAATAAGTTTTGTGGTTTTCTAACGTAAGGGTTTCCATATATATTTGGTGTATTATTGTGTTGTTGATGTGATCGACATTTTATATGCATTGAAATGTTTTAATTGTTAAAATTGACTCTATATTTATTCCCCCCCCCCCACCCCTTAATATAATCTCAAATTGCAACATCTACACGTATCAACGTCCAATCAATAATATGATTAGCATCATCTACATATGTTTTAAGCAATGCGATATGAAACACATCATGCACCTTCACCGTGGAAGGAAAGGCAAGTCTATATGCTATTAGTACCATTCTCTCCAAGGTATGGAAGGGTCCATAGTACATTAGAGCTAACTTGTCACATGATCCCATTTATAAGGAACTTCCCTTTGGCCTTATTTAAAGATATACATTCTCTTACTCAAAATTTCTTATGTGTTCTTTTCTAATGTGCATAACTCTTCTATCAGTCTTGTGTCACATTCAATTTTTGCCTTATCCTAATTACTTCCTGTTTGATTTCCCTTAACATTTATGGCCCAGGTGTGACTATTTCCACTTGATTATACTATTTTATTGGGGAATTTCAATTTCTGCCATATGGAGCTTTAAAAGGGCCCATATCTAATGATTCTTAATAGCCATTATTGCATGCAAATTCCATTAGAAGCACAAATTATTCCCACTTATTGGGCTAGTGCATGACATACATCATGAGCATGTCTTCAAAAATGTTGTTTACTATTTTTATCTACCCATTAGTCTGAGGGTGAGATGTTATGTTGAAAGCTAAATGGGTTCCAAATCCTGTAAATGAAGCCTTCCAAAAATAAGAGTTAAACTCGACATATCATTTTTTTATGATTTTTTTGGGCATACCATGCAATCTAAAAAATATCCTCCATGAAAATCTAGGCAATATTGAGTGCCTTATATGTAGACTTTACAGGTATAAATTGAATTACCTTTCTCAACTTATTTAATACCACCATGATCACATCATGCTTCATGGGGGTTCTTGGTAAACCAATGATGAATTTCATTGAGATGACTCCCCACTTCCATTTTGGAATTGGTATTGCTTGCAACATTCCTACTGGGTGCTCCCATTCTACTTTAACCTATTGGAATTCTAAACATTTGACGATATATTCAACAATTTATTTCTTAATCCTAACCAATTATACAATTTCTTGGTGGCTTTTATCATATTTTCATATCTCGGGTGACCTACATATGGTATTCTATGAAACTCATCCATTATGAGATTCTTTACTTCAACCATGTTGGGTATGTACAACTTGCCTCTAAACAACAATAATCCATACCTGATTAGCTGATAATTTTCTCCCATTAGCCCTTTGGTCTCTTGCTATAAGCATTTACTTACATGTTGGAAGTGCTGACATTCCTACAATGCTTCCATGATGTCTATCTCACATGTGCTTATGGCTGCCATGTGTATCACTTGCATGGATTTTCTAAGTGCTTCAACCACTCAATTTTAGTTACCTTTAATGTGCTTGATTTAAAAGTAAAATTCACTAATAAAATCCATCCATTTATCTCACCTGATATCCATCGAGGCTGATCAAAGAAATACCTTATTCCACTATGATATGTCATTAACATGAATATTAACTTTCTCTCAAGAATGTATTCCCTCCATATTTTTAAAGCATGCACAATGGATGCAAACTCTAAATCACGTGTTACATAGTTATTCTCATGCTCATTTAATTTACTAGTCTCAAAACTAATCACATGTCCATCCTGCATGAGAAATCCATCGAGTCCCTGCTTGCAAGAATTGTTGTAGACCAAGATATGTTTATCTAGGTGTGCAATCTTCAAAACATGGCATGTGTGAGAAGGTTCTTTAGTTGTTCCAAGCTTGTTGTGCACTTTGATGTCTAATGAAATATCACACCTTTATTTTGCAATGTTGTCATTGGGTGCCCAATTGAGAATCCTTGAATAAATATCCTACAATATCTTGTCAACCGCATAGAATATATAACTTATGTAACATTCTAAATATCAGGGCATTCTATTATGGGCTTGACCTTTTCAGGATCAATTGCCACTCCTTTGGAGACAACATCACCCAAGTAGTCAACTTGTGATTGGAAGAATTCACATTTGTTGAGCTTAGCGTATAGATGAAGCTCCCAAAGCACTTGTAACATGACCTTGAGGTGTTCTTCGTGCTCATATTTGGTCTCTGAATACACTAATATGTCATCTATAAATATTATCACAAACTTATCCAAGTATTTAATAAGAAAATTATTTGTGAGGCACATAAATGTGGTTGATGCATTTTTCAACCCTAATGGCACAACTATGAATTCATCATATGTCCATATTTGGTGCTGAATGCAGTCATGTGGATATCATCATCCTTGACCTAGACTCGATGATACCTGAACCTCAAATCTATCTTCAAAAACACTATGGCTTCTCTGAGTTGATTAAATTTATCATCAATATCTAGTAGTGGATACTTGATTTTAATAGTTTCCTTATTTTAATGTTTGTAATCAATACACAACCTAAGGATGCCATGCTTTTTCTTCACAAATAATGTTGTAGTTCATTACGGAAACATGTTGGGTCTAATGTACACTTTTCCACCAATTCTTTTAGTTTAATATTCAACTCTGCTAAATTAGGCATGATCATTATATAGGGTGTCCTAGACACAAGCACTGCTCCTAGAGTGAGCTCTAGTGAGAAATTGGTGTCCCTCTAAGGTTTCAATCTTATTATCTCTTCAGGAAATATATCATTGTATTCCTATAGTATGGGATGATCTTCAATTCTTAATTTATTGTCCTCTACTAAATTGGTCACTTGAATAGCGTATAAGGGGCATCCCTTCCTACCATATTTCTTTAATTAAAGAGTTGAAATTTGTCTCACAGAGATAGGCTTCTGCACTTCTTGTAAGAACCTTTTTTCTCCTTCATCATCCTTATGACAACCCTTCTTATGAATCCCCCTATTGTAAATAAAATAATCATAATTTTTGTAATTAACTGGCTGAGATAGTTGGGCATAGATTTAAGAGCTTGGGGAGGAGGTTTTTTGGAAATTTAAAGGATGCAGTTATCAATACTAGTCATGGGATGATTGGTGGGCATTGAAAATGGGTTGAATGCATAATTATGAAGTGATAGAACAAGCCCATACTCCTTTGGAAAATTACGCAAGAAAAAGGGACAAAAAAATAAATGGAGGAGTGGATGGCGCTCAAAGGAAGTGGCATGAGAAAATCCCCATTACCACACACAATGAAAAAATAGAACCATTGGCCAGAGACTGGCCATGAGCAGGATGCATGACCATGCCATGAACATATAGTTAAAATGGTGGTAACGAAGGTGGGAAGAGACCGATCTAGCTATATTTCAGTTGAGAAACCAAAGAGGGATTCATAGCTAAGAATAAAGAAGAATTGGATTTCTTTTGGGACTATAAAACCATTGATAACTAACTGGTTGAGAACAACTAGTGGGACAATGCACTCCAGGACTAGTTGGGATAATAAAACTTGGTGTATCCTGAGGCTGAAAACACGGGTGTAGCATTGCTAATAGGTCACTGGGAAAGCGTGCTTTGACTCTTACTATAGTAAGACAATTGATAAGTCTCCCTTATTATTTATAAATCTCTATCCAAAACTGAACGAAGGCTCTCTGTGCTTTGCAAGAACCCCTTCATTGATGCTCACTAGTTTAACGACCTCTGTCGTGTAACAATCGAGAAATATTGAGAACATTTGAGAAAAATGGGCTCTATTCACTATATGTGAGCGATGGTTGAGAGTTTCTTACTAAACTACCTCCTCAAGCTATGAAATCTAGCTTTGGGGTGATTGGCTGCAAGAAAGGTTGTAGTGCAGGCCAATGTAAGGTTGGGTTGAGAGTTGAATTCCCAATCTTAATTTCCAGACTTCTGTATAAGATAAATGTTCACTTATGTTCTTGTGCATTTGAATACATTTATTGCTTTGATTAGATGCTTATGCTAATGTTAAGGAATGTGAGTCCATGTAAGAGTGTGGAATTTTGATTTCCGTATAATCTCCAAGGAATGGTTGATTTCTTGTATTTGCTTTATGAGCTTGAATTTCATTAATCTCTAGTATTGAGTGATATGTGAATCTCTATGTTAATAAGAGCCTAAAATCAATATAAATTTCCTGAATATAAAACGAGATGGGTAAACTATTGTTATTGATTAAATTCTTGCATTGAAATGATTAGTGTAATAGGCCTTCATTTATATTTGTAAAGAATAGGAGAGATAATGTTGTGTTTATATATATATACAATGCATTCCAAGTCGAGTGTTATAAAGCTGAGTAGGGATAGGCCTCTATATTTATTTTTATATATCGCAAGCTCAAGAGGAAGGAGGACTAGTTTTGTCAACTAAAAGTTGCAGATTGTAAACTTGTATGAATAGATACCTTGGTATGTAGGCATCAAAAGATCAGGAGAGATAGTGGGATTGTTAAACATCAAGAGAGGGGATTATATAATATAAAGCTCAGGAGGGATAGGCCTGGGTTGAGTGCCAAAAGCCTCAACGAAGCCCATTTAACCACACACACACACACACACACACACACACACACACACACACATATAATGGAATAATCTCAGGAGAGAGATACTTTTAAACTAAGTGTTGAAGGGTAAATGTATATCATGTTTGTAATCTCAGGAGGAACACACATGTTGATGATATTTCATAGGCTGTTTATATATGTGTGTGTGTCTGTGTATTAAGCTCTTGAGTGATAGACACCATGGTTGTGCTCTGGAAGCTTTAGCAAAGGTCTGATTATATATACATATTTGTTCCTAGGAGAGAGGGATTATTAAAAATGGCTAAGTGTCAAGGAAGGTAAGTCCAACAAGTGACGCGAAATTCTATGTCTCTGGGAGCCCCAAAGTGTGCATCAATGTGGAAGGCCAAGATAGGATGCCAAGAGAGGAAACAATTCAATAATTGACATAAAATATTTATAACGGGGATTCATGTTTTCCACAAGGGATAGAACCCTGGTGGGATCTAGGGCATGTGATAGAATGGTGTCGATTAGGGGTGATGTGGTGTCCAAGAGGATTGCGATGTGGCATGTGCTAATGACCCTTTTTGGTAGGAAAGTTTCCTAAAAACAAAAAAAATGACACGTGTCAGTCCTAGAGGAGGCCACAAGGATAGGATGACGTCAACATGATGTCCTGTGATTTCACCCCTAGCTAACATTATCATAGGAATTTCCACAGAGTGACAGGGAGGTAAGGCTGATATTAATGACTAATATAGGAACTAAGTCTGATGGTTGTTGTTGAAACTTCTCCATCTCAGGGCTTTGGTGATTTAAAGGTTGAGATGGGAAATAGGTATGACATTTGATGTGGGACTTATTCATCTCAAGAACTCAGTGGGGTGGGTAGTGTGCACCGAGGGAACATGTTGAGGAGTGACAATCGAGACAGGAAATCCTCTCCTTGATTTACAAGGAGGGATTTTTGTCTCACCTCGGTATTTTTTAAAGCACCTTGTAATGTATCGAGGAAATAGTCTAGGATTGAGATTGAATTATAACAAGAATTATTTGATTTGCAAGCCATGGAGGGGGTCTAGTGGGGGCAACGATATGGCAAGGTGGCCTGTAACAGGGCATGCCATGGTGGCACCATACAAAAAATACTATGGCATGAACCAGTTAGAAGGATGGCATGGCTTGACGTGGAGTGCCATGTGGTAGATATCGGTGATGTAGAAAGAGGTTATTGGCTGATCCTTTAAATGGCCATATATTTTGATCTTGATGTTGGATTGAGGAAAGTTTTATATCGCTGGAAATTTCTCGACGAGGAAAATGTAATGGAAATGTTTATTTTGGATTTCAAAGAGTTTGAAAAATGACAAAATTTTAAGACCCCATTTCCATAACAAGACCTTGGATGCCGGGTCAATGATAGTAATGCTTTCTTCTACCCTTAGTGTGGGATATGGGGTGAAGGGTGTATGTTACAGAGTGGTATCAGGGCAAAGTTTCAACACTGACTTTGGGAATAATGATTGGATATTTTTTATCGAGTAATGTCATAGTATAAATTTCAACAAGTGACCTCTAGAGATTAGTAGAGCTCTAGCACAAAGTGTAATAACTGAATGTGAATATGACTGCATGCTAACTAAAATGGTGTTTCTAACATGTTATGTTGATAAGATGCATGGACATTGCATATGTTTTCTATCTTGTATCTTGAAGGTCTGAACAATCTATCGATGTGACCTTGGATGATTGTCATTTCTTTATTAGTTGTAGGATTGCTTGCATGGCTAGGTGTATGATTGTTTGTTGTGTACTAACACTGATGGTTAAATGGTGTGCCTTTTCATACTTGAAATGAAATGTGCATGTGAATGTTCAAATGATACGAGGAGTTTGGGGAAATTCCTGTGTTGTTTGTATCTACATAACATTACTTGATTCCGTTGAATGTTAGGTGTTTATATGTATATGCTAATTGGGATGTGGGAATCCCATAGTTTTATATTGTACGTGATTGTGAACCTTTGTATAATGGAGGACGGCTATTTTAGTATGTTGATTGTTCTTATCACGGTCTTATGGTTGCTTGTCATCAATGATCAATGTTTTACTTGCTCATGGAATGGTGGGTATCATATGGGAAGGCTAGCTAACACCTATAATGGTTATTATCTCAATATAAGATAGAGCATCCATGTTCAATACTTGGACTAGATGGGATCAAGGGCAAGGGTTTTGTGCTCAACCTTAGGGGCATAATTTTGTGCGACTTGGTTATAGAGTGTGTACGTCTCATGATTTATTTCTCAAGGAAGTGAGTGCTGGTTGTAGCACTGTGATTGACATCCACATGCTGATTACTGTCTATGAATTGCATGCATATCCATGATGATTTTATAATAGTAAAATAAAATATGACTAATGCTAATGTGTTAGGATGTTTTCTAACTAAATTTTAAGATTGTAGATGTCATGTTTTTTGGCCTTGGCAGAGAGGCTGGATTTGATTGTTGATGTTAGCCTTGGTACAGGGGCTGAATTTAATTGTTATTGTTGGCTTTGGCGAAGAGGTTGAATTTAATTAATCATAATGTCATGGTAAGGAGACTAATTTTAATTGAATAATGTTGGTAAAAGGGTTGATTCCTAAATATTGCCAAGGTGATATTGAAGGCAGGTCAAGGTAACCACACACACACACGCACACACACATTCACATTCCTGGCATGTAAATGTTTACACACACACACACACACACACACTTTCACATTCCTGTCAATAAGTATGATGTGTACATATGTATGTAAATTTTGATAAAAAAAAATGTTATGAATCATAATATTCATAAAAATATATTAATTAAATAATATTAGTAATAAATTAAATTAATTAATGACTATCAATTATTAAGGGTGTTGTATCTCAAGAAAAAACCCCTTGGCTATTGTAAGGAATTAGTGCTTAATGCATTTTGTAAATGTATGTCAAAATTATAATATCAAATGGCCTCTACTTAACACCTTTGGAATATAATTATTTAATACACTCAATAATCTGATATAATGAAAGCCTTCACAATGCCATAAACTGCTAATATCCGAATGAAATGAAAAGAAGAATTGTAAAGGAAGCTTGAAGTGATATGCTGAGAAACATAATCTATCAATTTTAAGTTTCAGAGGAAATTCATGGAGAGAGAGGAAACTCGAAATAATATGCTGCAAACACAGAATCTATTACTTTAAAGTTTCATCAAGATTTTGTGAAGAAAGAAGAGATGAGGTGAAGGAGCGCAAATTAAGGTTGTTTAACTCTTACTCACAGATGTAATTAAGAGATCAGATGCTACATTAATTCACTTCATTCAAAGAGGAATAAACACAGAGTGAAAATGGAAAGACATATCAACATAAACAACTACAGGAAACTTTATCTTCTTTCATTTATTTCTCAAAAATTCAGTACCATATTAACAATCCTCCAGAGATCCAAAACTCGGAACCCCTTTTCTTTATTTCTATCTACTTAAATACATCACAGTGGTTCGTAACTCCTAAACTTCTTGAAACTATTCGACTGCCTAAACTGTTAATATTGCTTCTGTAATCATACTTGAGAAAAAGAATTAAAACTAGAAATATTTTTCATTTTGCTGAATTTGATGTTGCTGATGCGTCCTCCCGAAGTACCGAGGTGTCCTTTCTGGTTATGATGCAACGGCTGCACAACTCTGTAACGACGCCTCAATTCCTGAATCTGCCTATGCCCCTGTGTTTCAAATGCTGTCAATCATATCACCTGCTACTCGACTCTGCGTCTTCTCCTTTGATCTGCGTCGGGTCACTTACCCAAGTTTTTCTGCCGCTTTCTGTCTATTTCTTCATAAAATGACGCATAATTGCATAAGCCTAGACTTGAAATCCTTTATATTTCATCTTGGAACCACATTGCGTTCGTGCCAACATCGCACTTCATATTTCACTGTCTTTAACTTTTCCTTAGCATTTATCTTTTAAAAATTGCGATGTGCGCTATGTGATCGGGTCCCGCCTGGCATCGCACATCGCACTTCAATGACCTTATCACTTACCTCCCATGGTGATCCTTTAAAATTTTTGATTCACAATTTACGATCGGGCCCCACCAAATCGCACATCGCACTTCAGTGATTATTACACTTACACTTCGCCCTTAACGTTTAAAACTTGTGCTATGCAGTATGCGGGCCAGGGCCACGTTGTCTACCATGTCAGATTGCCACATCGTACTTTACATTTCATTTAATTTAACCTTTTCCTTAACACACATCTTTTAAAACCTGCGATGTGCGCTATGCGATTGGGTCCCACCTAGCATCGCACGTTGCACTTCGATGACTTTATCACTTACCTCCCGCGCCTATCATTTGAAACTTGTGATTTGTGGTTTTTAATTTAATCTCTGCCGTCTATCTCTCCACTCCAGTTCTGTGCTTTGATCTCGACCATCCGTTTTTCCCTTTGCGCCTCCTCCAAAAATCTTAAGTGTTTAAGTGAAATGCGCCCTTTCTCTACCTTTGGGAAATTAGTTTTTTTTCTCCAAAGTGTAACCCTCCTGAGCTTACCCAATGTTCTTCCATGTTGGTCCTTCCTGAGCTTGCGAATGAGCCCGACTTGATCGTGTTTGGCATGCAATGTTCTGAATGTGCCCATGAGTACGGCTCTTGAACTGTTCTGCACGTGAATGAGCCCGACTCAACCCACCTTCACATCTCATCACGTAATGTTAATGTACCAATATATAAATCAAAATTATTCTTTGAAACAAAAAATTTTACATTTTCTATCATATATGATTTTTTGGTGTTTTGAAAAATATTTCAAAGGTAAATGCAAATAAGCCACAACATCTGGCTCCACCTGGGGATAGTGCTTTTTTCCACATAAGCACTGAGAACCGCAGATTAGTGCCTTATCCATTGGGCATGGAGTCAAATATGGCTTGGTGACATATGAACAATGAGAAATCCGGTATTTATAATGGTGGAATACTGAATTTTAATGCTGGAAATAATGCTTCAGATCTGCCCGTTCACAGGCAGCTATACTATCTCTCCATCTAGATCTTCCAAAATGAATGTGTTATTTGACCTTGCCTTGGAGATCTTGTATGGACCATACTAGAGAGAGTCAAATTTACCATGCTTCCCCTTTTATTCTCGTCTGGTGTCCCATCTTAGTACCAAATCTCCTGCTTGAAAGAGAACTTCTTTTGCTTTTCTATCAAATATAGACTTCATATTTTCCTGATAAGTAATCAAGTTATACCTGAATTTGTTTCTGTTTTCACTTGATTCAATTATTTTGTTCAATATTCTTACCAGAGCATTCGATTCTTCCTGAGCTTCTTGAAGGAAAGAAATCACTGGTTCAGCCAATTGAGTAGGAAATAGTGCTTGAGTTCCATAAACCAGTTCATAGGGATACTTCCTAGTAGATCTCTTGGTAGTGACTTGAACTGCCTAGAGGGAAAACTTCAACTTCATATCCCAATCCTTCTTATTCTCAGTGTCTGTTTTCTTCAAGATTATGACCAATGTCTTATTTGAAGACTCTTCCAATCCATTCCCTTGGGGATGATATACCATGGAACGTGATAAAATTACATTATATGTTTTATATAAATTAATGAAATGAGCAGAGTTGAATACCTGAGCATTATCAGTCATAATTTTGACTGGACATTTGAATCTACTGAAATTTTTTTCCTCCAGAAACTTCATCACCACTTGGTCATTCACCTTCTTAGTGGGTATTTCTTCAACCCATTTTGTAAAATAATCAGTGGAAATCATAATCCACTTGAACTGTCTTCTTGATGGTAGATTTATCTCTCCAATAAAATCCAATCCCCATTGCCTGAAAGGTTCTTCAATAAATACTAGGATGAGAGGTAATGGAGCAAGTTTTTTCTTTTCAACAAAGAGCTGACACTTCTGACAACTTCTGATCAATATATAAACAACTGCAAACATGGTTGCCCAATAGAAGCCAAACTTAAGAATTTTATGAGCAGTGACCTTCCAGCTATAATGTCCTCCACACAGACTTTCATGATATTGTTTGGTGACTTCAATAGATTCTCCTTCAGTCAAACATAACAACAAAATACCAGCAGGATCTTTCCAGTATAGCTTCACTTCTACGATGACATATGGCTAAGACTTGAGCTTGAGAGCTCTGTATTTTGTTCTATTCAGTGAAGTTGGACATGCAAAGAAACATATGTAATGCACAATATCCTTATACCAGTCAGAGCAAAAAAAATTGTATTGGATACCTGTTTTGAACTTACTTTGACCCTCGTCATTTACAGCTCCATCCACTGGTGCCAACAGATTAATTCCCAAGGCTTGAAAATTTGTCTCTGTCAACAACTTCGCTAACCCCTGTACCTTGACCAACTTCATGGGTTTGATGTCCAAATCATATTTTTGGATTTTTTCTATCCACTTCCCCCTTTTTCATTCAACATCACTTTGGACCAACTTGTCCTTCACAGCAGAATTAGGAACGTAAGTAGTTATTTGGGATTGCAACACATAAGTCCTGAAGGATTTCAGTGCTTTGACCAAATCATATACTTGTTTCTCCAGAATATTGTATTTTAGCTCAGAATCTCTGAGAATTTTGCTGAAAAATGCAACTGGCTGCTCCTTATTGCCTTAATTTTTCTGCAACAACAAAACAACAATAGTAGTGGGGGATGCAAATGAGAATACCTGAAAGGATTTTTGATAGTCTGGGCTAATTAAAACTGGGGCATCCTACAATGCTTCCTTTATTCTAGAAAATTCATCTCTTGCTTCCTTATCCCATTTCACTTCTGCATTTATATTTAACATATCTGTTATACTTCTCAGAATCTCAACATAATTGGGCACAAACCTCCTCAGAAAGTTTATTTTTCCTAGGAATCTCTGGATATCCTTCTTGTGTATGGGTAAAGGAATAGTTTGTGTTAGTATGAATATTTCGTCGTAAAAGATCACTTTAGCTACGCATAACAAATAGCCCTAACATCGATTATGGCTGCAAAATATCTTTAAGTTTGCTGCACAAATTCAGATCTAAGCACAAAAGACATTAAGCAGATAAAATATAATATGGCTCCATAAATCCAATGGACAAGACAAGAAGAATGTATTTGAAATAATTTTGTATTATATTAAAGAATGGGGCACCTGAGAGGAAAACAAGAAAGGTGTCTTCCGGTTCTCCTCAGTGGGATGGGTTCTTGGAAGTCCTCAGTGTTTCAGATCTAACATTTCTCTCTCTTATGGATGTAGAAAAGCAAACATAGAACTCAATGGGAGTTCACAAAGCAAAATGGAAAATGGTGACCAAGAGAAGATCTAGAGTGATCTAATGCAATGAAGGTGACTAATGAATGGGGAAAACCCCCCTATTTATAACAAAATATTAGGGTGGTCTAGAACTCGGTGCATGAATAAAATATTATTAATCGAATTCTAGAAGCACCTTTTAGGAATATTTTATTATATTTGTTAGAGGGAAAAGGATTCTTGACTTGGGTCAATTCCTTTATTTATAAATAATAAATATATAAATGATTTATTTATCATTTTAGGGGAATGATGGGAATATAATTAAATAAATAATGGTTTATTTGATTATTTATGGATGATTTAGTCAAATTTAACTAAGAATATGATTTAAATAATGATTTAAATAACTTGTTCTTAGGAAATAATTAAATAAATAAGGATTTATTTAATTAATTTCTTTGTTTTGGGTTAAATATGACCAAATAAGTTATTTTATATGGTGAAAGAAATTTTACTTAGGGTAAAATTGGTCTTACATGGTGTACTTGGGTTCATCTAATAATAATAGGTTAGATGACCAAAAAATGGTGTAACAGATTGCCCCCCAATGTACGAGTGTTAGGAGAAAATCGTATGACCGAAGTACGTTGTAAGAAATCAATCACTAGATATCAAAAGGGAAGTGAGAGAGAGAAGTGTAATGTTGTATGATGTGTTAAAGGACTAGACCCTAAGGAGATGAGACTTACAGGTGCAAAAATTCTCTAGTGTATGAAGTGGTACCTGTGCTAAAGGCGGCGGGGGAGGCATACCTATGCCCGCCGAGACAATGTACAAAGAATAAGGCACCCGGAAAACCACGGAACGCAATAATGAAGCATGTGCTGGCCTAAACATGAGCCAGATAAATAACATGATGAATCCCACATACATGTGATGCCTGGAAATATCGTCAGGACTTATACAATAATATGGTAGTACATGAGATACAAATACACCCAAATTCCCCCTACATGCGGGGAAGGGCTCGCAAACTCTGACTGATATGTGCAAATCGAAGAGGCACCGCAAGTGGTTGAGGCTGATATCGTCAAATGGGAGGAGCTGCATCAAGGGCGGAAATGAAGTGATCCGGGCATATGGGGGGCTACCTGCAGGGCCACCCCCTCATGAGGGTTGAGACATCTCACACATGCCCGAGAATCACCAATAGCTGCTGCTGCGTCACTGGACCATCAAGTGTATATATCACGATCATGCTGGAAAGAGCTTGAACCAATGTTACACTGCCCCCTAGACCTGGCTTCTGGAAGAAATGAGTTGATATCGACAGAAGTAGGTCTTCCATAGGTGAGGCAATAAGGGAACCCCAACTAAGGCACGAGGGAAAATAGTAGAGCGACGGACAAGTAGACACTGATGATGATGATGGAATGATGAAAGGTCTAAAGGGGACTCGAAAAAACATGAGTACAAAATGGTATCTCATGACGGAAATCGACACGAACAAGAATAAATATGGAGGCTAAGTGGTGCCCCGAGGAAAAGTGTTGTAAGTGAGGAAATCCGATTTGGAGAAGAGGGAAAGAAAGACTTAGTGGACAACATGTGTCCTGGTGAAGTAGTGAATGATAAAAAAAAACATATGCTGGCTATTTACAAGGAGATAAAACATGCATTTCGAGTGGGAAATGCTAAGGGTAATATCTTTTAAGATAGAGTGCATTGCGAGGATTAGGAAGGGGGTGGCCTTAAAAGTCCTCTAAAAGATATGCTCCCTTCCCGAGATCTTTACTGATAATATAAGGACCTAGCCATAATGAGTCGAACTTCCCATGACCAAGGGTATCGTGGGCCTGGTCGTATACTAGAACAAGGTCACCTTCATGAAAGGTGCGAGGGTGGAATTTTTGTTCATACTGAGCTTTGGTGCACTTTTTGGCCGCTTCGAGAGTTTGCAATGCAACATGATGATCTTTAGCGGCGCGCTCAAGCATGATAAGTCATTGTTCGAGAGGTTGGGTATCAGGGAGAAGTTCGACGGCCAAGTGAAGGGAAGGGATTTCACACTCAATTGGTAAGACAGCCTCCTCGCCAAATACAAGGTGGAAAGGAGTGAAACCGGTGGCGGTTTTAACAGAAGTACGATAGGCCCACAAAGCAGGGAAGAGCATGAGATGCCAATTGGTTTTGTGTTTATTCACCGTTCGTTGAAGCATGGTCTTACGAATTTTTTTGACCGCTTCAACTTGACCATTACCTTGGGGGTAATAGGAATATGAATATTGGTGTTCAAAACCTAATAGGGAGGAGAGCTCATGCCAAATATGATCTTCGAAATGTCAGCCATGGTCTGAGACTAACTGTTTTGGAACGCCGAATCGGGAAATGGCATGGTTAAAGAAAAAGAGGGCTGCAGTGGCTGCCATATTATTGAACGTAGGCATAGCTTTGGCTCATTTAGTGAAATAGTCAACCGCCACGATGATATACTTGTGGTTACCAGCCGATGGAGGTCGACATTCCATGAAGTTGATGGCCCATTTGCAAAAGGACCGGCTGTGACGACAGGATGGAGAGGAGTAGGAGGAGCTTGCGCCTTGGGGGAAAAATGTTGGCAATTGGAATAGTGTTTGACTACTTCAATGCAATCATTGAAGAGAGAAGGCCAAAAATACCCAGCACGCATGATTTTTTGGGCGGTGGCGAGGCCGGAGAGGTGGCCACCACAAGCACCACTATGACAGGCATTGAGGACTTGCTCAGCTTTAGTGTGGGTGAGGCAATGACGAAGGATAGTATCGATGCCGCGATGATAAAGGTCGTCGCCGATTAGAAGGTAGCGAGAGGCTTGGTGTCGGATACGTCGTTGAGCATCATGATCAAGGTGAAGGGCGAAATTTTGGGTTCGCAAGTAAGTAAGGATGTCACCGTACCAAGGATCGTCGATGGTGATGGCAAACAAATGTTCATCGGGAAGAGCGTCATTAATTGGAGTATCTTGGGTTCGGGTAGGCAAATCAGGAATAAGTTCAGCTAGGACTAAAACTTTCTTACTTTTTGGGGTGACAAATTAAAGGTCAAATTCTTGGAGAATAATGACCCAACGGGCGTACTTCCCATTTAGGATGCAGCGACTCAAGAGGAAAGCCATGGGGTTGGAATCAGTCACAACCTTGGTGGAACACATGAGGATATAATGACGCAATTTTTGGACCAAGAACATGACAACTAGTGCTAATTTTTCTTCATGTGAGTAGGACACAGGTGGACCAGCAAGTTTCTTACTGACATAATAGATCACATGTTCGACACCGTTATCATCCTCCTGGATAAGGACACCAGCAACCGAATATGTGGAAGCGGAGATGTATAGAATGAAATCTCCATCAAAGTCAGGGGGATGGATCAAGGGAGCAGATGTGAGAGCATGCTTGAGGGCATCAAAAGACTCTTGAGCGTATGTATCCTAGACAAAATGGGTGTGGGATCAAAGAAGTCTAAGGAAGCCGTGTGCGGTAGTGGCGTAGTCAGGAACAAATTGGCGAAGAAAATTAGCTTTTCCTTGGAGACTTTGTAGCTGGCGTAAGGTACGAGGTAGAGGAAGTTCAAGAATGGCTTGAACCTTCAAAGGGTCGAGAGTTATCCCGTCTTTAGACACGATGAAGCCAAGGAGACGACTGGTGGGAACACAAAAGACACATTTCAAAGGGTTAAGGCAAATGTTATACTTGCGGCATCAGAGAAAAATGGTACGCAGATCATGAAGGTGTTGCACCCGATGTTTAGAGCGTGCAGTAAGGTCGTCTAAATAGGCAAGAATAATATGGGCTAAGTCATGGAAGAAATAAGACATGGCTCATTGAAAGGTGGTGTCGGCGTTTTTAAGGCCAAATGGCATGACTCGGTATGCAAAAGTGCCCCACAGACTAATGAACGCGGTTTTAAGTTGATCAGCATGACGGATAACAATTTGGTTGTATCCGGAGAAGCCATCCATAAAGGAGAGAATCTCATGCCCCGCACACTCATTGATGATTTGGTCAATAAATGGTGTGGGGAAGTTGTATTTGGGACAAGCTTTGTTCAGATCGCGAAAGTCGGTGCAAACACGAATGGTGCCTTGTTTTTTGAGGACGGGAACTGGGTTAGACACCCAAGTGGTATATTCAATGGGGTAAATGAAACCAGCCTGCCGGAGCTTGTCGATTTCAGCTTTGATGGCTTCACGTCTAGAAGGATGGATGGGTCTCAAATTTTGACGAACGGGAATGGCATCAGGCCATGTGTCGATGTGATGTTTGACAATGGCAGGATCGAGTCCGGGCAGTTCTGAGTATGACCAGGTGAAAACATCACAGAATTCTTTGAAGAGTTTCTTGCAGGCTTCAAGTTCTTCCAGGGTGCATTGGGCGCCCATGGTGATATGTTCTTCAATACCTGGCTTGACAGAAATGTCGATTTTGATGGTGGGAGAGATATTAGCCATATTGCCTTCTTCGAAAGCGTCAGGTGTAGGAATGGGGTTTTTGAACCAATCAACTTTATCAGGAATGAAGTCTTTAGATTCGAGGGCATATTGGTCATGGGATTGATGTGGGAGGAAATATGCACGATGGTGCATATCGTCCCATGGAAAATCAGGGTTGGTCATGGCTTCCATGATGTCTTCATCGGATTGGAAGATGGGAAGAGAGGATGGAAGAGGTTGACCTGAGGAGGTATAGGGATGAGACTCCAGATTGTGATGGGAAGGGCTCACAGGTACGATGTCATGTGAGGTGACAGAGTGAGCAGTTGAATGATTAGGAGAAGCATCGGGGGAGGGTCCTAAGTGGTTGGTATCCGAGAATCACGGTGATGAGGAAAGGTAGGAAATGGTAGCTGAAGTTTTGGTCATTTCAGTATCAGGAGGAGAAATGGTAATCGTGGTAGACAGGTGGTCCGGTGTGAGGGAAGAAGGATTACGGGCGAGGGCGGTTTCAAATTGGTGGTATGTGGCTAAAGAAGCACGATACTCATCAAGTCGGGGGCAAAGGTGGGTATAGTGGCCATGGAAATTGCACAAATAACAAGGGTGATTGGTGCGCAAGTTTTTAAGCTTGGGGGTAGAATCTAGTATGGTGACATGGACTTCTGGGATGTCGGATTCTGGAAACATTTCATTAACCATGGTCTTGAGAGGTGGTAATTCTAGACAGGTATGAGTGGCGTGACCAACAACATCACACAGAGCACACTGGATGGGATGCTTGGGAGGCTGAGGAGGGGCAGGGTGGGGCGAGGTAGGTTTGTCCTTTGATGCCCCCCTGCGAGCTTTGCCATTTTTACTTGAAGCAGTTGCAACAGGAGGCGGTGTTTGTTGAGGTGACTGAGGTACCGACGTAGCAAGAGAAGTCGTGGGGATTGGTTGAACTGGGGTCAAAGTAATATATGGTTTAGGTTGACCTGGAGAAGTGGTGGCTGGAGGGTCAAGATACCAGATGGGTATACCCAAGGTCAATTTGGGGAGGGATAGGGTGGCCAAGGTAGGGACCGAATAAGCATCGGGAGGGGGAGCGAGGAAAGTGATCTGAACAGCATGGAAATGGCCAGGAGGAATGGTGTCAAGGGGGTTGATTTCAGGTGAAATCGACCCAGGAGGAGTGGCGGTAGAAGAAGATTCAGAAGGAAGAAGGGTGGCTAACGGGGGCGAAGGGCTAGGAGCTGGTTGAGGTTGAGGTTGCTGACTAGCCAAAGTGGGCGTGGTAAGGTTAGCCCAAGATGATTATATCATGCAAACGTTCACCAAGTTAGGATCAGAGACGGGAGGGGAGTCGAAAAAGGTGCCAAGAAAGGAGGAGTCTTTGTAGATGCCGGGGGAAACATTGGTCAAAGAATCAACAGTTTGCTTGTTGGTGACAGTAGAGATGGTGGACTCGGGGGAGGTTTGAGATTTTGGTTCATGGTAAGTCAACTGGTCAATGGTGACAATCTTGTCATTATGAGGGAAGAACATCTTGCGGTGGACTGCGGATGGGACGACAGACATGGCATAGGTGTAACTACTCCCCAAAAAGATGTTGTAGTCAAGAGGGGCGTCAATAACTTCAACGTCGACACAAACAGTCTTTCCGAAAAGGGTGATAGGACAGTTACGGAATAGGCCAATGGACTGGGAGGCATGGCCATCCCATGCACGAAGGGTGATGGTGGAAGGGGCCAGTTCAAGGGATCTGAGTTGTTTCCAAACCGAAGCGGACATTACGCAGGTAGATGCCCCCTCATCAATAATATACCGGGCAATGTTGGCGTTTCGGATTTTGACTGGGATTTGGAAAGCAACCAAAGGAGGGAGAGGGGGATGGTCTGATTGAAGGGTGTCGAAAACAATCAATTGGTCATCAACAAGATCTACAGCGCCCACGGCAGATAGTAGAGCCCTCTTTTGAGAAGGACATGACTGGAGGAGTTCCAGTGTTGAAATGGCAGCAAGAGATTGGGCCAGATCATCTACTATGCTGTATGAATGGGCAGCCCGACCAGAGGCAACATTTCGGCGTAATGGTCCCTTAGAAGTCTTAGGATGAATCTTGGCTTTGGGCGGAGGGAGTTACAAGGGAAAATTGGGTGTCAATAGAGGTTCTGTAGGACCTGACGATGGAGACTCAGAGATAGACAGAACAAGAGGTGTGGAATACTGACGGGACCGAGTTTGAAGGTTGAGGTCGACGGTGAGAGGTGGGTCAGAGGCCATCATAAGAATCTGGTAATCAGAGGAACCAGAAGGGGAAGGCTGAGTGGTTACCGGGGCATGAGGTGGTTGAGTGGCCACGAATCCTTGTTGAGGGAAAGGATCGGTAAACACAGCGGGTTGAGAAGTAGCTGGGGTGGAAGGGATAGTAGGGGACAAGTGTTGTCCCCGTACGGTGGCCTGAGAATCCCACATCTGCCTCATTTGTGGTAATAAGGGACAATCATGAGTGTAATGACCATAAGCAGCGCAACACGAACAGGGCTTATTGGTGCGAAGTGGCCTGTCTGGCTTGGGCTGAGAACCCTGTGGCTGGTTAGCAGTGTGAGGATCAATACTTGAAGGATTGGGTCCAAGAGTACCAGGGGCAGATTGATTTCCTTTCCTCTTTCTTTAAGAAGGAAGAAAATTAGGTGCCCCCTGTTGTGTAAAGACTTGCCCTGGAGGGGGAAGTAAGTGCGGTTGCAGGGGTGGAAAAGGTAAGGGAGTGGGCGGTCCAAATGCTGGAGGAGCTGGAACACCAGGTTGCAGATACATATAAGGGGTAGGGTGGGTAGCAGTGAGGTAAGCAGGAGGAGGGGGCATGTTGTAGCCTAAATACATGCTACCGGGAGGGGGAAAGGTGCCGGAGGGGCTGGCCCCTGGAGGGAAACCATGGCCCGGAAGAAGTTGGGCAGAGGTATGTGACAGGGCTCCAACGATACTGTCGGCAGAGTGAGATGCCCCCAAGGCATTAGGGCCACCGGGTTTGGGAAGGTCAGGAAGGACGATATAAACATAACCATATTGAGCATAAATAAGGTCATATTTCAAGGCTATTTGGAGGGCGGCTTCTTCGGTTTGAGGGAAATGGGAGGCGACATCTTTGCCAATGGGAGGTAAGAGAGAGCGAAGGAACTAGTCCATATAAACTCGATATTCAAAGGGAGGAGAACGACATAGGCTTCGTCTTTGCTGCCATTCCTGGACGTGAGCAGAAAGGCGGGTTGAAGAGGATTGATGGAAGGAGGTTAAAATCTTGGTACCAATGTCATATCGGAGGGGGAGCTGGAAATAAGATAAAAAGTCTTGGGAAATGGTCGCAAAAGTGGTATGGGAGGAGGTGGCCTGTTCAACATACCATTTAGAAGCTTCGCCTGTAAGCATGCACTGGAACAATCTAAGACGAATGGAGTCATCGGTAATGGAATTGGAGGAACACCACATATGGAAGGATCAAATATGGTTGGAGGGATATTCACTAGCAAGGCCTTTGAACTTGGGAATGTCAGAAGGGAGCGTGGTTGGCATATCAGGCCAACTAACATTGTGGCAGATAGGATCATTGATTAGCTGATTGAAGTCGGGGAGACTAAGGCCGGCCATATACGGGAGCAATGGGGCAGTCGAGGTAGGTCCCGAGGTGGTTCCACTAGAAACAGACCCAGAAGTAGTACTGGGGTTGCTACTAGTAGTAGGCCCTAAAGTAGACATGGTAAAAGTGACAGGGGGGAACCAGGAGTAGGGGGAGAACCCAAACAATCATAGGAAGAGTCAGAGTGCGGACTCGGGGGAGGACTTACTCAATGATGACGGGAAGGAGGAAGTCGACCAAGCGGAAACTGAGGGTGAAGGCCAAGAAGTCTCCGAGAAAGGCGCCTTGGGGGCGCAATGATGACGGGAAGAAGAAAAATCGACAAGGGCAAGGAGAGACAAAATCAATTGAGGTCAAGGGCAGAAAGGTGCAGTGAAAATTGATTTTAAAGTCTTTGCTAGGCGGTGTTAACCAGGTGCTTCTTCACTTAGGGTCACTGTGTGGCGTGCATTAATTTTAATTTTTTAAACCCAGACGTTTTGAGAGTAAAAGAAAAAGTGTGCTGTGTAACTGAAAATAAATCTGCAGTAAATAAGACTAAAAGAATAGAAAATGAACAACTACCAATGCATCAATCTAACCCAAGAAGGCGGGTCTCTCAAAACTAGTCTATAAGAGGGAAAAACATAAGTAAAGCACGCTAAAAAGAGGCCAATAGATCAAATGTCGGGAGGGACTGGGATCTAAAGGAGAAATCTGCTGAAAAGTGGTGCAGAGAATAGCAAAGAGGCAGAGGCAAGGTTGCTGCTAAAAAGGAGGAGATCAGCTAAAACTAGAAGAGACAAGGCAACAGCCTTAGAAATGAACCCAAAAAAAATGATATGAGGTGATTTGAGAGGGAGAAGAGTTGATCTAAAAGGATCTGAAACGAAGGTATCAGATCTGAGAAAAATAAGGTTGAAACTCTAAAAATTCAGACTTTTGAAACAGCAAAGACTCTCCCACAAAAAGTGGAGGGTACTAGAGCCCTAAGGGGCAAGATTCCCTCTTAGTTGAGTAAATAAGATCAGAAACAGGTCTAAATGGGCAGAGACAAAGGCTTGAAAACCCTGACAGAAGCTTCAGACAAACCCAGAAAAGTGCTAGAAAATTTGCAGAAAAAGGGCAGGTCGCAGGTTCTGACTTGATTTTAGTCCAGGTCGCAGGTTTGGGGCAGAAAAGTGCGTCCTCAAGCTCAGGTCGCACTTTTTGGGCCGATAAGTGCGACCTACAGATCCGGCTCTCTCGGTGGCAGATTTCAGAAAAATTTGTCGTGTCAGCTGCGGCTGATGTCTGTCACCTGTGAAATAAGGCCAGAAACACACGGAAGTTAAAAATTTGATTGTTTGAGGGTTTTAGGGGTGAAAAACACCATAAAATAGGAAAAATAGAAAATGGAAGAGAAACCCTAGGGTCTGAAACAGTCGGATATGCAGGAATATATAAAACGACAACGGTCGCAAAAGAAAACCCATGTGGAGTCGCCAATTGTCAGTATGAATCTTTCGTCATAAAAGATCACTTTAGCTACGCATAACAAATAGCCCTAACATCTATTATGGCTGTAAAATATCTTTAAGTTTGTTGCACAAATTCAGATCTAAGCACGAAAGACATTAAGCAGATAAAATATAATATGGCTCCATAAATCCAAAGGACAAGACAAGAAAAATGTATTTGAAAGAATTTTTATTATATTAAAGAATGGGGCACCTTAGAGGAAAACAAGAAAGGTGTCTTCCGGTTCTCCTCAGTGGGATGGGTTCTTGAAAGTCCTCAGTGTTTCAGATCTAACATTTCTCTCTCTTAGGGGTGTAGAAAAGCAAACATAGAACTCAATGGGAGTTCACAAAGAAAAATGGAAAATGGTGACCAAGAGTAGATCCAGAGTGATCTATTGCAATTAAGGTGACTAATGAATGGGGAAAACCCCCCTATTTATAACAAAATATTGGGGCGGTCTAGAACTCAGTGCATGAATAAAATATTATTAATCGAATTCTAGAAGCACCTTTTAGGAATATTTTATTATATTTGTTGGAGGGAAAAGGATTCTTGACTTGTGTCAATTCCTTTATTTATAAATAATAAATAAATAAATGATTTATTTATCATTTTAGGGGAATGATGGGAATATAATTAAATAAATAATGGTTTATTTAATTATTATGGATGATTTAGTCAAATTTAACTAAGAATATTATTTAAATAATGATTTAAATAACTTGTTCTTAGGAAATAATTAAATAAATAAGGATTTATTTATTTAATTTCTTTGTTTTGGGTTAAATATGACCAATAAGTTATTTTATATGGTGAAAGAAATTTTACTTAGGGTAAAATTGGTCTTACATGGTGTACTTGGGTTCATCTAATAATAATAGGTTAGATGACCAAAAAAATGGTGTAACAGTCTGAATGGATTCCACCCTTGCTGGGTCAATCTTTAATCCTTGTTTAGAAACTATGTGACCAAATAATTTACCTTCTTCTAAGGCAAATAAAGATTTCTTGGGATTTAATGACAGACCAAAATTTCTTCATTTTTAAAAAGTTTTTTTCAAATGCTCCAAGTGCTCATCATATGACCATGAAAAAATAGTTACATAATCCAGATATATAACTACAAACCTGTCACCAATGAAGGCTATGTCCATGGCCCTCTAAAATTTTGCACTTGCGTTCATAAGGCAAAATGGAATCCTTGCGTACATGAAGGTGCCCCAGGGCATAGTGAAATCAGTCTTCTTCTGATCTGATTTTTATAATGCTACCTGATTATACCTAGAAAATCCATCAACCATAGACAACCTGTGAGCTCTTGTCACATTCTGTAAGACATAATCCATTTTCAGAAAAGGATAATTATCTTTTAGAGATGATCAGTTCAAGTTCCTGAAGTCTAGACACAATCTTATCTCTCCATTATTCTTTCTTACAGGGACCATATTAGAAACCCAGTCTGAATATCTGAGAGGGACTATAATTTTTGCCTGCAACAGTCTCTTCACTTCTTGATATGCCCGAGCTTCTTTCTGTGTGGTTTAAGTCCTTCCTTCAATGGAATATTATGCTGAATAATTATTTTGTAATATGTTTTCAGGTCTTCATACGACCATGAAAGCACATCCGTATATTTCTTAAAAATATCGATGTATCTTTCTTTGTAGTTTTTGGGAACACCTTAGAACAATTTCACTATTTTGGGTTCCTGCTGAGTTCCCAAATTATGATCTTCCATCTCTTCTTCTTAATGTGTTTTCTTTGAATAAAAAATAACATCATTAGCATCAAATAATATTTCAAGGGGAACCAACCCTTTGGGGAGCATATTATATTTCAATTGGATAATATTTTGTTCACCTATTGACTACTTAAGGTTTCTTATTTCTACTTTCTGCTCTATTTTTTATTCCTCTTGGTCTATCTCAGTGTCTTCAAAGTTTCCAATCATGGTCAGGAACTAACTTATTTTTTCATCATCGTCAAACACCTGCCAATGTTTCACATTATCAGGGATATAAGGTCTATGCCTAATTTCAATCTCATACCTTAACCTTGGATTTATTGGAGGTTTGAAGGTGCTGGCTGCAACTGCTAAAGAATCGGCCAATCTATTCTCCTCCCTCAGAATATACTGAAGACTGAATGCTTCAAAATAGTTTTTACCAGATCCCACACTTCATTCCTATATGATCTCAATCTCGGATGCAATGATTTTTAATCAGCCTTATTATCAATTCAAAGTCACCAAAAATTGAAATACATTGAACTCCCATCTGTTTAACAACTTTAAGTCTTGAGATTAAGGCCTCATACTCATCCACATTGTTTGTTGAATCAAATTATAGTTTAAAAGAGAAAGGCATGAGGTTACCTTTTGGTGATATCAGCAAGAATCCAACACCTATGCCCTCCTTGGAGTAGGCACCATCAAAGTAGCACTTCCAAATCTTCCTTGAGTGCAAATCATTATTTACAACTGTTGAAGAGAGCTGCTTCTCTATGTCTTCAGCAAATTCTGCATCTTCATGCAGCATGAAACAAGAAAGGTCTTATGTTTCTTCACTATAAATGGGGGAATTTCCTACATCTTGCTTGGAGGTAGTCTTCATAAACCTTGTTTCCCTGTACAACCTCCTTTCTTTCCCATTAAAAACCATAATTATAGCATAAGTGAAATCTAATTTTAGTACACATCCCAACTTTTCTCCCCAAGATCTTGACAGGAGCATTCCAAATCTGGTTGGAATGTCAGCAACCACTACATCCATGACTATACTCTTTGCTGGGATTTGTGCCAACGAAACTGCTACATATTTAATTAAAGCAACACATTTCACCCTTTTGGAATCAAATGAATATAGATCCATATAAGGTTTGGTAATCTGCAAGTTAAGTTCCTTCATAATAGACAATGGCATGAGATTATGGGATGCTCCTGAGTCCAACATGCAATTATGTAGAGTATAATTATGAAGCAATAGATAAATATAGAAGGGTGGAACATAGTGATCTATTTCTTCTACATGAGGACCAAAGGTGACCATTGGATTTTCTTCTTGTAAGTTCACTGTGCCACTTATGCCTTCCACCTGTGTGAATTAATAAATTATGAAATTTATTTCTTGTAAGCTGGTATTTTGGCTAATTCTAGAAGAGGAAGCCTGAATTTTGATCTTCTCCAACTCTTTTGTCAAATTGAAAGCATGAGTTTGCTTAACTTTCTTTTCAGGTTCTTCTTCACTCTTTCTAGAATTTGTTGCTTGTTCGGGTACAAGAACAACTCTCTCCAAGATATCAATGTCAACTGATTTGTTCTGGGAAGATTCACCTTGCTGCACAATGCATATTTGTTCTATTAAGTGAATTTACAGGTTGTTTCTTATTATTGACCTATTTCGTAGAGTCCTTTTGTAGTGGAGTCGCCATTGGAGGTGGAAGGGAACCTTGTTGTTCAACTTCATTATTCTGCACTCTAGATCTCTTTCTAGACCTCAAATCATACTTTTTATGTAATTCAGCTTGCATGAAATCTATGAATTTCCTAAAATATTCATCCATTTCCTCTTGATCAAAAGAGACTTTAGCTTCAACATATTCTCCCTCGCAATCTTCCTCTTCATCCTCTTCTATTGCATACATAGAAGATACCTCATCCTCGAACTCCCTTCAGTCATCTTCTGCTAGCTTTCTAGGTGATGCTTCTATATACAATGGAGCTTTAACCTGGTCTTGTTCTCTTCTTTCCCTCTGCAAGATTTGCAGGGGATTTCTTTTGAATTGAGGGTTAAACCCCCCTCTGTTTTGTTGTACTTGTCTTTGGAAGTTTTTATTTTCCAATTCCATCTTAGCTAGCTTATTTTTCATATTTTTTATCACCTTTGTCATATCTTCAATTCTTATATCTTGTGATGATTCTTCATTTACCTTCCCCTTCTCTTGGACTGGCTGTTTCCCTTTCACCTTTCTAGCTGTAGTCATATTAGCTTCAATCTCTAAAGCATCTATCTGTATTTGCTCAAGAGTAGGGGCTCTTCTCTCTCTCAATGTAAAACTAAAATCAATTTCAAAATCCCTAGAAAAAAATACCTTTGCTCCTAAAGGGGTGGGGGGGGGGGGCTTCATCTCTATAGGTAAACTATTGTACAATTTGTCCAATATTTTTACAAACTCAGAGATGTTTTCATTAGGCTTTATTTTAATTGCATTAAACTCTGTCAATGAGTAACCATGATCTCTCTTCTCTCCCCATGTCTGAGTGAATTGAGTTTCATACTCTTCCCAGTCATTTATGGAATAATTTGGTAAACCTTTGAACCATTTCCCAACCTCTCCACTTAGAGATTGCACAAATAGTCTCATCACAACATCAAGATGTTCTACATTTAAATTCTCATCAAAAATGCAAAACAAGCGTAAATTTTTTTCTGCAGTTAGTTCATCTTCTCTAGTGAAATGAGGAAGTAATTTGAGGTA
Source organism: Pinus albicaulis (assembly GCA_034641835.2). Lineage (NCBI taxonomy): Eukaryota > Viridiplantae > Streptophyta > Pinopsida > Pinales > Pinaceae > Pinus > Pinus albicaulis. The sequence continues at coordinate 936,725,900 of CM076572.1, read as the reverse complement.
TTCTTGAGGCATGGAATTCATTGGTTGTGAAAGATTTACTGGTGCATATATATCCATTAAGAAAGATAGTGCTGCCATATTAACAACTTGGTTAATTGCTCCTTGGGTGGTTGAGGTTGATGAACCTGCTGTGAAAGTGAATGAAGGTGGAGGAAAAACTGATATGGGGGTGGGCATATGGACAATAGCAGAGGGACCAACAAATATATTTGGTTGAGCTTGAGTGGAGGTAAAAGAAACATACTCGAAAGAATTTTCTTCTAACTGAGGTTCTTGAAAATAAATGGGTGTGGAAGGAGTATCTTGTTCCAAGAAAAGGAGTTCCTTGGAAATATCTTCAAACAAAGGGTTATGAGAACTAGTGCCAAGAGTGTATAAATTTATTAATACTGATGTATTACCAGATTCTCCTGATCTAACAATATTTATCTTATTTCTAAATATAGAATCCTTCCATTGTTAAACTTGTGGAAATTTAAAACTCAATTGAAAACACATGTGAATAAATTCAATCGCACATAACACAATTGTTTAACAGGAAAGATTAAAGCTAAAAAACCCCAACTATCATATATTATGTATATCAATGGAATCATGTAATAATATCATACAAATCTTAGTACATCAAGCTCTCAGTACAATGTAGATTCATTACACACTGTCATGCAAAAATTTGCATCTCTATGGGCCAATTTCTTGCCTCCTGATAGCCTGCCTCCACTGCGCAATTCTTGCTAAAGAAGACCCCTGAATGAATTCGAATTGGCCCTAAATTTACTGCGCAATCCTCATTGGAAACTCCAATGTGTGTAGATGCATTGAATGCATCACTATAGTCACAATGGATAGTCCATCTCACCCTTTCACCTATCTCTCCACTGGGTCTCCACTGGAACTGACATGCACTGTAGTTAACTGTTGTTTCTATTCAGTTGTTAGTGAGTTATTAGTTGTGAATTAATTAAATAATTAATTCACTTAACTCTCGCTAGTTTATCTTTCAGTTAGACAAGATACAACTAGCTCAATTGAGTTTAACTCACTTAACTGAGTTAAAATGAATAAAAACTCCTCCAACTACTCTTCCAACTCTGTCATAAATTTACCACTTTAGTTCTAACTGAGTCCTCCATGCATGAGCCACCAATAACCCTAGGAATTGTGTAATTCCTTCAAGTCACTGATTTGCCAAATCTGTTCACTGAAATAAAGTGCTCCAAGAGAAGAAGTTGATGTTTATTGTCGAATTATTATTAAGGGTTAATAATAATCGACATGCATCTATTTTTAGATCGACAATCTGTAAATAGACTTCACCCAATATTCTAAAAATAGAATTTCATCTATTTTCCACATTTGACCAACCATCTACAAATAGGATCCTGCAACTTATAGAATATTATCACCATGTCTAAAAATAGACATACACCTAAAAATAGCCTGCGGGCCCCACTTAGTGAAGGTGCTTACTTTTCACTAAGCTCATCATCTTGTTTAATCTCAACACTCCCTCTCAACAAGATAGGGATTATCTTTCACCCCGATAGGGTATTAAAATTTTCTCCTGCCGAGCGCCTTCGTCAAAATATCTGCATCCTGATCTTCTGTAGGAATGTACTGAAGCAACATGATATTCCGATGCACACAATCTCTGATATGATGATACCAGATATCAATATGTTTAGATCTATCATGAAACATAGGATTAATTGAGAGTTTAATGTAACTCTGATTATCACAATGTATCACTGTAGGTTCTAAATGTGAACCAAACAAATTGCCCAGGATCTTCCTCATCTATATAGCCTCACATGCAGCTTGACTTGCTGCCATGTATTCTGCTTCTACTGAAATGAGTGCCATGGATCTTTGTTTCCTGCTATACGAATAAATTGCTGTAGATTCGATACTAAAAACCCCTCCTTATGTGCTCTTTCTGTTCATTGGGATGCCTGCCCAATCTACATTCGTGAAGCCATGCAACTTCACCTCATCCGTCTGTCTGTACCATAAGCCATACTCATATGTGCCCCTGAGATACCTCAGGACATGCTTGCCTGCCTTCCAAAAGAGCTTGGTAGGCTTAACCATCGCTTGTGAAAGCTGGTTCACCGCATAGCATATTTCTGGTCTTGTATTAACTAAATACATGAGCGAACCCACCAAATGTCGATAAATAGTGGCATCCACTACCTCTGTCGATGTAGCATTCTCTTTCCTCCATCCATGGGCTTGCAGTCCTCCATGTGAAACTTACCAAGTATCTTTTGAGCATACTTTCCTTGAGACACAAATAGTTCACCTTCTCACTGCCATATTTCTAATCTAAGGAAATAATGAAGGAGACCTAAATCCTTCATCTCAAACTCCTTTGCAAGATATACCTTGCATTAGTGTACCAACTGCTCATCACCTGTTAGTATTAAATCATCAATATAAAGAAAAATTATTAAAAGCTTACCCTCCACCACAATTTGGTACAGGTTTGCATCTGCCTCACTCTTGGTGAAGCCAAGTCCAGTGAAATAGTTGTCGATCCGTGTGTACCAAGCACGTGCTGCTTGCTTCAGCCCATACAACGCTCTTTTGAGTCTGCACACATGCGACTCACTGTTGAAGATCTTAAATCATTCAGGCTGCTCAATGTACACCTCTTTCTCAATGATCCCATTAAGGAACACAGTCTTCACATCCATCTGATGAATGTGCCAACCCATCTACGCTGAGAGAGCAAGGATGGTCCTTATGGAAGAATACCGTGTGACAGGTGCACAGGTTTCTTCATAATCAATCCCCTCGATCTGTGAGAAGCCCCGGGCAACAAATATTGCCTTATACTTCTTGATGCTCCCATCAACAACTTGCTTTACCTTGTAGATCCATTTCGAATCTACCATTGATATACCCACTGGCCGTGGAACAATCTCCCAAGCATTTTTTTTGACAATGGAGTCACAATCCTCCACCATGGCATCTACCCATGTGGGTTCCCATGCTACTTCTTCAAAAGAATATGGCTTTGTCACGATACACTTGCTCATAAGAGCCATGTATCCAGTAAATGGGTCAGGTGACTGTATTTGTCTGCGCTATGATGTAGGGACTCCTACATTCTCTGCCGCATCAAGCTTCAGTCTGTCAGCTTTTGTGGTACACTTTCTACCTGTTATGATGTTTGGTTCTGCATGAGTGAACTCTTCCACCCCATGAATCTCCTCCTGTGGCTGATCCACATCTAGAGGCTCATCTTTGGGAACAAGAAGTTCCTCCTCTACATGCAAGTGTAGCTCCCTCTCAAGCGACAACTTCATGGCTTTCACCTCATTTAATTTTATATCCCATCGCACCATAGTCATTCAAATGTTTGGAAAATACACACGATAATTATGGGGTGTTTCTGTGTACCCCACAAATATCCCAACTTCTGCAGTCAGCTCCAGCTTCTTCCTGGCATCCTTTGTCACATGAATGTAAACAAATGAGCCAAAAATATTCAAATGAGAAATATCAGGCTTCTTACCAGTAAAAGCTTCTTCAGGTGTACTCATGCCAAGTACTCTATGAGGATAGCAGTTTTTCACATAAACTGCAGTGTTGCATGCTTCTGCCCACAAGTGCATTGGTAGGCCCTGGTCATGCAGCATAGCTCGTGTAATACCCACGATCGTTCTATTCTTCCTCTCTGCAACCCCATTCTACTGTGGGTTATGAGGCACTATGAGTGCTCTTAGAATTCCTTCTTTTCTACAGAAGTATTTGAATTTTTTCGAGATATATTCACCACCATTATCGCTCCACAGTGCCTTCACTTGATTCCCCGACTTCTTCTCCACCAATGATTTATACTCACAGAACTTTGAGAATGTTTCACTCTTCTTATGAATGAAGAAGATCCAACATCTACGAGAATAGCCATCAACAAATATAACATAATACCTATGTTTTGATGTTGAAGCAATCGAGAAAGGTCCACACATGTCTCTGTGAATTCTCTCCGGGATCACCGAAGCACGGTTCTCCTTCTCATGAAAGGTGGTCTTCAAAAAATTACCCATAGTACATCCCTTTCACTGATCTGACTGTGCAAGTGTACCCTTGGGAAGTCCAGTAGAAATCTGCTGCAAAATATTCAAGGTGCCATGGTGAAGATGGCCCAATCTCCTATGCCATAATTCGCCCTAATCCTGGATCACCACTTCTTCTACTTTTCCCATCATTGCAGCGCAACCATCTACCTCTAGCTTGTAGAAATTCTTAACTCGAATCCCTATCATCTTGTTTTTACCTATTTTTTATTTCGCAGGAAAGCTTTTCCCTCGCTGAAAAAAATGTCATAACCTCTGTCTTCCAACATTGCGACGGAGATCAAGTTCTTCTTCAGACCTGGAACATGCATAACATATTTCAACAGAAATGGTTTACCTAACTCCCTCTCAAAGGTAATGGTTCCAATGCTGGTCACACTATATCTACCATCGTTTCCCATATCTATATGCATTTGGAGATCCTTCTCCTCTAAGTCACTAAACAAATCCTTGTCTCTCTTCATATGGAAAGATGCACCACTATCAAGATACCACACCGATCCCATTGAGCTTGAAACCAAGAATGCGATAAAAGATAAATAAATTTCAAACTATGAGGCTAAGGCCTCTCCAGATGTAGCTCCAACAGCCTTCTTGTTCTTCTTTTTCTGTGGGTAGTTAGTGGTGAGATGCCCATGTTCGTGATAGTGAAAACACTTCACTTTGGACAAATCTAGCTTCTCGTCTTTAGCCTTGGATTTTGGATGGGATTTCTTCCACTTTCCTTTCCTTGCTTTGGAAACCAAAGTGAAATTCTCTTCATCATCATTCTTCTATGAATAGCCATCCCTAGTACTTCGCCTTATCTCCTCCTGCACAAAATTCGACCAAAGTCGCTCCCAACCCGACAGTTTCTCTCGTCCATTGAAAAATTCTTCGTAGCTATGCCAACTCTTCAGAAGCCCAAGGAGAGCCAAGCTAACCAAGTCATCATCATAAACTATAATCCCCACACTTTATAGTTCATCCCTACAATGGACAAACTTCGTGAGATATTTTGGAATATTGTCGCCCTTATCCATTTTTATTTTTTCTGAGCTTATCTTTCAGCGCCAACTTCCTCTGGTCACTGTTGCTTTGGAAAATATCTGTCAAAGCCTTCCACATTGCAAATGGAGTGGCTTTCATGTGAAGGCTTGACACAATATGGTCCTTCACACCTTCCAACATAATTCTTCTTGTCTTTGCTACCTTCTTTTTCCATGCATCAAGTCCTGCAACATCCCTAGAAGCTGGCTTAGGAACATCACTATCGATGGAATCCTTCAATCCATTATCTTCAAGCATTTCCTCCATCCTATCCATCCATGATATGTAATTCGAGCCACCCTCAAGGGCATACTCCAATTGCAACCCATTGAAAGACATTTCAATGAATACTCAACTGTCACACCAAGAAATTTCTCTAGCAAATTCAAATTATCCACGAGCACAAAAATCAACACTTATCCACAATTGCAATCTCCAGTGATTAATACTGTACCGATACCATGTAGAAATTTATTAATACTGATGCATTACCAGATTCTCCTGATCTAACAATATTTATCTTCTTGCTAAATACAGAATCCTTCCACTGTTAAACTTGCAGAAATTTAAAACTCAATTGCAAACACATGTGAATAAATTCAATCGCACATAACATAGTTGTTTAATGGGAAAGCTTAAAGCTAAAAAATCCCAACTATCATATATTATTTATATCAATGGAATCATATAATAATCTCATACAAAGCTTAGTACATCAAGCTCTAAGTACAATGTAGATTCATTACACACTGCCATGCAGAAATTTGCATCTCCATGCACCAATTTCTTGCCTCCTGACAACTTGCCTCCACTGCGCAATCCCTGCTGAACAAGACCCCTAAATGAATTCGAATTGGCCTTGCCTTGACTGCGCAATACTCATTGGAAACTCCAATGTGTGTCAGATGCATTGAATGCATCACTATAGTCACAATGGATAGTCCATCTCACCCTTTCACCTATCTCTCCATTGGGTCTCCACTGGAACTGACATGCACTGTAGTTAACTGCTTTTTCTGTTCAGTTGTTAGTGAGTTATTAGTTGTGAATTAATTAACTAATTAATTCACTTAACTCTCACTAGTGTATCTTTCATTTAGACTAGATACAACTAGCTCAACTAATTTTAACTCACTTAACTAAGTTAAACTGAATAACAACTCCTGTAACTACTCTTCCAACTTTGTCATAACTTTTCCACTTCAGTTCTAACTGAGTCCTCCATGCATGAGCCACCAATAACCTAGGAATTGCGTAATTCCTTCAGCCCATTGATTTGCCAAATATGTTCACTGAAATAAAGTGCTCCAAGAGAATAAATTGATTTTTATTGTCGGATTATTATTAAGGGTTAATAATAATCGACATGCATCTATTTTTAGATTGATGATCTATAAATAGACTTCGCCAATATTTTAAAAATAGAATTTCATCTATTTTCCACATTTGACCAACCATCTACAAATAACATCCTGTAACTTATAGAATATGCTCACCATGTCTAAAAATAGACATACATCTAAAAATAGCCCCCACTTAGTGAAGGTGCTTATTTTTCACTAAGCTCATCATCTTGTTGAATCTCAACAAGGAGTAGGCAATGCAGGATCAGGTATTGAAGGAGATTTGGGGTTTTGAGCCTTTTTAGAAACCAATCTTTCTAGATTTGGAAAAGCAGGGACTATCTGCTGTGATGTATTTGACCTCGTGTGAGGCCTTTTGAAAGCCAAAATTTTGAAAATAACAATAACAGCCAAATATTTCCTCCTCATTGAACAACCAGAGGAAATAATGTGAAAAACCCAGGGAAAATAAACTTCGTTTATTTGTCCCTGACAATGGTGCCAGAAAATGTTGTATCTCAAGAAACAATCCCTTGGTTGTGGTAAGTAATCAGTGCTTAAGACATTTTGTAAATGTATGTCAGAATTATAATATCAAATGGCCTTTGCTTAACACCTTTGGAATCTAATTATTTAATATACTCAATAATCTGATGTAATGAAAGCCTTCACAATGCCATAAACTACTGATATCTGAATGAAATGAAAAGAAGAAATGTAAAGGAATCTTGAAGTGATATGATGAGAAACATAATCTATCAGTTTTAAGTTTCAGAGGAAATTCATGGAGAGAGAGGAAACTTGAAATAATATGCTACAAACATAGAATCTATTACTTTAAAATTTCATTAGGATTTTGTGAAGAAAGAAGAGATGAGTTGAAGGAGTGCAAATTAAGGTTGTTTAACTCTTACTCACATATATAATTAAGAGACCGGATGCTACATTACTTCACTTCATTCAAAGAGGAATAAACACAGAGCGAAACTGGAAAGACATATCAACATCAACAGATGCAGGAATCTTGATCTTCTTTCATTTATTTCTTAGAAAATTCAGTACCAAATTAACAATCATCCAGAGGTTAAAAACTCGGAAACCATTTTCTTTATTTATATCTACTTAACTACATCATAGTGGTTCGTAACTCTTGAACTTCTTGAAACTATTTGACTACCTAAACTGTTAAGATTACTTCTACAATCATACTTGAGAAAACAAATTAAAACTAAAAATACTGTTCATTTTGCTGAATGTGATGTTGCTGATGCATCCTCCCAAAGTGCCGAGGTGTCCTTTCTGGTTATGATGCAATGGCTGCATAGCTCTGTAACGACGCCTCAGTGCTCGGCTTTACCTATGCCCCTATTCTTCAAACACTGTCAATCATATCACCTGCTACCCAACTCTGCCTCTTCTCCTTTGATCCGCGTCGCATCACTTCCGAAATTTTCTACCACGTTCTGCCTATTTCTTCATAAAATGGTGCATAACTACATAAGCCCGAACTTGAAATCCTTTAGATTTCATCTTGGAAACACATTGTGTCCGTTCCAACATCGCACTTTTCATTTCGCTGTCTTTAAATTTTCCTTAGTGTTTATCTTTTAAAACTTGCGATGTGCACTATGCGATTGGGTCCTACTCGGCATCACACATCGCACTTCGGCGACCTTATCACTTACCTCCCATGGTGATCCTTTAAAACTTTCGATTCGTGATTTGCAATCGGGCCGCACCGCATTGCACATCACACTTCGACGATTATAACACTTACTCTTCGCCCTTAACTTTTAAAACTTGTGCTGTGCAATATGCGAGCTAGGGCCATGTCGTCTGCCATGTCAGCTTGTCAACTTTAAACTTTTCCTTAACACTTATCTTTAAAACCTGCGATGTGCGCTATGCGATCGGGTCCCACCTGGCATCGCACATTGCACTTCGACGACTTTATCACTTACCTCCCACGCCTATCCTTTGAAACTTGCAATTTGTAGTTTGCGATTTAATCTTCACCGTCTTTCTCTTTGCTCTAGTTCTGCACTTTTATCCCGACCATTTGTTTTTCCCTTTGTGCCTCCTCCAAAACTCTTAAGTGTTTAAGGAAAATGCGCCCTTTCTCCGCCTTTGGGAAATTAGTTTGTTTTCTCCACAATGTAACCCTCCTGAGCTTTCCTAGTGTTCTGCCGCACTGGTCCCACCTGAGCTTGCGAATGAGCCTGAATCAGCCCTGTTCGACATTCAATGTTCTAAACATGCCGATCGGTCCGACTCTTGAACTGTTTTTCACGTGAATGAGCCTGACTCGACCCACCTTCACATCTCATCACGTAATGTTAATGTACCAATATATAAATCAAAATTCTTCTATGACACAAAATTTCACATTTTCTGTCATATATGCTTTTTTGGTGTTTTGAAAAATATTTCAAAGGTAAATGCAAATGAGCCACAACAAAGGTCAAGGGTCAAAATTTGCGACCATTCACCTTTGTGGCCATTCAATGCCTATATAGCTACACTGCCATGAAGGAATGTAATCACCATTCATTTTTTAATAATAATACACAACTAATTATTACTCTTACTTATATAATTTACACAAAATTACTTTACATATTAGCATTCCATCCTCTCAACAATGGTATTAGATATAATTTCGCTCCTCTGCTAAGCTGCTGCACAATTTTTTCTTCCCTACAAATCGTTTGTTCAGTTTCCAACCCCATCATTCATCTCCATCTGATCAACGCTCCACTTTCTATACTCCCTCCCCCATGCTATATTTATTCACTTCTCATCGCCACCAGCATACAATTCCATGTCGCCCTCTTTCCATGCCCAGTCCCTACCCTATCCCCGTCTCTCCTTCCCCAACCGTGTCTATTGTTTCTACCTGACAACCTGTGTAGTCAATATTCTGCCTAACCATTTTCCCCACACAGTCTCTAGTGTGCCTGTCATGCACCAATCCACGCCCACCATACTGTCCAATTACAACACCCATCGACACCTATCTGACAACTCTGGTCAAAGAACGTTATTTCTCATGGATTATTCAACAAATTTGACTATCAACATTCTGACTCTACCATTTCATGGGGACATTTGTGTCATTAACATAAGGGATATATATATATATATATATATATATATATATATATATATATATATATAAATTAATTATTACATTTATTATTTAAAAAATAATAATTAGTTTCGCCTAGAAGAAAAAAAAGTTGAAATTGGGGAACAGTAATGACAAAGTCAACACAAAAAAAATATCAAGAAGAACTCGATAAGGTACATTGACGTCTCGAAAATGTTGTGAAGAAACAAATCGAGTTAGGAGAAGGCCAAACTAGGATAATTGTAACTCAAGAAGAATTATCAAACAATATTAAAAAATAGATAACATTGACATAATGTTGCAAGGAATGTAGAATCAGTTAATGGGAAGGGTAAATTCATTTTTTATTCCTTTAATTGCTCAAGAACCAACAAAAAGTCCCAAGACTCCAGAAAGCGAAGATTTCCCAAATCATGAAATTTCACAAACACATCATGAAATTCCACAAATGCTGAAAATACACTTCTCAAGTAGTTAGTACTATACAAAAATCCTAGAAAAATACTATCATTGAATCAAGAAGGAGCTCACAAAATACAATGGAAAAAACCATAGAGGTGATATTGTGTGGGTTAGAAAAAATGTAATCCATTTTTGAATCAAACCCGCCAATAGGTGAACGAGAGAAAATAATGACCGCATCCAACAATTTAGAAGCCGAGGCATATGATTGGTTCCTATGGTGGTCTGAAAAATGTGATGCTTGCTCCTTTATTTGGAAGAAATTTGTGGATGCTCTAGTAATAAGGTTTTATGACAAAGAAGAAGATGATGTCTACAAATTTTTTGTTCATCTTAAGCAAAAAGGGTCTATAAATGAATACACCCATGAATGGGAAGTATTAGCTACAATACAAAGAGGATTTACAGATGAAAAACTACTTAGAATGTATAAATGTGGACTTAAGGAACATATCTGTGCATAATTGAAGTTGTACAAACCCAAAACTATTGAAGAAGCCAAACATGCAATAAAAATTATTAAACAAAAACATAAGTTAAAATGTCATCATTCAAGGAAGATGAAGACCAACAACAATACTCAGGTAAAAAGGATTCAAAAAAATGTAGGTATTATGGAGACAAATGGAAATTAGGACAAAAATTCCTTAACAAGAAATTGTATACTTATGAAGTTGAAAATGAATCAAACACTTCAAGTAATGAGTTAGAGAAAAGGATAAAAAATAAAAATAATTGTCGCAAGTGTGGAGAAAACTGTGCGCTATGACACAAATGTGAAGACATGTCCTTACACTACTATAAAATAGTAGATGGGAAACAAGTTGAAGTACAAGAACATGTTGAAGAAATCATTGTTACACATAGTTAAGGTTCATATTATGAGGAACCATCATTAGCTGCATTCCATATGTCCAAAAAAATTAGGGTGAAGAAAGAAATTCTTCAAAAATTCAAAAACATTTCACTACAAAATATGTTCCACCACACCTTCATAAGCAGGGGAGCCAATCTTTAAGATGAAAGAAAATTAAGCTTACTACTCTACCAACAAACATGACAAGGAGATTATGTTGCAAAACCATAAAGCTTAGAGGGCTCATAAGAGAAAAAAATGTCATTATACTTGTAGATTCTAGCAGTACTCACAATTGTATAAATAGTGATATTACTAAACAACTTGATCTTTGTATATTCCTAATCAAGGACTTGACCATGTATGTCTCTATTGGGAATTTTTTTGAAGAGATAGGAGAATTCCATAATGTTTGATCTAGGGATACAAGCAGATATATTAAAATTATAATATTAGTAATAAATTAAATAAATTAATAACTATTAATTATGAAGGGAAAGGGTCAAAAGTTGTGACCATTCACCTTCATCGCCAGTCATTGCCTATATAGGCACACCACCACAAAGGAATGTAATCACCATTCAATTTTTAATAATAATACACAACTAATTATTACTCTTACATACATAATTTACACACAATTACTTTACATATTTGCATTCTATCCTCTCAACAAAAAATTCTAGATTTTGAGACATATTACTGATAAGAAAACATAAGTAGTGTGTGTGGTTGTAGGGAAACATGCTTGGTATATAATGGTCAGGTGGTTGCTGGTATTCATTTTATATTGGTACTACTAACAATTATGTGTACATGACAACGTTTGGGAAGATTTGGTACAAAAAAATAAGAATATCTTCTGAGAGATATTAAGAACTTGAACCAACAACATATAATGCTAGAGGAGAGGGGGAGAGGATGGGACCATCCCCTCAAGTCCCTCTTACAAGCATGAAGGATCCCTCCTTGGAGAAATTAGAGGGGCACTACAAATTTTAAAGGCTTCCATGAAAAATTTGGAAAAGCCTCGGTCTGAGTATTTACATACATATGGTGGTGTAGATCCATAGAAAACACCAGAAGTCATGGGATTGGGTTGATGTGGAAACATTTCATGTTTTGTGCTTTTTTTGTTAGCTTTTTATTTCATCTTGTCGCTTCAATTATTGATTTTATGCATTTCCATGTTGTTTGAGTTGTTATTTTATGATTGTTGCCATGAATTTATTTTTATTACTGCCCTAATTAATTTTAATTTTTTCCTTTCATCGTCATGCTTTGGGGCCTTGGGAAAATCGATTGGGTGTGGAAAGAAAACCATGGAGCTCTAGGAAGAGTCGAGCAGAAACCAACATGAATTGAAACATAAGGGAGGCCCTACGCATGAATAAATATCCTTGAAGGTGAGAATGGTTGAGGTTGGATGGATGGGCTGGGAAAATGCCATCCCTGGTGTATGATGGAGCATTGCTCCTCAATGTGACAACAAGCATGATTGAGAGAAATATGCAGGCTGGAAAATGTTATTGTGAACAACAAGAACAATAAATTTATTCTAATGAACTGCTGATTATCGTAACAACAATAATATTAGTGAATGGTTTTAGTGATGGTAATGAGGTAGAAGATAAAATAAAGGAATTTGGGTAAAAAATTCCTTCACCGAATTGGGAACTGTTGTTCTTAGTATTATGAATTCTTTGCATGGATTCAAGAGGTTCTATCAACCTTTACTTTTATTAACATATGTGAATATGTGTTATGCTCATAAATATGTTGATGATTAAACGAAGGAATGAAAATTCCATTGTATTTGATAGGTGGTTGTATAGAATCATTCTTGTGACAAATACACACACACACACACACACACATACACACACATACACACATACATATTTGGGTTAAAATAATACGATTATCCAATGAGATTCCACATTATGTGAGATATCCATTGAGAAAGTGGGAATTATTGCTGTTAATTATTTTATTAACATGTGATTATGACTTTTATGCGGCCATGTGGTATTATGTATATGGAAAGGAAATGCTGATGGGAATCCTTGGTCACAAGATTGGGCATGTATTCCACTAAGCATCATGTTGATTCCAGAAGAGATTTCAGTGGACTAGGGATGCTCTGATGATAACCAGGCCGAGAAATCCCATGGGGCTATGCTTGCTGAGAAGCATAGAGCCGTGGTTGTGTTCATGGGGCGAATAAAACAACTAGATACAATTCTAGTTTAGAAATTCTGAGAGGTTAAGACACCCTAAGGCTAGTGGGCTGATAACACTTGATGTAGCCTAGGGGGAGGATTGAGAACACATGTGTGAGCATTGTTGAAAATTTTCTAGAAAGTGCGCTCTTATTCCTATAGAAGGAAACACAACTGACAAAACTCCTTATCTAATTATACACATTTCTCTCCAAAAATTGAAATGAGATTCTTTGTGCTCTGCATGAACCCATACACTAATTTTTTTTCAAGCCACTGTGGTTTAACAATGATGATCTATTGATAACACCTAAGAAATGGGCTTTGTTAATGATATGTGCATGAATGCCTAAGAAACCACCTAGAGGACTAGATTTGTAGATGGAGGTGACTGAAGACCACGTGGAGTCAAGTATCCACACTGAATGTTGTACCTTGGGGATTAGAAAACACTTAGAGCTGGTTAAACAACAACTTGAAGATATTAGAGTGCACAACAAACAACTAGGGATGGAGACTTCAACAACAAGGCCATTGTGGTGGCACTGTAACCTGGTACTTTCTACTAGTTTTCCATGAGGTATGCCATGATTGATATGAATGTCCTAAGGAAGGGAAATGCCTTGGTTATGAACTCTTGTGATGCAAGGAAACATTACCAAGGGATGGATCTATTGAGGGATTGGGAAGCAGAGAAGGGGATGCCTAAACTTGGAAGGTGAGTGACTACACAAAAGAGAGACCAAATTCACTGAGGGAATGGAAAATATAGAAGGGGATGTTATCATTTGAAACATCAATTGTTTTTAAAAGAGTCATGGGAATGACTGATTGGGATCAGGGGTACATCGAGTGTCCCCCGAAAAGTAATGGAACAATATTTTTTGTTGGAGGAGCATGAATCATAGAGGACAACAAAGCTGGACATTGGAAGTCGACAACACTCTGGAAGAAGGTCACCAAAGATGAATGAGGTGTGACAAAGGAACTATAAATTATAAGAGCCAAACGATTGATTTAATGGGATGTTATACACATTGAATTGTTGGGTTAGCAATTGTGAATGTAACAAAAATTGTAAATGACCTGTATCTATAAAGCTCACTGATAAATTTTGTGTTTACGAACATAACACCGAGGACGATGTTCTTAAAGGTGGTAGGGTTTGTGACAACCCTTTTATTAGTTCCCTTATTTTAAATAATATAACCATAATTGTTGTAATCAACTTCCTGTGCTGTTGGGACGTGAATTTTAGAGCTTGAGAAGTTAGAGGATGTAGTTATTAATACTAGTCATGGGATGACTAGTGGGCATTGAAAATGGGTTAATTGCATAAATATGAAGTGACAGGACAAACCCATATACCTTTGGACAAGTCCACAAGAAAAATGGACAAAAGAATAAATTAAGGAGTGGAAAACGTTGGAAGGAAGTGGTGTGGGAAGCTAGCATGAAAACACTCCCATGACCACACTCAATGAAAAATCACAACCACTAGTAGAAGAATGGCCATGAATGGAACACACAAACACACCATGACCATACAGTTATAATGGTGGTAATGGTTGTGGGAAGGAAAAGACATGATGCACAAAGAAGGAGAGAGTTTCAATGGTGCGGGAATACACGTAAGAGGGGGAAGAACATAGAGAGAGTTCATAGGGAATAAATCACTCTAGTGGTAGCCCTATTGAGAAAATCAAGAGGGATTGCTAGCTGACCATCACAAAGCAGTGGCGTGCACAAATCCATTCCCCTTGTCACCATCTTTCACAAATCCCTAATCATGTACCTTTCATCCCTTATAATTTAAACCCTCAACTACCCTATCTGAGCCAATTTGAGTACCAAAGCTCCCTGCAAGCCTACTAGGGTGCGTTCACCTAAAATTTGCTCCTGTGTGGTTAACACTGATCACCAACAAGTAAGACTCCTTTGCACTTGTGTTGGTTCTAAAGTTTTGGGAGGATGAGCAAGATTTCGAAAGCTTCACCTTCTAGGAGTTTCCAGAATTTGTTTCAACTACTTACCTTGGATTGACATTCAAATCCTATCTTACCCTACTTTGGAGTTTTCACCACTTATCCTTTAATCCTATCCCTCCATCAAATGTGGATCTAAAGCCCTAGAATGGTAATTGGATAAGAAATCCAAACTTACCCCTCTCTCCTATATATTTACCCTCTCATATGATAGAGGTAATGGTTGACTTTGGAGAGTGAATATGCACTTATGATGTTGTAGTAACTAGTTATCATCTCATGCATAGGGTGACTGGAGGTGCATATCATGACAAGGAAAGGACAACTCAACAAATTGGAGGATCTATTCTATAAGATCAACTGCTACTTATGGTTGTAATATCATTCTATTTACATTAATGAAAATAATTCTCTATTTTCCTATATGTGATATTGATTCATGTATTTCAATACCATGTTGATCTAATGAATAGAGTATTTAGATGATACTACATGCATCTCATAGTTTTATTGGCTTGTGTTATCTGACTGTGTAGGTTCTAATTTTGGTGGTTGGAGATGGAATAAGTGCTTCCAACCTAAAGAAGGAGCAAAGTGAGAGACAATTTCCAGGTAGGCATCACTCCATCATTTATTTACTTTAAGGAAAAACATTGGGTTCCTTGTCTCTCTGTTTTTCTAGGCCGACCACCAAACATATGGGATATAAATTTGTCTGTAATCATAAATCCTGTATAAAAAATTGGTGACCATACTAGGGAACAGAGTATTCCCCTAGTGGTTTTCATTGTCCTTTGTGTTTGATTACCTCCTTAACAGACCTTTGTTGCATCATCCAACCAAGAACAGACCTAGGAAGTGGATTCAGTCAACCCTTTTCGAAATTTTTCTGTTGGAAACCTCTTGTTCAAGCCCAATGCTCCCCTAGTTCCTATGACAGAGCATTGCACCTCATCTTGGCCCACTCTATCCCAACGTTGCCAAGCATTGGTGCTCTCTCTACACGAGAGTTGGTCCCTGTTTTCACACAAGTTTTGCCTTGATTTTTGAGCCTCTCATCCATCACCCTGCTTCCAACTGAGTTTCCTTAGGTCTTTAGTGTCTCATGGTCTCTCTAAAACTACCATTCAATTTGAATTTGTGTTTTTTTTCCTTTGATAATAATTGGTTTCAATTTTTCTTTGTTATTATTGTTTGATCACTTGAAATTTTTTTTTTTTGATGGCTGATTGCTTAGATGAATTTTTGTTTGACTGCTTCTTCTGAAAAGTGTAATTAAACATTTGCATCTTAGTTTTCCTCATTTCAAAAATTAAGTGTGGTGAAAAGAATTTTTTTGCATATGGAATTTAGGGTTTTGTATGTGCATTAGATTAGGAACAATCAAATGAAAAGGAAGATTGCATCTTGCATCTTGTTTGCTGCATATTTTGTGCTACATCTTGATTGTTTCTTCCCTTCCCTATCTAGATTTTCATTGAAAGATAAAAGATTCATGTTTTCTCATGCCATATTTGCATCTTAGGATATTCAGGTTACATCTGTGGTAAGCCCTAAAACTGTAACTTAATCAAAGATAAACAATAAAATTGATTGAATCAACCTAAGGTGCATTTGTAACATTAACACAAACATTTAGAGGTCTAGGCTAGAGATGTGTTATGGCTTCATTAAACATAGGAGCTGTATTTGTTTACCAGCGTTGCATTTCGGGGTTGAAATCTCGTTCCACGTATGTAAGTGTATAGGATCGTTCTCCACGTACCTTTGGGTCTATAGGATGGCGATCTATGCATGAAAATTATATGGGAACGCTCTCATCGACTGATTAAACATTAGATGAAACTACTACGAAATTCACTCCCATGTACCATCTAGTATATTTTTGGAGTTCCCTATAGGTTTCTATCCATCTATAAGTAATCGAGTATGTCGCCTTGTATACCGTGATACACTGAACACACCATTCGGGGAGATTAGCTGTTGTACGTTGAGTCCTTGGTTTGCCAAGGTGTATATTGCAGTTCATGGTTGCTTGCTAATCCTTTATGCTTAGATTACCCTCTTTTTGATTTATTTATTTCGTGTTAATAAAATTTATTATCCAACATGGAAGAAAAAAATCCCCCTCCCCGTTGTTTGCATAGAATGCAAAAAATGCCTCCTCTATCTCTAGAGGCTACTCCTAACTGACGTCCAAAAAATAAGAAACCACAAAATACCGAATCAGGAACTTCAGAAAATACTTCTGGCCCCCCTCTTGATGCTGAATTTCCAAAATAATATGTCCCTTTTAGTTCCAAACCCGAGATTACATCAATCCTTATTGGTGACACTGACACAATTGAAACATAAGATCTTGAAACTCTATTACCTGAGGTCACTGAACTTGACCTCCCTGAGTCAGACACTTTATTTCCTAAGGTAATTTAACCTGAGGAGCCTTAACCATCCTCACCTGATTCAATGAGACCTTCCTCTACTCTTCTGTTGTCTCAGGAAAAACCAATATCTCTTGGGCCTTACAATGAACCTCCTCCATACGGTCTTTTGAGTATTGAAGATATCCCTCAAGAAGAGCCTCATCCTTCTTCTCCCTTTCATTGGGAAGGACCTCATTTGTATCAAACCAAGCCTTTTCCACCTGTTGACCACTATTTTTCAACGACCCCATAGTAGTACACCCCTTTTTCACAAAAGGGATCTATCATATTTGAGTGTTCGTGCCATTCAGATTTCATCAATCAGTCGACAGTTTTGTAAATGATGTAAACCCATTCTGCATGTTTATAATGTAAATGATCTTAGTAAGACCATCATGTATGTAACAACCTAGGTAAGCTTGGTATTTTGGTGACAATTTATATCCTACGAGGTTTTACGTCTCACTGATTCATCTGTGTCTCTAAACACAACTGATCGACAATTTTTTTCCCCTCCAGCCTCACCCCAAAACTAGGGTGGATTTTGTCATCAAGATACTAAGTGAGTCCTAGTTTTTTTAATCAAGTCTTTGTAAAGTAATCTAGGAATGATCTTAGCTAATTAGATAGATCATTTTATTACAGATTGCTAGGTCTACTAGATAATATTTTGAGTCGCAGAATTGGGTATATTATTGAGGGTCTATTACGATGGGTGTTCCCCTCATGGTTTAATGTATTAATCTTATGTAAAGAGGGTTGGAAAAATAATTAATGCCCTCATAAGTCAATTAATTAAATTTTCTGGCCAAATTAAATTAAAAATCCTAAGCCATAAATTTAATTAATTTTATGTCCTAGGTCAAATTAAATTCTTCAAAGGCAAAATTCGTGGGTCTCTAAAAAATAAAATTTTAAAGGTCCTGGGCCAAGGGAATATACGAAATTTTGAGAAATTTTCGACCCTTGGGCCTCGGTATTTAAGTCAAAGTCAGTTTTTTGAGGTAATTAACTCAAAAATATTATTTTCGAGTTAATTAAAAAGGAATTAATTGAAAAATATGAAATTCCTCAAAAAAATTATAATTTTGACCGACGAGATTAAAAGATAATCAAATCATTTTCGACGGTCAAGATTACTTTGATGGGGATCAAGCGAACTAGCCGTTAGAGATTTTACCTATAAATTAGAGGTCAGTGTCAGTCTGATTTTTCATCCGATCTCTTGATCGTGTACCATCTCTTGAAGCTCTCCTGTAATACTTTTATGGAATAATACAAATGAAGTCTTTGGGGTTTTACTTGATGGTTATGTTCCTCTTCGGAATTTTATGGTAAGCTTGTTTTTTATATTATGCTGGTAATTATTTCAATGAATTGTTGATTAATGGATCTTGTAGAGTAATCTATTGCATAGGTATCTTGCTTAGGTTACTGGTGTTAGCCATTAGTAAATTTTTGACTGAGAAAATGATGGCTAAAAATAAGTCCTAAGCCTTCAAGAGATTGTTTTCATGAAAAATTGCTCATCCTTGAAGTCTTCTTGTGCTGTTTGAACTTTGCAAGTAATCTTCACTGTTGTTTCATTATAAATAAACCAAGTTAAAACCACTGCCCCCTGCAAGATTGTTCCCCAAATAACCTCCTCTTTCATCAATTCATTCACTCATCTTGACCCTTTTTATCCTCCATCTACCTCTGAAAAATCCCCTTTTACCCTTGGTTTTTCCCTTCAAAGCTAAGAAATTTCCTTTATCAGTTTTGAAACCCTCCTTTCCCTCTTATCGAAACCCCTAAAAAGCCTAAAAACCAATTCTTCAAACATAGGCCTTAAGCCCCTTTTGGGTTTTTAGCCCCTAGCCCCTTCCTCCATATAACCTGGCCCTGTGACTAGGTGCCTAAGCCTTCAACCCCTTCATCGCATCGGCCTTTTCTTTTATAAAGCTCGTTGTTCGCTTAAATTTTTCTTTTGATGCAATCAACCCTTCTTCCATCGACTCCTAGTCACATACCCCTCCACGTGACCACAACTCGGCGCCTGTGTTAAACCCCCATCGCATTGAATTTTCTGCAAGAAACCTACCTTTGCTTAATTTTTCACTCACTCCTATAATAATGCTTTGATGAAATCTCAGCTGTAGATATATATGAGCTAACGGTCCTCATTAAACCCGATCACACAGTTCCGCCAAGGCCTACCATCCACCATATACAAATGCCCGCCCAATCCTACTATGACACCTGGCCTCTAGTCAAGCGACTCATCGTGTAAATTTTTATCGTGCTCATTCCTCATCATTGGATCTAGAGCATTTGATCCAATGGTTGATGACGCATATCGCAAATTTTTTGTGCCCAAGGTTTAACGCTTCAAAATTTTGCGTTACCAGCGATATCGAAAAATCCATGTGGCGAGCGGTGAATGGAATCACATTGCCTCCGGGAAAAACCATTTACTGCCCGAAGGTCGTGCGATAACCACTTGTGGTATTACGGAAACCAATTTTCACCCAGATCATGCCAAATATAGTTTAAATTTCATTTTCGCCTGTTTTCCTCCATTAGCTTCCTTCGCCGACATAATCACCCCTCCTCTGCATCGCTCCTCCGCTCCGCCCAGCCTTTGAAAGAAGTTTAACCTCTGAACGCAGGATTTATCTAAGCATTTGTTTTATGTTGTAGGTTTCATGGGAAATAAGCTGTAAAGCCATCCCACAGTCATGATAAAGTGAAAAATGGGCCAAGGATGACGATCCTCAGGCCAAAATTCATGCAAAAAGGGAAATCCACTGGGTTCACAATCATGGTTTGATCCGTGCCTCATGAGCATTGGTTATACCATGAAACCCTCGACGTACCCATACACCTGTACACCTACAAATGCAGTGATGAAGGATTAAGGAATATCAGCCAAGCCAATAAAGTTAAAGGGTTAAAGACATAAAGGCTGAAGATCAAAGAGCTTAACCCAATAGATGAAGATAAAGCACAAATTAAAGGCAGATCAGTGCTTAAAGCCACAGAAGCAGACAAATCAACAAAAGAGCCTCCGAATGCCACATCATCGAAAACATAACTCCTCAACTGCCACCAACAGACTTATTTTTGCAAAAGAATACACAATGAATGCACAGTTAGAGATCTTTTGCCAAAGATAGCTCAGAATTTATGATCAGTCTACCAAAGCCCCCAACGTTAACAAAAATAACTAAGGTTGATGAAACTTAATGTAAAATTCATTAAAATAGAGATGAGCACTCGAAATATTCTCCCTTAGACCGCCCAAAGGTCAAGGCACCATTACTCTGTATTAATGGAACTAATGAAACCTTCTTACACTCCACCTCCTCATTCTTCTATAAATACTGCTATGGAAGATAGTATGGAGGTTGGTCTCTAGATATTTGTTGCATGTAAATAGCTTTCTGAAGCTATTGTAGCTCTGTTTGTAATTGAAGACACATAAGCTGAGATGAGAAGTTTGAAGCTGTAGAGACCCACTAGAATTGAAGATTGTAACTGGTTTGAACATCAAATACAAATAGCTGATTTATGGGATCCTTGTCTATGTCAATGGTGATGTATTTCTCACTGTAAATTGTTATTTTTCTTTTTGTTTCCATTCTGTCCACTTTTCTGTGATAGAGAACAACAAATATAGATTAGGATTTACTTCTGAAGTACCCTAAATCTCACTAAAAATCTTTATCCTTTATGTTTTCTGCTGATTGTTTATCTAAATATGATTCAATAGAGTATAACCAGTGAAGTGTTGGTGAGCCCATGTTTCCTGAGTACAACTTGAGACATTGTCTTTGAATGTTCTTGATAAGTTTCCTTTTAAAGATTGAGCTAGGGAAGTCTATGGTTAGCCCTGTCCTCTAGTTTCTTCTCCAATAGTTGCTTTGAAAAGTTCCCTTAAGAGTATGTCAAAAGCAGGCTAGTTTCAAAGTACTTACCTGATTTTAGACTACTTTTTGTGTTTATCATGAATGTTTCCCCTTTGAATATGCTGAAAGCAGGCTAAGTTAAAAGTCTTTACTTGATCTTAAGCTATTTTGTGTGTTTTAAATGTTTTCTCTTGAAAGCACATCAAAAGCAGGCTAGTTTAAAAGTACTTACCTGATCTTAGATTAATTTTGTGTCTTTCCTTAAGTGCATGCCAAAAGAAGGATAGTTTCAAAGTACTTACCTGATCTTAGGCTGTTCTTTGTTTCTTCATCTGTTTGATTTTCCTCACTCCACTTTTTAATGTTTCATTCCATAAAATCAACTTAAAGAGATCCTTTGAAATAGATGACTTGCCCCATGGACCACTCTTGAACCTTGTTGTTTCAATTAAACCCTATTATGACTCCATAGCCCAATGGATTGATGCTGCTCCTTGCCTATTTTTTTAGCTGAACCATTCCTTCACCTACTCACACCTTCACCCTTCATAAAGACTTCCTTCATCTTCATAATATCCTTGCCCAGCCAAAACAAACAAAAACCCTGTTCTTCATAACTAGCCTAAAATCACACTTCAAGCCTTGAAGATCACATCTTTAAACACATAAATAGAGAGATCCCTCTCTGAATCAAGGATGGTTAGGTCCTTAGATTCCAAAGCGATTTTGATGTAGGCTCTGCAGCGTTTGTACTTGCCAATCTTGCAAACTATGGAGTCCCAACATACTGGAAACCATACTGGGGATATTTCTGAGTAAAATCCTTTAAACTAAACACTCAGTATTCAATGCAGTATAAGTAGTTTTCTTCAAGTACTACCAAGAAAATGGTGATTATGATAGGACTTAGCTGAATCAGTGAAAAAATAAGTGACCCTTAGGATTCTCATAGAGCCCTATCAAACCTTGAATAAATCAGCTAAGTAAGCCACAAGAGTAAACTCTGTTTGTTTCATCACCGTAGCTAAGTGCTGAAATAGATTTAAGACACTCTCATAAACCACAGGACTGTAAAAACTCAGAAAACCAAAAAATATTTCAGATTGGTATTCAAACCTATTAATGGTGGTGGACCATAAAACATTTTACCTTCAAAAGCTAAAAATTTCCACCTGGTGACTCCACAATCTTAAATAGACCTAAAGACTCCACTGGGAAACCGATTACTAATTATAACATCATACAAACTCAGTTTATGAAACTTTGATGATTAAGTTTTCTTGTCAAAAGATCAGTTAGCCTAACAAAGATTGTCATATTTGGGTAAACATTTCTTAACATTAGGTCTGAAAAAATAGCATAGTGGCTTCTAGAAGAGTTCATACTAGAGCTTATCTCAACCCAAACCCTCCTGAGATAGTTTATAATCCAGAAAGTATACTTAGGAAGTCTCCTAAGTCTAACATTTCAACTATTGTCAGGACAATCCATAGAGCTAGTTCTGTTCCTGAAAACCTTACAGCTCTACAAGATTCACAAGTTGACTTAAGAAGCCCACATAGAACTAGGTCACTTGATGATATAGATCAGATAGACTTTGATTCTCCACCTTCATCCCAAGATAGAGGTGAACACCCTAGTAGTAGAGAATCCACCCCACTTGATTTCCATACCATTCATAATTTCAGTTTCTCTCATCCTAGATCTGCTCAACAGTCTCTTGCTAATCCATCCACTTCTGTTATCCATACAACCACTGTTCAAACTACCCCATTCCATCCACCCCCTCCCATCTTACATCCTCCACTTGTAAACCCCCCACTTTTTCCACAAACTCCTATCATGGCAACATGGTATGCTCCCCTAGTCCTTCCTTTACCTTTAGCCAATCTGCCACAGGACTATCAGTCCAAGATACCATTATATGATGCCAGTAGTGCTACTAATGCTTCAAAACATGTGGATAAGATGAATGACTATTTTGACAGAAATGAGATTGATGATGAAACTGTCAAACTCAGATTGTTTGCTCAAAGTTTAGGGGAAGAAGCCAAAAAATGGTTCAAAAGCTTAACCCCTAATAGTATTAATGACCTCCAAGCCCTCCATCACTCATTCCTAAACAAATGGGAAGTTAGAAAAAACCCTCTCCAAATACTTTCAGATTACAACAATCTCAAAAGAAACACCGGGGAAAGTATTCAAAATTATTGCACTAGGTTCAATAGTTTTTATAATGCTCTACCCCCAGACTTGAAACCTCCACAAGGCTCAGCCTTGGCCAAATTTCTTGAAGGATTTAATCCTGAAATGGCTTATCAGCTTAGAGAAAGAGACCTCTTGACTTTAGAAGACATGCAGAAGGGAGCTCTAGCTGTGGAAGTAAATCTAATTGAAAAAAGAGCTAGGATGAGGAATGAGAAGAAAGTATCATTTAGGGAGGAAAGTGCACCCTCCACATCTAGTTAAAAAATGGAGAGAATGATGGAGGAAATGATGAAGAAGATGAGCATACTTGAGAGAGCACAATCCAAAGAAAATCAATTAGCTCCCCAAAACAGAAATCAATCTCAGAATCAAAATTAGAACTTTAGGAGAAATCAACCTCAAAACAGACAAAGAGAGGATGATCAACAGATCAGACCTCCATTCCAAGAAAATTATGTTAATGAGGATGAAGAAACCAATGAAAAAACAGGTCATGACAACATGAATATGTTGGGAGTAAGTAACGAGGATTCTGATCTCATTTAGGAAAGAAAACAAGGTCTATATACACCTTATGATAACAGAAGACCACAAACTGATTATTATGAACAATACTCTGAAAATGCCATCATAGGATCACTTAAATAGTATGACCTCAAAAGTAGAAAGAATCAAGATACTCCCAAAACAAAAACTCTGATAAATCTGTCAAAAACAACCCTGAAAACACACCCAAAAGGACAATTGAAAATCATAAAAAAATGGCTCAAAATTCTGATTTAAACAAAGGGAAAAATGCTCAAACCAATGAAAAAAAGAGTATTAACCCAGTAGCACTAGCACCTCACCTAATGCTCCTGAAAAAACCATTCTAACTGCTGTAAATAATAAAAATCAGCAAGCTGATTTTGCTGATGAAATAGTGACTAAGAAGGCTGAACTAAATATGTTGAAAATCTAGATCCCCTTCAACCTAGAGAATGAAATATATAAAATCAAAATATCTGTCCCACTCACTGAATTAGTCACTCAAAATGTATATAGAGGTCAGATTTTGAAGGCCTTAAACATAGAATATGTTCACAATACAATCAAATTAAATGATGACACCCCTGAACTAATTTTTGGACCAAAAATTGAAGGGAAATTTCAAAAAGGAACCACCCCTCCTTTCTACAACAGCTTAAACATTCATGACAATATCTTGCACAATGCCATGCTTAATTCAGGAGCATCACACAACCTCATGCTTAAGGTGATAATGGAAAAAATAGGCTTAGAGGTAACCGGACCCTACAAAGATTTATATTCCTTTGATTCAAGTAGGGTGAGATGCCTAGGCCTAATAAAGGATATGTGTGTTAACTTAGCCCAAATACCAGCCAAGAGTTTAGTGATGGACATTGCAGTGGCTGATATACCCCCCAAATATGGTATGCTTCTTTCGAGATCATGGGGAGCTAAGTTACAAGGCACAATGCAGATGGATATGACTTATGCTACCATCCATGTCTTTAGTCAACCTAGAAGGCTCTATAGGGAAACCCACATGAAATACATGGTGAGTAGCCAAGAAATATCAGGAAATTCTCCTCTTTAATCCATACACACTAACCTTGACTCTTTTATTCTTTTCAATGATGATATTCCAAAAGAGAAAGAACTAATCAGTGATAAAACATCAAATGTTGTGATCACTTCACTTTCAAACATAGCTACAGCCATTGATAAGGAGGAAAATAAAGGGGAAATTAAAAAATAGTCTGTTGATTTCGAAATTTACAGCAAACAGATTAGAGGTATTGAGGCCAAAAATAGTCATATAAATAATACAGGTCATGAAAATCAAGGAGTAAGACCTCAAAACATTGAAAACCTTGAGGAACAAAACACTGAGAAATGTAGTACAGACCCTGGTATAAAACAGGAAAATGAAGAAAATAGAGAGGACAATAGTGAAATAAATCTCAAATCTGAAAACAGTCCTCTTTGGAGCATGAATTTTGATGGGTCTTGCACAAAAAATGATGCAGGGGCAGGCATATGGTTACAAAACACTCAAAACAATCATGCTGAGGGGCATTCCTACAGATTAAAATTTCAATGTACCAACAACATATCCGAGTATGAAGCTCTCCTTTTAGGCCTGCATTTATTGAAAAAATTAAGGGCTAAAAGGATAAAAGTTCATGGGGATTCTGACTTGATTATTAGGCAAGTAAATGGGGAATATAATGCTAATCATCCCAGACTTAGAGCCTATAGAGATGATGCCATGGACTTGTTAAGAACTTTTGATGAATTCCATCTTATCTTTATCCTAGGAAACCAAAATGTCCTTGCCAATGGTTTAGCTTTTGCTACTAGAACCTGTCTTACACCTTATGAAACCAAGCAATGCACCACCCAAGTCAAATTTAGACCAGCTGTCCGAGACAATGAAAGATACTAGCAAGTTTTTGAGGGAGATAAACAAATAGAAGACTTCCTGTAGTCCAGAAATGAATTTGAGACATCAAACTCTGATTCAGATTATGATAAAGACTGTCCTATTGAAGAAAATCCACTTGTTGAAGAAGAAAAGTCTCCCAAGATTGCTGAAATAAATCTGTTAACCTATAAACCCAATCATAAAATAGAGAATAACACATATTTAGAAAACGAAGACTTAGAAGTGCTGTAGTCTAAAGACCAAAGCTTTCCAAAAGGACTAGTCCCTTTAGAAGAACTATTTGACTTGAATGATGTGGCCAAAAAGCCAAAACTGGAACCCATGGAATCTGAAGTGGAAGAATGCAATATAGGCAGTGAGGAAAAGCCCAAAATAATCAAAATATCTAAAACACTGCCTGCTCACACTAAACTGAAATACATTGAGCTCTTTAAGGATTTTTTTTTGATGTTTTTTCATGGAGCTACGAAGATCTGAAATCATATGATACATAAATAATTCAGCATAAGATACCCCTCAAAGAAAACTAGAAACCTTTTAAACAGAAATTGCACAGAATCAACCCTGTTCAACTACCTCTAGTAGAGAAAGAAATCAAAAAAATATATGATGCTGGAATTATAGTCCCTATTAGATACTCGGAGTGGGTGTCTAATCTTGTATCAGTGAGGAAGAAAACATGAGAAATAAGGCTTTGTATTGACTTTAGAAACTTAAACAAAGCCTCGTTGAAGGAAAAATATCCTTTGCCCAAAATGGATCATATTTTACAAAAGGTAGTTGGTTCTAAAAGAATTTCTTTGCTAGATGGCTTCTCAGATTACAATCAAATATTGGTACATCCCGATGATCAACTTAAAACAACCTTTACTACACCTTGGGGTACTTTCATGTATTTGAAAATTCCTTTTGGTCTAATGAATGCTGGTGCTACATTTCAGAGAGCCATGGATATTGCATTTTCAGCAGAAATAGGTTACTTCATTATAATTTACCTCGATGATATAAATGTTTATTCTAAAACAGATGAAGAACACCTTATACATTTGAGAAAAGTCTTTGAAAAGTGCAGAAAATTTGGACTGTCCTTAAACCCAAAGAAAACTTTGTTTAGTCTCCCAGAAGGTAAACTTCTTGGGCACATCATATCAGAGGAAAGGATAAGGATAAACCCAAAAAGGATTGATGAGATACTACAAATCAGCCATCCTAGGAACATCAAGGAACTTCAATCTTTCATTGGAAAGATTAATTTCTTGAGAAGGTTCATACCCAATTTAGCTGAACTCCTTAGAAACATAACAAACATGCTTAAAAAGGAAGAAGGAGTTAAATGGATCTTAGAAGCAAAGAAGTCATTGAACTGGTAAAACAAGCACTCACCAAAACACCAGTTCTTATCAATCTTGATTTTTCAAAAGATTTATTTATCTTTTCATTTGCATTAGAACACACATTAGTTGCTGTCGTATTACAGAAAAATTTGAATGGACAAGAGCAACCCATTTCATTTTTTAGCAAGGCATTAAGAGATGCACCTTTGAAGTACAACATAATGGAAAAACAAGCCTTTGCCTTAGTCAAAGCCTTAAAGGAATTCATAGTTTACATTTTACACTCTCACATAATAGCATTTGTGCCTCATTCAATTGTGAAAGACATATTGACCCAAGATCCAGATGGAAAAAGAGGAAAGTGGATTGCTGTAATTTTAGACTATGACTTAGAAATCAAGCCCACTAAACTCATAAAAGGTCAAGGACTAGCAAAAATGATGGCTGAATCTAACTTCCAAGCTCTTGATATAAACATGTTTAATGCATTAGATGAACAGGAGGAGTTTTCAACTCCAATTATTGAAGATTATTTTCTGAATTCATCTTGGTATGCTGATATTTTGTATGTTTTGCTCAACTTGAATGTTCCTCCTGGTTTGTCTAAAACAAAGGCAAGATTTTTAAAGCTGAAAGCTGTAAATTACTGCATTTTGAATAAATGTTTATATTGGAAAAATGCCAGTGGATTATTGCTTAAATTTTTGCCTGAGAATGATGCAGATAAGATCAAGCATGAGTTTCATGAAGGAGAATGTGGAGGCCACCTCTACTAGAAATCATCTGCCAACAAAATCCTTATAGTTGGTTATTACTGGCCCACCCTCTTTCAAGATTTCCATAAGATGATTATTGCCTGTCACAAATGCCAAATCTTTGAAGGCAAAAGAAAATTGCTTCCCTTACCTCTACAACCAATCACTGTTGAAGCTCCTTTTCAGTAGTGGGGTCTAGACTTCATTGGGGAAATCCATCCTCCCTCATCTGCCCAACATAGGTGGATCCTCACAGCAACAGACTGTTTTACCAAATGGATAGAAGCCATCCCCTCTAGGAATGCCACAGATTCAATTATCATTTCATTCCTTGAAAACCATATACTGTCCAGATTTGGCTGTCCCAGAAAGATCATAAGTGACAATGTTGCTGCATTTAGTTCTAAGAAGATGGTAGAATTCTGTCATAAGTATCAGATTATATTGGGTCATTCCACAGCTTATTACCCTCAAGGAAATGGGCTGGTAGAGTCCTCAAATAAAATTTTGTTAAACATAATAAAATTTTTTCTAGAAGATAACAAGAAGTCATGGCACAATAAGCTAGTACATGCTTTATGAGCAGACAGATTGACAGTGAAAAAGTCAATTGGAATGTCTCCCTACCAGCTAGTTTATGGAACTGATGCAATATTTCCAACCAGTTTAGAAGTTCCAGTCATGAATCTGATCCAGGAAGTACAGTCTGAAGATAATGATGTAACAAGAAGAATAAACCAGACTATACATTTACAAAAAACCAGGGATGAAGTATACATTAGAGCACATAAATTACAAGAAAACATCAAGAAGTTGTTTGAAAAAAGAACTAAGGCAAGTGATTTCAAAATTGGTGATAAAGTTTTGAAACGGGATTCAAGAAGAGAAGATAAGGGAAAACATGGAAAATTTGATAACTTATGGCAGGGCCCTTATCTCATCCAATTTGCTATTGGAAACAATGCATTTTTTCTGCAAGAATTGGATGGAGCTGAATACTTTAGAGGCCCTGTTAATCCAGGGTTCTCAAAAATTATTTCTATTGACTGATATTTTACTTTCAAAGCTTTTATCCATTATGTATAACACTATTTTTCAATTTAAAGAAAAAGAAAAGACAAAAATAATAGAAAAAGAAAAGAGGGTAGAAATAAAACAAGAAAGGTATAGCCCCATACCAAAAAGTAAATTCTGAAAGTGTGCAAGCTTAAGTGCCACTACCAAAAAAAACATTGCTATTTTAGTCATACAGCCTAATCATGACTCAGATATATTTCATTTTTTCTGTTGATAGTTGAGTGAAGAAGGTCTGCCAAACTGCTAGATCTTGGCTTATCAGTAGATTAGATTAGGATAGAAAAGAAAAGGTTCAAATAAAATGAAAACCTAAACCTGTTAGATTGATGTAAATTGGTTCTAATATGCTCAAAATTTGAACCAAGACAAAAGATAAGAACAACCCAAAGAGATTAAATCTAGAGCTGAAATGAAGAAAAAAAAGGTGACTCTAAAAGCTCAAAATCTGAGTCACAAAGGATGAAGGATGTTTTAAAATTTTCAGATCTTAAGCCTTCACAATTTTGTTTTAAATTTCTGAAAAATAAATTCTGTGGGCAGCTTGTCTTTATGCCATGGATCCATAGCAAATCAAACAGTCTAATCCTGGTTTGATTGTGTTTTCAATTTATGTTTAGAAGATAGAGAATGAAAATGTGCTAGACAGTCTAATCCTGGCAGATAGTAGCTTAGGTAGAGAATTTATGAGTTCAACAGTCTAATCTGAATTCATGGAAGAAATAAGGGTAGACTTAGATTAGTTTTTCCTGTTTTCAAAAAGAATAAAATGTTGATGTTTAAGGTCTGCAAGTCCAAATGCACCTTTTGAAGAAAAAATGATAGGAAGTAGGCTGCGTAGGTAGTTGTTTGGGAAATAACTCTATTTGATATAAATGCTGATCATTTTTCAAAGCTGCATGATCAAAGAGGAGGAGGCTTTCAACGGATAAAGGCACAAGTCTACAACCCAAAGATCGAATTCTGAAGATTCTTGACACCTCCAAGGAGCTGCCATCCCCAAGTGGAGCCACTGTTATCCATCAGTAAATTTTTGACTGAGCAAATGATGGCTAAAAATAAGTCCTAAGCCTTTAAGAGATTGTTTTCATGAAAAAATGCCCATCCTTGAAGTCTTCTTGTGCTGTTTGAACTTTTCAAGTAATCTTCACTACTGTTTCATTATAAATAAACCAAGATAAAACCATTGTCCCCTGCAAGATTGTTCCCCATATAACCTCCTCTTTCATCAATTCATTCACTCATCTTAACCCTTTTTATCCTCCATCTACCTCTGAAAAATCCCCTTTTACCCTTCATTTTTCCCTTCAAAGCTAATAAATTGCCTTTATCAGTTTTGAAACCCTCCTTTCCCTCCTATTGGAACCCCTAAAAAGCCTAAAAACCCAACTTTTTAGGCTAAAAACCCATTCTTCAAACACAAGCCTTAAGCCCCTTTTTGGTTTTTAACCCCTAGCCCCTTCCTCCATATAACCTGGCCCTATGACCAGGCACCTAAGCCTTCAGCCCCTTCATCACATTGGCCTTTTATTTTATAAAGCCCGCTGTTCCCTTACATTTTTCTCCCGATGCGATCAACCCTTCTTCCATCAGCTCCTGGTCACATACCCCTCCACGTGACCACACCTCGGCTCCTGTGTTAAACCCCCATCGCATCGGATTTCCCGCAAGAAACCTACCTTTCCTTCATTTTTCACTCGCTCCGATAACAATGCTCCGATGAAATCTTAGCCTTAGATCTATATGATCTAACGGTCCTCATTAAACCTGATCACCGAGTTCCGCCGGGGCCTACCATCCACCATATACAAATGCCTGCCCAATCCTACTATGACACCTGGCCTCCACTCAAGCGACTCATCGTGCTCATTCTTCATCATTGGATCTAGAGCCTCCGATCCAACGGTTGACGATGCATATCGCACAATTTCTGTGCCCAAGGTTTAACGCTTCAAAATTTTGTGATATCGGCGGTATTGAAAAAGCCACATGGTGAGTGGTGAATGGAATCGCATTGCCGCCGGGAAAAACCATTTACCGCCCGAAGGTTGTGCGATAACCACTCGTGGTATTGAAAAAACCACTTTCCACCCAGATTGCGCAAAATACAGTTTAAACTACATTTTCGCCCGTTTTCCTCCATTAGCCTCCTCCGCCGACATAATCACCCTTCCTCTGCTTCGATCCTTCGCTCCACCTAGCCTCTGAAAGCAGTTTAACCTCTAAACGCATGATTTATCTAAGAATTTGTTTTATGTTGCAGGTTTCATGGGAAATAAGCTGTAAAGCCATCCCACATTCATGATAAAGTGACAAAGGGGCCAAGGATGACGATCCTCAGGCCAGAATTCATGCAAAAATGGAAATCCATAGGGTTCATGATCATGGTTTGACCCGTGCCTCATGAGCATTGGTTATACCATGAAACCCTCGATGTACCCATACACCTGTACACCTGCAGATGCAGTGATGAAGGATTAAGGAATATCAGTAAGCCAATAAAGTTAAAGGGTTAAAGACATAAATATTGAAGATCAAAGAGCTTAACCAAATAGATGAATATAAAGCACAAATTAAAGGAAGATCAATGCTTAAAGCCACATAACCAGACAGATCAACAAAAGAGCCTCCGAATGCCACATCATTGAAACCATAACTCCTCAACTGCCACCAACAAACTTATTTTTGCAAAAGAATACACAATGAATGCATAGTAAGAGATATTTTTCCAAAGACAACTCAAAATTTATGATCAGTCTACCAAAGCCCCCAAAGTCAACAAAAATAACTAAGGTTGATGAAACTTAATGTAAAATTCGTTAAAACCAAGATGAGCACTCGAAATATTCTCCCTTAGACCGCCCAAAGGTCAAGGCACCATTACTCTGTATTAATGGAACTAATGAAACCTTCTTACACTCCACCTCCTCATTCTTCTATAAATACTGCTATGGAAGACAATATGGAGGTTCGTCTCTAGATATCTGTTGCATATAAATAGCTTTCTAAAGCTGCTATAGCTCTGTTTGTAATTGAAGACACATAAGCTGAGATGAGAAGTTTGAAGCTGTAGAGACCCACTGGACTTGAAGATTGTAGCTAGTTTGAACATCAAATACAAATAGCTGATTTATGGGATCCTGGTCTATGTCAATGGTGATGTATTTCTCACTTTAAATTGTTATTTTTCTTTTTGTTTCCATTCTGTCCATGATAAAGAACAACAAATATAGATTAGGATTTAATTCTAAAGTACCCTAAATCTCACTGAAAATATTTATCCTTTATGTTTTCTACTGATTGTTTATTTAAAGATGATTCAATAAAGTATAAACAGTGAAGTGTTGGTGAGCCCATGTTTCCTGAGTACAACTTGAGACATTTTCTTTGAATGTTCTTGATAAGTTTTCTAATTAAAGATTGAGCTAGGGAAGTCTATGGTTAGCCCTGTCCTCTAGTTTTCTTCTCCAACAGTTGCTTTGAAAATTTCCCTTAAGAGTATGTTGAAAGTAGGCTAGTTTGAAAGTACTTACTTGATCTTAGACTAATTTTTGTGTTTATCATGAATGTTTCCCCTTTGAATATGCTGAAAGCAGGCTAAGTTAAAAGTCTTTACTTGATCTTAAGCTATTATGTGTGTTTTAAATGTTTTCTCTTGAAAGCACATCAAAAGTAGGCTAGTTTAAAAGTACTTACCTGATCATAGATTACTTTTGTGTCTTTCCTTAAGTGCATGCCAAAAGCAGGATAGTTTCAAAGTACTTACCTGATCTTAGGTTGTTATTTTTTTATTCATCTATTTGATTTCCCTCACTCCACTTTTTGATGTTTCATTCCATAAAATCAACTTAAAGAGATCCTTTGACATAGATGACTTGCCCCATGGACCACTCTTGAACCTTGTTGTTTCAATTAAACCCTATTATGACTCCATAGCCGAATGGATTGATGTTGCTCCTTGCCTATTTCATCACTTGAACCATTCCTTCACCTACTCAAACCTTCACCCTTCATAAAGACTTCCTTCATCTTCATAATATCCTTGCCCAACCAAAACAAACAAAAACCCTGTTCTTCATAACTAGCCTAAAATCACACTTCAAGCCTTGAAGATCACATCTTTCAACACATAAATAGAGAGATCCCTCTCTGAATCTAGGATGGCTAGGTCCTCAGATTCCAAAGCAGTTTTGATGTAGTCTCTATAGCGTTTGTACTTTCCAATCTTGCAAACTATGGAGTCCCAACAACTGGATTTAGGGTAAGAATATTAATTGGATTGAGTTAGCAGGTAGCTCTGACTCTTAAAAATTTTATTTTTATCTTATTTCTCTATTGATTTAACAGTTTAACCTTAAGCATGTAGAAATCTCTCGGATTTAGAATTGGGCATTTAGGGAAGTCCTCGATTGGACTAGCTGACTCTCAAGGAAATAAGATCTGAAGAGCCCTCCAGATATAATTCGCCGGGATTATCCCGAGTTCTATTTTTGTAGGGTTTTTCTAGGGCTTGTGTCTAAATAAAATTTTATCTTAACTTTCATCAAATTTAAAGCTAGATCTGGCTAGTAAGAGCCTTATATCTTCAGATGTGAGAGCGAAGTCGAACTTACACTCCTCATATCTGACAGATCTGCAACTCTTATGCATAGATATGTAAATAGATTGTATAGATCTATATTTTTAATTTTTTTATAATGATTAAAATCGCCTATTGTGTAATCAAATATTGGACATTTATTGGATAATTATTTCAAGTAAGTGTGATCGATATCTAATTTTGAGAGCTCTATTGTGGATCTGTATATATTTTAATTGAGTAATATTTTTGCATCTTCATAATTGGAAATCTCCCTTAAGTACTTAGTGGTTAGATCATATTATTTTCAATCTAAGTGCTTTAGGTTTTTAACATCACCTTTCATCTTTGAAGCTTGCTTCATTTCGCTCCTTCTTCAAATCATTTTCCTTGCATTCTGCATTCTAAGTTAGCATTGCATAGTAACATTTTCTCATCAAGTGTTTGGTTGTAATTTCTTTGGTAGTATAGTTGACTCCATAAGGCATTGGTATCAATCATTCAAATTCAATAAAATCATTTAATCTTGCTAGATATTTTACAAGTATTTGGTCGTTTAACTGTTTCTCCTGGAATGGTTGGTTCCCAACTAGTTCTCCTTCATTCCATTTCCATAGGGTCTACCCCCCTTAGTCTACTATAAGGAGATAGCTTAAACAAAGATATTGGGGATCAGGGTGACAACCCCTGATCTTAGCTGTTGTCGTGGTGCCTAGACATTCTGTGTGACAACACCACCTCTTCAAACTGCGATATAATATCCTTCACCTGATTCTATGGGCTTACCCGAGGATTTTTGGCAACAATCTTTATTGGGATTTTCAACTATGTCTGGAGCCGATTCAAGCTCCCAAATCACGTCCACAACTATGGTTGAGACATCAAGTGTCGCTTCCTCATCTATGTTCACGACATCGCTAGAAACTCATTTGTATGGTGGCCCATCCATCCCACCTGGTTATTAGTATTTATCTGGTACCTTTTCTAGTGCAGCTTCCAGTCCTTGGACATCCCCCATGTCATATAATTCAATAATAATGTATGGTACTTCTCTTATGAATGCCACACAGTCTGCTCCTCTTCATCTAGATACACTTACAATAGAGCAATATGATGGTCCTTACATCAGTGGACAAATATACCCTCAACATCCCAACTCTCCTTATGTTGGGTACCATCCATCTAGATCGCAATTGCCTCTGTCATCTTCTCCTCCTTATGCGGGGGGAAACATGTTGTTGATATACCTCCATATGGTAATTGTAGGAATTTACATGGTAAGTTCCTTAGATCAAACACCAAAGGTCACCGCTCACAAAAAGATCACAATTTAGTACACCAGTATATCACATGGTTAAAACCATAGAAGAGGGAAACAATCCATGGCCTGAGCCAACGCGACCACTTCAGGAAATTTATTAATATAAAAATAAAAGTTACATATGTTTCTCTCAAAAATGGTTACCGGAAAAATGACCCTCCATGTTATTTAAATAGAGATCAAGGACCAATCGAGTGTTAAGCCATGGATCAAGTGTTGTTAATACCGAGGAGAGAGTGAACCATTGGATCACTACAAATCGCGACCGTCGGATTATAAGTTACAAATGTACATAGTAAAGAAACACACTTTACCTAAATTTACACTAGACCAAGTTATACTTAATTATTTCCTATGTGTCGGAATATCCTAACATTAATCTGCCTAATTATGATCTGCCTTATCCTGGAATGGCTGCGAGTGTTTGGAAAACTACTTCCCTCGTTCAACCTAGTTTGTTTTGGGATTGATTGCTGAATCCTCAAGTTGCACCATCTTCATAAAAAATTCCTATATACCCATAAACACCTCAAAAATCTCAAATATATGTGAGCCAATCTTTACAACCGATTCCGATGGTATCTAGCTCTTCCCAGTCAACACTTAGTTAAACTATACAAGGTGCTTCATCTTCTCAATCACTTGCGCAAAGTGCTCCTCAAGTTATGGTAGGTAACATTATTCAGAATTTGGCGCAGTATCAACTAAACCCATCATAATAGGGGAAAATATAGAACCCTATTGGGAAATGGTATGGACCTCATCATGTGCCTTTCCAAGGCCAGTGAGTCCAAACCCAACCATTCCAGCAACTTTATCGCCATCTTGGGGTTGGGAAATAAACTCACTTATATGTTGGTTATCAAAATCCTACATATCCTGGTAATGAAGTTACTTATTATCAGAAACCTCCTTATCTAGGCATGTAGGTTCCCATTACTCAAGCTATTCCTTCTTACCTAGGTCATCCTCCTCTGGACTTTAATCGAAAATTGTTTTTTGTGGCTACTCTCGAATTACCCGATTTAAATCGGCTTACAAATGAACCCATCGCTCATTCACCATGGTGGCCGATTATTCCCACCAAGTTTCCATATGATATCCCAAAGTTCAATGGGAATCCTGGAGAAGACTTGCCGACGCATGTCATGGCGTATCAAATATGGTGTTCACCCAAATCCATTAATGGCGATTCCATTCAAATTCATTTTTCCAGCGTATGCTTACAAGTACTGTAGCTAAATGGTATAGTGAATTACCTAGAGAGTCATTTCATGGTTTTAGTACTATATGCACCACCTTCCTCACACATTTCTAGTTTCCCATCAAATACAAAACTGGAACATAACTATTGACTAACTTTAAACAATAAGATTCTGCTCACATTTCAGATCACATTCATGAATGGAGGCGCCATCACTGGTTGGTCAAGACCTTTGCTCCTGATCAGTTGTTGCCAGAATGATTTTTTAAATCTCTATTGTCTCCTATACTAGAAGATGTGGCCAAAGGTGGAGTCTTCATCGAAGAGAAAGTGATTTCTCGTGCTCAATATCTAAATCTGGTTTATACCCAATCAGGCATGCTCTATGATAAGATACCAAATGCTTTGCGACCTTTAAACACTATTCCTCTTCCCTGGTAAAGAATCTCATGGCGCTGATGGCATTATTGGTTATGCCAGTTTGTAGTCGGTGAGTAAACCATTTGGTATTGCTCTCGCCACTCCTACACAAAAAAATCAATCCCACCCTCCTACAGATTCTACTTCTGAGATAAATTCCATTTCATATGATAAAGGAAAATCTCAACAACAACCCGGAAGCAAGAAGAAAGTTAAAGGTAAGAAAAATAAATATTCCTCATCGTAGGATAAACAAACAAATTTTTCTTCCGATGAGAAATGAAAGCCTCGATATCCATGCTTGATTTGCAACGAGGATCACATTACTCATAATTAGCCACACTGTGCTGAAGTGAATTAGTTTCTTAAATCATCTACTTCTCCTACTGTGTTGACCGACCTGTTTCCCAATTAGGAGACTCATATGGTTGCCCGGGACCCCACTTCCTCTAACACGGTTTTAATGCTTTCCTCCTCAAAACAGAGATCGGATGTTTTGGTGGCCACTCAAAATAAATAATATGGTAATGTGAATCCACCAAATGGTCAAGCTACTTATCAACCTGTTAGTTCGACACCAACCTCATATGATTATGTTCCGCCTCCAAAATTGACTATCAAGCTTCTGAAGGGTGTTATTCATAATTCTACTTACAACCCTCATTCAAGAGCTGCCCAAAATTACAATGTGGTTGGATACTTGGCTCAATCTCCATCAGCCATGTCCACTCTTGAGGTGTTGAAAAAATTCCCCACCCAAAAGAAGGCCTTTTTGTTGGCTATCAGATGTGTGGATCCATCATATTACAACCTAGTGGTTTTCTCTCATGAAAAAAATTCTCCTCGGCTTCCATCTCAATTAGATTTTATGATTCAGGTCACTTTCCATGGCAATAACATTCATCATTCCATTGTTGACAAGGGAGAATTTACCTTCATCATGTCTATGTCTTGCTGGAAGGTGATTGGTTCAACTCAACTGAATCACTCGACCACCACATTAAAAGCATTTGATGGAAGGACATGTAAACCCTGTGGAATTTTGAATTCCCTCCAAGTGGAACTTGGGGGAAAAACCATCTTTGTTGAGATAGAAGTTATTGACATACCTATTGATTACAATATTCTACTGGGACATACATGGGTTTACACTATGGCTACTATTGTTTTGACCTACTTCCTCATGATCACCTTTCCTTATAAAGGCAGGATCATCGCCATAAATCAACTCAATTTCTTTGCCTCTGATTCCATTGTAACGAGAAGTGTCCCTCTTATAGGGGAATCCGTACATTCCTATCATCATGTTGAAGTTGGATTATTGGAGGAATCATCACTTATGGGACCCCTCCCCCTTCAAACTCCTGACCTTTGATTGCTTATATTAATATGATATTTTCCTCTACGATTCTATCCGATGCATGGATTGTATCGGATGAAACTGACATCCAAAGAAGATGACATTGGGATTGAACATCCTGTTTATTATTTGCATCAAAACCTCAATGATACTAAGATCCAGTATACTCATGTTGAAAAGTTGGCTTTGGCAGCCATTCAAGCCATCCAAATATTTCACCATTACATATTGCTTCGAAAAAATACAGTCATTTCATATTGCAACCTGATGAAATATATACTGTCATGTCAATTGATGGGGGGAAAGTACTCAAAATGGATAGTTATGCTCCAAGATTTTGACCTGGAATTTATCAAATACAAGTCAAAGAAATCCCTAGTTTTTGATGAACTAATGTGTGATCTCCCCTCCCTTGATGGCGAATCTACATTTGTAAATTCCATCCCTGACGAGTCATTGTTTTTGATATCATCATCTAACCTGTGGTATGGATATTTCCTGATTTATCTCTAGGCACAAACTTTCTGACCTAGTACCTCTTGCTCTGAGCATTGATGTATCCAGTACCAGTCCTGAAAATATCCGATTATCGACGACACCCTTTACCATCATGGTATCGATATGATTTTACGATGGTGCCTCACTGTCGAGGAGGCCGATAAAGTTCTGAATGATTTCCATTCAGGAGCATGTGGTAAACACTTATCTAGCTACGCTACCACAAAATATCTTATGCGTTGGTTATTTTTTTCCCACCATTTTCTGTGACTGTATCTTTGCAGTCCAGAAGTTTCATGCTTTCCAGATATACGATCGAAATGTTCATGATCCACCTGCTCGACTGCATCCCATTGTCACCATTGGTCCATTTGCGAAATGGGGTATCGAATTTATGACATGTAACCCTCATTCGACTGGGGGGCATGGATATATCATTGTATGCGTTTACTAATTTACTAAGTGGGCCGAAGCGATGGGCCTACATTCAATAACACTGACGAAACAACTACGTACTTCTTTTACAACCACGTGATCACTAGGTTTGGTGTTTCGCAAGAGAAAGTCACAGATCATGGGAAGATTTTTCGGAATCATATGATGACAAAATTAACTTAAAAATTGGGAATTTCACATGAAAATTCCACTCCCTATTATCCTCAGGATGGCAGACAAGTTGAAGCTACAACAAATTTCTTAAGACTGTGCTCCAACGCATGATAGGGGTCCATAAATCAGACTAACACTTACTTCTCTATGCGGCCTTGTTGGCATACTGAACCTCAGTAAGGACTGCTACAAAATTCACACCATTTTCGTTAGTTTATGGTATGGAAGCAATCCTTCCCATTCCATTAGGGGAATTTTGAGGTCTAAAATGAGCTTCCTAAGGAAATAATAAAATAATAGCTAAACCAATAAAATAATATTTATGAATTTGAAATTCACTTTTTGCACCACAATCCATGTAACCATAGTTAAATTCAATTCAAAAGTTGTACAAAAATAAAATTAATAAAAAAATTGTATTGATGTGACTATAAATAAGAACAAGATTTTCAAGAAAAAGTCATTATCATTGAACAACTAATGCATTTGTCCTTTGGACTTAAATAACTTAAAATAATATATAAATATAAATTTCTAAATTATTAATTATTATATGCTATTAATTAAAATTTATATTATTAAAATTGTATATTAACATGTAATTAATATACTATATAAAAATAATATAATATAATATAATAAATGTATAGGGATATGCATTGTTTCTTTCAAGAAATATGAAATGAAAATAATATATTTTTATTCAAAAAATGTGAAATGGCATTTATTATGAGTACTTTACTTTGAATTTAAAAGTATTTAGAGCACTACCATGGTTAACCATGAGTTTTTATCCACCATTGAAAATATGACAAGTAAGTACCTTTAACACAATCAATGCCACCTCAACCATTAGGGATGATGTCATCCCCTAAAATGTGATTGATTCTCATAAAGTGAATTTTGATTGTACATTTTCCTTAGGAGGCCCATTTTAGACCTCAAAATTCCCCTAATGCCGTACGAAATTCCATCGCTAAAGCTAGCTATCGAACTTCTCCCTACTACCTCCGCAAAAGAGGAGCATATTTTACACGGCTCGATTGGATGAGATCGACCATGGTTACACTTTGGTCAACGAAGCTCATAAAAGACACATAAAAGCGCAATATGACAAATTCAATCCTAGAGTCTTCTAGAAAGGAGATATGGTACTATTATATGACTAGGAGGCCAATATGTTAGGCCCAAGAAAGTTCTAGCCTATGTGGTTGGGCCCATACATTTTCAAACATTTACTGGTAAAAGGGACTTATGAGTTAGTATATCTTGATGGAATTCCACTGTCGTAGCGTAGAAATGGGTTGTATCTCAAAAAATACTATGCTTGATCCCATGCGTAGTACAATATGTACATACTGTCTATAGGTGTGTTGAGTGTGTTTTTTAGAGTTTCCCATGGTTTTTGTTTGATGGCAGGTTACCCTGCCAAACCCACATTAATACTCTCAAAGCTGCATATAAAAATGCATTCACCTGATTTTGTGCTCAATACACATTCCAATCTGGGAAAATTATTTTAATTATAATGCAGAAGCTACTTTCTTCTACATTCAAAAATCCAAGGTTATAAACCATATAAATAAACCCACTTTATGAATTTTGAACTTGGAATAAATTCCAAATTATAAACCCGACCAACACACTTACCAGCTCCTATTTACAAGGCTTATATATGCTCATCAATTTACCATATATGAGTGCATTTATTACCCTAACTTTGATAGAGTTTATCAAAGTATCAATATGCATTATCTTCGAACCACACCTTAATATCCGCCACTCACTAGATATATACTTGGTTTATATTAACATTTATCCTTTGGTTTATGTTTGAGTTCGTCATTCAATTTCAATTAACGTTAATAGTATTCGAACCATATAAGCATTCCAAACTTTGGTTAAACCCCAACATATCAACGTATCTCTTGTTCGGCCCCACACTTCAGTCATGTGGACATTTCATTAAATTAAAAGTTCAACTTTTAATATAACTCAAATGGGTCAACAAAATGGTTACGGGCCACAACATACCTTCTAGTAATCAACAAATAGATCTAACGGTGGATCTCCCGTCGCACTCCAAAACTGAATTGTGTGCACATCCGACGACTATCGCACAACAAAGTTGCACGGTGGTTAATTCTACATTTTCACGCGATAAAAGTGATTTTGGATTACCACTCTTGCCACAGGTCACTTAATGGATACTATCGCGTTCAAAATTGCAAAACTACTTACCATCCCAAGGCTTGTGCGAAACCTCCGATTTCTTTGTTCAAAACCACTTCTACTGTTCAATTGCAAAGTTCCATCTTCAACTCTGCCTTACTTATTTCGGCCTTCTGGTTCCACTCCATCCGATCACTGTGCTATCACTTCCACTCCATCGCACAGTTCTTTGCACCACATAAAACTATTCCGTGCCTTCAATTCAGTTTCATTTGCTCAGTTTTCACAACTATTCAATACGACATTCCACATAATCTGTGAAAAATTAAACTCCCCACTGATTTCGCTGCACACAGTTTGTGGTTCTACTTTCTTCACGACAACATTCAATTCCGATTTCAAGCTTGCAGAATAGAATCTTATAGTCGACCACTGTATATTGTATCAATGAAATTATATGATTACCAACAAACCCATTCTCAATCTAGTCTGCACGCCATCAAGGTTCCACTCCTCTGCCTTTAACACACCATTCTCGAAATGCTGCTCTGTCGATCTATTTCCACGACCTCTACAGTTTGATAATTCAAAAGGCTAGGTTCCTCTGTGCTCGCCTTTGTATTATTTGCCTACTCACTTCATCACTTGATCTTATTTGAAGATCCTGAGCCATTCTCAAACACTTACAGTAATGTGTATTCACCACAAAATACATAATTTCTCCATAAAATGTTTTATATGGAATCAGTCCTATTTCGAAATATATCCAATCACTTTTATACTTCAACCTAGAAGTTTCGAACTCAATCACATAGAGTTCTAGATTCTTAAACCTAGTTCCATATGCACACCATATAGCTCAAAAATGGAATATAACTCAGAAAATCGAGTTCTTCTATTAATATGAAAAACTTAGAAAATCTTCCTTCTCGGCCTGATCATCAAATCAATTGGCCTTGTTCAACTGCCTGTAGGCTTACAGGAACAAACCCCAGTTTTCCCTAAAAAATTAATCACTCACGCTCTCTCCAGATCTGTTCCTTTCTGCCTTTAAGGTTTGATAATTTATACAAATTTGGATGAACCAATTTAGGTTCAATTCCTTCAATAACTCAACAAAATCCTCAAAATCTGCAAACTCCTAAAATATAGATTCTATCCCTAAAATCCTGAAACTGAATCTAACTTAGGATTCCTAAATATCTCAAATCTAAACTATTTGATTTCCCTCATGTTCTCCAATTATTCGGGAACATTTACAAATTCCTCACATTAATTAAAATCTCATTTAGTCTCTCAAAACCCATTAATAATTACATAAAAATCAATATTCTCTCAAAAACACAAGACCCCTTATGTTTAATAAAATACAAGGTATTTTCCGAATCCAATGCCCCTGCATCAGACTCCCAAGGTTAAAAATGATCATGATCTCCTGATCATGTGCTTTCAGTACTTGTCTTCCTGGATCCCACACTTTGTTCTGCAATTGATCATTTGCTGCAATATTTTTCTTCTGCACTTCTCCAAGCTTCCATATCTTATTCTGCATCTTCCCGCTTGCTAAGATTTCACAGTCTGTGACTATCTTCCTCTTGTTGCTGCTGCTTCTTTGCTTTCTTACTGCTGTCTTCTTTTGAGACACTTTCACCATCAGCCTTCTTATCAATTCAATTTCCTGATCTAATTTATCTTCTGATTGTTGTATATTGTTTCTTTCTGATTTTTGAACTCTTATTTATACTCCTGATTGCTGAGCCCTTGCTTGTTGGACGCTTACTGCCACCCTATCATCCATACCCTCTTGTTTTCTGCAACTGAAAACTTCTTCCTGATTGTCACTTGTGACAATTTCTTCGTTCTTTGCCTTCAACAATTCTTTAGACTGGTATTTAAATTTCCAGTCACTGTCATCATCTCTTTTATTCTCCTAGACTAAACATTCTTTAGTCCTTCCATCAGTACCTGCAATCATAAAACAAACATCAAAATTATAAAATCTTTGTGTCTCTTCCTCCTCTGGAAACACTTCAATTTGCTGCTTTGACATTTCTTCTGGCAACACTTCAATCTGCTGCTCTATCATTTCTTCTAGCAACACTTAAATCTGCTGCTCTATCATCAAAACATCACTATGCTGATTCCAATCCTTCAAATAATTTTCGAGACTATCAGCTAGTCTCTCTTTTGCATCATCCTTCTCAAGGATGTCTCTTTTCTCCTGTTCATAAAAATGAACCTTTTCATTCTCATTCATCTCTGCCTTTACAATCTGAACACTTATTCTCTGTTCTTCTAGCCTATGCTCCAGAATACTTAACTCTTGCCACAAATCTGTCATCTAATATGAGAAAATATTTATACAATCCTTACTACCTTCACAAGTTAAGTCTCCTGCTGTCACTATCTCTTCATCCTTTATCAGAATAGAATTATGATCTTCCATCTCTGCAATAGATTTAAATATCTTTCCATCACTCTTCATTTGGCCACTTAAATAAATTAATTTGTCATTATCAATAACAAATTCATCATCAAACGTAACTGTCATATCTCCATTGAAACAATTCCTTTCACCAAAAAAGGAATCTATGAACTCCTTCTGTTGTAATAATTCAATCTGATCATCATTGGAAAGATAATCATCATCATAATTTACTTGGAAAAATTCAGCTTCACTGAATACAATTTCATCACATGAACTATCTTCTTCAATACCTGCATTCACACACAACTTGTCAGTTGTAAAACCATAATACCTCATGGTTTCATTTGATGATTTAATCACCAAATCCTCCTGCTGTTCCAAGCCTTCTATATAATCAGATATTCTTCAATGGTCCTCTCCTCAATTTCCAGCTTTTGGCCATCATCATAATTTAAATTTCCTCTGCTTCCAATATATTGAAAAGTAAAACTTTTCTCGAACTGTGTATGTACATTCTCAAAAGATCCGACTGTCTCATTTTCTTCCTCTTTGAAAATATCAGTAGTTTGTCCTTCTCCACATGTGCTTCTTGAAAACATACAAAAATTATCAGATTTAAAGTCATTTGACCTCTTGGTCTCACTTGAAGTTTCAGTCTTCAAGTCTTTCTCCAAATACTCAATCATTCTGAGTAATTTCTCCTCCCACTGAGCATTTATCATTTTCTCTCTCTTCATTTGTAGCCTATGCATCTTTACC
This sequence comes from Pinus albicaulis, assembly GCA_034641835.2. NCBI lineage: Eukaryota > Viridiplantae > Streptophyta > Pinopsida > Pinales > Pinaceae > Pinus > Pinus albicaulis. Next base: position 936,681,302 of record CM076572.1, on the reverse strand, counting down.
TTTATTCTTACAAGAAAACCACATCTCTGGTCTTCTTCTATCATCATTTTCAATTTGTTAAACTGCTCTCTGATCTCAGCTAACTCTCTCTCATACTCTTCCTTTCTTAACTGTCTCTGTATGCCATCTGTCTTGGCATCTCCTTTCTTCACCTTCATCCTGTTGTGGCCTCTTTTAGAACCTCTATCATATATGCTATGAATATCAGTAGCCATCTTCTCCTTCATGAGTCCTCACTCATTCATCACGGGTTACACTGAAACCTCTGCAATAACAAGTCCTCCTTGTTACAACTTACTTCACCAATCCTTTTTTTGGACTTGGTCTTTTGGCAAGTATTGGTCCTCTATCTTCAGGAACCTTTTGAGCATTTCTCTCTGCTCCTTTTAGGCTTCACTCCTCTACACCCTCTCAAGAACACACATGTTCTCTTTTCATCCAACCTCTGTTGGAATTTCTCCAGGTTCTGCCACATTCCTCTTTCTCTTTAGAAAACCTCACTGGTTTCCTTCAGCACTGCTTTTCAAAGCTGTGACCTTCTTGCTGAGATGCTCCTTAATTGCTTCCATTCTGAATTCTGCAAAAAAAATCCTTAAACAAAATAAAAAATACCTCACCTTCAAGGTTGTTTCAGTATCCATTTGAAATTTATTTTGCAAATCCTCCAATACTCTACTGCACTGCATGTTGCCCTGTCATATTTAAGTCTGATCTCTTTGCCATCACCATCATACCTGTGTTCACATTTTCCAAAACATAATCTGGCAAATCTTCAAAGAACATTTACTTTCAACTTCAGATTCTGCAAATCGGAATTATCATACCTTCACTACATTCAAATCTGCAATTTCTGTTAAACAGATTTAAAATCCCAAGATTTCCTCATTGTTTTCAGTACACATGCATTCCAATTTTTTTTTTCAAAAAGAGCCTTCCTGCTCTGATACCACCTAATGGTAAGTTACCCTGCCAAACCCACATTAATACTCTCAAAGCTGCACATAAAAATGCATTCACCTAATTTTGTGCTCAATACACATTCCAATCTAGGCAAATTATTTTAATTATAATGCAGAAGCTACTTTCTTTCTTCATTCAAAAATCCGAGGTTATAAACCATAGAAATAAACCCACTTTATGAATTTTGAATTTGGAATAAATTTCAAATTATAAACCCGGCCAACACACTTACCAGCTCCTATTTACAAGGCTTATATATGCTCATCAATTTACCATATATGAGTGCATTTATTACCCTGACTTTGATAGAGTTTATCAAAGTATCAATATGCATTATCTTCGAACCACACCTTAATATCTGCCACTCACTAGATATATACTTGGTTTATATTAACATTCATCCTTTGGTTTATGTTTGAGTTCGCCATTCAATTGAAATTAACGTTAATAGTATTCGAACCATATAAACATTCCAAACTTTGGTTAAACCCCAACATATCAACGTATCTCTTGTTCGGCCCCACACTTTAGTCATGTGGACATTTCATTAAATTAAAAGTTTGACTTTTAATATAACTCAAATGGGTCAACACAATAGTTACGGGCCACATCATACCTTCTAGTAATCACCGAATAGATCTAACGGTGGATCTCTCGTCACACTCCAAAACTGAATTCTGTGCACATCCGACAACTATTGCACGACAAAGTTGCACGTTGGTTAATTCTTCATTTTCACGTGATAAAAGTGGTTTTGGATTACCACTCTTGCCATGCGTCACTTAATGGATACTATCGCGTTCAAAATTGAAAAACTACTTACCATCCCAAGGCTTGTGCGAAACCTCCATTTTTTTTGTTCAAAACCACTTCTACTGTTCAATTGCAAAGTTCCATCTTCAACTCTGCCTTACTTATTTCGGCCTTCTGGTTCCACTCCATCCGGTCACTGTGCTATCACTTCCACTCCATCGCACAGTTCTTCGTACCACATAAAACTATTATGTGACTTCAATTCAGTTTCATTTTCTCAGTTTTCACAACTATTCAATACGACATTCCACATAATCTGTGAACAATTAAACTCCCCATCGATTTCGCTGCTCATGGTTTGTGGTTCCGCTTTCGTCACGGAAACATTCCATTCCGATTTCAAGCTTGCGGAACAGAATCTTATAGTCAACCATTCTATATGGTCTCAATGAAATTATATGATTTCCAACAAACCCATTCTCAATCCAGTGTGCGCGCCATCAGGGTTCCACTCCTCTGCCTTTAACGCATCATTCTCGAAATGATGCTCCGTCGATCTATTTCCATGATCTCTGCAATTCGATAATTCAAAAGGCTAGGTTCCTCTGTGCTCGCCTTTGTATTATCTGCCTACTCACTTCATCACTGGATCTTCTTTGAAGATCCTAAGCCATTCTCAAACACTTACAGTAATGTGTATTCACCACATAATACATAATTTCTCCATGAAATGTTTTATAATAAATCAGTCCTATTTCGAAATATATCCAATCACTTTTATACTTCAACCTAGAAGTTTCGAACTCAATCACACAGAGTTCTAGATTCTTAAACCCAATTCCATATGCACACCATATAGCTCAAAAATGGAATATAACTCAGAAAATTTAGTTCTTCTATTAATATGCAAAACTTACATAGAAAATATTCCTCCTCGGCCTGATCTTCAAATCGATTGGCCCTATTCAACTGCCCTTAGGCTTACAGGAACAAAGCCCAGTTTTCCCTAAAAACTGAATCACTCACACTCTCTACAGATCTGATCCTTTCTGCCTTTAAGGCTTGATAATTTATACAAATTTGGATGAACCAATTTAGGTTCAATTCCTTCAATAACTCAACAAAATCCTCAAAATCTGCAAACTCCTAAAATATAGATTCTATCCCTAAAATCTTGAAACTGAATCTAACTTAGGATTCCTAAATATCTCAAATCTAAACTATTTGATTTTCCTCATGTTCTCCAATCATTCGGGAACATTTAAAAATTCCTCACATTAATTGAAATCTCATTTAGTCACTCAAAACCCATTAATAATTACATAAAAATCAATATTCTCTAGAAAGCAAAAGACCCCTTATGTTTAGTAAAATACAAGGTATTTTCCAAATCCAATGCCCCTGCATCAGACTCCCAAGGTTGAAAATGATCATGATCTCCTGAACATGTGCTTTCAGTCCTTGTCTTCCTAGATCCCACACTTTGTTCTGCAACTGATCATCTGCTGCAATATTTTTCTTTTGTACTTCTCCAGGCTTCCATATCTTATTCCGCATCTTCCCGCCTACTAAGATTTCATAGTTTGTGACTGTCTTCCTCTTGTTTCTGATACTTCTTTTCTTTCTTGCTGCTGTCTTCTTTTGAGACACTTTCACCATCAGCCTTCTTATCAATTCAATTTCCTGATCTAATTTATCTTTTGAATGTTGGATACTGTTTCCTCCTGATTGCTGAACTCTTATTTCTGCACTTGATTACTGAGCCCTTGCTTGCTGGACTCTTACTTCCACCCTGTCATCCATACCCTCTTGTTTTCTGCAACTAAAACTTCTTCGTGATTGTCACTTGTGACAATTTCTTCGTTCTCTGCCTTCAACAATTCTTTGGAATGGTATTTAAATTTCCAGTCACTGTCATCATCTCTTTTCTTCTCCTGGACTAAAAATTCTTTAGTCCTTCCATCAGTACCTGAAATCATAAAACAAACATCAAAATTATAAAATATTTGTGTCTCTTCCTCCTCTGGCAACACTTCAATTTGCTGCTCTGAAATTTCTTTCGGCAACACTTCAATCTGCTTCTCTGTCATTTCTTCTAGCAACACTTCAATCTGCTTCTCTGTCATTATCACACCAGTATGATGATTCCAATCCTTCAAATAATTCTCGAGACTGTCAGCTAGTCTCTCTTCTGCATCATCCTTCTCAAGGATGTCTCTTTGCTCCTGTTCATAAAAATGAACCTTTTCATTCTCATTCATCTCTGCCTTTACAATATGAACACTTATTATCTGTTCTTCTAGCCTCTGCTCGTGAATACATAACTCCTACCACAAATCTGTCATCTCATATGAGAAAATATTTATACAATCCTTACTACCTTCATAAGTCAAGTTTCCTGCTGTCACTATCTCTTCATCCTTTATCAGAATATAATTATGATCTTCCATCTCTGCAATATTTTTAATTATCTGTCCATCACTCTTCATTTGGCCACTTAAATAAATTAATTTGTCATTATCAATAACAAATTCATCATCAAACATAACTGTCATATCTCTATTGAAACAATTCCTTTCACCAAACAATGAATCTATGAACTCATTTTGTTGCAATAATTCAATCTAATCTTCATCAGAAAGATAATCATCATCATACTTTACTTGGAAAAATTCAGCTTCACTGAATACAGTTTCATCACATGAAATATCCTCTTCAATACCCGCATTCACACACAACTTGTCAGTTGTAAAACCATAAGACCTCATGGTTTCATTTGATGATTTAATCGCCAAATCCTCCTGCTGTTCCAAGCCTTCTATATAATTCAGAAATTCTTCAATGGTCCTCTCTTCAATTTCTTCAAGCTGTCCAATTTATTTCTAAATTTCCAACTTTTGGCCATCATCATACTTTAAATTTCCTCTGCTTCCAATATATTGAAAAGTAAAACTTTTCTCCAACTGTGTATGGACATTCTCAAAAGATCCGACTATCTCATTTTCCTCCTCTATGACAATATCAACAGTTTGTCCTTCTCCACATGTTCTTCCTGCAAACATACAAAAATTAGCAAATGTAAAGTCATTCGACCTCTTGGTCTCACTTGAAGTTTTAGTCTTCAAGCCTTTCTCCAAATACTCAATCATTCTGAGTAATTTCTCCTCCAACTAAGCATTTATTGTTTTCTCTCTCTTCATTTGTAGCCTACGCCACTTTACCTTTCTTCTTACAAGCAAACCACATCTCTGGTCTTCTCCTATCATCATTTTCAATTTTTTAAACTGCTCTCTGATCTCATCATTTTCAATTTGTTAAATTTCTCTGTGATCTCAGCTAACTCTCTATCATACTCTTCCTTTCTTAACTGTCTTTGTATGCCATCTGTCTTGGCATCTCTTTTCTTCACCTTCATCCTATTGTGGCCTCTTTCAGAACCTCTGTCATCTTTGCTATGACTATTAGTAGCCATCTTCTCCTTCATGAGTCCTCACTCATTCATCATGGGTTGCATTGAAACCTCTGCAATAACAAGTCCTCCTTGTTACAACTTACCTCACCAATCCTCTCTCTGGACTTGGTATTTTGGCAAGTATCGGTCCTCTATCTTCAGGAACCTTCTGAGCATTTCTCTCTGCTCCTTTCAGGCTCCACTCCTCTTCACCCTCTCAAGAACACACCTGTTCTCTTTTCATCCAACCTCTGTTGGAATTTCTCCAGGTTCTGCCACATTCCTCTTTCTCTTTAGAAACCCTCACTGGTTTCCTTCATCACTGTTTTTCAAAGCTGTGACCTTCTTGCTGAGATGCTCCTTAATTGCTTGCATTCTGCATTCCGTAAACAAAATCCTTAAACAAAATAAAAAATACATCACCTTCAAGGTTTTTTCAATATCCATTTGCAAATCCTCCAACACTCTACTGCACTACATGCTACCCTGTTAGATTTAAGTCTGATCTCTTTTCCATCACCATTATACATGTGTTCACATTTTCCAAAAAATAATCTGGAAAATCTTCAAAGCACATTTACTTTCAACTTCAGATTCTGAAAATAAGAATTATCATACCTTCATTGCATTCAAATCTGCAATTTCTGTTAAACAGATTTAAAATCCCAAGCTTTCCTCATTGTTTTTAGTACACATGCATTCCAAAAAAAAAGTTCAAAAAGAGCCTTCCTGCTCTGATACCACCTGATGGCAGGTTACCCTGCCAAACCGACATTAATACTCTCAAAGCTGCATATAAAAATGCATTCACCTAATTTTGTGCTCAATACACATTCCAATATGGGCAAATTATTTTAATTATAATGTGGAAGCTACTTTCTTCTACATTCAAAAATATGAGGTTATAAACCATAGAAATAAACCCACTTTATGAATTTTGAATTTGGAATAAATTCCAAATTATAAACCCGACCGACACACTTACCAGCTCCTATTTACAAGGCTTATATATTCTCATCAATTTACCATATACGAGTGCGTTTATTACCCTGACTTTGATAGAGTTTATCAAAGTATCAATATGCATTATCTTCAACCCACACCTTAATATCCACCACTCACTAGATATATACTTGGTTTATATTAACGTTCATCCTTTGGTTTATGTTTGAGTTCGCCATTCAATTGCAATTAACGTTAATAGTATTCGAACCAATAAGCATTCCAAACTTTGGTTAAACCCCAACATATCAACGTATCTCTTATTCGGCCCCACACTTCAGTCATGTGGACATTTCATTAAATTAAAAGTTTGAATTTTAATATAACTCAAATGGGTCAACACAATAGTTACGGGCCACATCATACCTTCTAGTAATCATCGAATAGAACTAACGGTGGATCTCTCGTCACACTCCAAAACTAAATTCTGTGCACATCTGACAGCTATCGCATGACAAAGTTGCACGTTGGTTAATTCTTCATTTTCACGTGATAAAAGTGGTTTTGGATTACCACTCTTGCCATGCGTCACTTAATGGATACTATCGCGTTCAAAATTGCAAAACTACTTACCATCCCAAGGCTTGTGCGAAACCTCCATTTTGTTTGTTCAAAACCACTTCTACTGTTCAATTGCAAAGTTCCGTCTTCAACTCTGCCTTACTTATTTCGGCCTTCTGGTTCCACTCCATCCGGTCACTGTGCTATCACTTCCATTCCATCGCACAGTTCTTCGCACCACACAAAACTATTCTGTGCCTTCAATTCAATTTCATTTGCTCAGTTTTCACAACTATTCAATACGGCAATCCACATAATCTGTGAACAATTAAACTCCCCACCGATTTCGCTGCTCACGGTTTGTGGTTCCGCTTTCTTCACGGAAACATTCCATTCTGATTTCAAGCTTGCGGAATAGAATCTTATAGTCGACCACTGTATATGGTATCAATGAAATTATATGATTTCCAACAAACCCATTCTCAATCTAGTCTGCGCGCCATCAGGGTTCCACTCCTCTGCCTTTAACGCAACATTCTCGAAATGCTGCTCCGTCGATCTATTTCCACGATCTCTGCAGTTCGATAATTCAAAAGGCTAGGTTACTCCGCTCACCTTTGTATTATTTTCCTACTGAATTCATCAATGGATCTTCTTTGAAGATCCCGAGCCATTCTCAAACACTTACAGTAATGTGTATTCACCACAAAATACATAATTTCTCCATAAATTTTTTTACAATAAATTAGTCCTATTTCGAAATATATCCAATCACTTTTATACTTCAACCTAGAAGTTTTGAACTCAATCACACAAAGTTCTAGATTCTTAAACCCAATTCCATATGCACACCATATAGCTCAAAAATGGAATATAACTCAAAAAATCGAGTTCTTCTATTAATATGCAAAACTTACATAGAAAATATTCCTTCTCGGCCTGATCTTCAAATCGATTGGCCCTGTTCAACTGCCCTTAGGCTTACAGGAACAAACCCCCATTTTCCCTAAAAACTGAATCACTCACGCTCTCTCCAGATTTGATCCTTTCTACCTTTAAGGCTTGATAATTTATACAAATTTGGATGAACCAATTTAGGTTCAATTCCTTCAATAACTCAACAAAATCCTCAAAATCTACAAACTCCTAAAATCTAGATTCTATCCCTAAAATCTTGAAACTGAATCTAACTCAGGACTCCTAAATATCTCAAATCTAAACTATTTGATTTCCCTCATGTTCTCCAATCAATCAGGAACATTTACAAATTCCTCACATTAATTGAAATCTCATTTAGTCACTCAAAACCCATTAATAATTACATAAAAATCAATATTATCTCAAAAACACAAGACCCCTTATGTTTAATAAAATACAAGTTATTTTCCGAATCCAATTCCCCTGCATTAGACTCCCAAGGTTAAAAATGATCATGATTTCCTGATCATGTGCTTTCAGTCCTCGTCTTCTTGGATCCCACACTTTGTTCTGCAACTGATCATTTGCTGCAATATTTTTTCTTTTGTACTTCTCCAGGCTTCCATATCTTATTCTGCATCTTCCCACTTGCTCAGATTTCACAGTCTATGACTGTCTTCCTCTTCTTGTTGCTGCTTCTTTGCTTTCTTGCTGATGTCTTCTTTTGAGACACTTTCACCATTAGCCTTCTTATCAATTAAATTTTCTGATCTAATTTATCTTATGACTGTTGGATACTATTTCCTCTTGATTGCTGAACTCTTATTTCTGCTCCTGATTACTGAGCCCTTGCTTGTTGGACTCTTACTACCACCCTATCATCCATACCCTCTTGTTTTCTGCAATTGAAAACTTCTTCCTGATTGTCACTTGTGACAATTTCTTCGTTCTCTGCCTTCAGCAATTCTTTAGACTGGTATTTAAATTGCCAGTCACTATCATCATATCTTTTCTTCTCCTGGACTAAACATTCTTTAGTCCTTCCATCAGTACCTGCAATCATAAAACAAACATCAAAATTATAAAATCTTTGTGTCTCTTCTTCCTCTGGCAACACTTCAATTTTCTGCTCTGACATTTCTTCCGACAACACTTCAATCTGCTGCTCTGTCATTTCTTCCAGCAACAATTCAATCTGCTGCTCTGTCATCAGCACATCAGTATGCTGATTCCAATCCTTCAAATAATTCTCGAGACTGTCAGCTAGTCTCTCTTCTGCATCATCCTTCTCAAGGATGTCTCTTTGCTCCTGTTCATCCATACCCTCTTGTTTTCTGCAACTAAAACTTCTTCGTGATTGTCACTTGTGACAATTTCTTCGTTCTCTGCCTTCAACAATTCTTTGGAATGGTATTTAAATTTCCAGTCACTGTCATCATCTCTTTTCTTCTCCTGGACTAAAAATTCTTTAGTCCTTCCATCAGTACCTGAAATCATAAAACAAACATCAAAATTATAAAATATTTGTGTCTCTTCCTCCTCTGGCAACACTTCAATTTGCTGCTCTGAAATTTCTTTCGGCAACACTTCAATCTGCTTCTCTGTCATTTCTTCTAGCAACACTTCAATCTGCTTCTCTGTCATTATCACACCAGTATGATGATTCCAATCCTTCAAATAATTCTCGAGACTGTCAGCTAGTCTCTCTTCTGCATCATCCTTCTCAAGGATGTCTCTTTGCTCCTGTTCATAAAAATGAACCTTTTCATTCTCATTCATCTTTGCCTTTACAATCTAAACACCTATTCTCTGTTCTTCTAGCCTCTGCTCTAGAATACTTAACTCCTGCCACAAATCTGTCATCTCATATGAGAAAATATTTATACAATCCTTACTACCTTCACAAGTCAAGTTTCCTGTTCTCACTATCTCTTCATCCTTTATCAGAATATAATTTTGATCTTCCATCTCTGCAATAGGTTTAATTATCTGTCCATCACTCTTCATTTGGCCACCTAAGTAAATTAATTTGTCATTATCAATCACAAATTCATCATCAAACATAACTGTCATATCTCCATTGAAATAATTCCTTTCACCAAACAAGGAATCTATGAACTCCTTCTGTTGCAATAATTCAATTTGATCTTCATCGGAAAGATAATCATCATCATACTTTACTTGGGAACATTCAGCTTCACTGAATACAGTTTCATCACATGAACTGTCTTCTTCAATACCTGCATTCACACACAACTTGTCAATTGTAAAACCATAAGACCTCATGGTTTCATTTGATTATTTAATCGCCAAATCCTCCTGCTATTCCAAGCCTTCTATGTAATTCAGAAATTCTTCAATGGTCCTCTCTTCAATTTCTTCAAGCTGTCCAACTGATTTCTCAATTTCTAGCTTTTGGCCATATCATAATTTAAATTTCCTCTGATTCCAATATATTGAAAAGTAAAACTTTTTTCCAACTGTGTATGGACATTCTCAAAAGATCCGACTGTCTCATTTTCTTCCGCTATGAAAATATCAACAGTTTGTCCTTCTCCACATGTTCTTCCTGAAAACATACAAAAATTATCAAATGTAAAGTCGTTCGACCTCTTGGTCTCACTTGAAGTTTCAGTCTTCAAGTCTTTCTCCAAATACTCAATCATTCTGAGTAATTTCTCCTCCAACTGAGCATTTATTGTTTGCTCTCTCTTAATTTGTAGCCTATATGACTTTACCTTTCTTCTTACAAGAAGACCACATCTCTGGTCTTCTTCTATCATTATTTTCAATTTGTTAAACTGCTCTCTGATCTCAGCTAACTCTCTCTCATACTCTTCCTTTCTTAACTGTCTCTGTATGCCATCTGTCTTGGCATCTCCTTTCTTCACCTTCATCCTATTGTAGCTTCTTTCAGAACCTTTGTCATCTCTGCTATGACTATTAGTAGCCATATTCTCCTTCATGAGTCCTCATTCATTCATCACGGGCTGCACTGAAACCTCTGCAATAACAAGTCCTTGTTACAACTTACCTCACCAATCCTCTCTCTGGACTTGGTCTTTTGGCAAGTATCGATCCTCTATCTTTAGGAACCTTCTGAGCATTTCTCTCTGCTCCTTTCAAGCTTCACTCCTCTTCACCCTCTCAAGAACACACCTGTTGTCTTTTCATCCATTCTCTGGTTGAATTTCTCCAGGTTCTGCCACATTCCTCTTTCTCTTTAGAAACCCTCATTGGTTTCCTTCATCACTACTTTTCAAAGCTGTGACCTTCTTGCTGAGATGCTCCTTAATTGCTTGCATTCTGCATTCTGCAAAAAAAATCCTTAAACAAAATAAAAAATACCTTACCTTCAAGGTTGTTTCAACATCCATTTGCAATTGATTTTGCAAATCCTCCAATACTCTGCTGCACTGCATGCTGCCCTGTGACATTTAAGTCTGATCTCTTTTCCATCACCATTATACCCGTGTTCACATTTTCCAAAACATAATCTGGAAAATATTCATAGCACATTTACTTTCAACTTTAGATTCTACAAATCGGAATTATCATACCTTCACTGCATTCAAATCTGCAATTTCTGTTAAAGAGATTTACAATCCCTAGCTTTCCTCATTTTTTTCAATACACATGCATTCCAAAAAAAAAATTCAAAAAGAGCCTTTCTGCTCTGATACCACCTGATGGCAGGTTACCCTGCCAAACCCACATTAATACTCTCAAATCTGCATATAAAAATGCATTCACCTAATTTTGTGCTCAATACACATTCCAATCTGGGCAAATTATTTTAATTATAATGCGGAAGCTACTTTCTTCTACATTAAAAAATCTGAGGTTATAAACCACAAAAATAAACCCACTTTATGAATTTTGAATTTGGAATAAATTCCAAATTATAAACCCGGCCAACACACTTACCAGCTCCTATTTACAAGGCTTATATATGCTCATCAATTTACCATATATGAGTGCGTTTATTACACTGAATTTGATAGAGTTTATCAAAGTATCAATATGCATTATCTTCGACCCACACCTTAATATCCGCCACTCACTAGATATATAGTTGGTTTATATTAACATTCATCCTTTGGTTTATGTTTGAGTTTGCCATTCAATTGCAATTAACGTTAATAGTATTTGAACCATATAAGCATTCCAAACTTTGGTTAAACCCCAACATATCAACGCATCTCTTGTTCAGCCCCACACTTTAGTCATGTGGACATTTCATTAAATTAAAAGTTCGACTTTTAATATAACTCAAATGGGTCAACACAATAGTTAGGGGCCACATCATACCTTCTAGTAATCACCGAATAGATCTAACGGCGGATCTCCTGTCACAGTCCAAAACTGAATTCTGTGCACATCCGATGGCTATCGCACGACAAAGTTGCACAGTGGTTAATTCTTCATTTTCACGTGATAAAAGTGGTTTTGGATTACCACTCCTACCACGCATCACTTAATGGATACTATCGCATTCAAAATTGCAAAACTACTTACCATCCCAAGGCTTGTGCGAAACCTCCAGTTTCTTTGTTCAAAACCACTTCTACTGTTCAATTGCAAAGTTCCATCTTCAAATCTGCCTTACTTATTTCAGCCTTCTGGTTCCACTCCATCCGGTCACTGTGCTATCACTTCCACTCCATCACACCATTCTTTGCACCACATAAAACTATTCAGTGCCTTCAATTCATTTTCATTTGTTCAGTTTTCACAACTATTCAATATGGAATTCCACATAATCTATGAACAATTAAACTCCCCACCAATTTCGCTGCTCACGGTTTGTGGTTCCGCTTTCTTCACGACAACATTCCATTCCGATTTCAAGCTTGTGAAATAGAATCTTATAGTCGACCACTGTATATGGTATCAATGAAATTATATGATTGCCAACAAACCCATTCTCAATCCAGTTTGTGCGCCATCAGGGTTCCACTCCTTTGCCTTTAACGCACCATTCTCGAAATGATGCTCAGTCGATCTATTTCCACGATCTCTGCAGTTCGATAATTCAAAAGGCTAGGTTCCTCTACGCTCGACTTTGTATTATCTGCCTACTCACTTCATCGCTGGATCTTCTTTGAAGATCCTGAGCCATTCTCAAACATTTACAGTAATGTGTATTCACCACAAAATACATAATTTCTCCATAAAAAGTTTTATAATAAATCAGTCCTATTTCGAAATACATCCAATCAATTTTATACTTCAACCTAGAAGTTTCAAACTCAATCACATAGAGTTCTAGATTCTTAAACCCAATTCCATATGCACACCGTATAGCTCAAAAATGGAATATAACTCAGAAAATCGAGTTCTTCTATTAATATGCAAAACTTACATAGAAAATCTTCCTTATCGGCCTGATTTTCAAATCGATTGGCCCTGTTCAATTTCCCTTAGGCTTACAGGAACAAAACCCTGCTTGCCCTAAAAACGGAATAATTCACGCTCTCTCTAGATCTGATCCTTTCTGCCTTTAAGGCTTGATAATTTATACAAATTTGGATGAACCAATTTAGGTTCAATTTCTTCAATAACTCAACAAAATCCTCAAAATCTGCAAACTCCTAAAATCTAGATTCTATCCCTAAAATCTTGAAACTGATTCTAACTTAAGACTCCTAAATATCTCAAATCTAAACTATTTGATTTCCCTCATGTTCTCCAATCATTCGAGAACATTTACAAATTCCTCACATTAATTGAAATCTCATTTAGTCACTCAAAACCCATTAATAATTACATAAAAATCAATATTCTCTCAAAAACACAAGATCCCTTATGTTTAATAAAATACAAGGTATTTTCCAAATCCAATGCCCCTGCATCAGACTCCCAAGGTTAAAAATGATCATGATCTCCTGATCATGTGCTTTTAGTCCTTGTCTTCCTGGATCACACACTTTGTTCTGCAACTGATCATCTGTTGCAATATTTTTCTTCTGTACTTCTCCAGGCTTCGATGTCTTATTCTACATCTTCCCGCTTGCTAAGATTTCACAGTTTGTGATTGTCTTCTTCTTGTTGCTACTGCTTCTTTGCTTTCTTGCTGTTGTCTTATTTTGAGAAACTTTCACCATCAACCTTCTTATCAATTCAATTTCCTGATCTAATTTATCTTCTGACTGTTGGATACTGTTTCCTCCTGATTTCTGAACTCTTATTTATGCTCCTAATTTCTGAGCCCTTGCTTGCTAGACTCTTATTACCACCCTATCATCCATACCCTCTTGTTTTCTGCAACTGAAAACTTCTTCCTGATTGTCACTTATGACAACCTATTCATTCTCTTCCTTCAACAATTATTTGGACTAGTATTTAAATTTCCAGTCACTGTCATCATCTCTTTTCTTCTACTGGACTAAACATTCTTTATTCCTTCCATCAGTACCTGCAATCATAAAACAAACATCAAAATTATAAAATCTTTGTGTCTCTTCCTCCTTTGGCAACACTTCAAATTGCTGCTTTGACATTTCTTCTAACAACACTTCAATCTGCTGCTCTGCCATTTCTTCCAGCAAAACTTCAATATGCTTCTCTTTGATTGGCACATCAATATGCTGATTCCAATCATTCAAAAAATTCTCGAGACTGTCAGCTAGTCTCTCTTCTGCATCATCCTTCTCAAGGATGTCTCTTTGCTCCTGTTCATAAAAATGAACCTTTTCATTCTCATTCATCTCTGCCTTTACAATCTGAACACTTATTCTCTGTTCTTCTAGCCTTTGATCCAGAATACTTAACTCCTGCCACAAATCTGTCATTTCATATGAGAAAATATTTATACAATCCTTACTACCTTCACAATTCAAGTTTCCTGCTGTCACTATCTCTTCATCCTTTATTAGAATATAATTATGATCTTCCATCTCTGCAATATGTTTAATTATCCGTCCATCACTCTTCATTTGGCCACTTAAATAAATTAATTTGTCATTATCAATAACAAATTCATCATCAAACATAACTGTCATATCTCCATTGAAACAATTCCTTTCACCAAACAAGGAATCTATGAACTCCTTCTGTTGCAATAATTCAATCTTATCTTCATTAGAAAGATAATCATCATCATACTTTACTTGGCAACATTCAGCTTCACTGAATACAGTTTCATCACATGAACTATCTTCTTCAATACCTGCATTCACACACAACTTGTCAGTTGTAAAACCATAAGACCTCATGGTTTCATTTGATGATTTAATCAACAAATCCTCCTAATGTTCCAAGCCTTCTATATAATTCAGAAATTCTTCAATGGTCATCTCTTCAATTTCTTCAAGCTATCCAATTGAGTTCTCAATTTCCAGCTTTTGGCCATCATCATAATTTAAATTTCCTCTGATTCCAATATATTGAAAAGTAAAACTTTTCTCCAACTGTGTATTTACATTCTTAAAATATCCATCTGTCCCATTTTCTTCCTCTATGACAATATTCACGATTTTTCCTTCTCCACATGTTCTTCCTGCAAACATACAAAAATTATCAGATGTAAAGTCGTTCGACCTCTTGGTCTCACTTGAAGTTTCAGTCTTCAAGTCTTTCTCCAAATACTCAATCATTCTAAGTAATTTCTCCTCCAATTGGGCATTTATCATTTTCTCTCTCTTCATTTGTAGCCTATGCCACTTTACCTTTCTTCTTATAAGAAAACCACATCTCTGGTCTTCTTCTATCATCATTTTCAATTTGTTAAACTGCTCTCTGATCTCAACTAACTCTCTCTCATACTCTTCCTTTCTTAACTGTATATGTATGCCATCTGTCTTGGCATCTCCTTTCTTCACCTTCATCCTGTTGTGGCCTCTTTCAGAACCTCTGTCATCTCTGCTATGACTATTAGTAGCCATCTTCTCCTTCATGATTCCTGACTCATTCATCACGGGTTGCACTAAAACCTCTGCAATAACAAGTCCTCCTTGTTACAACTTACCTCACCAATCCTCTCTCTCGACTTGGTCTTTTGGCAAGTATTGGTCCTCTATCTTCAGGAACCTTCTGAGAATTTCTCTCTACCCCTTTCAGGCTTCACTCCTCTGCACCCTCTCAAGAACACACATGTTCTCTTTTCATCCAACCTCTGTTGGAATTTCTCCAGGTTCAGCCACATTCCTCTTTCTCTTTAGAAACCCTCACTGGTTTCCTTCATCATTGCTTTTCAAAGTTGTGACCTTCTTGCTGAGATGCTCCTTAATTGCTTCCATTCTGCATTCTGCAAACAAAATCCTTAAACAAAATAAAAAATACCTCACCTTCAAGGTTGTTTCAGTATCCATTTGCAATTGATTTTGCAAATCCTCCAATACTTTGTTGCACTGCATGCTGCCCTGTCAGATTTAAGTATGATCTCTTTTCCATCACCATTATACTTGTGTTCACATTTTCCAAAACATAATCTGGTAAATCTTCAAAGAAAATTTACTTTCAACTTCAGATTTTGAAAATTGGAATTATCATACCTTCACTGCATTCAAATTTGCAATTTCTGTTAAACAGATTTAAAATCCCAAGCTTTGCTCATTGTTTTCAGTACACATGCATTCCCAAATTTTTTTTCAAAAAGAGCCTTCCTGCTCTGATACCACTTGATGGCAGGTTACGCTGCAAAACCCACATTAATACTCTCAAAGTTGCATATAAAAATGCATTCACCTAATTTTGTGCTCAATACACATTCCAATCTGGGCAAATTATTTTAATTATAATGCAGAAGCTACTTTCTTCTGCATTAACAAATCTGAGGTTATAAACCATAGAAATAAACCCACTTTATGAATTTTTAATTTGGAATAAATTCCAAATTATAAACCTGGACAACACACTTACCAGCTCCTATTTACAAGGTTTATATATGCTCATCAATTTACCATATATGAGTGCGTTTATTACGCTGACTCTGATAGAGTTTATCCAAGTATCAATATGCATTATCTTCGACTCACACCTTAATATCCGCCACTCACTAGATATATACTTGGTTTATATTAACATTCTTCCTTTGGTTTATGTTTGAGTTCCCCATTCAATTGCAATTAACGTTATTAGTATTTGAACCATATAAGAATTCCAAACTTTGGTTAAACCCCAACATATCAACATATCTCTTGTTTGGCCCCACACTTCAGTCATGTGGACATTTCATTAAATTAAAAGTTCTACTTTAATATAACTCAAATGGGTCAACACAATAGTTACGGGCCACAACATACCTTCTAGTAATCACTGAATATATCTAACAGTGGATCTCCCGTCACAGTCCAAAACTAAATTCTGTGCACATCCAACGGCTATCGCATGAAAAAGTTGCACAATGGTTAATTCTTCATTTTAATGCGATAAAAGTGGTTTTGGATTACCACTCCTGCCACGTGTCACTTAATGGATACTATCACGTTCAAAATTGCAAAACTACTTGCCATCCTAAGGCTTGTGTGATACCTCCAGTTTCTTTGTTCAAAACCACTTTCTACTGTTGAATTGCAAAGTTCCGTCTTCAACTCTGCCTTACTTATTTCGGCCTTCTGGTTCCACTCCATACAGTCACTGTGCTATCACTTCCACTCCATCGCATAGTTCTCCGCACCACCTAAAACTATTCTGTGCCTTCAATTCAGTTTCATTTGCTCAGTTTTCACAACTATTCAATACAACATTCCACATAATCTATGAACAATTAAACTCCCCACCGATTTCACTGCTCACAGTTTGTGGTTCCACTTTCTTCACGACAACATTCCATTCCGATTTCACGCTTGTGGAACAAAATCTTATAGTCGACCACTATATATGGTATCAATGAAATTATATGATTGCCAACAAACCCATTCTCAATCCAGTGTGTGCGCCATCAGGGTTCCACTCGTCTTCCTGTAAAAACCATTCTCAAAATGCTGCTCCATCGATCTATTTCCACGATATCTGCAGTTCGATAATTCAAAAGGCTAGGTTCCTCTGTGCTCACCTTTGTATTATCTACCTACTCACTTCATCGTTGGATCTTCTTTGAAGATCCCGAGCCATTCTCAAACACTTATAGTAATGTGTATTCACCACAAAATACATAATTTCTCCATAAATTTTTTTATATGAAATCAGTCCTATTTTGAAATATATCCAATCACTTTTATACTTCAACCTAGAAGTTTCAAACTCAATCACACAGAGTTCTAGATTCTTAAACCCAATTCCATATGCACACCATATAACTAAAAAATGGAATATAACTCAGAAAATCGAGTTCTTCTATTAATATGCAAAACTTACATAGAAACTCTTCCTTCTCGGCATGATCTTCAAATAAATTGGCCCTGTTCAACTGCCCATTGGCTTACAGGAACAAACCCCTATTTTCCCTAAAAACTGAATCACTCACGCTCTTTCTAGATCTGATCCTTTCTGCCTTTAAGGCTTGATAATTTATACAAATTTGGATGAACCAATTTAGGTTCAATTCTGTTAGGTCCCTATATTACTAGTATAGTCCCTTATTGTTGTTAGTGTAACCCCCTTATTGTTATTATTGTACCCTTGTAACCCCCATTTTTTTATTATTGTGCCGTTAAATTATTATTGTTAGGTCAGCTAGGATTACATTGTGGCCCACTAGGATTACATTATGGCCCCATGGACTCCTATATATAGAAAGGAGGTTTTGTAAATTGTATCATCCAAGAATTGTTCATTTATGTAATGTATTGGAGGTTTCCCCCTCGAAGTGGCTCATTTATAAGGGATTGATATCTCTTTTCTTCTCTTTTTTGGAGCTGGTTACACAACATTTGGTATCAGAGCTTTGGATTCTAGGGTTTTGCTGCTCCAAACAGGTCATCGTGGAATTTTCGCTATACCTTTTTTTCTACGATGTTTCAAAAGCTGAAATTTTTAGGGTATGAAGCCGAAATCCTGAGGAAGATTTTGTAAAAATTTCAGAGCTTGGTTAACAACATTTTCGGAGATATGATCTATAGAAGTTAGGTATGTTTTCAGGCTCCTAAACAGGTCAATGTGGAATTTTCACTATAAATTTTTTTCTACGAAGGTTCAAAATATGAAATTCCTATGGTGCGAAGTTTAAATCCTGAAGAAATTCATCAAAAAATTTCAGAGCTTGGTTCGCAATATTTTTGGAGATATGATCTGTGGAAGGTAGTGCTTTTTCAAGCTCCTGAATTTCATCTCAAAGAGGTGATCGTGGGAAAAGTTCAATAACTCTCTCTCTGGGCATCAGATTGGAGTGTCGTAAAAATTGGTCACAAGTACACGAACTGTAGTTTCTTGGCTATCAATTTCAAAGATGAAGGATGAAACAGTGAGACGTGGCAAGTCGTACAATTTCACTCTACTGAACCAGTCCATAACTAGGTCATTGTGGGAGATTGGACACAACTTTGTCTTGGAGAATCCAAATCAGGTCAGACCTATGGCATTCGAAAGATAATTCAGAGGGATACATTGGTACCAAAAATAAAATATTGAAGTGCTGCAATCACAAATATAATCCAATTTCAATATCGAGCTCCTCAAAAGCAAGAAAAAGGTGTGTATTTTTTTTTCTGAATTGCATAAGTCTTGTTTGAAGAATCAATTTGAATTGATTCCAAGGGCATATTGTAGAATAGATATCAGTATTGGGTTCTAAAATATGCCCCGTAAAAATAATTCAACACCCATTAAGCCTTCAGAAGGCTCTACTATGACTCATGAAGATGAAGAATTGCAACATGGTCTATCAAAATTACAAGAGCAAGTGCAACAAATTTCACTCTCGCAAAGAGCAACAAAAAATGAAATGGAAGTTTTGAAGAAAGGTGTGGAAGCTAAGATGGATGGCGTGCAAGCTAAGATGGATGGCATGGAAGCTAGCATGGAAGCTAGCATGGAAGCTAAGATGGAAAACATAAAGAATGATCTAAAAACAGACATCGATGGTTTGACAGAGTTGATACAAGAAATTTTTCCTAATGGTGAAAAGATAGTAGAAGAACCTCATGATGAGAACAAAATCAATGTTAATTGTGATTTCATAAACTCTAATGTTGGCGGGAAGAACCACCATATTCCAAAAATGGATATGAGGAAGTTTGATGGAAAGGATCCTGTAACATGGATACTACAGATGGAGCAATATTTTGATCTCCATAACATACAAAACACACAAAAGGTACGCATTGCAACTTTACATTTAGAACAAAATACATTTGTATGGTATCGATGGCTTTTCTCCCGTAAAAAAATTGTCACTTGGTCAATTTTTACGGAAGAAATGATAGCACATTATGAGGTTACAAAGAGAAACACCTTCTTTAGCCAATTGATAAATCTCAAACAAAAGGGTTTAGTGGGGCAACACATTGAGGAATTCCAAAAATTGAATATAAGGGTAACTGATATTCCAGAGGAACACATGATCGATCTCTTCATAGGCACTTTAAAGGATAATATCCAACATGAAGTTCGCGTTTTGGAACCAGATTCATTGGAGAATGCATTCAGGTTGGCAAGAAAAGTTGAATGTAAAATAATGGCGACAAGGAAGCTTACCACTCAATTCTATAAAGAAGGAAGTGTTGCTACGCCTAGATTTCCACAACCTACAAGGTTGACACCACAAAAATTGGAAGAAAAAAGAGCAAAAGGGCTTTGCTACAGTTGTGATAGAAAATGCACTAAAGGTCATAAGTGTGCTGAGAAGAAATTATTTTACATAGATTGTGAAGAGGAAGAAGAAAATGAACAAGAAGAGGATATACACCAGGAACCAGCCCTAGAAGAGGAAGAAATGAATCCGACCATATCGTGTAATGCACTGGCAGGAATTACCACTCCTCAAACTCTCAAGATATAAGGACAAATCAAGAAGAAAAATGTAATAGTGTTGATTGATTCAGGTAGCACCCATAATTTTATTGATTGTAAGGTAGCCAAGGAATTAAATTGTTTCCTATACCCAGCACCAGAATGTCAAGTGATGGTTGCAAATGGAGGAAATATAAATTTCTCTGGAAAATGCCATAATATCAAGCTAATCATGGGGGAATATGTATTGACTAGTCCAATGCTTTCCATTCCTATGGGAGGTGCTGATGTTGTACTAGGAGTACAATGGTTACAATCTTTGGGGACGGTAGCTTTTAATTTTCAAGAACTTTTCTTGAAATTTTTTTCAGAAGGAAAGGAAGTCGAATTACGGGGTATTGCGGGGAAGCCAGGAAGGATAATAAACTCTAATGTCATGAAAAAGCTTCTAAAGAAAGAACAGCGAGGCGTAATTGCACAATTATGCTCACTAGAAGTTCCAACATCAAAATCATCTATTTCTGCAGATCTCCAACAAGTCTTGGACAATCATTCCAAGGTGTTTGAAACTCCCAAAGGACTCCACCTATTCGTGATCATGATCATGCTATTCATTTGATTCCAGGAAGTGTTCCTCCAAACATCAGGCCTTATAGATATCCTTACTTCCAAAAGAGCGAAATTGAACGTATGATTGGAGAAATGTTAGAGGCGGGTATAATTCAACCTAGTCAAAGTTCTTTCTCTGCTCCTGTAGTATTGGTACACAAGAAGGATGGATCATGGCGAATGTGTCCGGATTATAGGGAGCTCAATAAGCTCACCATTAAAGATAAATTTCCCATTTTTGTGATTGATGAATTATTGGATGAATTACATGGAGCAATTTATTTTACCAAGTTGGATCTTCGTTCAGGATATCATCAAATTAGAATGAAGACTGAAGATATTCCAAAAACAACATTTCAAACTCATGAGGGTCATTATGAATTTTTTGGTCATGCCTTTTGGCCTTACCAATGCACCTTCTACATTTCAAGGGTTGATGAATTGCATTTTCAAACCCTTCCTTAGAAAATTTGTGCTAGTATTTTTTGATGATATACTAATCTACAGCAGGTCTTGGAAGGATCATGTTGAACATGTTGACGGGGTGCTCAAACTATTGCAGGAGAAACAATTATATGCAAAAACATCCAAATGTTTCTTTGGAGTACAAGAGGTGGAATATCTGGGTCATATTATATCTCACGAGGGTGTTAAAGTAGACCCTAACAAAATTAAAGCCATTAAGGAATGGAAAGTCCCCATGACCATAAAGCAGTTGCGAGGATTTCTCGGGTTAACAGGGTATTATCAGAAGTTTGCTAAGAATTATGGGAGAATAGCAACACCTCTAACAAGATTATTGAAGAAAGATACATTTTCATGGACTCTTGAAGCAAATAAGGCCTTTGAACATCTTAAAGAGGCAATGTGCCTAGCATTGGTCTTAGCTACGCTAGACTTCAAAAAAACCTTTATTGTGGAATGTGATGCCTCAGGAAATGGAATTGGTGCAGTTTTAATGCAGGAAGGAAAACCTATTGCTTTTGAAAGTCGTCCAATCAAAGGAAAGTATTTACAGAAACCTATTTATGAGAAGGAAATGTTTGCAATACTGCATGCACTAAAGAAATGGTGAACTTACCTAATGGGAAGACACTTCAAGGTAAAAACTAATCATGATAGTCTTAAACACTTTTTGGAACAAACACTATCTTCAGAAGAGCAGCAAAAATGGGTCACAAAGATGTTGGGTCATGACTTTGAAATAATATAAAAAAAAGGAAAGCTTAATGTTGTTGCAGATGCACTCTCAAGAAAGAATGAAGAGGTGGAAGCATTGCTTTGTGCCATTTCTATTATCCAACCAGATTGGATAACTGAAGCAAGAGATGAATGGAAGAGGGACAAAGATGTATGGATACTCATTCAAAAGTTGCAGCAAGATCCTAGTACATCTGATACATTTAGTTGGAAAAATGATTCCTTATGGTACAAAGATCGCTTATATCTTTGTAAGAATTCCCAACTAAAACAAAAAATTCTTCTGGAATTGCACACTTCTCCTTTAGGAGGACACTCGGGATTTTTAAAAACTTACCACAGGGTGAAGAAAGAATTTTTTTGGGATGGCCTTAAATCAGATATTCAAAATTTTGTGGCAGAATGTTTGGTTTGCCAGCAGAATAAAGTGGAAACAATTAAGACCCCGGGACTTCTACAACCTTTATCCATTCCAAGTCAACGTTGGGAGGAGATTTCAATGGATTTTATCACAGGTTTACCTAAGTCCGAAGGAAAGAATGTCATCATGGTGGTAGTTGATAGACTTACTAAGTATGCACACTTTTGTGCATTATCTCATCCATTTAAAGCAAGTATAGTTGCTACTACATTTATGGACAGAATTCAAAAGCTACATGGAAGCCCAAGGGTTATTGTGAGCGACAGAGATCCCATTTTTACTGGAAATTTTTGGACGAATTTATTTTCTTGTTTGGGTACTCAATTAGCTCATAGCTCATCTTATCATCCTCAATCTGATGGTCAAACTGAGATAGTAAATAAATGTTTGGAAGGATATCTTCGTTGTTTTGTATCTGATAAACAAACAAAATGGGTGAAGTGGTTACCTCTCCCTGAATGGTGGTATAACACTTCCTTCCATACTACAGCAAAAATGGCCCCATTTATGGCACTTTCTGGATATCATCCACCATCGATCACATCATCTTTAAGGGAAAATTCGAAGGTTCAAGTATGGAATATCACATCGAGCATCAGCAAGAAGTTCTCCAACTTTTAAAGGATAACCTAAATTTGGCACAAAATCGAATGAAACAACAGAAGGATCAACATCGCAGTGAGAGAAGTTTTTATGTAGGAGATTGGGTATTTTTACGGCTACAACCATACAAACAAATGTCCCTCAAGCAAGCTAAGAAGGATAATAAATTATCGCCAAAGTACTATGGTCCTTACAAGGTGTTGCAAAAGATTGGTACTATGGCATACAAATTGGAGCTTCCTGCTTCTTCGCAAGTACATCTAGTTTTCCATGTTTCATGCTTAAAGAAGGTTATAGGTGAAAATCTTCCAGTTCAAACAATATTGCCAGAACTTGATGAGGAAGGAAAAATCATATTAGAACCTGAAGTGGTCACGGAAACAAGAACTCGACAACTACGGAATCGATCAATTTCAGAGTATCTCATCAAGTGGAAGAACTTACCCACCAAAGATTCTACATGGGAGGATGAGAAATTTATACAGAAGCACCCAGAGCTACTCAAGCGTTGAGGACAACACTTTTTTGAAGGAGAGGGGCATGTTAGGTCCCTATATTACTGGTATAGTCCCTTATTGTGGTTAGTGTAACCCCCTTATTGTTATTATTGTACCCTTGTAACCCCCATTTTGTTATTATTGTGCCCTTAAATTATTATTGTTAGGTAGGCTAGGATTACATTGTGGCCCACTAGGATTACATTATGGTCCCATGGACTCCTATATATAGAAAGGAGGTTTTGTAAATTGTATCATCCAAGAATTGTTCATTTATGTAATGTATTGGAGGTTGCCCCCTCGAGGTGGCTCATTTCTAAGGTGTTGATATCTCTTTTCTTCTCTTTTTGGAGCTGGTTACACAACAAATTCCTTCAATAACTCAACAAAATCCTCAAAATCTGCAAACTCCTAAAATCTAGATTCTATCCCTAAAATCTTGAAACTGAATCTAACTTAGGACTCCTAAATATCTCAAATCTAAACTATTTGATTTCCCTCATGTTCTCCAATCATTCGATAACATTTACAAATTCCTCACATTAATTAAAATCTCATTTAGTCACTCAAAACCCATTAATAATTACATAAAAATCAATATTGTCTCAAAAACACAAGACCCCTTATGTTTAATAAAATACAAGGTATTTTCCGAATCCAATTCCCCTGCATCACTGTTGATCCTTCTTAATTTTTGTTTGGAGATGTCAACCTTTCTCTAACTGTATATTGGTTATGCCGATGGTGCTAGCCATAGTACTTGGAACCTATCCTTCATAGCGTGGGCCATATTTGGTCCAAATGGAAGGCTAGTGAGTATGCAAGGGATTTGCTTTGGCCATTCTACTAACAACATCACTAAGTATAGTGCAGTGGTAGAGCTGCTATCTGATGCTATTTCACATGGTATCCGCCGTATAGTCATCAGGCTCGACTTACAACTCGTAGTACTACAACTCGTGAATATCTATTTAGTGAGGAATCATGCCATCCTTCATATGGTTTTGAGAGTGCGTCTTCTGGAAAGACATTTCAAATTTATAAAATATGAACGAATTTCTAGAAATATAAAAACTTTAGCAAATGCCCTAGATAATTTAGTTTTATATAGACAATTACAACGAATGTAAGTAACTTTCAATTCACATTACATCATATTGAAAGTAGAATAAAAACTAGGAAACACTGAATATAGATATATGTGATACGTTTGGTTTTACAAAATGTGTGCCTCGAGACACATATGGCTACATCACCCATATATAAAAAACATGTAAACATCTAAGTAGACAATCAGTGGTGCTCATGATAAAATGACACTACACGAGCTACCTTGCCAACAATCGACTAATACGACTAGGTACCCCAATGGTATGTCACTGAATTCGCAATGGAAGTTGATCGACCACAGTCTCATCAATCTCGTGGGTCAATTATTCCATGTGGCACTCTACCTCTAATAGGACCTCTGCTACCTCGAGATCTCGTAGTGCATTCTGTACCACCGCAATGACCTGTATTGATCCCACGACCTCCTCCTGTGGCTGTCTCTTTGTGTGACAGAGATATGTAGCACCCATTGGTCGAACAGGTCCAATGTATGCATAAAAACATCAAATAGTTTAGTCTTGGGAACATGAAAAAACAAAAAAAAAGTGTAAAAATTCATAAAAATTAAAGGTCAAAGTATCTTACCTATAACATCCCATTGCTCGCCCTCTGGCAGCATGAGCTCGGGATTGTCAGGGAAATCCATCCCTGCATAAGAATACTCATCGAGCACGATGAAATGTCTGCACAACCATCCAAAGAAGGCTGGTGAAAAGCTAATTGCTGATGGACTTGCATGTATGGCCATGTGGTATATCCACCTCCTCATCCGTGGGACTCTTGGATCAAAGGGCTTAAGTAAAATATGTTGAGTCTGTAGTAATGGTACCCGCTCTAAGGAAAAAGAGACCAAGATGGCACCATAGCCAAATTTTTCAACTTCCTCTCCTTTACTTTAGTAAGTTGTTACTTCAAGTTGACCAAGACACTCTCGATCAAGTTGAATAATGTCGAGCTACCTACAAATCTTGCTATGATGAACAAGATTATTCTCAAAGGTAATTGGGTTACATCCTTTATGTTAATATTTCTGTCCCTTGTAGGTACAACTTGAGGTATGAAATAGGTATGAATGTAATCTTTCACTATCTCACTGCTACTTCTTCCACCTAGAAGAGAGATGGGGGCACCTCGCTTTGAAAATCCTATTAGAGAGTAAATATCATCTACTTGTATCTTGAGTATATTCTCCCCAAACCTAAACGCATGTGCTTAAACATCCCGTGACACAAGGTACTTTAACAACTCCATTTTCTGCCTCATACCAGGAAGGAAAAATAATTTCAACAATTTGCATTTTCTAAGCGCCTGGATGGTAGCAGGGTCGTTTGAGGAATCCATATCTTGTGCTTCATGCTCTCTTTATGTCAAGATAAATGACATTTTGTGATAGTGGGTACTTGAAACATCAACAAAGGACTCATTAGACTCTTTCCCATGCAAAAAACTTGAAAAAAATTGAGGCAAAACTGAGAACAAACTTGGATAAATGCAGCCAATGCACCCTATGAGGGTTAGACAGAGCATTACATCTTTGTTTGCAGTGTTCCTATGCTTAGGTACAACACCCTTTTCGACACAGAGGAGGTGCGTTGGTCCCAGGGCCTTTTTTATGAACCCAGGGGGCCTCTAAAACTTGAAAAATTTGCATGAAAACACAATAGAGAAAGGTCATAGATCCTACTTGGATTCGAGGAAACTTGAAATGTTTCCTTCGATTGGTCACAATCAGCTGCAAAAGATCAAGGGCAAAAGGGGTCCAATATTCACTGTCGAAGGTAAAGTGTGAAATGGTAAAAATGAAAATTCATTTTGGATATTTATGGTCATTTTCTTGTTATTTTATTCATTTTTAACATTTTTACCTAGATATGCTTCATTTTTACTATGAAAAATGTATGTTTAATCCTTCTTCTGGTGATTTGAGCAGGATGAAAACTGTTAGCAAGTTTTTACTAAGTTGTAACATGTTACTTTGATCGAAAAGTACACTTTTATCTCTTTTTCAGACTCTAGAAACCATTGAAAAAGGAACCCCATGAAGTCTTCTTTCAACTCTTTTTAGACTCCCAAAACATGAAAATATTGTCGAGCACTTGTCCTTTCGAGCTTATAAAATTAAATGAAAATACTTCTATTGTGTATAAGTTTAACCCTTTTCCAGACTGAGATAGACTAGCTACAAAAAAGGAATACCTTAGTTGAACATGGCTAATAGGTTCTCTTGAGTATTATTTTCTATGTTTTTGGACTTGGGAGACTATCTATGAAAAGGGACACGTGGAGTTTCTTTTCTGCCTCTTCTTCAAACTCTCTTAACATGAAAAATATGTCGAGTTTTACCTACACTCGGCTCGTTAAAACATCAAATAATGATGGGCTTGTCGAACCTGATAAGGCCAAATGAATCCTTCTCAAGGTTCGTTATAAATACTTGAGGGGATTCATCTGAAGGATGAACTTATAGATCATGCATATGTTATCCTCCTCAAGCTTGTTAAAAAATAAAGAGGTATTGAACAATATGATTGGGGAAATTGGGAAAACAGAGGATTCCATTTTGTTAAATGGCAATGAGTCTCTCTTGAACACGACATTTTCCACTTTATATCCATGGATATTGGGCTGCTTTTTAGTGTCGTTGTGTGTTCAAGAGAAGTCCATTAATTGATCTTTGCTACAATCCAATTAAGCCTTAATTTCATGTCTTCATTTCCTGATCCAGTTCCATATCAACATCATTATGATCATTTCTGTCTCAATCAGGATACCCATTTCATGTCATTGATGGTGGATACATCAAGGCCCTTCTGTGACGGGTCACTTCCTGTCGAAATTAGGACATCATCCAGGAAGTTGACTTAGAAATACCCCTTTGGTACCTTGGTGCTTGCATACATAAATGGAAATTTTCCTTGCTCTCAGTGACAGGTTTACATCAATGGAATTCAACCAAAAGATTCTATGTGGTGTTCAATGTCAACTCATTTACTCGCACCATATCGATTGTACCATAGTACCTTGAGAGCCATTAACATCATTGGTGGTTTCTCTTGCGTTTGTTAACAACTTCCGTCATTGGCGGATAATCATATGGTGTCTACCATGTTCGAATCTAGATCATTGATTCACATGGATAGATTTGTACATTAGTTGGTCGTGTGAACGAGATAGAGTACCCCAGATCTAGTTTCATCCATCCGGGTTGTGATTTCAGGAGTTATACAAAAATCAAAATATATGATGGCCATGATCACATAATAATAATCTATTCATGATTCCATTACTTTCATCTATGTATGTCTTTTGATCATTATACATGTTATGTTAGCTTATGAGCTGAATATAGGTATGCCTCCCTCAACATCGATATGTCATAATAATTTTATTGTAACAGATGAAGCTTTTCGTTTGTCCTTGATCCCTACTTGTCACAAGGTAAAGCACTGCAGTCACCAATCACCATCTCTGACTTTGCGCTTTAGGGGGCATTCTGTTATAGGCCATTTTGTCACATCCAATTAAAGTGAGCCTTCTAACGGGATCAATAAAAATCCTATTCTCTGGTAATCATATTGCACAAATCCCTAAGCATATACCTTTCATCCCTCAGATTTTCAATCCTAAACTACCCTATCTAAGCCAGTTTAAGTACCAACACTCTCTGCAAGCCTATTGGGGTGCGTTCACCCACAAGTTTCTCCCCTGTGGCCAATGTTGGTCACTAACAGGTAAGCCTCCTTTTCACCCGTGTTTCTTCTATAATTTTGGGAGAATGAGAGGGATTCTGAATGCTTCACCTTCTAGGAGTTTCCAAAATCTGTTTCGACTACTTACCTTGGATTGACATTAAGATCCTATCTTACCCTAATTTATAGTTTTCACTACTTATCCTTTGATCTTATCCCTCCATCAAAGTGTTGGGTGTGGAGCCTCATTTTCATCCTAATTCAGAGGTCTTTGTTTCAGCTAGATGTATACCCTAGGAAGACTGTACACCCCTCCATGCAGGGGGACTTGTCCCCCCCGTGGGGGTTCGAGGGCCACCGGTCCCCCCATGGGGGTTTCGGGGGCAATGCCCTTGAAGAAAAAAAAATATGTAAAATTTTCTTGTAAAATATTGTAATTTCATAGTCAATATGGGTTGTTCATTAGGCAGATGATATGATGGTAGAAGTTATGTTTAATGTAGGGGTTTTTTCCTTAGAAGGCAACCCCTTGTTTTGTATGAGGGTATTGTATTGCGGCTATGCATTGTGTGTCTATTTTGAGCGAGAACAAGAAAGGGGGACTGCGAGAGAGAGTAGAGGATATTACAATAGATCTACTGTAGGATGTGTCTCTTCAACTTATAGGATAATATAAAGGAATGACTGGATGTTCAGGGTGGACATAGCCCAAATTGGGTGAACCATGTATATCTATGTCTCTCTTGTTTTATATGTTTTCTGTGTTTGTGTTTCCACATATTTTAGGTGTTCCATTGCTCTGTCATATATGAAATTTCTAACAACTGGTATTAGAGACGAAGGTCTATTTGGCTAATAAACTTGCAGGAAAGAAGGGTTACTAGTTCGAGTGGGAGCAATGGTGGAAGATGGTAAGTTTAGGGTCGAGAAATTTAACGTCCAAAACTACCCGCTGTGGAAAATACAGATGGAATATTATCTATATCAGAAATATCTATACCTACCATTGAGTGAACAAACAAAGAAGACGTCGAGTATGAAAGATGCAGAATGGGAGATTCTCGATAGAAAGGCACTTGGAACAATCCGGATGTGCCTCACGACATCATTTTCCTTCAATATTTCGAAGGAAACAACAACAGAGGGTTTAATTAAGGCATTGGAAAAACTATATTAAAAACCCTCAGCCTAAAATAAGGTATTTATTATGAAAGATTTATTTAATATGAAGATGTCGAAAGGTGGATCTGTTGCTAACCATTTAAATGAATTTAATACAGTTACCATTCAATTAAGTTATGTAGGGGTAAAACTTGATGATGAAGTTAGGGCTATGTTATTTCTGTGCTCATTGCCAGAAAGTTAGAATGGTTTAGTTATGGCCATTAGTAACTCTGTCTCTGGATCTAGTACTTTAAATTTTGATGATGTTGTTGATGCTATCCTTAGCGAGGAAATGCGATGGAAAAGCTCCGGTGAGACATCGGGTAATGCTTTGAGTGCAGAGACTAGGGGAAGAAAAATGGAAAGATTAAAGCACTCAGGATATCACAGTAAATCAAGGAAAGGTAGATCCAAATCCAGATTGGGGATAGTGTGATGGAAATGTGGAAATAAAAGACACCTAAAGAAAGACTGTAAATCTTGGAAGGGAAAAGGAGGAGACACACAACAAGAAAACAACCATGAAGAAAATGTGACAGTTGATGTGTTACAAGATGCTTTGATCCTTTCATTAGAAAATGTTACTAATTCCTGAGTGGTAGATTCAGGGGCCTCATTCCATGCCGCACCTGATAAGAAATATTTTCATGACTATGTTCAAGGAGATTTTGGACAGGTTTGTCTGGGTGATGATAAACCCTGTAAAATTGTTGGAATGGGTAAAGTTATTGTAAAACAACAGAATGGAAACCAATGGTTATTAAAGGAGGTACGACATGCTCTATATCTGAAGAAAAATATGATTTTAATAGGGTAGTTAGGCGGTGAAGGTTGTGTGACAACTTTCACAGATAAAACTTGGAAGGTCACTAAAGGAGCCCTGGTAATAGAAAAAGGCAAAAAGGTTGGTACATTGTATTTATGCAATGGTATTCCTAAATCTGTTAATGATTTAAATTCCAAAGGAGCATATGCAACATTATGGCATCATAGGCTTGAAAACATGAGTGAGAAGGGGATGAAGTTTCTTCACTCAAGAAATTTGTTGCCAGGTTTGAAGAATACTGATTTGGATTTCTGTGAGAATTTTATTTATGGAAAACAAAAGAGAGTCAGATTTCTTAGAGTTGGGAAAGAAAAAAAGAGCGAAAAATTAGAGCTTGTGAATACAGATGTATGGGGACCTGCTCAAGTATAATATCTTGATGGCTCTCGTTATTATGTTACTTTAATTGGTGATGCAACTAGAAAAACTTGGATTTATTGTATTCAGAATAAATCTGATGTATCTGATACTTTCAAGAAAAGGAAATATTTGGTTGAGATTGAGACATGAAATAAGTTGAAGTGTTTGAGATCAGACAATGGAGATGAATATTGCAGCAAAGATTTTGATAGGTACTGTTCAGAGCATGGAATTCGAGAGAAGATAGTTCTAAGAACACCACCAGAAAATGGTGCATCAGAAAGGATGAACAGGACAATCATGGAGCATGCAAGGTGCATGAGATTGCATGCAAGATTGCCTTTACAATTCTGGGCAGATTCTGTAGATAATGTTGTTTATCTAATAAAAATATGACCTTCAAGTTCCTTGGATGGTGGTATTCCAGAGGAGGCATGTACAGGTAAAAAGGTAAACTAATTTTTTTTAAAGCCTTTTTGGTTGTGAGGCCTTTATCCATATTAATAAAGAAAACATAACAAATCTTGAGGAAAATAAAAGAAATGTACCTTTATTGGATATGGTGTCAATGATTTTGGTTATCACTTATATGATTATGAAAATCACAAAATCATTAGGAGTATTCAATGAAAAGGGTATGAGAATCAATTGTAGGAAAAGAAATAGGGAAAATAAAACAAATAATATATAGTTCTTGATGAGATCACAAAAAAAGTAAAGGTGCTTGAAAATAATAATAATCAACAACCACAACAAAAACAACCACCAAAACAACAACAAGCACCTCAAACACCTGAAAGTAGTGCCAGAAGATCCACCAACATAAGTATACCCCCTAAACGATACTCTCCTTCATTATATTATTTATTGTTGACAACTTCTAGTGAACCTGAATGTTATGAAGAAGCAATGCATGTCGAAACCAGGAAGAAGTGGGAGCTAGCCATGAAAGAAAAGATGGACTCCTTAATACATAACCAGATTTGGGACTTAGTCAGGTTTCCTGTAGGTAAAACAACATTGCAGAATAAATGGGTTTAGAGGCTGAAGGAAGAAGATGGAGGAAAACAGAGGTACAATGGTAGACTTGTGGTGAAGGGGTTTGCATAGAAGAAAGGTATTAACTTTGATGAAATATTTTATCCTGTTTTTAATATGACTTCAATCATAACTATTTTAAGTCTTGTAGCAGCAGAAGATTGGCATCTTGAAAAATTAGATGTAAATACAACATTTCTCCATGGAGATTTGGAGGAAGATATCTATATGAAACAACTACAAAGGTATGAGGTCAAAGGGAAGGAAAAATTAGTGTGCAGGTTAAAGAAGAGCTTGTATGGATTAAAACAATCTCCAAGGAAGTGGTATCTAAAATTTGACAAGTTTATGTCTAAAAAAGGTTATACTAGATGTCACTTTGATCATTGTGTTTATCTGAAAAAGAAAAATTATGGCAGCTATATTATATTGTTATTGTATGTAGATGACATGCTTGTTTCAGGGTCTAACATGCAGGAAATAAATGTGCTCAAAATAAAATTGGAAAATTCATTTGCAATGAAGGATTTGGGAGCTGGAAAACAAATCATTGGTACGAGAATAACTAGAGATAGAAAAAATTGCAAATTAACATTGTCTTAGAATGAGTACATACAAAAGGTACTGGAAAGATTTAATATTCGAAATGCAAAACCAATTATTACACTTTTGGATAACCATTTCAAACTTAGTAAGGAGATGTGCCCCAAGACCCAAGAAGAAATGGATTATATGTCTAAAGTTCCATATGCATCAACAGTTGGAAGCTTAATGTATGAAACGGTCTGCACAAGGCCTGATATTTAACATGCAATGGGAGTTGTAAGCAGGTACATGAAAAATCCAGGAAAAAAACATTGGATGGCAGTGAAATGGATTCTCAGATATTGGAGAGGTACCAAAAATTAAGCATTATGCTTTGGTGGTTCAAACATTGCTCTACAGGGATTTGTTGATGCATATATGGCAGGTGATAGAGATAACAGGAGGAGCATTAGAGGGAATGCATTCACTATAGATGAAAAAATTGTCAGTTGGGTTTCAAAAATGCAAAGTGTTGTTGCACTTTAAACACCAAAATCAGAGTATGTTGCTGCTAAAAAGGCTAGTAAAGAAATGATTTGGTTACAAATGTTTATGGATGAATTGGGTAAGAAGTAGGAGATGGGAAGGTTATATAGTGATATCTAGAGTGCCATTCATCTTGCAAAGAACTCAACATTTCATTCCAGGACTAAACACATACATATCAAGTACCATTTCATATGATCAGTGTTGGAAGATGGATAGTTGAAGCTGGAAAATATATACACTAGCCAAAATCCTGCAGATATGTTAACAAATTTGTAGCTAGGGAGAAACTGAGATTATGCTTAGTTTCAATTGGTCCTCAAGTATGATAATGAAGATGAGAAACAACCAGGTCCAAATTAGAGTCATTTTCCAACAAATGAAGCAGTGGTGGAGTTGCTACAATTAGTCCCCAAGTGGGAGATTTTTGGGTGTGGAGCCTGATTTTCATCCTGATTCATAGGTCTTTGTTTCAGCCGGATGTATACTTTAGGAAGACTGTACACCCCTCCATGCGGGGGGGACTTTCTCCCCCCCAGATGGGGGGTCTAGGGGCTAGTGGTCATATGATTTGATGGTAGAAGTTATGTTTAATGTAGGGTTTTTTTCCCTAGAAGGCAACCCCTCATTTTGTATGAGGGTATTGTATTACGACTATGCATTATGTGTATATTCTGAATGAGAACTAGAAAGGGGGACTGTAAGAGAGAGTAGAGGATATTACAACAAATCTGCTGTAGGTTGTGTCTCTTCATCTTGCTGGATAATATAAAGGAAGGACTGGCTATTCGGGGTGGACGTAGCCCAAATTGGGTGAACCACGTATATCTGTGTCTCCCTTGTTTTATATGTTTTCTATGTTCTTGTTTCCGCATATTTTATGTGTTCCATTTCTCTCTCATATATAATTTTTCTAACACAAAGGTGGATCTAAAGCCCTAGAATGGTAATTGGATAAGTACTCCCAACTTACCCCTCTATCCTATATATTTACCCTCTCATATGCTAGAGGTAATGGTTGGCTTTGGAGAGTGATTATACCCTTATGCTACTGTAGTAAGTAGTTATCATCTCATGCATAGGGTGACTGAAGGTGCATATTGTGACAAGGAAAGGACGAGTCAACAACTCGAAGGAGCTCTTCTACAAGATCAACTGCTACTTATGGTTGTAATATCATTATATTTATATTCATGTTGAGAATTCTCTATTTTCATATATGTGATGTTGATTCATGTATTTCAATACCATGTTGATATATTTAATATAGTATTTAGATGATACTACATGCATCTCATAGTTTCTTGGCTTGTGTTATCTGATTGTGCAAGTTCTAATTTTGGCAGTTGGAGCTGGAATTAGAGCTTCCAAGCTAAAGAAGGAGAAAAGTGAGTGACAGTTTCCAGGTAGGCCACAATCCATAATCTATTTACTTTAAGGAAAAGAATTGGGTTCCTTGTCTCTCCGTTGTTCTAGGTTGACCACCAAACCTAGGGGAGATACCTTTGTCTGAGATCGTAAATCCCATATAACAATTTTCTTTAGTTAAATCACATCCTTAGTTTTTGTGGGTTATCCTTAACCATTAAAATTCAAAGGTGGTTCATAATCTACCTTAATTCAAGTGGTTTTAGAAAATTCCAATAAACCATGGTTTCAAGTGGTTTTCAAAAATTTGCATGGTTTCAAGTGGGTTTTTTTAGTTGTTGTTACATCTCAATTTTTAACTACCTGATATTAATTTCAATGCTTATTTTATCTTAGTTTTATTGTTTCATTCTCTAGTTTTTTATTATTTTCAATCATATTTCCTAATGCATACAATATGACTCAAGTAATATGAGAAGTGAGACAAATTGAATTACCTGTATTTGCATGAATTTCTTGAATTTCATGATTTCCTTGTTCTCTCAATGTTTGTAATATTTTTCTCATCCTTTCTCTATATTTTTCTCATATTTCCTCTGTCACTAGAAATTTATTTCCTTTTCTTTATCTAAATATCCAATTTCCCACATTTGTTGTGAATTCTTGTGTAATTTTCACACTTTAATATTTCTCTAAGAATTAATGTTTGCTGTTATTTTTTCTACACCTGAATTTAGTCTCCCTTTTTTTCCTAGTTGAAAACATACGCTCGATCAAGCTATAGGCTCGATTGAGCTACTAAGCCATAAAATTTTAGATAAATGACATTAATAAAGTTGGGAAGAGATTGGTGGCGGTTATTTTTTTAATGTCTCTATTGAGCTAGAAGTTTGATCGAGTTGTTGGATAACCACCTACATGGCTCGATCGAGGGTTTATTTAATGCTCGATCGAGCTATTTGAATTTAAAAATTAAGCGCTCTATTGATCCCTTGATGTCCTAAAAATTACAAATTTAGTATCCCTTATGCATATTTCTTTGCAACCCCATTTTATACCCTAGCGGATTTCGGGTAGACACTAGTAGAAAATGATGAAATTAGTGGCTAAGTGACTAAAAAAGTTAGTCACCGCAATTATTTCAAGTGAATTACTACTAAATTTGAGCAATTTTAAGTGACCAAACTAAAAATGAATAAATTAAATGACTAATTTAGTCTAGGGATAAAATATACGATTGGATAATAAGTGACCAAACAAAAAACAACTAACTGAAATGACTAATTTAGTAAATGACTAGATAATAAGTGATAAAATTAATAATGATTAACTTAAATGAATAGTGTAGTCCAAGAATAAAACTATGACCAAATAACAAGTACAACAAGTATATGAATTACTTATTTATGTTAGTAATTTTTTATTATGTCACTTCGGAAATGGAAAATTTCAATTTTGATACTGAAGTGTGATAAAGATAAAGGGCTCGATAGAAATCCCCCCATTGGTCATAACCTCTCATAATGCTAAATTTGGGCAATTGGCCTCACTATGATAGGTGGAAGCTTAGTTCAAAAAAATAATAATTGTCAAACCTTTAGGAGGGGGCATGCTATCAAACCTTTCTATGTTTATGTTGAAACAAAAAGAAACCTTGAGATGATTTTAATGTTGAGTCTTTTATTTTTTTCCCAATACATGAGAAACGGTGGCAACGTAAACAACATGAGCTTTAAGAAGGTTATACTCTTTGACATACAAAAATATCATTGCATAGGACCACTAATTACATTTGTTGAAACTTAAGTTTTACATGTTAAATGGTTTATATACAATGTAATATCTTTTTTATTTTTAATGAATTCTTAATTTAATACTGCCTATAACTTTTTGTTATAAATATTATTATTGACATTTGTTTTTAAAATTTATTTTATTTTAGAGAGTGTATATATAATAATTTTATAAACATTTTTACCCTATACGATTGTTAATGTAATTTTCTAAATCCTTTTACTTTATTGATATTATTAAAACATATTTGTATTCTATTTTATTTGTTAGTTTATATTAAGTGTGAGCATGTATTGTAGTCCCGATGGCATTGACAGTGTACAACACTGATTATATTTAATTTTACATTGACATACAACATGTAATATAATATTAAGTGACTCAACTAAAAGTGACTTACTTAAATGACTAATTTAGTTCAGGAATAAAATATATGAGTGGATAATAAGTGGAAAAATTAAAAATGATTAATGTAAATGACTACTATAGTCCAAGAATAAAAATATGAACACCTACCAAGTAAAATGTATGAGGTGTAGACCAGTTGGTTTAGTCCC
Source organism: Pinus albicaulis (assembly GCA_034641835.2). NCBI lineage: Eukaryota > Viridiplantae > Streptophyta > Pinopsida > Pinales > Pinaceae > Pinus > Pinus albicaulis. Next base: position 936,644,579 of record CM076572.1, on the reverse strand, counting down.
CGCCAAGTCACAGGTTCAAACACCATGGGGAGGGGTTGAAGATTCGAAGCCACTTTTGGGGAATTAAACTTCCAAAGGGGTGTCCAGGCTTGACTAAAGCCTCACATAATCCTGGTGATAAGCATCCCATTCTGGGTGGATATATCTTCTTACAATCAAGAAGCAGGCTGACCCCGGCCTAGGCACTGCCTAAATACAAAAAAATAAAAACAAATGTTTGATTAATTAAAGAACTAGAATATCATCATGCTCAAAAGCATAAGCAACATAGAGGTTCCTCTGCGCTCCTAGACCTTAACATGCGAAGAAAGGAAGAGAGGAAAAGAAGGCTTTATCAACAACAATTATTATTTTATTTATTTATTTGTAAGTCAAGATTCTATTAATTTATGAAAAAAGAGTACATATAGTCCATCAAAAAATAGGTGGTCTCACCCCAACTAGGTTTGTTAACCAAAAATTTCACCAGATGACAAAAATACAAAAGTGTCGCTTAGGGAAACATCCATAATCGATTAGGCCATAGGCACCAAAACACAACTAGTAAAAAAATGATTCCAAAAATCATACTAATCACCATATGTAATAGATGCACAGTTGTCCGGGGCTGTTTTAGGAGCTAGAGGAGGGCGGAAGTCGCACTAGACATGTCCTTCGTAGTGTGCCATCCATGCCTCCAATTTATCGACTTTCTCCAAGAGTAGATTCCCCCCCCTCTAGACCATGACCAACCTTTCTCGAAGTTGACTTTGAAAATAGTGCAACTGCTCCAAATAGGCCATGTGCACCGCATGCTCCTCTCACCGAATGCGTTCAACAACATCCAACCTGTTCATTAGACTGAAAATGAGCGCCTGACAATTCTCTAGGTAGTAGTGTTGGAGACCCTTCCCCTCCTGTGCATCCAGATCAGCTGACCCCCACTTCATCCTGCCGCCACAGTTGTTGCCACCCCTACGGCTATGACCCTGGTCACTAGCCCATCTACCTCGATTGACCACATGTTTGTCACCACTGCACGACCCTTCAATTTGCCTCACGCCACTGCGCGATCCTTCACCCTGACACACCCTAGCCTTGCACCTCCACGTCCTCCTCATGGCCCAATAAAACCTCTCTGCACACTCCCTGCCACCTTCCCACCACGACTAGATGGTAACAAGACCAATTCTTGGGCATATTCCCCTGCAGAAGAAGAGGAGGGGCCAACCCTACAAATTGGTGGCTTCATGAAAACCCATGGATGAGGAGCACAATAAACACAGGCCAAACACAAAATTCTCTTCGCTACTGGGCACTCTCCCCAAATTAGAATCCCCAAAAACACAACAAGGTTGGAGCCACCTCCTTTCTGACCACCGCCGAAAATGGAGCGCCACCGAGGGGGAAGGTGGCTATTTCCAACATATAGTGTATATCGTCCAATTGTGACCGCAATGAACCACAAGTGCACCCTCCAGACCCCCTCGGTCCAAAACACAATAATAACACAGACCCCCTCAGTCCAAAACTTAATAATTGCACAAAGGAAAATAAAATATCTGCTCCTACGACAAGGTTTCCCGGTCTGCGGAGGCCACCACCTGGTGAACCAGAAGCCAAACCAATTACCAGCAAATCATGAGGGTTTTTCCTCCCGTGCTCAGGCTTACCAAATCCATGGGTAACCCGTATTCACAGACAAACAACCTCCAAGTTTCGGTCAAAATAAATTGCAAAAATAAACATTTCACCATCGGCGAACCACTGTCGTCTACGTTTCCTTCTCCTTCCCTACACCCATCCACACTCCCAACACCATAAAAATACACCAACACAAATGCAAATGTGTAAGGAAATCATCCCTGGAGGCTTTAACAGTCTTTCACCCTCACGGGATGCACTCAATTTACTCCTCCCATGCTCCTAAACCATTATGATATCCCTGATTCCGTACTGTATAAAGTTATGAAGGGACTAGAAAGGCCACCCCCCACCGATACCACTTGGTGTTAATCATGTGGAGCTATCTCCAAGTGCCGACACGAACTCACCCACATCGGGGAACAAAAAAATTCAAAACTTAATCTGGTACATGAGTGCGAATTTTGTTTTTGTTAACAAATTACTAGAAGCTTTATATATTACTAAATAATTTTGAATTATTGTGCCGAGAAGGGCTCTCCAACCTAGTATGGAAGAGACGATGTAATGTCACGTTAGGTAATTTTTATTTTTATGTATACATTGTGACTTGATCAAATTACATAAAATAAAAAAATTAATAAAATTAATAATTAAAATAAAATTGAGGCAAAATTCTCCAGGTTTTGATATATATATATATATTACTAAGAAGGATCTAATTTCTTGAGGTGCAAATTTTATAACACTTAGTAGATCTTGAATTAAGATGGATCTAAGGTACTATAGAAAAAAATATTACCAATTTCAACTATTATAACGTGTTTGAAATCCAAAATCTCAACCTTTATGACATTATGCTTTTTAATAATAATAAAAAATACTATATAATGGAGATTTTCAATTAAATTTACATATATATATTCATTCCATTGATTTAAACTTTTAAAATAATTTTTACAACATAAATTTTTTTCATAATTATATGCCATGTGGTTGAAATATCAAATTGAATCAATACATAGAGAAAGTAAAAGTGCTCTCACTAGACTGCCAAATATGATTTATTTATGAAAAGTATTAATGCATAGAGAAAGAAAAAGCATGGTTATTATTAATAAATTTAAATTTAGATAAAGCTTAATTGGTCTTTGATGAGCTACATGTATAATTTGATAAAATTTTCAAGAGGAATGCATCACATTTAAATCCAGTCCACATGAGCGAGGTGAGCGAGGTGATGGCACAGGGGGAGAAATGGAAAATTAGGGCTTGAACACACTTTGTTCGTAGTTAGGTCTGGCTCAGGTATTGCGAAAAATCAAACCATTCCTCCTTCGTTTGTTTTATTTCACTAAAAAATAATGAAATGGGCAAGAGTTTCTATGTCGGAGCTTTGGTTTCATTATCCTCCTTGTAAATGAAGCTGTTGCAACCATTTTTATGGTTTTTTCGTCATTTTTTTTACAAGGTGAAAATGGCAAAGAATTATTTGGACGTGAAATAGGCGTATAGACTCACCTCACAATTTCACTTGCTTTGTGAGGTGACAAAAAGGGGAAAATGGAGGACATTGAAAAAGCACATGGCCACAATAATATTTCCGGAGATCCTGGCAGTTTAAAAGTCAAACTTGCAAGCTCATAGTGAAAAATAGTTCTTCCTTAAAGCTGGAATAACCCAACACGACATCAAATAAAAAACTACAGTTGAATGTTTTTTCCTCAATGAACAAATATTTCACTTATAATAATTTTTTCTTTCCAAATATTGAATTCTATAGACATGCACTTTTTAAATTTCTTTGTCTAAACAGAGTTTTAGGTACTATACAAGTGCCATAAACTGTACATTGTTCATAACTTTGCCTAGTCTAATCTCACAAAGGAGAGTGACTTGCACATTTATCCTAAGGATTTCACCTCCACATCCTACGTTGGTTTTTTTCTTAGATGCAAAATGATTCTTTAAGGTTCAATAGTCCTCATGTTCATCTCGTTCCTTTGTGGTCTTTGGCTTAAAGTATGCTAGAATATTTGATAGTTCTCCTTTGCTATGATTTATAATATCTACTTCGAGTTGCATTTACAAGTTTAATGTCACTTTCTAACAAATTACCATGGATTCATGAGTAAAATTTTTGAAGGATTGGGGAGAGGAACAATAGTAATCATGAACTCAAATGTTGGGAATGTTGCAATGGAAATTATTTAGTACCGATTATATGCAAGGGAACTGCTTTAAAGTTTGACATGGTAAGTAAAAACAACTTATGTTTCAATATTCTGTCATCCTTCAATGATTTATTTTAATACTGAAAATAGATTGATTATAAGGACCAACTTTACAATAAACAATGATTGTTGAGTTAGACAAATAGCCATTGTTTTATGGTTTAACAAGAATATTTTTTGGTGAATTCTTCCTCTTGCACTCTTGATTTAATGTTATTTCTAAGATCGAAGCTCTACTTATTAATGGGTAGGGAACCCTCTTATGATTCAATTTTTTTGGATTATTTTTCTCTGTTATAGTGCTTCCCAAAACACACCCCGAGGAACTACACTAAATAACACAAACTTCCATTGATTTATATTCTAGGTCTGAGGACCATCTATTCCACAATTTCATGTAGGTCTTCAATCTGGCTTCATATATGTTGAGCATGTCATTTGAACAAGGCATAACACAACAAGAATGATATGCTAGTAAATAATTCAACACTCTGTCAATCTCACTAGAAAATCAAGTACTTGTTAGCTCTTTTAGGAATTTTATATACCGGATCAAATGAGACTTGGTAGTCATATTGTAGGTGTGATCATATGATAGGGATTCCCAATGAAAATCCAAAGAGGAGGGGCGCTTTTATTGAAAATAATTCATTATTGAAATTGTGTGAGGGTAAGCATTTATAAAGTTTGATTGATGAAAGATTAATAGAGCACAAAAAGAAGATTTATCAGGGATAGTATAATGGAAAAGTAAGTACTATCAAGCCATCCATTCTTAAAATATGGATTGAGGGAGGAGTTTGTTATCCCCTTAATACTCTTCGTTGATGCCCTAAGATAATTTTACTGATAGATGGATGTGCATTAGAGTTTGTAACAGGTTTTTTCATTTTACAAAAAAGAAATATCTCATGTTAGAAGCTTTTTGATGGACCCAATGCTTTGGTATGAGAGAAAAATTAAAAATCTAACCCGCATATTTGTGACAGCACCAATTTTTTTTTTTTCATCATATAAAATTGTAAAATATGAAAGATAAAAATATAGGCATAAGGGTTGAGGCAAGGGGCACTGATTCCAGGGCTGAGGGGGGCTGCCAGGGGAATAATATATTTCTTCTATCAAGCCATGAATATTGACACATGGCAAGAAAAAATGGTAGGTTGTATGATGATGCTTGGTTTACAATATTGGGCAAGCCAACCAATGATGAAAGGGCTAACAACCTTTAAAGAAAATTTGAAAGTAAAATATAACTTGGATTCATATGATTGGTGGAAAAATTTGTGGGCCAACAAGGAAAAAGAAAACTAACAAAAAAATGATGACAAAAAGAGAAAAAAAAGGGGGAGACAACAAGTTCAAACAATGCTCAAAAGCAAGTTCTCTGTCCATCAGGCGAGGGGATTCAGGAAAAATAATCCTATTTTTGGTCACGAGAGTAGCCCCCTGGAGCAACCCGTTACACCCTGGACTCTGGCTCGGGGGTGGAAGTTGCATAAGAGAGAGTTCAATTTGCATCTTGCCTAAGTTTGGGAGGAGAGATCTCGTCCCTGACTAAGTTTCCTGTGGTTCATTAAGATAAGTATTCCTCTTATCTTAGTCCTCACTGTGGATTTTGTAATTTTAAGTTACAGAGGATCAAAATGTGTAATGTGCATGCCACGTTGTATAGTGAAATATGTTTAAATAATGCCATGATAAAATATAGTTATGGGTTATGTCAAAGAGGTAACAAAATATAACGTATTGCCTATGTTGTATATGGCGTGCATATAGTGTGTTGAGGTAGATATGAAACGAGCTTATGTATAATATTTTGGGGTAACAACACCTCGATGCATACATACGGTAACTGCTTAAAGGAGAAAGGGGCCCTACTTTGAGTATCTTCGGGAAAATAAGTGATTGTTGGCAATTTTGATCCATAAACTTTGTGCTCTTTGTTCCACATTTAATATTCTCTAGTGATTTCTCAACCCCTAAGTAAAATGTATTGCTGATTCTGTTTCTCACTTGTTGGCTGGTGTCCTCACCTTGCCACAGGCTATAAATCATGTTATCAAGACTTTTAGGTGTCCACACTTCGTGTCCTAATGCGGTAGCATGTATTTAATTCAGGTTGCGATCTAAACATACATAACGCTAAAAAACCATACCTGAATCTTTTCTCTCCATGGAAGAGAAACTTTATGTTATGATAATCACAGGACGCACAATTGGCGGTATTAACTACACATTGGCCCTTGTGTTTCTCAACAGAAATGCCGAATCGTAGCCATGACTCGATCCTGACAAGAATTGAAACACTGAAAACCAACTGGAGCAGAGAGTTGCTCTTCTGAAGATTACGAATAGATTAAATAGATTACATTGGAAACATTAGTAATAAATAACTAGAGATAAACTCGACTAAACTGGACTAAACTTGGACACTTGGAATGACGGATCTGACACCTAGAAAGTGGTTGAGATTACATTCTTAAACAATCCCCTTTAATTTCAACCACATAAAAAAAATTATTTAAAATACCTGCTGGTCTATGTCTCAGCGAGGTTTACAATTTAAAAAAAATTGACTTCAACTAGATTTGGTTTTCTTCTTCTCTTCTTCCAAATTCTGTAGCCTCTAAATTGTTTCAGATTTTTCACTTTACTGTATCCTTGAGAACTCTGTTTCTTCATTTGTTGTTGCAGGTCTTCTATTTTTCCAGGCTGTCTAAGCATGTTCTGGACATCTTCAAGAAATGTGGGCTGCTGCCACATATTGTCTTCTGTAGTGCTCTTTTCATGATCAATCATCTGCAACATAGGATTAGAACAATATCTTATCTCTTCAAAACTCCAACGCATGGAAATTTCATTGACATGTTCGTCATGCATGTCGTCTTCAACATTCATATCTACAGCTTCTGTGTAGATCTCAACTAGACATGGTGTTGCAAGCCATGTTTCAATAAACTTTAACTCTTCTTCATAATCAATCTGTATAACTTCACACTTGAAATCAATGTTAGAATAAAAATTATTTTCAGAACAACATTGGCTCTGGTCTTTTTTCTCTTCAGTGAGAGCTTTCATCTGTTGTTTTTCCTTTTCTGCTTCTGCGTCTATCTCTGTTTCTGCATTCCCTTTGCAGACAACTTTCTTTGCTTCTGTCTCTTCTTCTTTCTCTGTTTCTTCCTTCTGCTCTGCAATGAGAGCTTTTTGCTATTGCGCTTTCTTTACTGCATCTTCCTCTGTCTCTGTCTCTGTCTTTTTTTCTGCCTCTTCTTCATTGACCTGCGCTGCTACAAACAAGTTGTCTTCCACTAACTGAAGTGGGGTAATCTCACCAAATAACATCATGTCGATATCATATTTTTGTTGCATCATCTGCAACCAATCATCATTAGCAAAAATTTCATTATCAAAGTTTACATCAGCGATATCAATCATTGGATTTACCATTTCATCAGCAAGCTCTATTGCTGGTATCATTAAAACTTCATCAGCAATCTCTATTGCTGGAATCTTTAGATCTTCGTCAGCAAACTTTGTTGCTGGATTCTCTTCATCCACTTGTGGCTGTGCACAGTGGGATTCACGAGCATCTTCATGCTGCTTTTCTGCTTCTTCTGACTCTTCATCTGGCTGTAGATCTGCTGCTACAGATCCACTTTCATCTTCATCTTCAAATCTCCCCTTTGCTTCAATGCTCCCCCTTGTACCAAAACATCTCTCAAGGATATCCCATGCCTCCTTGGCTGTCTTGGCTTCTGAAATTAAGGGAAGTATACTTTCATCAACTGATTCTTTTATGCATCTTAATGCATAGGCATCTTTTTGCCTCTTGATTTCCAGATCTAGAAAGATCTCGAACATGATCTGCTTTTGCTTTAGCCTCTTGACTTTTCCCATGTCCTCGTTGTCAAACTTTCACAAACAAACGAGTTTACATATTCATCAATACCTTGCTTCTTAAAAAAATTTGCTGCTCTTGAATGAGTCTTATGCAACTTCACTTCTTCAAAAATTTTGCTGCTCTTGAATGAGTCTTATGCAACTTCACTTCTCCTTCTAAAAAAAATATCTTCCTCAAAAAAATTTATTGTAAACTTTCACTTTTATCTTATATCACAACTTTAAGTTTTCTTTTTTAAAAAAAAAACTCCAAAAAAAAATTATTTTAAAACTCTTCAGCACATGTTCTTGCATAATCTCTTTATAAAATACCTTTGCACATTCTAAGTTTTTTTTATAAAAAAACTTTAATAAAAAAAATTTTTCTTTAATGGGCTTCCTCCTCTTTTTAAGTTCCTTAAGATGAAATCTTTAAAAATCATATACCCTTTTTTTTAAAAACTCTCCTCTTTTTAAAAAAACTTCACCTTCACCACTCTTTATAAAAACAGCTTCACCTTTTTAAACTCACTATCACCACACGTTTTATGCTTTTCCCTTCTTTTAAAATCAACACATCGAAAATATGAGAAGATTTCCTTTTGAATCGATTTTGAAAATCGACGTTGACCTTACTACCTTAATTCTGTACGATTTTTAAAATATTTTTAATAGCAACGCTTCGTACCTTAGCAGATGCGTAAATTTTTTCAGTGGGCTGGCTGGCGCGATTCCGATTGAAACAGTCGCGCCTTTTTCAAAACGATGCGAGGCACGAAAATGGCGCGGGTATGGCGTGTATTCCAGCGCCAATCAACTCACAGTCGCGCCAATTGATTGCTCTTCTCTTCTGCTCCTTCGTGGCTCTGTTGCTGCTCTCCAGGGAGGCTTATGCAACTCGGCTCCGATACCATGACAAGAATTGAAACACTGAAAACCAACTGGAGCAGAGAGTTGCTCTTCTGAAGATTACGAATAGATTAAATAGATTACATTGGAAACATCAGTAATAAATAACTAGAGATAAACTCGACTAAAATGGACTAAACTTGGACACTTGGACTGATGTATCTGACACCTAGAAAGTGGTTGAGATTACGTTCTTTAACAGATCCCTGGCATTGACGGGAGACCTTGACAAGCATCCTAGTGTGCACTTGTTGGAAGGCAATGAGCGCTCAGACTAGAGCATCACCAAAACAGTGCAGGCTATGATTAAAAAATATGGGTGCATAGATGTCTTTTCCAATAACACCAACATTTACTGTGTCGGGCCCTTTACCAATTTGCCATTATATCTCCTCCGGTCCACTTTCGAGACCAAGGGACAAAAACTATCACAAGGTCGAAATTAGTTTTCCCTGGACCACATTTTGTAGATATGAAAAACCCCAATTTAGTTTTAAATCAAGACGCTTGTTTACTACCCAACCAAGGCTCCAATGGGATAAAGTCTGCTTGGTTTATTGTTTTAGATTTTGGACCCTGTCGGGGTTAGCCGGGTTGGAATTTTTATGCACTCAATTTCAAAGATGAGGTACTAGTGCCATGAATTTCATCGTAACTAGAATAATTACATAAATGAACAAACGAACATTCATTTGAAGATTTATTTCCCATTTAGTTTCGAGGGTAAATATGTTTTATCCATTTTGGAATTGAATTCTCAATAGTTGATGAATTGTGGTGGGTTTGATAAAGTTAGGGGTGGTAGTTGTTCTCTTCGTTGATTGTTTGCATCATATCAACACTATATTGCATTACCAAAATTATAGCACTACTGGAACAGGTGCTATGTGAAAGGCACTGATAACTTAATTCTAATGTGAATATATTGAAAACAAATCATTTCTCCCTCTGTTACCTAGTTCGTAAAGCAAAATTGAACAAAACAATATATATGTCTCGTTAATAAACATGTTTCCTGCTATAGTGATTAGGTGAAATATACTACATTGATTGGAGCTGTAACAAGAGTGATTTTCATGATGATGATGCCAAATATAAGCTTTGAGAGGCCAACCGTAGACGGGGATTCTAAATGCTAAAATTCTAAGGGGAAATTGTGAAAATTCTGTCAACTCAAGAATCCTACTGCAACAACTGATGGAAATTCTTCCATTTTTTATTTACTTAACAAATTATTCACTGTGTTCTACAAGAAAATATCGAAATCCAATCACTACAAACTACACAAATTAACTATGGAAAAATTACAAGTGTGGAAACAAATATGAACAAACATACATCACACAACCATTTCGCCATACTTATTTTTGGACTAATGTCCCTAGAAAAACCTAATGTGGGAAAACTGGTGCAACTGATGTGAGGGTTTATATATTATGCAATAAATATTTTGAGTACAAATATATGATTGAAACATCGTCAAATCATACAAATAAATTGACAAAATATATCTCATGAGAAAAACCTCACTCCTCCATGGGAACCAACACTGATCTGCACCAAGACTGGACTTCCAAGCATTGCTTCTACATAGTGACTATGTCACCCACACAGGCTCTGTGTCACAACTACGGGTGCCCTTCTGCCTCTGCACTGGTATCAGTGCTGGCTGGAAACTGAACCCTTCTGGCCTCCGGAAAATATCTCTGGGATCTAGTACTGGCTCTGCACTATCTCCTTAGCAGGAAAATGACTTCCCCTCTGGCTCTGCATAGTGATTGCATAGGCACTGCGTCACTAGCTTTACGTTGTTGTTGTGGCTCTCTCTGTCTCTACTACTATGTACTCTTTGGCTTAGGATTCGTTCCAATTGGACTACTACCCCTCTCTGAAAAATATCTCTCGATCAAGTTTTCTTTCTTAGCACTTCTCACTAAAGAAAGTGATCTATGATCTCTACCTTGTGTCTCCAAAATGTGATTTCCAAATGACCCTTCAAGCCAATTTATAGTCTTCTTGTTGAAACTTCAACGACCTAGATTAGATCTCTAATCGATAGTTAAGATTAAATTTTGACTTGATCCATTTATTCTAGATCATTCTCACTCATATTCTATTAATTCACTTTAATTATTTTATTTTCCTAAGTTTATACTTAGGGTCCCTTTAAAAATAATTAATTATTTTTATAAAATACAATCAGAGTGGAATTTCACCAAATGATTTTGGGTTATCTGGAATACATGCGTCTAAGCCTCTCCACAAAATTTGAGACTTAGAACACCTCCAATTCTACCCCAAATCAACACTCCCTCTTAGCAAGGAATGTGATCTAACAATATGCCATGTTGCATACTGTTTTGACCCTGAAGCATCTCCCTTTGCGCTGCTAATGTATGGCACCACTGCCCATAAACTCTATGAAAATGCTACATCTGTACTGCTGCTGACATTGTTATTGTCAACACTGCATTCATACTGCAACTCCCTCTAAATTTTGCATCTGTGATGCTACTAACTCTTCCACTGCCAACTGCTACTACACTGCATCACAGTTTCTTTCTGCAACTGAAAAACATCCAAAATTGGACAAGTATATTGCATATTGGTGATGAAGATATGACTTCTTCTATCCTCTTCTCTGCCTTTCTGAAGCTGTTGCGCTATTGCTACTCTGCACTGCATCCCTCCATGTTGCTCCAACATTGCTCTGCGTTGATCTGACTCTTGCATTGCTAACCACTGCACTGTCACTTCAACAATCCTCTGCAGCAACTGGAACTAGTCCATCCTGATACTTTTGATTTTGGATCCTATAGCAAGGTGATGATCTGAGAGGTGGACTCCTCAAGCATCCTACCCAACTTGTATATCTCTGGGTCTACAACTCCAAATCATCCCACCTGCCTCTTGGAGCTATATGAGCAATAATAGCAACCTCCACCTCCTCTATATTTGCTACTCTGACCTGAGGATCATGCTTCTCATCCTTGTCCTTCTTTCTAAGAGGAAAATATGTGGAGTAATGTCCCATATCGCCACATCGGAAGCATTTTATCTTTGATAAATACTTCTTCCTCCTAAGATGCTCTCGCTGTCCCTTTGATGCAAGGGCTTCATTCTCATCCTCCTCCTTCTTGACCCTCAAACCACTACTACTATTGTTCTCAAGTTGACACTTGATTAAATCTCTCCTCATCTCTTCTTGCTGAAGAGATGCCCACATCGTTTCCCAGCTTGAAAAATTCTCTTTACCCAAGATTCTGTGGACAACGAATTGATAGTGTTCAGACACAGAATTTAAGGCAAGACTGACCATCTTTGTGGCCTGAGGATCTAACCCCACAATTGCCGGCTGATCTCAGTTTTCCTGAAGTCTAGACAGGAATGGATCGATGCGTTCTCCTTTTCACATCCTGGTGGTTTGAGTTTTCTCCTCTAAAAACATCTTCTGTTGCTCAGAAGAACCCTGATATAGTGTTTCCAACGCATCCAACATATCCTTGGCTATCCCTTTGCCAGAGATGCATGAAACAATATGATCGTTCACTCCATTGAGGATCAACTACTTGGCCTTTTCCATATTCTTCTTGAAGGCTCTTAATGGTGTTGAATTCATCGGTTCAACCTGAGCACTTTAGATAAAGTGCTTGAGGTCATGCTCATCTAGAAGGAAGGAGATCCTTGCCTTCCAGATTACATAGTTGGAGTCACCCTCCAACTGATCTTGGTCATGCAACCCACTGGATTCCATCTCACACAAACACTGTCAATCTGCTGCCTCTCACCCTCTCCGTAGCTGGATTTACGCACTCCTGATGGAGCAAGCCACAAAATATGCTGCTACAACACAAGGAATCTGATTTTCTTGGGAAAGAAAACTCATTGAGGTTATAAATACCCAAAACTATGTTACAACTATGCTTCCTGATGCTCTGCACCAACAATCACTTCTACATAGTCAAATATGTCCTTCCAGCTTATGATCTATGTAGATCTGTTGCGCTGCTCCCTCTGCCTCAGACAAACATCAAACTGTAACAATCCTACCTCTCTGTTGGCTCCCTTAGAGAGATATTTTCCTTGCAGGTCTAGCCTTCCTAGCTTGGACTGCGCAATAGACTGGGAGATCGATCTGCTTCTTACACATCTCTTTGATCCCAGCTTCACCAATGCTGAATATGTTCTTTGTCTCACCTGCACTCAGATTAAATAATCTCTGATACCATGTGAAAATTTTGTCAACTCAAGAATCCTACTGCAACAACTAATGGAATGTATTCTATTTGTTATTTTCTTAACAAATTATTCACCATGTTCTATAATAAAATATTGAAATGCATTTACTACAACCTACACAAATTAACTGCGAAAGAATTACAAGTGCGGAAACAAATCTAAAAAATCATAGATCACACAATGATTTCGACACAGTTATTTTTTGACTAATGTCCCCAGAAAAACCCAATGCGAGAAAGATGGTGCAATAGATCTAAGGGTTTATATATCATGTAGTAAATATTCTGAATAAAAATATATGATTGAAACACCGTCAAATCATATAGAGAAACTGACAAAAGAGATCTCATGAGACAAACGTCACTCCTCCACGAGAACCGACACTGATATGCACCAAGATTGGACTACCCTGCGCTGCCTATGCATAGTGACTACATAACCCAAGCAGGCTCTGTGTCACAACAAAGGCTTCCCTTCTACCTCTGCGATGGTCTCATTGCTGGATGGAAATTGAAGCATTTTTGCCTCCATAAAATATCTTTGGGATCTAGCACTGGCTCTATGTTGTCTCCTCAGTAGGAAAATGACTTCCCCTCTAGCTCTACGCAGTGACTGCATAGGCACTGCATCACTTGGCTTTGCATTGATGATGTGGCTCTCTCTATCTCTGCTGCTATGTAATCTCAGACTCAGGATTCCTTCCAACCAGACTACTTACCCTCTCTGAAAAATATCTCTTGATTAAGTTTTATTTCTGAGCACTTCTCACTAAAGAAATCGATCTCTGATCTCTACCTTCTGTCTCCAAAATGTGATTTCCAAATGACCCTTCAAGCCAATCTTATAGTCTTCTTGTTGAGAATTAAATGATCCAGATTAGATATCTAATCAATGGTTAAGATTAAATTTTGTCTTGATCCATTTATTCTAGATCATTCTCACTCATATTCTATTAAGTCACTTTAATTATTTTATTTTACTAAGTTTAACTTAGGGTCCCTTTAAAAATAATTAATTATTTCTATAGAATACAATATGAGTGTAATTTCACCAAACGATTTATGGGTTATCTGGAATACACATATCTAAGCCTCTCCATAAAATTTGAGATTGAGATCACATTCGATGCTACCCCAAATCAACAACAATGGCTTCCTGGTGCTGAGGGGAGGGTTGCAAACAATGCCTGATTTACTCTTGATACTCAGAGAGATAAAAGTGTGCTCTACATGCAAAACTTGTTTTCTTTAAGCTACCTCGGTGGCTTCAAAAATTTATACAGTTGATCCATAGCCAAGGTGTTATCACCAAAATCGTACCTGATTGGCTGCTGATCAGACAAATTTAGTGTAACTATTTTAGACCAATCTTGTGACTAAGCCTTAGCCTCCTCAGCCTGAGAGGGCTCTCTCAAGGGTTAATGATATTGATTAATGATAAATATAGATGGCTAAATCCATGAATTATGTCTTGGTTTTGTATGTTTACAGGTTGAAAAGATGAAGGCTTGCTACCATTGGGCTATGGAGTCAGTGACAGGGATACAAATAACAATGGCTCTCCTTGTGGAAGCTAAGGCTTGTATATAATTCAATGAAAGAATAGCACATTCAGGAAAATCTCAAAAACTTGAGTTTCAAAGGAAGTCAGAGCATATAGCACACGAATTCTGATTAATGAGACATCAACGTATTGAAAATAAAATATTTAAAGAGATTCATCAAAGCTCAACACTTAAAGGAAGTCAGAGCATGAACAACCATGAATTCTGAGTAATAAGCATTAAAAAATTGAAAAAAACCTTTCAAAGATAGGACCTAAAACTCATTTGACCATAGTTTAACACTTAAAGGAAGTCATAGCATGAACAACCATGAATTCTAAGTATTAAGCATTAAAACTATAGAAGGAAAACATTTCAAAGATAAGATATAAACTCATTGAAATACATGAAGAATCTCAGGTGAAGGAAAATTGTATTGCTTCTGTATATATCAGTAAATTCAAAGCTTTACAAAAGTATTTTGTTGAGATAACATTTTCCAACCTTCCATACACCGAAATACTCACTACTTATAGGCATCTAGCCTTTACATCCAATCTTCCAAGTGGCTAGACCATAAAACTCTATTACTAACACAAAATCTAACCACTAACTAGATTTTTACAACTAAAAATGACACCTTTCGAATTAGGAGTTAGAGTCCTACTATGACTCAAACACCTACTTATTACATTTAAAGTAAATATGATCCAAATATTCCTCGAAAGGAATCATGTATTTCAACCATGCTGGCCATAAACAAGACATTAATACTCTAACTATCTTCATGAAGCTACTCTGCCTACTATTAAAGAGTTTTCAGTTTGATGATATGGCAATATAGTGAACTGGTACCTTCGAATTGTATCCTTAACAAAATATCCCCACTTAGAAAACCACTGATAATATTTGTCATTCTCATGGAGAACAACTTTAAAATATCTGTTTACTCTTCTCTTTCTTCCAAAATTAACCACCAAAATTAACCTTGCTGTCAAAACAGAGTTTTGGAATACTTTTGTAGCTAATTTCGTAGCACAAACAAAAAAGGTGATATGTGGTAATCTTCTGCTATTCTCAACCATTGGAGGATGTTAAGTAGTAAAAAAAAATTAAACATAGCCTTCAAAACTCTTCATCCCTATCATTTTAAATACCTTAAAACCAAAAAGGATTCTTCAAAAATTCCGCAGCAGAAAATGGGCTTTATGCCTGGCACACGCTGCGGAATTGCCCAACATTTCAGATATTTGACAAAACTTAGGATCTGAACTCTGGAAAGATTCATGAATATACCTGCATGTAAATCATGATAATATAAGACAAAAAAGCTCTATAATCCATTGTTACCTCCTTATTTACCAACAGTTTCTTCATGAGAAATTTTCAAATGGTTTTGTCTATATTTCCTCTTTCCAAATCTTTCTTCTCTAATGCTGTCTTCATCATCTCCATATTTTCTTTCAACTCTTTGACTTGTCCCTGAAGACTTCTCCTCTCTTCCTGTAACCATAAATTTCTCTGCCTTGTGTGTACCATCATGATGCGTAAAGGCTGTGATTTCTTCAACAAATTTTTGGCCTTACCAATAGACTTTTCAAAATGAGTAACCTGATCATTCACTTTCTTTTCCACCTCATCTATCATTTGTCTATCTTGCTTGTATCTTTCCAGCTCTCTCTTTTTTTCAGAAAAATATTCTCTAACTGCTCTTAACTGTTCTTCAAGAGTTTCTTTTTTAGTTTTCTTTGTAACTTTTTCCTTTCCCTTTCTTTGTTTGGCTATTTCTTCTTTGTCTTTAAGTTGTCCCTTTGGAAAATCTGCTTCATATTTCTTGTGAACCTTTCTTTTAGATTGACCTTTATTTTCTTTAGTAACCTCTGTCTCAATAGGAGATATGACTATGAATTCTTGTACTGCTACCTTTTTTCCTTTATCTTCCTTCTGATGCTTATTTCCAACATTAATAGTTTCATAAATATGGGATCTAGTGAAAGGCTTTCTAGGTTTGAAAAGAAAACCTGAATCTTCTGAAGAAAAATCAAGCTTCTTGGCTATAAATCCCTTCCCTTTGGCCTTGGATCCTTTAACCTCAGTTGCTTTCACTATAGGGGTTTCAACAATGTCTATAGCCTCTAAGATGTCTTCAAGCTTGCCTTTACCTCCAGTGGTTTCCTCTGTGCCTATTTTAGACCTTTTTGCTGCAGGTTTGGTCTTACTATCTATGACATGCTTCTTAGCTTGCTTGCTAGTTGCTAGATGTGGTGCTATATCTTGAATGAAATTAGCTTCTTATACCACGTTTTTAGCTGTAGATTTTAAACCCTCTTTTTATTTCCTTCTAATTCTGCAGTGGCACTCAGCTCTTGCCTAGAATAAGAAGTTTTGAGTTTATAGGCTTTCCTTGGAGATAAAACATCCATTTCATACCCGTTCATAAACAAGAAAGATGCCTAGTCTCTGTCTAGTTTACTTAATTCTTCTAGTACTAGTAATTTCATCAATCCATGGTGAAATATGGAAGTTTCAATTCTTTCAAGTCTTCCTTGCACTTTGTCTGCCATCTTTTCAAGACTTCTAAAAAGGTAAAAAGGAATATCTATCAACTTTTTCCCTGTAAAATGAAGTAATAGTTTGAAGTGATACATGCAGATTGTTTGGAATCTACCTTCACATGTAAAGTATTTCTATATGAATGTCAATAATTTATAATATTTATCTCTAAGGCAAGTTCTGGGAATCCCTACAGTCATATTTATCCCTACATGTTTAGGCTTTAGATAATCATCACAGCTTTTCAAGTTAAACTTGGTAGCTTTAAACCATTCTTCTCCGGTTTTTAGAATCCCTGTTGCTTTAGAAATGCTATTAGGCAAAATTGGCACATGAAGAAAACCAACCTTTGTATATGTACCTTTGAAATTGAGTACGAAATCTTGTGAGACCTGTTTGTGATAAGCTTGAAACCTTTGACATAACTGAATGCAGCCTGCCCTTGTAAAAACCTCAACGAAATATGGATCTTCCATGATTAAAATTGGACTTGTAGGCTTGTACCTGAATGGCAGACCTCCTTTATTATCTTTATTTGGTGTAGCCATTTCTTCTTGTTCTGCAGTGGTGGCCTTCTTTATGTATTTACACCCATTCAGGAAAAAACTTTGATGATAGTGAGCTGTTATGGTATAAGAGGGCTGGCATGACATAGGATTTGTACGAGAGATGTTGATGACAACAAGCTGCTTTGGTAGCAGCTTATAAAGTGGAAAAGAAAGTGTAAGGAATGAGGGATGGATTTGAAAAGGAAAATGAGATGGGATTTATTTAGAAAATGATGGCTAATGCTAAAACGTGCCTAACTTTCAAATGATGACTCTACTCTAACAACATAACCTCAAAACCCTCAAAGTTTAACCACTCATCATTATGCAAAAAACCATTATAGGATGACATAGATTTCGTAGCGCATTTAGTTTTACAAGTGTCAGTTTTACTATGGAATTACTAGGTGTTTCTGCAACAAAAACTATTAATTTTGTACTAAAATCGTTGCGGACTCAGAGAAATTCTGATAGGTGGCTAGATTTGAGATTTTAGGTTGATTTAAAGTATTTACTCAAATCTATTCCTTTGATATGACTTGAGATCATCCCTAACAACTTAAAGCAATCTTTGAAACCTATGTTAATCATAAAATTTATCATTTCATGATGTTATGCAACCTAATCAATCTAAAGACAAACTTGACACATTTCAAGTTTTGATTTTGAAAATTTAGGGTGTGATAACACAAGGAAACAAATTGTACCATGTTGCAAATCAAGTGTTTGTTCCATAAAAATCCAGTCGAATTCCTGGAGAAGTATTGACTCTAGGTCCCTTTGCTAAAGAGCTCCCAATAATCATTCTTTTAACATGAAAAAAAATGATTTCCCTTAAAGATATGTTGGTGCCCCATACTCAAGGTATGATCCCATACTAATGAATACAACAAGGGAATATCTTGAAAAATAGCTTCACCTACAGGCTCTCCACTTCCAAGAAAATGCCCATAATGGACCTTTTCCTACTGCAATAAGTCTCTTTATCAACTGCCATTCACTCCTTAGGGAAGCGATACTCAAACGTATTTAACAATCACATATAAGTGTTTCCATTGGACGAAATTCAAATATTGTCTAGAAAAATCTATTATAAAATGAAAGTATCGTAAGGACAAGTGGTTATCATGAGTCATGGCTACTCAGGGATGGGGGTGCTATTGCTCAGTAATTTAATATTCTCCTTATTTATCTTGGAAAATTGCAACCATTTTTTTATTTATTGAGGGTGTATGATCTTGTACAAGACTGGGCTGCCTGCAAAGGCTTATCCACACCTTAGGCTTGTCCTCTTATATAAAAAGGGGAAGTAGAGATCCATTTTATACATTGTTTTGACCATATTATCTTAGATATGGGTAGCACGTTGGACCTGATACTTCTTCCCTTGACACTCTTCATCACCTTATCTCCCTATCCTAAAGTACTAGATATTGGAGCAATGCACAGTTCTTCTACGGATAGTATTTTATCCTAAAGGAGGCAAGAAAACTTGTGATTGTGACAAACCCTAATGGATAAAAAAGCATTGTTCTTTTAACTCATGTGTGAGAATAACACCAGAGTAGTGGTGAGGAAACATCCTGAACACTTATGGAATACCACCTCCCCCCCCAAAAAAAAATGGTGGTGGTGTGTTACAAGTGGTATCGGAGCTCCTAAGTTCAAAAATAAAACCCAATGGGTTGTATTACAAAACTAAGTATGATTGCATGTCATTGGTGTTATGTTATCGTAGCCTCTCCAGGGTTTTGTATGGAGAACATCATAGTGCATAGGAATGTGATTACATTTTTGGATCTGTGTATATTTATAGCAGTAGCTTGAAAAATATATCTTTTGCTAAAATTTGTTGGGCTTTAGGCAACTCCATTTTCCTTTGAAATATTGTCACTTTGTTGGGGAATAGGTTTATTAGTTGTTTTGTGTATTATGTCATTCTTTAGATGCTAGGGAAGTAATCATAGACAAACCTACAAATGTCAAGGAAGATCTCCTCTTGGCTTGCAAAGCTACAAAAAAGATCAGATGAACAACCCATAGTTATTATTCAACAATCCATCACTCTAGTGGTTTACGAAAACCCTAGAAACAATAAAGTTGAAGGAGTGAAAATATTGTAATTGCTTTGTATCCATTCTGGTTATGTTTGACAGAGTTAATCTAGGTGATCTCATTCCATTTTGACTAAATCATCAATTGTCCATTTGGTAGAATGTTGTGTGTGAGTATATACATGCATCAATAAATATCATTTTCCTCTATTGCACAGCATACATGAAATGTTCAACTCCATTTTTCTTAAATTTATGCTTCAATTCTGTAGAAAATTTTGGATTTCAAGGTACCGTTTTCATATATATTAATATGGGTGTACTTGAGTGGAGATGCAAGATATTTATCCACTAGAGTAGTAAGTTACGTTATAGTTTCTATTGTTGTTGTTTAAAACTTCTGGTAAACTGCGTATTTTAAAGTTTCTATTGTGTAATTTAAAGTTCTTATGAAAGATGCCCTGAAATCAACAACTTTTGGGAAAGGGTCAAACTTATATTTAGCTAAGATCTAAAAAAAAATAGGGGGAGTTGTTCCATCAAAGTCACCTGGCATATTCACCCACTCCTAATTACGTAATCGGTGATGGGAGGACTTTTCCTAGATAGGAGACTTGGTGTATGGCTTATGACATAGCCAACTATTGATTTCTCACTACTAAATCAAAATCCCATTGGCAAGTAAACCTGTATTGGAATGCCCATTTTTCATTTCTAAATTTTAATGGACTATAAAGCAGGAGGGCACCATAACCTCCTGTAAAAAATTGGGCAAATTATTGCAGTGGAGTTGGCACAATGGATATGTTTTATAATAATAGTTGCATTCGATATTTTCAACAAAGTTGAATAAAATTGACAAACAAGACCCCGAGAAAAGAAAACCAATCAACATAAATTTTGGGCCAATAATGTTTGTCTCTTTATTAATGGGTAGGAGTAGGAGGCTGGACTCAAATTTTATTTTCTTTCACATCCATAAATAGGGAGAACACTACCAATAACACACTATCAAATTAAGACAACTGTTTGGGCTAAGCAGTTGTGGCTCACATAGGACTTGCACCTGGCCTAGTCCACTTGCTCCACATGATCATGGGTCCATGGTAACATGCAGGGGCAAGCCTAGTAGTGTTTTAAATAGGTCATCAACTATAGAAGAACCCAAATGAAAATGTTTAGCTATTGCATTTTCTGAAGGCAGGTAAGGAGTTAAAGAAGGTAAGGGTGATTGATATTTGAGGGGTCCTTGACTTAAAAAACATGTTAGTTTACCCATAGCTCAGAAGGAATTATCATTTAAGCTCCAATGCATCATATCCAACAAGTTATGTTCACCTTGGTTACTGTGCGGCTGTATTTTCTGTGGATGGTTGAAGTGCATTAATTATGCACACTAGAGTAGGCACATTAATTTTGTAGGCATCTTGTGGCTGATGTATACATGCATGCTCAAATCCATTCTGTCTTGAGTGAGGTGCTATCCCAAAATTCGACAGTCATATTTAGCATGTCTCTAACTTTAGTTAGGCACTAGATTTCCATTTTTAGAAGTGTCCTTTCAATTCCTTTTCAGTCTTTTGGGAATTGTTTCCATCTCTAGGAAAAGTGCATGGAAGAGAAAGTAGCTAGATTTATATTAGGGCACACTTTCCTAGGTAAGGAGGCACTCTATTATGGGCAAGCTTCTCTTGTAGGTCAGGTGCACTCTTTCTAGACATATAGAGCTATTGTTTTTATATCTTGTAGAGAAGACACATCACAACAATGATGGAGTTTCCTTGTAAAATAAAGCCTTATTTAGCTATAAAAGAATGGCAGGATGTTTCACTGGAATAGTGAGACAACCAGGGTTATGAACTATTGCTTTATAATTATTCTTTGCAAGTAATGGAGAAATATGTGATTGAGTTCTTGCACATTTGGTTTGCTTTCCACTATTCCCAGAATAATGTTTTGCAGATTTAGTTCTCTACTGTGTTCTAATTTTTTGCATTATGTGGTGTTTGTACCTTTGAATATATAAATCAAAATTTTGAGTTTATACAATCTATTTTTTTAAGAAGTGTTTAGATGGTTTTCAGATTTGTAGCTCTATAGTTTGGTTCATAGAATTACAAATTTGTGTATTATGTATTCAAATTTAATAAAATGGAGGGATTTGTATGAGAATTAGAGAATGAGGAAGTTGAGTTGTAATTTGAATAAGGAAAAATAGTCTGGAATAGCTGTGTAGTAATTGTTTCCAAATGATTCAAACACAATTGTGTTCAAAACTCATGATTTTTTCTAGGAGAAAATTCCACTTGCATTCTCATGATCTATTATATCTCTTATTCGCGTCCAAATCACTTATCTAATTTTATTTTTTATTGGCAACGAAACCAAATTATTGACCTTACAACCTGTGCTCTCAATAGATTTTATAAGGTGAATTCTATTAACATTGTAGTCAACAATTAAAGAAACAACCATGCAAGTAAAGAGGATTATACAAAACACCACTAGAAAAACTCTATAAATATCCATTTGGGCTACACATATAGCAAGTTAGAAACTAATCATTTCGATCAAAATTTTCTTGGTTAGAGCTAAATGGATCCTTTTCCCAATTAGAGCTTGACAATTATAATTTTGGTGTCAACTTGTAGGAAAGCATATATAGTACTATCGATGAGTATTAAAAGGCCAAAATAAAATTTTATTTTGCAAATGAGAGGCTCTGCTTAGGAAAGCCCTTCCTTTTAGAAGTAATGTTACACTCTAAAGCATTATTTTTTTTAGTCTCATAATATCATAGATTTGAAATACTTCCTAAAAAATGTGATCCCTGGTGTGAATTCCATCTTATCTCATGAAGCAAGAGAATCCCAAAATACCAACCACACAACCAAATAGTGGGTCTCTTTGACAAAACATATGTGAGAAACCTTGGCATGAATGTCTTTCTAGGGTAGCTGAACTTGTGTGTTGTTTACGCTGTGTCCATCATTTGTTTTGGACTGAGTGATTGGTGGAATTTTTACTCCCTTTTGTTCAACATTCAAAATTTCCTCAGGACAACACTTAAGAAAATTATCCTACAATGTGCCATTTCCAAAGGGTATTTTTACTACTTTGGGACTATCTTAGAATTGCTTCTTAGAATTCCAAAAAAATTACATCCTATGATTTTTTATGAATAATTCCAATATCCCGGTGTACGGTATGGCACTAAACCCTATAGAAAGCCCGAATGAATATTTGAATATGAAAATACAATTCTCCAATATAAGCACAAAACTGAAGACCATACCCTTGACTTCACCTCATAGAATATGTAAAGAGAAAATCATAAACTTGTTCACTCAAAATTAATGCATGAAAAATACTTTTGTTTCTTTAGACTCGGTGAATGTTCTAGATTACAAGATAGAATGTTCATGTGCTGTTATGATTGAGATTCCAATGATTGACATAATATATCCATTAAAAAAAATGCCTTGTATTGGAGTAGATATTGTCTATAGCACAAAGTAATAATATATTCCATAGAAACTCAGCAGAAAGAGCAAAAAATATTCAGATGATAAACATGAACAATACCTAATCAAGATTAATAGTCTTCACATGATACTCCATTACCATTTATCATTTCCAGAACAAACTCCTCCTATTCACCTCTTAATAAAGACCTTGTTACAATGCTTGGTAACCATCCTTCCCTTCCCTACACATTGCCTATTTACACCCATAGCGTTTAGGCAAGAGAAATTCCTCCCAAAAAAGTAATGGTTGAGGAGCCATCCCGACAAATTATTCTGGTTTTGCAAAATTTTAAATTTTAAAATTGTGTTGTACACCACCTTTTGGAATTTACTTATTTTCAGTTATTTAGTTATATATATGTATTTTCTTCTAAAACGATTTGTCTATCCATAATATATGATCCCATTGGATATACCATTTGAGTTGATCATGGAGTTTTCATTCTAGGACTGATGAACCTTTATATATAATGTTTTGTGATTCGATCCTAGTTAAGCCCAAGAAAGGTATCTATCTCAATGTACAACTCAAGTGGGCCTAATCGTTAAGAGCTTATGTTTCCTCCATGGATATTAGAGGTTCCAATCTAGAGAAGGGTAGGGTATGTACACCTTCATAGACTAAGCAATCAAATTGCTTCACAGAGTGGGTGTCCCACAGACCAAGGGGTCTCATATGTAAAATTTCCATCTGGTTAGGGTGCGATATTAAGTTATATTATTATTATTATTATTATAAACACTTGGGGACTAATTAATCATTTTACTATATTCCAACTATTCATTGTTTTATGTACAATTTTCTGCATCAGTATTTAGTCCTTGTAGTTTTGTGACTTCCATGGCTACTACATCCCAATGAAAACCTACATCTTTCAGAAGGCAGTATTGTGAATATTATAGATTTATTCTCTTGATTAAGTGTCATATTTTTTTGGTATTGACATGATTCTCGTAAGAGAATTTTTTTTTTGTGTATTACAGGTTGCTAGAAATATACTTGATAGCTTACAGGGCATGCATAAGTGTTGATGGTTAACAAATAAAATAACCTTTAAAACATAAGAAATGAGATTTTTGGTCTGAATTTTGATGTACTTTATGTGAAGAATGTGTGATGACAATTTTTTTTTTTTTCGGGTGTTCATTGGGTAGGTACAAAACCAATGGAATCTAGTGAGGAAGGGATTTTAGAATCAGAAGAGGATAATATATAGAAGGGAAAACTAGGCAGTTAGCTATAAATGATGAAGATGATGTAGAGGATGATGATTAAAATAGAGAAAATAATCAACACCATCAAGAATCAAAACCATCTTTGATCTGAACCTAAATAGTCTTATTATCTCAGAATCTTTCGCCAATCATAATGACCAGTAGAGGCTCCTCATGGATTATTTCCATCATTCTATCTATTAGTAGAATTTGCTGTATCAAGTAACCAATTACTGATAAATATTAGTGAAGTGGCTGGTCTTTTGCATGGATTGTTTAAGATGAGTTTTGAAACTATCAATCATGATCCCGTGGATGTGGAGAACAATCTAGATCATCAACTATCACTTATTTTGGAAAATTTCTTGCATTTTGTTCATGATGTGGTTTTGGATGATACCATTTTTCAGAACATACACGCAATTATTCTTGTTGCTTTAGTGGACATCTTGGATGGAAGAATGTGGAGGTTTTGAGAGATAGAATATTGTTCAGAAGCTTCCTTTGGTTTACAAGCCTGAGGTTATTAATAATTATTAATATTTTGTGATTTTCTTAGGATAGTGGATCAAAAAACTGTAAAAGCTTTATTGGAAACAAACAAGTAAGGGTGGTCATGAAGGATATGGGGTTGTAGTCTTAAATTAAATTGATTTTCCCTGTAAACTTCACTCACAACATTTTTCCTTAATTGGTGAGTGCAACAAGGAGAATCAACTGAGTGTTATATTTCCATAGACATGTCACTGGCTAGAGGATATAATAGCGATTGAATTTTTTTTGCATGAACAAGGAATACAAACAAGGCCCAGGGGGGATAAGTCGCGACTAACTACTAACAAGGATGGGATAGGAGTAAATGATGTAGAGTCTGCAAGTGTCATGAAGATGATTCACTCTTTAGAGATCCATTTTCAGAGGCTTGCAAGCAAGTAGCTACGTCTGATGGACATGAAAAACCCTGACCTATAAATGACAGTGTTTCAGACTCCAATATACTTTTACAAGGAGCTATTTAAGTGCTTATCTTTCTTAAAGAGTGATTTTCTTCTCCATATTGGAATTATTCTAACTACAAAGAAGCCCGTCACCAACTTAATGAAGAGCATGTCAGTGCTCTTTTACAAATGTTACAACCATAACTTTAAGTTCTTGATGAAAGAACGGAGGGGGTTGGTGCTTCAAATGTGTGTTATGAAAAAACACTTCCTTGAACATTTTGACAAAGCATGCCTTAACCTGTTACTTGAAATTGTTATGAGGCACACCTTTTGCAACAAAATTGAATAACTACTAGAAAATTAATTTCTGAAGGTAGAGGATGGGAGGCTTGTTTATATTGATGATGCTCTTGTTCTTATAGCTCACATTATTATTATAAGTAAATCCACATGGTCCAATTTCGGTGATGACTCTTTGAGATTTAAAATCTGTAGAGGCTACACAGGTTCTATTGTTGAGTAAGTGAAAGATACATATTCACTGTGGTTAAATATGCAAGAAGTATGTGCAAGTATTCCATCCCTATTTCAATTGGAAGTTATTCCCATGGATTTTGATTTTTCGAATGTGGTTTAAAAAATCAAAATGGAAGAGAATATTATTTCTAACTTCAACAATGTTAGTTGTCCTCCATTGAAACTCAACAACCTGCATTTAGTTTTTTGATCTTTGCTCATTTCAAGATTTATGTTGATTCTCCGACATATGATTCTCCACTCTGCCACCTTCCCATCCCAGAGGTTGTTTGATATAAGAAATAAGTTAATACAGATCACACAAGGAGGCACCTTTTGGTTGCACACAGGAACGAGTTGCTTAAAGATGATTTTACACTTGCTGAACACAGAAAAACTTCTAGAGGATGTATCAATTTTATAATCATCAATGCAGGATTAATGGAAAGTGAGTCTCGAATTCAATAGAGGTTGGAGAAAAATATTTGTACAAATAAAAATTGTATGTCCAAACATCTAGAGGAATCTTGGATATTCTTTTGTTATTAATAACTATGCATAATTTTTGTATAAGTACAAATAATTTCATAGAAAATGGGAAGAAGAATCATGGTTTTCATCAAATGATTTGTATGTCCTTGAGCTAACTCAATAAATAGCACAATGGCATATTTGTGCATAGAACTAGTCCTATTTCTCACTATGGTTGGGAAACTTCATAGGATATGGAATTTGTTACTACAATGGTAGAGTTTCCCGTATGTGCATATATGAACCAAAATATTTGATAAACATGGAATGAGTAACCACATTTTTGTCAGTTAATACACAAAGATCTAGAGCAACATTTTTGAAGGAGCAATCTTGTTTTTATTCACCAAGTACCAACACATGGGTATTTTCATGGTCTACTATGTTGTCCTCATATTTTTGTTCCTTAGTTAAGTGGTAAGTGATGTGTGAGTCATCCTTTACTATTGTATTTTTCAACACAATATATTTCTTTCTTTGTTCTTACACATTTATCTTTTCTAATTTTCTTTGAATAAACGTTGCAATTTATGCAAATGCGAGGACAACATTAGAAGCTGGGAAGTGTGTTGAGAAAGATTTCATCCCTAACTTTTGATTTGATGTTGTTATGGGGATTTTTTTTGTTGCAAATGGAGTGTTGGTGCTTTATGTTGGCATTAACCTTTTTAAGTTGTATTATGGAGATGACTAGGAGAGTCTTTTCGAAGCCAATATCAATTATGATCTTGGAGGTTCTTCCATGAATATGTTTGGCAGAGTAGGTGGTGGTATTTCCACCAAAACAACATATGTTTATTCTAACCTTATTGGAAAGGCTGAAAGGAACATTCCTAAAGATGTCCAATCAATATTGATGACTATTGGAATTGTTGTTGATTGAAACAACAACTAATGGTATTTTTGGGTTCACTTTGGGATACAAATGTTATTATTATCATATTTTCAGTTAGAGTTAACATTTTTGTTAGTTTTAATTTGGCTTCCATATATTGTATTTAAGTGGTTGATATTGGTTGTCTTGTAATACTTACACCTCTCATTATTCATACTCTATTTGGTGTGGAAACTCTATAAGGTGTTCTTGCTAGTTCTTTTGTATTTACTGTGTAGGTTGTAACTTTTATTTATAACACTGGAAGTGATTGAGACAATGTTAAGAAGTATGTTGAGTCTGGTGCATCATATATTTCCATGAATATTGGTCCAAAAGGGTTTGATCCCCACAAGGCTACTATCATTGATGACACCATTCGAGACCCATTGAAGAACGCCTCTGGATAATCTTGGAAAATTTTGATAAATCTTATGAACATTGGGTCATTAGTGTTTGCATGCAAATCAGAGTGGGTTACTGCTTAAATTTTAAATAAATATGGGCAATAAGGAAGTAATAAACTGATCAGGAGTTCATAAATTTTGCTCAAAATAAAAAGTTACAGTATTGGTTTGAAACCAATATGGTTGCATAGATCTCGTCTTCCTGATTCCGACACCGTGAACAGTTCGAAAAATGATGTTGTATGAGGGAGAAATCACGTTCTGACGAAATTCCAAACAGGAAAATTTTCCACAGTTTGACCAGGTTTGATTGGGCTGCACAATCAGCAAGGTGGAGGTACAGTAAAAAAAAAGGGAATATTTTGAGGAATATTCCTTCCTCATAACCAATCAGGGTTTGAAAAGTGTCAGGATTATATTGGAAGGTATGGGTTTGGAAGGCCAATGAGAAGCTGCCACGTGGCCAGCCCTTAGGCTGCCATGTGGCCCTGCACTGTATGCTAAAATTTTGAGGTCCGCAGAAATCAACCCTTGGACCTCTTGCCGAGCATGTGCACGTCTAACCACTCGAGTTGCATGATGTTTCTTAACCTTATGGGTGACAATTTACATTTAAGTTGTAATGAAAATCATAATGGGGGTTGGTAACCGCCTTTGGTCCCAACCCACCAGCAGTTCCAAAATATATGTCACATTGCAATGGTTTAACATAACCACTGAAACCACCGCCCCGTGGTCTATGCAAACCCACAACTTCAACCACAATTACAACCATATTTATATGCCTAGTTTCGCCCGACAGTTACGGTTTGTAATCCACGGTTTGGGGTTGGCATGTGGCCACCCCAACCACTAACTTTTAATGCAATGGTTAGTTTCAGCAGAAATTTTGGAGGGTGCACCTTTATTGGCAGAATCTACTACTTTAACTCCAGTTAAGTGGAGTTCTCTACTTTTAGTGGAGCTTTTCTAGGTGAAACTGGGCAATAGAGTAGGAGACTCAATTTTTGCCCATTCTTAGTGAATGAAGAGTCATTTTTGAGTAATTGGAGCATTTTGGAGCCATTGGTGTAGAGAAAAAAACCATTAGAGCACTGCAAGTACATGTAATAGCAAAATTTTGAGCATAATGAAAGATGAAAATGCCATTGGGAGATGGACCAACAGATGTATCCCAGGAGG
This sequence comes from Pinus albicaulis, assembly GCA_034641835.2. Classification (NCBI taxonomy): domain Eukaryota; kingdom Viridiplantae; phylum Streptophyta; class Pinopsida; order Pinales; family Pinaceae; genus Pinus; species Pinus albicaulis. The sequence goes on along the minus strand of CM076572.1, from coordinate 936,615,801 downwards.
GGTGAACTTCTTCATCATGTCTGCTGTGTAAATTTCAGGTGGTGACTTATTTATATGTTTTACACTGCTATTCAGTGTTATTTAAGCCTGTTTTATGCTTCTAATTCACTAAAATCATCTACAATTCATGGAAAAACTCATCAATCCCTAAGAAAAATAATGAGACAAGTATGCACATGTTTTTAAACTAAAAAGACACTTAGCACAACAAAAATAATACAGTCATTTCAGATCATATTGGTATCAAAGCTAGAGTTTATTCTTTGGTGTTTTTTAATGCAAAGAATTTTTTAACTGTTTGCAAGTTTTAGATTCTTACAAGGCTCAAGCTCAAGAGAGGAGAAGGCAAATTGGTGGAAGAAGAAGGGTCTCAAGAAGAGCCAAAGAAAAGGAGAGCAAGATTGCTAGAATCTCCACCACCTATTTCACCTCCTAAAGAAGCAGGAGATCCTTTAAGCATGCCTCATGAGGAAGGAGAAATCCATGAAGAATTTGATCCCAAGGAGGAAGAAAGAGTGTTCAGGAAAGCATTTCTTGATATGACTGAGATGGTTAGAATCCTTTATAAATAAATGAATGAGAGACTAGAAGGAGAAGGATCTAAACTTCACAAGGAAGGACAAGTATCTTCAGGAGGTCACTATGATGAAGATAAGTCAAAGAAGGGAAATGGATGAAATGGAGGCAATGGAGAGCCATCATCCTCACCCTCATCATCATCCTCTACTTCTTCTTCAGTACATCAGCCGCACAAGTCAAAGAGCACTGGTAAAAGTCCCTTTTTAAAACTTGATGTTAAGTTCTAATTCCCAATGTTTAATGGTGAAGTCAATGCATAAAAGCTTGATAATTGGATTAGGAAATTGGAGGTCTATTTGAGAATCTAGAACCTTCAAGATGATGATACCAAAATCCAATTAGCTTCATTAGGAATGGAAGGTGAAACACTTGTTTGGTGGGAAGCCAAGGCAAAGGAGGAAATCAAGAAACATGGTAAGATTATTCTATCATGGTTAGATTTCATTATTGCTATTAAACAAATTTTTTATTCATTATCTCATATGTAGAAATCCATCATGAACTGGTAGAACTTTAGGCAATTAAAGGGACAAATGTGCAAGAATACACCCAATAATTTAGGAGAAGAGCTCTCTTATTAGGGTGGATTTGTAGAGCTATGCTACTTTGCTCAAGTACGTTGAAGGCTAACATAGCTAGCTAAGAAATACTATTCTCATGTTTAACCCCACCAGTCTAGATGAAGTAAGTGTTCAGGCCACACATCTAGAAGTTAGAGGGAAGAACATTTCTGAAGAGAGTAGAAAGAAACCTTTTAAGGGTAAAGCCAAGGAAAAGACCTCAAAAAGTGAAAAAAAAAAGAATGCATATGTAAAGAAAGAGGAAGAAAAAGTAGTTTGTAAACATTGTTCAAAAGAAGGCCATGATGAAACTAATTTTTGAAAATTACATCCTAAATTGAGGCCAAAGAAACCCAATAACAAAGGGAAACATAAAACTGTTGCTACAACTCAACATGAATTAGGATCTGATTCAAGTGATGAATATAAGATGAAAACCATGGGATTGAATAACATGAAAGGAAAAGAAATTGAAACTAAACCCAGTACCAGTACATCAAGCTGTCAAATAAACACTCCAAATGAAGAAGAAAGAATAGAATTGTTTCATGTGAGGGTCGTATCCAAGCATACCAAGACTGAAACATTTTTTGACAATGGGTCACAAGCAAAATTAATCTCTGAATATTTGGTCAAGAAAATTAACCTTGAGACCATACCACATCCAAAACCATATCCATTGGGTTGGATTTGTAAGGATGCAAATTTATAGGTTTCAAAGAAATGTATATTGCGGTTTGCAATCACTGCAATTTTTTTGACACAGTTGAATTAGATGTGGTTCCTCTTGACATCACTGGTATTTTATTAGGGATTCCTTACTTGTATGATAGGAAAGAAATCTTCAATTTCCATGAGAACAAATATCATTTATTCAAATATGGCAAGGAGTTCATTGTTAGATCACATCACAAGAAGATAAACATTGCTATGGTAAATTCTAGACAGTTAAAGAGGCTGGTAAATTCAAGTAAGAATTTTGTTATTCTTATGATTAAGTCTAAAGCTGATGTTAATCATGAATATTTTGAAGGATGTGATCCTAAGTTGGAATCAGATTTATATGATGTGGTTAATGGATATCATGAGATGTTTCAAGAGCCAACATGATTGCCTCCAAAAAGAGAAATTCAAAATGAGATTTGATTGAATCAATATTGTCCTCTTCCAAACATCGGTATGTATCGCATGTTGATAATGGAGAATGCTGAAATAAAGAGGCAAATAAAAGAAATGTTGGACAAAGGAATCATAAGGCCAAGCACCTTGCCATGTGGTTCACCCATAGTCTTGATATGAAAGAAATATGGGACTTGGTGCATGTGTGTAGATTTTTGAGCTTTGAACAAGAGTACGGTAAAAAATCGTTACCCACTCCCAAGAATAGATGATTGCTTGATCAGCTGAAATAATAATTTTTTTTTCACTAAGTTGTATTTATGAAGTGGATATCATCAAGTAAGAATTATAGAAAGTGATATATGGAAAATTGCATTCAAAACCAAAGAAGGACTCTTTGAGTGGCTAGTTATGCCTTTTGGTTTGTGTAATGCACCGGAAAATTTCATGCGAGTTATAGATAGTGTTTTGAGACCATCCCTTGATGACTTTGTGATTGTGTACTTAGATGACATTTTAATTTTCAGCAAAACAAGAGAAGATCATGTCTTGCATGTGAATAGAGTACTTGATATTTTGAAGAAAGAGAAATTGTTTCTTAAAATGTCAAAGTGTGAGCTTGGAAAGAATTCTTTGGTATATTTGGGACATATTGCAGGAGGAGGAGAATTGAGGATTGATCCTTATAAAGTGGAAGCCACTGTGAATTGGCCCACACCCAAAACAGTAACCGAGGTAAGAAGTTTCTTAGGTGCAACTCAATATTGGAGAAAGTTTATTGCTAAATTTTCTTCCATCGCAACTCCTATGCATGCGGTGAGAATTGTGAAGAATGGCTTCCAATGGGGAGGCAAAAAACATCAAGCTTTAAAAGATTTAAAAGAAAAGATCAGTTCAGCTCTAGTCCTTGCATTACCAAATTTGAGACAACCATTTGAGATTCAAACCGATGCTAGTGATTATGCCATGGGTGCAGTACTTTTGCAGCATGGTAAACCTATCGCCTTTCATATTGAAACCTTTAATGGTGCTATGATTAATTATCCTACATATGAAAAAGAAATATATGTGTTGGCACAAAGTGTCAAGAAGTGGAAACACTACTTGATGGGTAAAGCGACTATTGTACATACCGATCACCAACAATTACAGTACTTGTAGTCACAAACAAAATTGCAACAATCAAGACATTTCAGGTGGATGGGATTTATTCAACAGTTTCACTTGGTTATAAGGTAAAAGAAAGGTATTTTCAATAAAGTTGTTAATATGCTTTCAAGACCAATCATTAGTGCATCTGTTGGGAAAAATACTGAGAGGGGGGGGGGGGGGTGAATTAGTATTTAGATCTGACTGAATGCTTATTAAATTTTCCCTCTTTAAAACCCATATGCTACTTCATTGAATCCAACCCGCGTATACACGTGGATATCCTTAAGAAAACTTGTGTATTACCAGAGATCTTATTATGCATGTAATTCTTTACTTAGATTAGTGCATCAGGTGTTTAGTAAGCAGTAAGCATGTGCAGTAAGAACATAATAAATCATCACACATAAGCAACACACATGAACACCAAGATTTAAGGTGGAAACCCAATTCGGGAGAAAACCACCGCTGCTATCGTCTCTGTCTTCAATCTTTATTATTTAGAAAACCTTTTACAACATAGTACAGATGTAGAATCATATCAGTACGCAAGCTTCTACCTGTAGAAGGCTGCAACCTTCTCTCATTTTTAGCTGCAACTGGAAGGGAGCTCCAACCCCCTGAACTCGTTTACCAGCCTCTCCTGGAAGGGAGCTTTGACCCCCTGAACTCGTTTACCAGCTTCTCCTGGAATGGAGCTTCGACCCCCTGAATTCAACACCAGCTTATACTAGCTGAACGATTCTACTTCCATACTAAAGGCTTCAACCTTCAGACCCACTGTAGACCACGTTTCATTGATTTTCATACTGGATCAAACAACTTCAACATAACCCTTCACTTAACATCAACAAACATATTTTTCCCAAACTTCAAACAGAACAGTGAGACCACTATATCCAGAATATCAGAAATAACCCAGACTTCAAAAGGGATATGCAGATACAAACTCAACCCTGAACATTCATTAATTCAAATAGCATACGCTACTTTTATTTACTGAAGCCGCGTACATACACGCTTTCCTGCACACCAACCCACATATCCTTCTGTGTATTTAATTATTCAGAAAAACCATATACGCGCTTTTCATTAACCAAACCGTACATGCGCTTTTTCTGAGACAAACTAGCGTATAGATCTGTAAATGGAAAAATTTGCAGAACAGACCAGATCTATAAACTTACCCAGATTTATTCATTACCTTCAGCAGACTTTGCGACAGATTTTCACCATTTTTTCTTCTGCAGATCATTTTAGAGATTCATCATCATCAGATCTAGAGATATTGAACCATCATCAGATCCATGGGTGCATCATAGATTCAGATCTATCAATTAAGAACAGAGTTCATCCATGCAAATATTCCTTAGAGAAATTTATTCATCAACAACCCTTTTCCTTGCACACCCTTGCACTATGATCTTCTTTTCCTTATATAGATTTAGCCTTTACCAATACCATGAGTCAAAACAATGCAACCACAGATGGTATTTTTGGATGGGATCAATTTGAAAACCCAACGCTCAATACTGTGGGCTAATACCATGGTAATGCCCCTTGGTTTTATAAATTTTGAGCGCAAATAGGCATATGCTACTTGGCACGTACTTTTCCGCGTATATACGCTACTTAGCCTTTACAAACCCACATATGCTTTGGGACATACTTTGTTCTACATTACTCTGGCACTTAATAGAATTTCTTTCTTCATTACATCTGAACTGCTCTGTAGATACATCAGATTTACATCATTAACAAATAGGTTGCTGTCCAAAGACAACCTCATCAATTAGGTTGCCATCAAGGACAACACATTGCATCATATTGCCAACAGCATCTACTTTACTAAAAAATGATTCTGTTGTACATGAGAGTTACATAGAACAATATGCACATGAAATTGATTTTCAATATGTTTTTGCTAGTTTGAGTAAAGGGAATCAAGTTGAAGAAAAATGTTATCACATGCATAACAATTTTCTGTTTCATTTCGGCAAGCTATGTATTCCAAAAGGAGAGAGGGTAAGTGTCGTGAGAGAAGCTCATTCTTCTCTTATTGCTGGACACTTTGGGGTAAGAAAAATAGTGGCACATCTACAGAGGTATTGTTATTGGCCTCGCATGATAGATAGTGTGTCACGTTTTATAAGAGGATTTTATATATGTGCAACAAGTAAGCCTAGTAATAAGAAGCTTTGGTTGTACACACCACTACCGGTACCATCAAAGCCATGGGAGAGTGTCTTCATGGACTTTGTTGGAGGTCTAACTATGTTAAGAAAGCAAAATGATTATCTTTATGTAGTTGTGGATAGATTTAGTAAAATGTGCATACTTATGCCATGTAGGAAAACCATTACTGCTGAGAAAACTGCTGAACTTTATTTTCAACATGTTTGGGTTCATTTTGGATTGTGAACTTATATTGTTAGTGACAGGGATTACAAGTTCATTGGAAATTTTTGGTCAAATCTATGGATAATAATGGACACAAAGTTGAAAAAGAGTATTGATTTTCATCCACAAATAGATGGACAAACCGAGGTGGTGAACATAAAAGCTGTGCATCTATTGAGAGGATATTGTAGCAAACATCCTAATTTGTGGGATGAACAACTTCATTACATTCAGCACGCTTACAACCAGGCAAAGCACTCTTCTACACAAACATCACCTTTTGAAGTATGCTTTGGGTATTTTCCAAAATTGCCATTAGACTTCATCTCTGGAAAGGATGTTGCAATTGATGGCCATAGTGACATTGATAACACCTGAAATTTCATTGAGAAAATTCATATTATACATCAACAAGTTTAAGAACAGCTTGAGAAAAGTCAAATCAAATACAAAGAGAGGCATGACAAACATCGGGTTGATCACAAGTTTCAAGAGGGAGATGAGGTATGGTTGCACATTAGCAATGAAAGGATACAAGGGGAAGGTAAAAAGCACAAACCCATTCAGTATGGTCCTTTCAAGATCATAAAAAAAGTTGGTAACAATGCATTCCAACTTGACTTGCCTTCTTATATGAAAATGTATTCAGTTGTTAATGTTGAAAAATTATGCTTGTATGAGCCATCTTTGATCGATGATCAACGAAGTGATGTTCAAATACCTTATATTGAAGATTTCTCCCCATAATTTTTGGATGAGCTCAAAGAAGATACAATTCTTGACAGGAGGACAAGAGCATCAAAGAGGGGAATTGTTGACTATCTTTGAGTTGGGCTCAAAGTCACTAAACCAAGCAAGGAAAAATGGATGGAGGTTGGAAAGGTGAGGGAGCTATACCCTCATCTACTGAACAGGTAATCAAGTCTTTTGAGGTCCAAAAGCTTCCCAATGGGGAGGAATGATCAGGAGTTCATAAAGTTTGCTAAAAATTCAAAGTTACAGGATTGGGTTGAAACTAGGATGGTTGCGTATATCTCGTCTTCCTGATTCCAGAACTGTGAACGGTTCGAAAAACCAATGTCATATGAGGGAGATTTCGCATTCTGATCAAAATTCCAAACAGGTAAAATTTTTGACAGTTTGACTAGGTTTGATTGGGATGCATAGTCAGCAAGGTGGAGGTATAGTAAAAAAAAGGGAATATTTTGAGGAATATTCCTTCCTCAGAACTAATCGAGGTTTGACAAGTGTCAAGATTATATTGGAAGGTATGGGTTTGGAAGGCCAATGAGAAGCTGTATGATAAAATTTTGAGGGTCCGCATGAATTGACCCCAGACTTGCTACCGAGCACTTGCACATCTAACCACCCAAGCTGCATGATTTTTCTTAACCTTATGGGCAATAGTTTACATTTAAGTTGTAATGAAAATCATAATGGGGGTTGGGAATCGCCAGCGGTCCCAACCCGCCAGTGGTTCCAACATATATATCACATTGCAATGGTTTAATGTAACCACTGAAACCACCACCTCGTGGTCTGCACAAACCCACGACTTCAACCGTAGTTACAACCACAGTTATATGCCTAGTTCCACCTGACAGTTGTGGTTTTTAATCCGCGGTTTTGGGTTGGCAGGTGGCCACCCCAACCACTAAATTTTAATGCAATGGTTAGTTTCTATGAAACTTTTGGAGGGTGCGCCTTTATTGGTAGAATTTACTATTTTAACTCCAGTTAAGTTGAGTTCTCCACTTTTAGTGTAGCTTTTCTAGGTGAAACTGGGCAAAAGAGTAGGAGAATCAATGTTTGCCCATTCTGAGTGAATGAAGAGTCATTTTTGACTAATTGGAGCATTCTCGAGCCATTCGTGTAGAAAAAACAACCATTAGAGCACTATAACTACATGTAATAGCAAAATTTTGCTCATAATGAAAGATGGACATGCCATTGGGAGTTGGACCAGTAGATGTAGCCTAGGAGGGGTGAACTGATTCATCATGCCTACTGTGTAAATTTCATGTGGTGAATTGTTTATCTATTTTACACTGTTATTCAGTGTTATTTAAGCTTGTTTTATGCTTCTAATTCACTAAAAATCATCTACAATTCATGGAAAAACTCATCAATCCCTAAGAAAACTAATGTGACAAGTATGCACATGTTTTTAAACTGAAAAGACACTTAGCACATAAAAACTAATACAGTCATTTCAGATCATAAACATCCAAAATATTTCTCTACGAGTTATGTCATCTCTAAGGAAAGATGAAATTACAATTGTGAAGCTTTGATTAACACTAGATTTTGTAACCAGTTTTCATGCAAACTTTTCTCAGGGCAAAGTAAATATTATACCGAGCTCTTCAGAGTTAAATTCAATGAAAGACATTTGGCACAAATAATTTAATTTTCTTAAGAGCTTGTTTTTCCCTTTGGACCTAAATTGGAAGACGATGCTTATGATGGGAAAAATAAGCTTTCCTTTGAATGAAAGGAATTGTTTTTATTAGACGAGCTGAAAACTTCATGTCTTACTATCTAATGTTAATTCAATCCTATTCAAATAGACAGTTTACACTCTTTGAGGTTGGAAATGTGTTGGATGAGGAAGTTGGAAGCTTGCAACACTACCCTCTATAAAATTTGACTAGAAAGAAACAAAAAAACTTTTAATACAATTTATACTGAAACTACTGATATTTTTACCATGTGAAAAGTGACAGAGCATTTGGAGGAAAGTGTTTTAAAGCCTAGTATCTATTAGTTTTTTCATATTTGCAGGAAATATTTGAAGATTACAGGTGTTTAATCATAAATGGTTGATTCTAGTTTGGAGGACATGTTAGCGTTGCTAAATTAATAGTGTTGTTAATTGAACTAGTCCAGAGATACTAATCATTTTTAGTGATTTGGCTTTTCATGCATCAAAGTAGTGTGAGCCTCATGATCCCTAGTCAACATGCTTAAAGTCACAAATCATTTGACTATAAGAAGCCTTAAAAATTGATCCAATTTTGGAAAATATGGTGATAAATGGATTGTTTATACCTTAGGAGAGTGGATTACTCAAAGTTGTGCTTCCAACGAGTGTAGTTGGAGGATTAAAGAGAATATTTGTAATAGATGATACTTAAGCACAAAAGGTTAAAAAGGGAAAAGGTATGTAGTGACAACTTGGACCTCCAATTGTCATAGCATTTAATAGTCATAGAGAAGTTGAAGGCCATGAACTTACTCTAGTAAATTTTATTGCTATAGAGTCTAGAAGTCAATCCTAGGGAGAAGTGTTAATAGACATAGTTTTCTCCATTCACTTTGTTGCATTAAAAAACAATTTTCTGATGTTGTGTTTGGTGTCTTGGTATCTAAGTCATGAATGATCCCAAGTTTTGGCATGAAACAACAAAGTTCTGATAATATTTGGTCAATAATATTTTATGCATTCAAAAGATTATATATTCGCAATTTAGTTTATTGAATGTTGATTCCAACTAGCATTACAAATAGGGAGGTAACTTGCTAACAATTACAAATAGGCAGGAATATTTTGTATATTATTGTCAATTTAGATGATCATTTTTTCCCTATGATAGACACAATGTTAAATAGATAATAAAAATTTTGGGTTGGTATATGCAGATGCATCAATCTTCTAACCTATGCTTGTTTAGGGGACTAACATGAGTGTTCAAGATGTTAATAAAGTCGTTCAACGCAGGGAAAAAATTAGGGGCTAATATTCGTAGGTGGGCTAATATTCCATGCTTTTTCCAAAAAAAATATTCACCAATTTCCATTTTTCTAAAAATGAATTTTCCCAAATTTTATAGTGTAAAATTATTTTACCATAAAAAATCACCAATATTATATATTGTCTAATACAAAATAATTATAAATCTAAACATTTTTACAAAATTATCATCGAACATTTTAAAATTTGGATATTAGGGACTGGTAATATTTTCCAAGGTTGCTAAACTTTAATATAAACTTCCATTCTTAAATTTTTCTCAGGAACTTCAATGTTTTCTTAGGAATTATAGAGATGATCCTTCATACCTTGAGGGAAAATACATGGGGGTTTTAAAGCATGTCATAACTATTTGTGCTTTTATTTTTAATCGCTATCAACTTATTCACAGGTTCTACCTGCTATATATTCTTTGGGTGGATGTCTTGTATTTTGTGTTGACTACATTTAGTTGAAAACCCCTACAGACAATAGAAGTAGAAGGCGATTCTTTGAAAATTGATGCAATTAACATCTTGGATTATGATGAAGAACTTTATGGGAAGATCATTAATACCCCCTTGAATTTCTTGCTATTTTTGATATAATTTTAATGGATGTTGTTGTTCAACTTAAAAAATTGTGGGAGAAGCACATATAGGTAGGCAGACTGCAATCCTCTCAAGTTTCATGTGTCAAGTCTATATCTCATTTTCTCTTATGGTTTCATTTCCATGGTGCTTTCAAATTGATCGCCCCATAAAATTGTATAAAATATTTATTTTTATTTACACAACTGCTTTTGTATTCAGGAAAGAATATTCAATTTTAAATATACAGTTAACATGCGAGATTTGAATCCCTCAAATAGGCTTTGGTGACCAATAAATTTTTTTCTATGCTATCTAATCTCTTTAGCCATTTTTTTTCAATGCCCCTTTTTGGTAGAAACTAATCTTGGGTTGTGTTGGCCTTGAAATCTATATATTGAAAAAATGATTCCAGTGAAAGGGATGATTATACATTGTAGCTCAATACTTCCAGAAATCAAAGAGGCATTTTTCATATGCCTTGTTTGTTGCTATGCTCCACCACCAGTTCCTGTTGATAGAGGTATTCATTTGCTGTAGCTTGTGTTTATTCATTATTTTATAGTTGATTGCATAGAATAGATTTTATATTGAAGGGAAAATAATTCAATTTTAGAGTGATACATCAATGTTCATGATTTACTCATGCCATTGGAAGGAATTCTCAACCTCTCTTAGTGAATATTGCACATTGTCTATGAACATGGCTGTGTCTCAAAAGAGGTTCAAAAATGTATTTGGAAACTCATATTTTTACTCATAACTTGACTACCAGGTCGAACCTACTTGACGTGGAAGGCCAAAATGTGCTACGATGAACTTCATGAATTTGGCTGATAATAGATGTAGGTAATTGTTAATATAGTTGAGTTAAATAGTAATCTAGTTGTTGAATTTGCATTAGTACTACGTTCTCCTTCTAATTTATTTTGGGGTTAGGTTTGCTGACAAACAGATCCTAAGGCTACAAGAAATCCCCGATCCCATTCCAAAGGGGGAAACCCCACATACAATCAGCTTGTTAATGCATGACAAGCTAGTGGATGCTTACAAACCCGGCGAAAGAGTTGAGGTAGAAAGTGATTTCCGGAAATTGTTTTTTGTGGAAAAAATATTTTTGTGAAAGGAGTTCTGATAATGACGTGTGAATATTTTATAGGTAATTGAAATCTTCTGGCCATGAGTGTTATATTAGGACCAAACTAGAGGATAGTAAATCCCATTTTAAGGTATAATCCTATCCTAAAGTTGGTTTGCATGTGATTGGATATTTTTTCTTCTTACTATGCATTATAAATGAAAGTTATAAATGTTTTTTTTTTTTGTAGACTTACATCGACTGCCTTCACTTAAAGAAGGAAGACAAGACAAGACTGCAAGCTGAAGATCCAATGGAGTGTGATGCCACTAGTGAAAATTTTGGTTCTTTTCAAGAAGGCGATATTTCAGCTACTCAGTATTAAGCCAAGGTATAAATTTAGTCTCATATTCACCTTTTCACATTTACTGAATTCATTAACATGTATTTCTGATTTTTAGGTTGAGAAGTTGAAAGAGCTATCATGGAAGCTTGATATCTACGAGAAATTAACTAGGTTGTTGGATATTTTTCATTTCTAGCAATTTCTTATACCTGTATTGTGATCCAACCCTTGAAGTTACGATTGTTGCTAGAAACTACTTTTTGGGGGAGCACCAATAAATTTAGCCACATGTGTCACTTTTGTCAAATTTTTTCTTGTTGAGGACCTAAGTATGAGTAAGTCTCAACTATACTTTAGTATGTTCACAAGTTGGCTCCTTGAGGTATTTATACAAGTGGTTGAGGAAGCTTTGCAGTTGGCTTGTATGCTTATGTGTCAAAGGATCCTGAAATTGATGAAAATGTATGTTTAATGACTCTGATGTTGCATCATTGAATATTTTAATACGCAACAATGGAACTGTCACATCCATTGAAATTTTGGATTATTTATTAGTTTTTGAATTTAATAGGTATTGGAAAGTAGAGCACTAGTATTGAGTGATAGAGGATTTTTTTAAATAGACGAGTTTGAACAGATGTCATATAATGCTCGAAGCATGCTAGATGGGGTGGGATTTCCCTCTTCAAATCAGTTGACTAAATATTCTGCATTCGATGGTTTTCTCTTGATCGAGATTACCTACATTCTATTGTATTTCCTACACTTTTTTTATCATTTATCAATGTGTTATGCTATTTCAGGCAGGTGATAGAACAACAGACCATGATGGTTGCCAAGGCTAGGATCATAGAAACCCTTAATTCCAGAACATTTGTGTTGTGCTAACCCTAGTGGTTCACACTACAATCAGAGACTTTCAGTTGTTGAAAATATCCAACTTCATCCAACATTGCTCTCCAGGAAAATTTTAGTCATTGTTGTGGGCATTGTATGAGTCCTTACGAGGTTTTCTTACTTTTAAAATCCACAAAATTAATGGTTTATCCCTGTAGGTTTGTATTGATTTACTTGGTTCTTGATAAAGATGATGAGAAAAATCTTCGACGCTTTGCAAGACATATTGTTTCATTGCATTATGAAGAGCTCGAGGTAGGGAATTATGTCTATTGCTTTGGATGGCTTCATATGGTACCTGGAGGGCATTATTCCAGTTTACATGACTGGAATTACATCATTTCTCGTTACATGAACTAAGAGTGGACACATTGGATGTATCAACCCTAACTTCACTATATATAAATTATTCAATACAACACATACATCCCGAGATATTTGATGAGGCTATAGAGGATATTACCCATGATTATGTTGAAATGCGTTGGAGGGGAAACTTTCCTAACAACAGTAAAAATTTTAGCTACACATGTGTCTAAATTTTTTACTGAAAATAGAGTCAAACATAATGGTTTATATCTCCCTCTCTCTCTTCAACAAGATATTTAGACATAAATACATAATGGTTGATCTCTCTATCTCTCTCTCTTCAACTTGACACTACTAATATGAGTTTGGCATATGGTTCAAGGAATGGCTATGATTGGAGGCATCAACCAATGCATGATTCTATAATTGATGCATATGGAAATTATAGGGGCTAGATATCTTCGCGTGGACTACTTTCACTTGTGCAAAAAACTCAGTAAATTGATATAATACGTAGTAGAATGGTGTCTAGAAAATGGCGCAATTCTGAGGAAGAAGAATACTTATGGGAGGATATGAGCCCAATATTGGAAAATCATGGAAGAGGAAGTGATAACTCAAGGAAATATGATTATTTTCTTGGTGACCTAGAAAGAAGTGGCCAGGCTGAGAGAGAGAGAGAGAGAGAGAGAGAGAGAGAGAGAGAGAGAGAGAGAGAGAGAGAGAGAGAGAGAGAGAAGAATGGGTCTGGAACCTGCTCTTCCTGATAGTGATTGGAATATGCATGGACCCTTGTCTCATGTGGATAGACCTATGATGACTGAGAAGGAGAGGTGACCTAATAGAAGGGTAGACTTACTTTATCCCTGCTCTCTTTTTTGATCTAATTAGATTGAGGACAAAGTTTAGAAATAAAATATATATGATTTTCTCTTTTCTCATTTTCTTCTACAGTGTGCTTAGATCATGAAGAAACTGGTTGTCCATGTGAATGAATATGTTTATCGGGATGAATATTTCTGGTCTGGAATATTGTCTTTCGTCTAGAATATTGACTTTTGTGAACTATTTTGACTTTTAAAAATATATTTCTAATTTCTTTCTGTATATTATACCTTCAAATGTACTTGAAATTACATAATACTTTTTAAAAGATATAATTTTATTGGTAATAGTCATCATTAACATGGAGGATTCAAGTTAGGATCTATTTTTATTGGGAATTGACATCAACTTTCCAAGAAACATGACATCCTCCATAGATCCTTCATTTCCATCAACAATGTGGCTAACACCATTTCTGATTACATGTGGACATACATGTTCTAACATTTTAGTTGCTTCAAAAATATAAACTTTCCTTGCACTAGCTTGTGCATAATGGATTGCTAAATTACCACTTCCCGTGCCTATATCCAAAATAGTCTTGTCTTCAAAGTGGTGCATTTTCTCAAATACAATTGTTTAATAAGTATACATCCTCATGTGTCACATTTGGGAAAAGAGTTAGATGGAAAATCCAAAATTCCTTCACTGACCATGTCTTTCCTTGTACCAAATCACTAAAATTTGTGCATAGCCTTTAATAAATAGTACAGATTTTCTCTCTTGAACATCTCATAATTATAATGAAAAATTGCCTCAAGATGTTGTTTATCAATAAAATTTTCCTCGTGAGATTTTTTCTCATCTCGAGGAGCAATTTTCAAATCAATAAATCATTTTGAGGGAATTTATAAAGAGGATGATAGAATAAATTTTAGAGAGATAGTTAAAGATGACTTCATATTTCCTAGTTTCTTAGGCGAGATGGGTAATGAAGCAAAGATGGATCCAATATCAAAGGGAGGATTACAAACAATTTTTCATTGTTTCCAAAAGGATAGGAACCATCAACCACTTAGCAGGACAATAAAATTCTTCTAGGGGTGCTATGACTTCCTTCAAATAGACCAACTAAGAATTGCTCACAAATTAAAATACACAGGAATGATTTGGGAGCTTTCAATTCAACATTTCAAGCTTTAATCCCAAAAATTAGACAAGAATGAAACTTTTGATGATTTCAGACACATATCGCTATGTAATTGCATCGACAAAATCATTGCAAAAATTATTGCATGTAAGGTCAAAAGCCACTAAGCTGATTCCATGTCATTAAAACAATTTGGCATCCTTCCTGGGAAACAAATCCATTACAAAATATGAGTATCCCAAAAAGGAATTTATAAAATCAAACAAAGATATTAAAATCAATGCTAGTGAGTTTGCCTTTCCAAGGCATATGATAGAGCAAAGTGGCTTTATTTAGGGCTATTCATACATATAGGGTTCAATGTGCAATTGGTTAACTAGATAATGAATTGTATTTATTCAATATATTTTCAATTCTAATTAATGAATCAACCTATTCTTCTATCATTCCTACAAGAGACCATGGGTAGGTATGACTAATGGCTCCTCTGTTATTTTTTACCATAGAGTAGTGGTCTCAACAGATTTATAACAGAGTAAAAAATAACTATAAGCTTGACATCTATACAAATAGGAAGAGCCCTAAACCTAACATATTTACTCTTTGTTGATTATGTTTTTATTTTGGGTGATAAGACCAAGGCAGATGTAATTACACTAAATAACCTTACCCTTGAAGAACCAAAATTCCTACCTTAAAAACTACTAGCAATTGAGGAGCTACAAGAATCAACACCATCTTTGATTTTAACCTAAATAGTTTTATTATCTCCGAGTATATCCCTAATCACAATGACAAGTAGATGATCCTAATAGATTATTTATTTTGTTTCTATCTATTAGTAAAATCCATAAAATGTATCCCTACATTTGAATCTTGGGAAAAAACATATGATTGCTATCATTTAAATTATCCATAAGTCTTGGATCCCAAAAAGCCATTTTATTTGGAAAATAGTTATCTATAACCTCAAAAGAAAGCCTATTATAAGCTGAAGGACCATTATTTCCTCTTGAGTGTTGACAAAGTATGATGGAATGAAACTGGTTGAGGACCAGATCTAGGTTTACCATGTCAGAACCTAAGTCCATTAAGATAATGACCTTGATTAGAAGATATCGACCATACAAACTAGGACCACATATGGTTATTGTTTCCATCTCTCTTTTATCATCAAGACTAACATATTGAGAACCTTTAACCCGTGGAGGCCCATGGTAGTCATTGTAATGCAATTTATTAGAATACATGCCATGTACATAAGTTTTTATATTTAATCTTCACATCCAATGTGTCCATTTCTTATTATGAGGTTTACCACCTCCGAAAATGGCAGCATTCACATCATTTTGAAGAAGTCTACAAAGGTCAACATAAAATTTTTAACATTTACAACTTCCTCACATTTGATGGTTCCTGAAGCTTGAGCACTTTGATAACAAAAATAGGTAAAGTAAAAAAAAAATGGTCCACTCTCTTTTCATCTACTAATATTAGAATGAAGTTTTATTAGAGGCACTGTTTGTTTATTTTTTTTGGTTAGAAAAGGGTTTTCTCTTGGTTTTATGCGACTTTCTATTTATCATATGTAGCATGTTGAATGAAAGGATACATAATTTAACCAAGCGACATTCGCTTTGGTAAAGGCGAAGGAACATCTTAAGAAGTTTCTTAAGAATACACCATATACAAAGTTTGAACATAAGTAATATATGGATTTTTATTTTGCAAATATGTTCTTTTTTCTACCCAATATATCACAACAAGAAAAATATTGATATTGTAGAAATTGTTTGAGGACCTCATTGAGGTTGATTTTTCCGATGTCCTACTTGATTGATACCTTCTCATATGTCAAAAAGGCTTTAAATATGAATTAATATGTTCTTGAAACAAATCGGATTCAAATTTTATAGATATAAAAGATAAAAATATATGTCAATGTCTTCGTTTGATTTCTACTTGACTCTATTGTGGGTAGGTTACAGGAAATGTGATTGGAAAAACGATGGGTAGAAAATGCAGAGCATGTCTTGGATATGATTCATTTATTGTTAGAGATCCTTTAGGCACCTGAGCCATCGATTTTGGAAATGCTTCTAATAGGGATTCATATGGTTTTAAAAGTTGTGATTCTTTCACCTCATGGCTATTTTGGGCAAGAAAATGTTTTAGGAATGACAGAAAAGCCAATGGTGGATATGTAAACAATTTTTTTATAATTGCAATGTCCATTCCATGATATCCTCTCTTTATTGTTTGATTTTATTTTGGACGTTTCTTTTGATTTTGTTGTATTTTAACTATGAAATTGAAAATACTTGGTATCATGTCCAATTAAACAACAACAAAATCTTGAAGATGAAACTAGTATAACACGATATTGATTGGAATCCTTATATCTATTTTGTGTTAAAATATTTTCATGACTATCGGAAAAGTTTACTTTCATGTTGTTATTTGAGCACATGTTGTTTATATACTTGACCAAGTTCATGCTTTAGAAAATGAAATGTTGTTGCGGATAAAATGACAAGGATTAAACATCACACCTCAGATTATTTGTTTTCACAAGTTATCTACAAATTGAGCTTTTTAGCATATAGCTTAGTTGATATGATTGTGCCTAAGATTTCCCTGAAGGTTGAATACTAAGTTACTAAGGTGTTATTTTCTATGGTGAAATTTTATTTGCTTTGTTTATGCAAGTCATTTGAACACATTATAGTGGCCACTATCACCCAATTGAAGAAAAATTGTTTGATTTTCTTACTTGTATGGAGAAAAATGACTTTGACATTGTTGATGTTGAGGTATATGTCATATAAACTCTTTATAGTCTACTTATGTCTTTTATGTTTTACACTATGCATTGTATCTTATTTTGTTTTTAGAAAAGGAACTCAATATTGATGGTAAGAAGAAGGAATTGAGGAAATATGAGAGAAATGATACTAGAGCGATAAATGCAAAAAGAGAGAGAGAAGAAAATTGGTTTGGTGATACCCTTAGAGCCAATGTCTCGCATAAGACACACATATAGAGACTGATGGTCAAGTCTTCAGAGTTGGTGAATTCACCTACAATGCCTTGGAAACACAATGATAATGTTTTGAAGTCATGAAATATTATTTCATGTGTAAATTGCGGTCCAACCTATTAGCATTCCATCGGATCTCTGAGGTTGAGAAGAGACTAGAAAAAGGTAACTACAGACCAAGCTCTTGCCAAGTAGCTAGCCCTACTAAGCAGGAGAGGGCTCTCTCCAAGGGATCACAACCAAGAGGGATGGATCAATTAGGTTTTAGGCTAGGTATAGTAGCACAAGGGTTTTGATTTAGTTTCTGGATGAGTGAATTAGGTCAAAGAGGTGACTAGGTGAGGGAAAATAAGATCAGAATTGCATGCATCTAATTGGACAAGGTAGGTAAGCACTCTAACACTTTAAGGTTCTTAGGTGAGATGGATCAGACTGATGATGTGCTAAAAATAGCATGATAATGCATGAATTCCTTTTAAATTGAAGAAACTGAAGAAACTATGGTGATTCTCCCAAAACAGAGCATAAAAGATGTATTCTGCCTATCAAACTTGAGAAATCAACATATCAAAGAGCTGGAATGAACATGAAAGATACAAAAAATTCATACATATGAAATTGAAGAAGAAACTATGTCAAAGAAAAATACCACATGAATCCCAAAATAATAGCTACAACTCATCCAATATATTCCTACCAAAATTTGAATGCACTAGTGTCTTTGATCAATACAACAACATTGAACCTATGAAATGAGTCAAGAAATTAAAGATATAGCCATCAAACAACTTCTCCCAACCTCAGGGGTCGAATCCCTGAGTTGAGGAGATGATCAAAAAAATACTGAACTTATACCTAGAATGTAGGGTGGTCAAATTGACTCATCCCTAACATTAGTGAAACTGATTCATTCATCCTCTCAAAGAGTTTTACCTAATGTATTTACCCCTAGGTAACTCATAAACATCATTATTAAATTTACATCCATGAATTACATCAGTAAAAACATAATTTTCCAAGGTGAACATCAAAATTTCAAAGAAAAGTAAAAATTATCTGTCCCTGGTCAAGAGTGCAACACTAGTGTCAGGAGCGCAACACTATCTTGCACCCAAGTTTTGGAGGGGTTTCTAGTGTCAAAATTGAGCTCAAGATAGCTCGTTGGAAAGAATATCATGTCTAGTTTCCAAATATGTTCTTATTTTCCAAAATTGACTAGATTTGACCCTCCAAAAAGTCAATCTCCCAAGACTAGTCAGGAGCGCAGCACCATGCTCAAAAAGAGGGTAGAAACATGGTTTTTTAGGTGTTTTTGGACTTTTCTACTGACCATTTTCCCCAAATTTTCTTAGAAAAGTTCCTAACCTACACGTGTTCATCATTCTAAATCTAATGGTGGTCTTGGTTTGACCAATGGAGGTCCCTAGAAGAAGCACAATGCCTAGGGCATTGCGCTCCTGACAGTCAAACTGTCTAGTGACTGTCAAGAGATGAACAAAAATTCAAAAATCTTTAAAATTGCCCAAAAATTTGCCAAAATTTGCAGAATGGTTTCTGATGATGTGTGTTAAGCATGGAGGGAGGCGTCAGCAAGGATGTCAAGCTTCCTCTTCTCCTCTTGCATGATTAGGTTATCAAGCTTTGACTTGACCTTCTTGAGCTTAGACCTTGCAATTTGGTTTCTTTTGAAATAGTGCTTTGCCATTTTCCTCTATATGTCATTATCTTTCTTTTCCTTCTCTAGGAGGTTATCAAGATGGTTATTAACCCTCTCAAACCAATTCTCCCAGTTCTCATTTATCATTATGGAAAATTTCTCATTCAAGGTGAGCTCATCTACTAGTTCTTGTTCCTTTTGATGCTCTGATTCTAAAGTTCTTTTTAGGCCTATGGTCCTTGGATTTCTTGGCATTTGGTCTTCTCCCTCATCAGGTTCACCATATATATCATAAGCCTCATCAAGAAAGACCTTTGGCTTGTTTTCTTCTCTCTTTTCCTTGATAAGTTGCATCTCCATGATTGTTTGCTTGGTTTTGAGTTGATTATTTTCCTGCTCAAGAAAATAAATGACAAAATTAGATCTATCTAAGTTAGCCTGAAGCTCTCTAATTTGGGCATACTTCTCCTTTATTATCAAGGAAGTTCTATAATCATTTTTTTGATCCAATTCAATAAGATCAAATTTTGTCTCTGTCTCATGGTGATCTTCCTCCTCATGCGTAACTTCCTCATGAAAATATCCCTCTATCATTTTTTTCTTTCCCTTTTGTACGTTCTTTTATGATGAATAAGGCAAGTTCCCTTCCACAATCTATGGAGCAAACACTTGTCTATGCCCTCTCTGATATGTTCTAGCCAATGTGCCCATTTCAACCCTTTTAGGCTTGCTGACCATATCTCTTCTAGATGACCCAATATGACTCTGAAATGGTGATGATGGTGATGAAATGGGTCTAGTAGGCTAAGATGATGAAGAAATAGGTGCTGTGGGCTAAGATGGAGGAATAGATGTAGTAGGATGAGATTTGGGAGGCATATCTTGAGCATGTTGAGCTTGTGGACCAGTGAAGATGTCATTGGCAATGAAAGTGTCCCATGAGATGTTCAACTGGTTAAGGTGATTGAGAACAATGATATTGATGAGAGAGTGGTGAAAGAGGTTGTTCATCTGTTGGTCATAATCCCTCTTTTGTATAATGCATGCCATTTTTTCAATGCTTCTGAATAGATAATATGGAATATTAAGCATCTTGACCCTTGTGAAGTGCATGCGAAATATAATATGGTAGGTATAAAGTCTAGAGAACCTTCCTTCACAAGAGAAGTACTTCATGATGATTTTCATCATGGGGGCATACCTATCAAGGAGGTAATTGAAAGGAAAAACTCTCTTTCCTTCATTTTTGTACCTTGGCTTGATGTATGGCTCATAATAGAGATCATCCAAGTCTTTGGACTTCAACCACTTCTCACCTACATTTGGAATTCCAATGGAAACTGAAATGATGGCTATAGATATGGTGAAAGTCATACCAACAAGGGTCACTTGATTATCCTGAAGTTTTGATATGAAAAGTCTTCTCAAAACAGGGTGGTGTTGGACTCTTTGTATCATTTCACAAAAATCGAAGCATATGAAATGCTTGAAACAAGTGACAGTCATGGGAGAGGCCATTATTTCTCTTCTGTTTATGGGCTCAAGTCTAATAATCCTTCCTCCCTTATGTGGCCTTCTCTCTTCCCTCTCTTTGTACTCCATGTAGTCTCTGTTTTCCTCCTCCATGGTATTTTGGTCTAGATACCCTAGGGATGAGGAAATGGGAGTGGGGATAGGTTTAGGGAGTGGGGAAGGGGGTAGGAAAAATTAGGGAGATAGGGGAAGGGGTTAGTAAACTTAAGGAGGTGGTGGGGAGTTAAAATGTTTATGGAATTGGGAATGGTAATTTTATTACATATTTGATGGTAATGGGTGCCTAGGAAATTGAAAAGCCTAGGACTTAGGTTTTAGGGGAAAAGGGATTTAGGGATAGAGATATAGTAATGTAGGGGTAGGGATATGTTTCACTGTGATGTGGGAAGGAAATGTGAGGTCTTGGGGAATCAAATTGGGAATGAGGGAATGAGATTAGGGTTTTTAACTAGAAAAACTTCAAATTTTGCATGAAAACTCAAACACCATGAAAACTGCTCTTGAAGAATGTAAGGAGGTGGAAATTGTGTTTTACTTACTTGTTAAGAGATGGTGAGAACCTTTGCTGGAGGTTAGAAGAAATTTGGGTGAAGTTTGGAGCTTTCTAAGCAAAAAGGTCAGGAGCCTAGTGCCTTTGGGAGGAGCACAACACCCTCTCTTCCAGGAGCGCAACACACTTAGAAAGTGCGCAATGCTAGTTATAGGAGCACAACACCACTTAAGAAATCACTCTTTCGCCCTTCAAACTGGAAATTCAAGCTATGGAAGTGGTGGCTCGATGTTGTGAGGGAAAAATAAGAGTGAATTTGATGTCTTGGTGAGATTTATACTTGGTGGATTTGATGTTTTTGGCCTTGGGACCCACTTTACCTTCTTCACATTCATCTTTAAACTTTGAAACTATACCTTTTCACTATGCCTTCATTCTTTGACAATTGATCATTTGATGGATTGAGACACTTAGATTTTGACATTTTGATGCTTTGGCATATGGAACTCTAAGTTAACAGCTTGGGAGCCATGAAATTATTACAACTTGAGTGACATAAAATTACATAATGAAAATAAAAATTACATTTTGAAATAAAAATTACAACTTGAAATAAAAATTACTCCTTACAAATCATCTTTACATGGTAAATATAAGTTATTTGATCACTCTCTTACTTGTTGGTCTTATGCAATGGACATGGTGTGTTATTGGACCTTGAAAACCCTAATACCTAATGGGAACCTTGACTGACTGGAATTCATGATGACATGATTGAATAGGTGATGTAATCTCATGAAATAATGGACACTTAGCAAGTGACAAAGTGAGGCAACAAGTGCTGAAATGATGTTTTTGAAAATCTGCTCCAAGTGACTAAATTTTTGCATGACCTAGTGGAATGATAAAAAAATTCTGAGTGGGACCCCTAAAATGATATGAAAGAGTTAATTTGATCAATAGTGGAAGGATGCAAATAATGACACTAACATAACCAATATTAAGTTGGAAAATCATATTGTAATACTTTAACATTTCATATAATATAATTTATATGGCTGAAATTATTTATAGTTGCACTTGATATTGTTTAGTATTGTAATTAACATATGAAACTTTGCGATTTTATATTAGATGAACATGCACATTGTATGTCATTCTTTAAATCATACTAATTATTTTATGTTGATTAATATGAACACATAAAATCAATCTAAAACTATTAAATTAGTAGTTTATATTGATTAATGAGGAACACGAATAAAATGAAGATATGATTAAATTAGTCATTTATAATGATTATTAATGAAAGTAAATGAAATAAATATAAACTACTAAATTAATTGTTTATATAATGAATATGAAACTACAAAAAAATAAATAAATGACTACTACAAATGATAAATTTGTGATTACAATTGACGACTAAATTTTGCATATATACGACTATTAGTAGCTAATTTACAGTATCTTATAACACGACCAAAATTTAGTCATATTTATTTGGTCATTGATTGGTTTCAAATGATGACTAAAATTTGCATATATATATATATATATATATATATATATATGACTATTAGTAGCTAATTTACTGTATCTTATAACACGACTAAAATTTTGGTCATATTTCTTTGGTCATTAATTGGCTTTCTTGTGTGACAATATAGTAATATATTTTGTTGTATATTTGGTCATTAATTGTGGCAATTAATAACTAAATTAATGACTAAAATAATGACCAAATTAATAACTAAATATACTACTAGACGATGAAATTGAGACAACCAATTAATGACTAAGCTAAAAATAACTAAAAATTGGTTGCATTATAAGATACTGTAAATTAGCTATTACTGGTCACCGATTGAAAAATGATCATTTATATGCAAATTTTAATCATTTTTTTCGTAATTAATTAGCCATTTTGTACTAGTGAGAATTTGTCCTTAAGTTGTTGAGTTGATTCCATTGGATTCGTGAAAGAATACTCTACCAATGGAATATGAGTTTGAAACTTTTGAATTCATATTATATTTTTCATCTAATTTCATTTAAACATAATGTTTGAATTTTTTGTGGGTAGTTTTAAAGGGGTTGAATAAAAAATCAATAACATAAAATATGCACAACAAACAAATTTCAAAAACAAATATTATCTTTATTTAATGGTCCTTTTCAAAAATGTACTCTTGGTTTTTCAATTTATTTAAAGAGTTGAAAAAATATTACATGAATACATGTGTTTCCAAAATGCAATTGAAATATTACTTCGCCGACTTCGAAAAATAATAAAAAATATAATTTTACATAAAAAAATATTTTGGTAATATGTAAAATTTAGTATGTGTAGAACATGCTCATATATATATTTTTAAAAAATTACACATTTTAGACTAAGTTATACTATGTGAACACACACATACCTCTTAAGATGTGCGAAAATTTTCAAGGACAAGTATTGCATTTAATGGAAAATTGAGAGACTATACGACAAAATTTTTTTTTGCAAAAAATATCATTAAGACAACAACATAATTTTCCACATATTGTCTTTTTACTCCAAATCAAAATTCACAATTTTTTTATGAATTTTGAGGGATTCAATTCAATAAAAGAGGAAAAACTTGAAATTTCATCACCACATTTGGCCCAATAGTGTAACCTATCTTTATGCATTCACCCAATTACAATAGTCTAGAGAAATTTTCTTTCACATTGTGAGCACATGATTGGTTTTATCACACGGCCTATGAAATAATGACAAAAGTATTGAGTTTGATCATTTTCAAGATTTGTATGAAGTCTTTCGACGGTTGGAAGTTGGATTCCTCTTTACTGGTTAGACATTTTTTTGACATTATGGGTTTTCATGCTTTCCATCAAGAAACATTATATTTAATTCCCCCCTTTAAAAATGATGTTCTAATAATAAAAATTTGATTAAAAAATTACCCTTCAATAACATAATTATATTAAAAAATTATTATTTAAAATACCACCTATATAATTAATATAATTAAAAAACACCAAAGGAGTCCAAATAAGTAACTAGCAAACAATCAAGGCAGTTATGGAATGTATGGAGTTATTAGCTAGTAACAAAGATTGCGAACTATTTCTGAGTTCTTATACATTGGTGGCAGATACCATCGTAAATTTAATTCTTCAACTCAACAATATATGTGAAAGCGTTTTTTGATATAATTTTACTTCATTGATATTTATGCAATGTACTTTTGAGAAGTAAGAAATAACATTAATGTTGTTTCTGTTTTTTCCTGTTTTTTTCTTCCCGTTTCCTATCCATAAGGATATGCATCTGTTTTCTTTTTGTTTGATTTGTAATATAGAAGTATTTCGTACCTTATATTTGAGTCGATGTTTTAATTCATGCATGATGAGTCATGTTCACAAAGCTTGAAGTATCATCCCAAAAATGAGAAGGGTAAATACCCAAAAGCATCTCTAAAATCAAATCATACCATCAAAGCTTTCATAAAACTCTTTAAAAAAAATAATTTTCTATGTAAGTGTCTTGTTATAACGAGGCACATGGGTGGCCCATGATCTTTTGTATATAACCTGAATTGGTACTCATATAATTGGTATTGATAGGTTGCAAAATTTCAATAGGTGTTTATAATATATAATGGTTGAGCATAATGAAAACCAATATCTCAAACTTTGTTAGAAGCTGATACATCTGTGTTCTTTTTATTCATATGTCCACTTAGCAGTTTGCATGCATATCTTGTATTTTTTATCTAGATCATATAATATCATATGTATTTTGTTTGGCAAGGTAAGGAATTATAAATTATATATCATATGTATTCTATTTGGCAAGGTAAGGAATTATAAATTATTATGAAACTCAAAACATTTTTTAATATTTGGCTAGATACAACGAAATTTTTTCTTTATATTTCCCAAATATCTACCACATATGTAAGGGTACTGAATAGGGGCAATTATTATTTTTATATGGATATGACAATTAAAAACATTGAATAAGAGTGACAAATCAAAATATATCACGATACATACACTCCTATTCATATCATTCATAAACAAACAAACAAACCACAATCACTTTGAACTGGATAAAATGAAAAAATACAAATATATTAATGAAAACAAGTCTAATATATTCAAATCAGCTCAATAACGACCACAATCTCAAACAACTAACAACACCATAAAATGCACATTTCTCAATATTTATACTTTGAACTAGAGACCATTCCATAACACAAAATTGTCAACAAAACAAAAACCACAATATATTCAGTGTATATGCATCTAAAAATATATAATTTTAGACAAATTACAACGAATGATAAAAGAAAATATGGAAAGGGAAAAAACCTCTAAAAATTAAGAGCTTCGGTTGGCTGGCCATAAATGACATAATTCTTACTTGGAACAATCTACAAAGAAGAGGAGATCAAGGTCCTAGCATGTGTCCGCTATGTAGAGGAGTAATGGATAACACCAATCACTTGTTATTATCATGTTCACATGCAAAAAAGGTTTGGGAAGGTTGTGGGGAAGTTATGAAGTATTATATTGGAACATTTCTAAGGCTTGGTATCAAAACAACAAGAAACATAAAAATCTTCCCTTAATAATAATTTGGACCATATGGAAGAGTAGAAATGCTTATATTTTTGAACACAGGCTAGTGAAGGAAAGGGAAAATATCATAAGTGCCATAACTATATTCAACGAAATTGAGAAAGGAACAAGGCCACCATGGAAAATGATAAGCAAAAAAATGGAAATATGGAAAACCTTTCCCATGGGCTTCTTTGATGGAGCAAGCATAAGGAGGGAGTGCGGATGCAGTGCAGTTATATATTTGGAGAAGGAAATTTATTTTCAATTCTGGTGGGAGGGTGGACAAGGATCTAACAATAAGGAAAAAATAATAACTTCGTAGGGTGTTCTAGTAGCAGCTAAGTGGCTTGGGCTAGATAAGATTAAGGTCTTTTGGGATGCGAAAAGAATAATATATTGGGTCAAAGAGCATTAGATTGTTCGTAGACAAGTTCCAGAGCATTCGTTTCCAACACATATATCGAGAACAAAATTGGAACACAGACATATTATAGAAGAGAGGGATAGCAAAAGAATAGGAAAGTTTTTCTTCTTTGAATTTGAAAAAGGAAAATTGGTAAAGGAAGGTCCTATCAGCTTCTCCTAAGGAATTCAGCTCACTCTGCAGCCATTGGAAGAAAGCCATTGTTTCTTTTTGGAGAACAAAACTGAACTGGAATAATCATTCCGAAATGTAGAGATAAACTGATAGGAGTCTCTTTTGTATGTGTGTTGGTTATGTTGCCAATTGTAATGAAAGGAGATTTTTTTTGTCGTAAGAGGAGTAGCTTTTTTGGGAGTTTGGTACGTCAAGTTGGGTAAAGAGTGCTGACAGGAAAGCACATAGCTGAAAGATGATGAATATTTGTAACAGAATTTGTCATCATACTTTTTCTCTTTAATGAGAGGATAAAGCATTTTTTTCTCTACATTCCTGAATAGTAACATTGCCATATAACTAAATTGGAAGAGTTAATTGAGCTTACCTGCAAAATTAATTGTTTGAATGCCTATAAGTCTTTATTACTGCAACGGTGCTCCTCGAGAATGTGGGATCTATTGTTCCTGCTTCGAAATTGTGAGATCCAATGTGCCTGCTACTAGTTGAGTCTCAAGGTCATGATTGTCCGGTGTCAATGTATTGGATGGGAAGCGAGCTCTCAGTGTCTCACTACCTCCAAACTCAACTATTTGCTACAATTTACAAGACCTACTGCGAAATCCTATAGGTTTTTCAGTTCACATGCAATTATTATTAGTCCCAAGGTCATGACCATTTAGCGTCAATGTATTGGATTTGGGTAGCAGTCACAAGAAGTTCACAATCTCTCACTGCCTCCAAATTCAACAATTAGCTGCAAATTGCAAGACCAATTGCGGAATTATAGGTTTGTAGTCGTTACAAGGTTTGCAATAAATTTGAAGTGTTGCGATATCATATCTAACCAATCACCATATGAATGAATAGTTTTCATTGTGATATGAAATGTACGACTGCAAATGCAACTTTACAAGGGATTTTGTAGCTGTGACTTTTGTGGGGCTGTGCAAAACACCTCTAGCACTATTTCAGACACCATTGCCTCATCAACGAAAACTGGGAAGTGGGTTTGGGTCAATGCCAAACAATATCAGGGCATTTTAAAAAGGAGACTAGCTCGTCTAAAATGGGAGCAGACAAGGAAAAAAAGGTCTCAAAGGGAGAGTAGTGTTCGCAAGAAACAACATTCAAACAAGTCTTCTTCGCAAACATGTGGCAACAAGTCCAAAGGAAAAGAAAAATTTAGTGATGAGTATGCTTTATATAGTCCCACATCCACACCTCTCACTTGGTCATCTGATCTTTATGTGAAAGAACTCTTAAATGTAAAAGAAAGGCTGGAAGTAGTAGAAGTTAAAGCACTGGAAAGAGATTGTACAATCCATATAATAACAGCTGAAAATCAGGCTTTAGCAGAAAGCAACAAAGTTCTGAAGGAACAAGTGTCATTACTGCAAGAAGCTCTCCGAATAGGGAAAACATAATGGCAACGCATGAAAGCAGAGGTGCAAAACATGAAGAAATTTGTAGTAGAAAACACAGAGGTGATGAATGCGAGGCCACCCCAGGATAAGGGGAAAGGAGTTGCTCAAATAGACAACAATGAAGAAACATCAAGAGAAGGGAGGAAAGAAGATCCCACAAAACTTTCCAAAACTTGGGCTCAAGTTGTTGGAAATTCTGCTAAGAGGGAAGAAGAAACAAACATTCAGGTTAAAAACATGCAAGATAGAGAAAGCAAGGAAAGACTGGATAGAGCAACAAACATAATTATTAAAGGGGTGAAAGAGTATGGGAAAAATGAATGTACTCTTGACCTTGCAAGAGACTTCTTGAAAGACAAACTCCAATGGCAAGGAAAAGTATGTCAAGCATGGAGAGTAGGTAAGCTCAATGGTGAGAAAGCCAGGCCCATAAAAGTCATCTTTCCCAACCTGCATGATAAAGATATCATTCTGAGAAAGAAGCAACTCTTAAGGGGTTCTCGGTTTTTTATAGAAGAAGATTTAACTGTAAGACAACAAGAGGAAAGGAGAGATGAAATGACAAAAGTTAGGGCAGCAAGAGATGAGGGAAAAAGAGCATGGATTTATAAAGCTAAAGCCGTGATTGCACAATTTGGACCTCCTTCCAAAACAAGACAGCAAAATGATAACAAAGAAGAGGCAACAAACTCTTTAGCAGGAAATGAGGAAGCAAGGTCATTATGGGCAAGCAGGGACAAAGACTCAACTGTGAGTCTTGCATGTCAAAACAAATAGCAATCAAGTCTTACCTAGGTTTCCTTAAGATTAGTTTGTTGGAACTGCAGGGGTTACCCATGGAGACGAGGACCTGGGTTAGGGCCTATTGCGGAAGGTAGAGACATAATTTGCCTCATAGAAACACATGAGCATGAAGGGTGTAAGACACCTTTGTTTGAAGGGTATTGGAAGATAGCAGTGTGGAACAAGGCAGCAGGGAATGGTAAAGGGCACGGGGGTATCATGGTATTAGTAAGAGAAAAAGAAGGTCGTTTCATTCAGCTAGAAAAAGAAGACCCAAATAAACAATTTGTTTGGCTTAAAATATCAGAAAATGGAAATCACATTAGAATTGCAGCATGCTATTTTGTGCCGCAAGTTTCAAAAATCTACAAAAGTAGAGGGCTTGACCACAAAGATCCCTTTGCAGCCCTAAAAACGGATATTGCAATATACTCTCAGCTAGGTGAAGTCCTTATAGGGGGGATTTCAATGCTAGAACTGCAAGTGAACAAGCTAGCATTCTTTGTTGTAAAGAAGACAGTGACCCTATCTGGCTTAAAAAAGAGAGTAATCATCAGTAGGAACGAATTTCAAAGGACAAACGTTGCAATATCTTTGGAGAACAACTGCTTATGCTATGTGGGGCTTTCGATTTAGTCATTTGTAATGGTTTGACTAGATGGGAAAAGTCCGGTAATTTCACTTGCAATACTTACAATGGAGAAAGTGTAGTAGATTATGTAATTTGCTCGCATAGTTTGTGTGAGAAAATGGAGGAAGTGTTGATTGGAGATCAAATTTGGGACTTAAAATCAGATCACAAGCCAATTTATTTAAGTTTCTCTTGGACCGGAAAAAAGCAATTAGGGTCGAAAAATCAATGTGTTCAACAAAATCCCCCAAAAGGCAGAATTCTTTTGAATCCAGAGAATTGTAATACCTTCAAAATAATGCTAGAGAGGCTCTTCAAGAAGGAGGAAATCCCATCTCATGGCCTTCATAGTCACAGATTAACACATTTAATTCAAAGTGCACTTGCTGAGTGCAAAAGATAAAAAATTAAGAAGTCCGAAACAAATTGCTTTTCGGTTAATGCTTGGTTTGACGAGGAATGCAAAAAGGAAAGGAGAAGGTGGAAGGAATCAGACACGGATAACATAAAGCTCAAAGCTTACAAGCAGTTAGTAAAAAAGAAAAAAACTGATTTTATGGTTTCAAGGAGAGAAGAACTAATCTTCCTCGGGAAAAATAACCCCAAATTATTTTGGAAAGAGCTCCAATCGAAAAAGGTGCAAACTGAAAACAACATTATAGCTTTTAAATGGTTTGACTATGCAAGACAAATTTATGAGCAGGATCCCAAGGTTGACCCTCCTCCCTTGGTCAACACAGACACAAAACTCTTCACGGTGCAAGAGGTAGAGATGGGTATCAAGAAGTTGGGCGCTGGAAAAACAAAAGACTTAGATGAACTCCAAGTAGAGTATCTAAAGTGGGGCTTAAAATTTCTCTCACCTCACATCACAAAAATTTTCAACAACATCTTACAGCAGGGGTTCCCCACAGATTGGACAACTAGTATGGCAATACCTCTTTTTAAGAGTGGTGACGTCAATAATCCCTCCAATTATAGAACCATAATGATAAACCCCTTGTTTGCAAAGTTATTTGGAAGCATGTTGGAAAAGAAAATTAGCAAGTGGGCAGAAGAAAGAGATAAACGTGCTAAAGGGCAAGCAGGTTTTAGACCTAAACATTCTACAGTTGATCATTGTATAACTTTAAGGCACATCATTGAAAAAGGTTGGGAAAAAAAGGAAGAAGTTTTTTATTGCTTTGTTGATTTCAGAAAAGCCTTTGACACAGTTCCTAGGGATAAGCTTTGGCGCAGAATGGAGGAACTCGGGGTTCCCAAGCATTTGAGAGCAGCTGTGCATAGGTTGTATGAAGAGGTGAAAGTCAAAATCAGAACCTCAGCTGGCATTTCTAAAAGTTTTAGAAGCGATATCGGGGTCAAGCAAGGTTGTCCATTGTCTCCTACCCTTTTTGGGTTATATATTGACAAGCTTGAAGAGTGGCTAAATTCGCAAGGGGGGTGACGGTATCCATTTGGGCAAGTTCGTTATCAGGCTTCTTTTGTACACAGATGACCTTATATTGATTGCTAATTCGTCTCCTGGTCTGCAAGAGCATTTACATTCCCTTGAGCATTTTTGTAGAAGGGTTGGGATGCAAGTCAATATTAGCAAAACGAAAGTAGTGGTTTTCTCTAACAAAAGAAAGCATAACCAACATAAGTTCTATTTTGAAGGAAGCATTCTGGAAGAAGTTGTAGATTACAAATACCTTGGAATTGACTTCAACAGAAATTTAAGTTGGGATGGTTGTAGAAAGAAAAGAACTTTAGGGGGTTGGAAAGCATTTATGCTCTTCAAAACAGGTGTAGAGAGGCAGAGCTGTGGGACTGGAAAACCACCCTAACACTTTTTGGGCTTCTAGTGATTCTGGTGATTCTTTACGGTTGTGAACTATGGGCCAGCAGCACAACCAAGATGCAGTGGAAACAAATTGAGAAAATTCAGAAACGTTTGATTACAAACAAATTCAAAATTAAAAGTCCAGTTCCTTATGCTATCCTGTTAAGTGAAACAGGGGCTGCTCCTATTGAAGCAATTGCTATGGTGCGAGTCATAAGGTATCTGAAAAAAATTGAACAAATGGGAGAGGATAGATGGCCTAAGGTTGTGTTTAGTGACAGATTGTGCAAAAGACAGAAGACTTGGATGCGGAAAAATAACAAATGGTTTAGTAAATGGGGTATTTGCTTGAGCATGTGTCCTACAAATAGTAAAGAGATAAAAACTTTTGTTATGGATAAATTCCATAAACATACTTGGAAGAAAGAGCTAGAGAGAAAGAAGAAGTACTACATAGAAGAGTTTAACCCCACACATAACCATCAACAAAAGGCATACATAGGGGCTAATATTTCTTGGAGATCTAAAATTCTTATTGCTCAATTAAGGACTAATTCTCATCAACTCTGTTGTGAAACAGGGCGCTGGAAAAGGCCAAAAGAAATGTGGGAAGAAAGAGTATGTATTTTTTGCTCCTCCAGAAAAGTGGAAACAGAAAAACATTTCATTCTAGAATGTGAGGCCTTCAAGGACACCAGAGAAAACTATGCGGGTATTCTGGCAGCTAATTCTTGGGATAATCTATTCAGCGAAGAGTTTTTCGATAAGCTGGGAGTGCTCATTGTTAAACTTCACAGGAAAAGGGCCGAATACAAGAGTCAGATAGAGAAGCAATCTGTCCCATAGGCTATTTTTAGCCTCGTGGACATTAAAAATTCTTTCTTTGTTTCTTTCTTTTTCTTGCTTGGACTTTCTGGGGATGGTGAGTGGAATGCTTTAGCTTTCTTACATGAATATTTCGATTTTCTTGTTGTGTTGGTGTTGTTTACGATTTTTATGATCTTTATAATTGATTTAAAGATGCTTTTGCAGTAAAGCTTGGATATGTTTGACGATCCGATTCAAATAATTTTATATGAGATTTATGGTTTGTGGTTTTCCTTTTGTAGGCCAGAAGTACAAATTCACCATGGGACATCTTGAATGTTAGCACACCGGGCATATCTTTCTAGCTCAATGTACAGTTCTCTCTGTAGTGTAATTGAGGGAGACACACTTGTCAAAGTGAGCCAAAGGAATACGTCACTAGACATACTAAAAAATTTAATTTTATTTCATGGAATTTCCATGGATATGTTCAATGTTGTAACTTCTGGGGCAGATTGGAGTTGAAAGACATTTCAATTGTTCCACTTGGGATAAAAACATGTCCAAATGGTGGTACACTTCCGCACCTTGAGATATGTATTAATGACATTTTCCAAACAAATTTCACATATCCGAACACATCATCATTGATTGGCATATAATTTTTTTTAAAATTATTTGACGGACAACCTGTTAAATTCCAACTCTGTTTTTCTGGAGTTTTAGTGTTTGGAACAGATTTACGGGTAATCCCATAAAATTTCAACTTTGCTTTTTCGGCCTCTAGAATTTTGGTATTTGGAATAGATTTACAAATAATCCCACTTCAGTATTGGAGGGCCATCTCCAACCCACATAAAGTGCTGGGTTGAATTCAATTCCGTGTAATGATGCAACAAAATGTAAAATGTGGCGCCTGGCTTAAATTGGATAATGGGGAGCGCTACAACATCTCCTAGAATGGCGGCCCCGGTACTAACAACAAAGCTGAGCTACTAGCTCGTGGAGCGGTCTCCTTGTGGCTCTCCACCTTAGGATCCCTTGCATAGATATATATGGGGATTCACAGGTGGTTATTGGAGGTATCTCGGGCAGGACTACTCTTCGAAGCCCACATCTATGTGGTTGGGTCGAACGTATTACCCACCTTCTCTCCCAATTTCAGAGGACAGCCACCCACCATATCTATAGAGAGCTGAACAACAGGGCAGACAAACTCTCTAAACTTGGGCTGGCACATGAATTTGGTTTCATCTCGGTCACATATATCAGCGAAAACAGAGCCGAGACCTCTTACTCCTTCCCTTTGTAGGCTCTTGGGCTCTCTCCTTTATTTGGGATGCTATGATATGGTGCTCTTCACCTGCTCCTGTATTTGATAGCTCTCGATGCATGTCTGTACATCCTTCTTGCTCTGTCGTTTTTTTGGCTACAACGCCCTGCCTTGTCTGCCTATCGTTACTGCTCTTGATATCGTTTATGTGCTATATCAGCACAAAGGTCGGTAGTATCATCTTTCTTTTTGGTTCCACCGTTTCTATGTATTTTTCCTCCTTCAATGCCAGGGTGCCAGTATCTGTTGCTGGGCTCTGTCTGCTATTGTGAGCCTGTATGGTTTCACGACTATATATGCTGAGGATCTATACTCTGTTGCTTTTTTTTCCTATGCCTGATCGGGAATTTCCTCTCTCCTTCCGAGACTAGCTATCTCCCCCTCAGCCGCTCATGTATCTGGATGTTGGATTGTTTTGACCATGAATTAATACCAAAACAACGATTTTTCTCCTGTTGAAAAAAAAAAGTAAAAGACAGGTTTGTATTATGCTTGTATATGGTAATCACATCAATTTAATTTGCGCATTCTTATTTCAATTCTAAATTTGCAAACCTAAATATTTCAAAAATTTACAATACATATATATATATATATATATGAATTTTGTCAGAAAAACGAGTAGACCCACGACTGTCGAGGTTTTAAGGACACAAGATTAGTTCCTGCGGTTGTTTCTCACATGTGCACTGCATATCCCAACGCCAACTCGATCGCTTTTATATTAATCTCACAGCAATTGGTGTTTGATATAAATAGTCCTATATTTTCTTTCGTAAATAAATATTGCCCCGAGAACCTTCATCCTGCTCCATTGTCATCATATATTAACTTGATTCACATAATAATGGAAAGCAGTTAAAATACACTCATATGCATGAAACCAAGAATAAATACATTGGAAAAAGAGTTGGAAGATTCCACTTGAGGTTGCAACAGATACTTAGATATAGAATATATAAGATTTTAGAGGACGAGTCATAATGGATATTGCTTATGATTACTAAGGTAATTATAAGATTTTAGTGGATGGGTTGTTTAGTAATTACTAAAGGTAGTATATATTTAAATAGTTTGGAAAGATGGATAAATAACCATCTATGATAATATTTTATTATACATGTGATGCTTTTACAAAAATTAATTATATTATAATAATTATTATTAATTATAAAATAATTATAAAAATATAAGGGTTTAAAAAAAAAATCTAATAAGATTTTTAATTATGCATATTTAGCCTCATTTTACTATGAAGATTTTTAATTTATAAATAAGCTTTGTTACAAAGTTATGGTTTATCAATGCCACATGTCCACCAAAAAACTATACCATTTTTTATTCAAAATATTTTGTATATATTCGATTTTAATTTAATTTTATAACATTTTTTTGAACTATAATGTGTAGAAATTATACAATAAGCATTTATATTTTGGA
The DNA here is from genome assembly GCA_034641835.2 of Pinus albicaulis. NCBI lineage: Eukaryota > Viridiplantae > Streptophyta > Pinopsida > Pinales > Pinaceae > Pinus > Pinus albicaulis. The sequence continues at coordinate 936,580,900 of CM076572.1, read as the reverse complement.
TTCACTTGATTTAACAATGTACTAAAGTTAAATACTGAATTACTTCTACAAATATTTTATGGAATTAAAAACACAATCGCTAATCACATGAACATGAAGAAAGATCAATCACACACAACACATATAATTTCCTGGGGAAAACTTACAACTAAAAACTTCACTATATTTTATTGTATATTATATCATGGATCATGAAACAATTACATACAAAAGTCTTCTCACAAGAGCCCTCAGTACATCAGCTAATTGTCTCACAATGTCATACAAAAATTGGCAAATCCCTTAGCCAAATTTTTTATCTCCAGACAACTTGCCTTCACTGCGCAATCACTGCTGAATGCAATCCTTGAATTGATGTGATCTTGTCTACCTTGACTGCGCAAGTATCATGGGAACATCCAATGAGTGTTTACTTGCATGTGTGTAAGCGGATAATGTCACAACTAATAGTCAACCTCCCTTTCACCTAAAACTCAACTGGGTCTCCACTGGATCTGACATGCATGCAACTAATAATAATAAATCCTCAGTTGCATGTGAGATCAGTGATTGTGAATTAATTAATATTTAATTCACTATATCTCTCACTAGTGTATCTTCAGTTACAACTAGCACAACTGAGTTTAACTCACTTAACTGAGTTAAACTATTTACAACTTGCACAAGCTCATGCACCACTGCACTTCAAACTTTGTTACAACTAGATTACTCTGGAAGTCCCACCAACCAACCTCTAACTCGAAAATCACTAGCTAATTGAATTTTCCACTTCAGTTAACTATTTGAAGTCCACATTGAGAATATATTACAGTTTAATGTCCATCTAAATTAAGGTATAATATAAATATACATGCACCCAAAAATAGACCTGTGGGCCCCACCCTATTGTGGGTGCTTAATGCACTAGTGTGGGTGCTAAATCTTCTTGTTGAATCTCAAAAAATGAAAAGAAAAAGGAGTGTAAATAGCTTTAAAATAAATCTTATCTTTTTATATGTGACTTTAGAAGCATTAATGACCATGAATCTACATAATTTAAACTTTATCAACACTATTACATTTAATTACATCATGTAAACTCCTAAAAAGACAAATTACATCATTAGAGATTGACTTTGACTGAGAAAAATAAAAAAAATTGACTTTCTGACAGAAGCGCAACGAAAATCTCAGAAGCACAACATGGTCTTTGAAGCACTTTTTGGGTGGCTTAACTTGATATTTAAGCTGAACTGATTATTGGTGAAGATAAATTAGGATGTCCAATAGGCCTATGAAGCATCAAACCTACAAAAACCCATCTCCATGGCACCTAAAAATTCATTTTCTCAAGACTACTCCAGAAGCGCAACGTGGGGTCCAGAAAGGTGGTAGAAACATGAATTTTTGCATGTTTTTGGGTTTTTTCTTGAAATATGTGAGTTGTCATGCAAAGCCAAGCACATATCCATGATGTACTAGCTAAGAGCTATCCAAAAATGTGAATTTTACCTCATTTGGATGCTATGAGAAGAAGCGAAGCGTGAGCTTGTTGTGATTCTATGCATCATAAATATCCAAAATTGCCAAATTTGCCAAAAACTTCAAAATTTGCCAAAAATTCCCATTTTTTTTTTCAAATTTCTTTCTTTTGTCTTTCTTAGTGACGTCCTATACAAATAATGACGCATCAACAAGAAAATCAAGGTTATCTCTCTTTTTAAGCTTGATTAGGGTTTTCTTAAGCTTCTTTTTCATATTCCTATCCCTAATTTTACAAATCTGGTTCCTGGTGTAATAATGTCTAGCCATGTGTATATGAAGGATTGTAGCTCTATTTTCCTTCTCCATGAGCTTATCTAGGTTTTCATTGATTATACCAAGCCAAAACCCTCTGTCGTGCTCAATCTCTGATGCTATAGTGTCATCTAGGTTTTGGTGTACTTGAGGAGGAGAGGGTTCATTTTCCTATCTTTCTTGTCTTGCTGCTACTCTTGTCTTTGGCCTCCTTGACTTGATCTAAATATCCTTGTCCTCTAGCTACTCCACATCTATGATAGCCTTGCCCTTATCCTTATTTTCCACCCAATCTGCCTTGCTGGATGATAAATGATCCTCTTTAGGTTTGCTTTGCAACAATAGATTTTCTTTGAGTTGCCTATTATCTTGTTGCAAGAATGCCACCAAATGGAAATGTTACCTTTATTATTTTTGTCCCTAAGTTGCTAACTCCCATGATGGTTACCCATATGATGGACATGACTCTTTTTTTTCTTTTTTATGACTCACATTATGATGACACATTAAATTTTTTGGTGACCTAGGACACCTAATGGATGACATGACCATGAACAAGTGAAGGGAGTAACACTGACCAGTGATCATTTGACAACCAAGAGATGTCAAATTTTATTTGAAAATTCTATTAGAAAATATAAAAATTTGACCTAATTACCCTATCAATCATATGGAAAGAGTACATTTGATCACTGGTGACTCATAGACAATATAATGTATGATTAGAGGTGTATTGTTTGGGAAATTAGTAACTAACAAATACTTGTTGGCAAGAACTAGTTATAACACTATGGTCATGGATGGCATGCAAACTATTTACAGATGAAAGTGAATATTGATTACCTATGATGAAATTATTTTGTGCTAATTTGAAATTGCCTATAGGTCTTGTGACACATTCTCTTAATGAATGTGAAGGTCTTGTGATGCATTCTCGTTATGAATGTGAAAATTTAAGCTAGATGCATGCTAATGTACCAAGTGGTGTCCTAACTGACAATATGAGATTACATGTATCATGATTGTCGGCCTTAGTAAGAAGGCCAAATATTTCAAAATTATTTTAAAAAGTTGAGCTAAATGGTAAATGGGGTCTCGGTAAAGAGGTTAATTTTGATCACACTTTAGAATAGATCATAAATTGAATTCTAACAATTGTAAATGCAGGATGATAGTTATGACCAATGTGCATATATGCTCTTGAATTTGAAAGCAAACTTACATAGTGTTATTTTTTTTGTGATGAATATATAGCTAATAAAAATTCTATGGATGCATTAGCAACTAGAGGGAAACATGTTGAGTCCACTTGCACATGGAAAGACTTAGTGGCAGAAACAGGGCAAGGAAGCTAGTTTTGTTGCACATATGTATACATGGTATGATAGCTAAAGGTGCCATGAATGTTGGACTAGGGACATTGAGTCAATATTTGGGACTATTTTACTTGATGCTTAATGTGTTATGATCTTGAACTTTAATCATGCGATTTGATTTATGGATATGCATAGCCATGCTATAATTTTTGTGCGGCTTTCCTATATGATTATGATTGTGGATTTTATTTTATTTTGTGATGTTGCCTTTTATTTCACGTCTTGAATTTCCTGTTAATTTTATAATTTTTCCTTGATTTATATACTTTGGGGCCTTGGGGAAAGAGGGTTGGGTGGCAGGGGAGCTATAGATTTATTAGGAAGAGGTAATGTATGATTTTCTTGGATAAGAACATGGTGAGGACAAGGTAACATGGAATACCATGAGGAAAAATAACATGACCATGGTAGGTTGGTTGAGTCCATAGAAATGATGGAAAAAAAAATGGTAAAAGGGATTTTTCATAACCTTAAATTTATTTTCACATGTGACTATATATTATATACATGATTATGCTAATATGAAAATTCCATTTTTACGGATAGGTTTTTTCAAGAGCCATTCTGTGGAAGAATGGTGATATATGGTCACTTAATGAAAATATGGATGCATGGTACAACGAGGAAAGACAGGTAGGTGGAGTAAGTGCTCTAGAATCATATTGTGTATCTAGTGGAGCTTGAACAAATTTTTGGATTCCCTTATTGATTTGAGGGTGGAGGTATAAGATTTTGGATTCCCTTATTCCTTGTGTATATGTGTGTGTGTTGTACATGAATAAATGTGTATATGTTGTATCATGTACTATGTGTGTTTGTGATATATGTACATGGCATCATGGTATGTGTACATGGTATGGTGCCATGCGTATATGTGTTTGTTACTTGTCTAGGCCCATGTGCTATCTATTATTTATGGGTTAGGGCGAGATAGCTTCTGGATTCCCAATATTTTTTTTGAAAAAAAACTACCTGGTTTGGTAGTGACTACCTAGTTGGGTAGTGCGCATAGTTGCAAATGAGATTATATATATGATCATTATTGGTTGGAGGTATAAAACTCTAGATTCCCTTGATGAGTCAGGGTGGAGGTGAGCCTCTGGATTCCATTGTTGCTTTAGCAACTGATCCAACATAACTGTGGGGTTGGTACCTTGGGAGTTATCTTGGAGGGTATCTAGAACCCTAGAGCATCATGATTTTTGAGTGGGTACCTTAGAAAATATCCTAGAGGGTACTTAGAGCCTTGGAGTAGCCAACTTGGGGTGGAAATTTGGCTGTGGAGGACATGCTATCGTCTAGGTGCTTGCTAAGAATAGGAAATTGACCCCATGTGTGTACGAGAAAATAGGAAGCCATCAGATCAAGATAAGTACCAATTCCTTATTGACCTTATGAATCTTTAAATGATGAGCTTGATTTATGATAGCTTGGATTTTTGAGCTAACCTGATGATATGTTCTAATTTATGATTATTTGATTTTTGTACTAACCTGGTTTTTTGTAGGAATTATGGAAAAATCCAAGTTCATTGAACTACTATTGAGGTATAATTTAAATTCATTACATTCTATTTATGATGAGTCTCATGGAATCTATGTGTCTATGATGCAAGAATGGACATGAGATTTCTTAGTTTAAATGAAAAAAATTATCCACAAGTTGGAATAACAAAAATGCACAAAATCTATAGGTTTCAAGAATAGGTTCATTGTGGGACACTAGCACCAATGATTCCAAATGATTTCCATAAAGCATGCTATGCGCAACATGACATTTTTGAGGCAGAGATATGCTTTTGTTTTGAGACCCTTCTGATGCAAGGATGCCTTGCCAAGAATGGATCGCCCGAGGGACTAGAAAGCAGAGAAGGGGATGCATGAAAGTCCAAGTGTTGAACCCGAGATCTCTAATACCAATTGTAACATACCCCCTTACAATTCTAACCAAATTTAGGTGGTTACTAGGTTACACAACTCTCATGTTACAGTTACAAGAATGGGGAAATATATATATATATATATATATATTCCTAAGTTGGGATAAACATGATGGGCATAAGAAGAGTTCCACAAAAAATAAGAGAGGAAATGCTCCAGGGAAAAGTGACCATAGCCTTGCCCAAATTCAAAGTTAAAGGGACAATGAGAAGGGACACCTAATATACAGAGAAAAAATATCTCATGGTTCAGAGGCATCTCATATTCACCCATTGTCTTGGAAAAACTAATATAATTCTACCTAATAATTAAAAATTCATAAAATATCAAACATGATGAAAGTTACAATCCCATGGAATTAGAGCTACACATCCACATGGTTGTGCAAAAGATGAAATACTATCCTTGTATATGTACTAGAAGACAAAGCTAAAGAAGAGCTATAAATATTTCATCCAAGACACTCAAACCAACTACACTTGATCTTCCAAAATGATCAACTGTTTAGTTGAAAAATGTTAAAATAGGGTGATGATGTGAAATATTTAGAAATCCAAAATGACCTAAAAAGCACAAAGTTTAAAAGTAAAATTTATAGGTGCATGAGGAGGAATATGACTAGTAATTATTTCATCATGGACATATGTGTTAGTAACTTTGCAGGTGGTATATCTCGTAGATATCAACTTGACACTTTCTTGGTGGTTGATATGTAGAAATTTGAATAACTGATATATTATTCACCAAGATTCTCCTGATCACACACTATTTTAACTTCATGCACAATACAGAATCTCTTCTACCATTGATCATTAATTGCGGAAATAAAAACAATCGCATGCGCACATTAAAACCATAAACAATCACACATATGAACACAGTATTTCATGGGAAAGCTTAAAGCTGAAAACCCCCAACTATCTGTATATTATATGTCATAGAGATCATGTAACAATCATTTTACAAAGCTCCTCACAAGCTCTCAGCACAACCTCCAATTGCTACACACTAATCAAGCTAGATCTAGCAAAACACATGCTCCAATCTCTGCCACCTGATAGCCAGCCTCTATTGCATAATCAATGTTGTAGGATGGCTCATTAAATAACTTGAACCACATGGCTTGTATTGCGCAATCCTCATGGGCTTCTTCAATCACTGCTAGTTGAAAATATGTAATAGTATAGTCACAACTAATAGTTAACCTGCTCTTTCACCTATCTCTGCATTGGTTTCCACTGAAACTGTCCATGCACTGAAGTTAACTGATGTATTCTTTAGTTGATTAATGAGTTTATAATTAGTGAATTAATTAATAATTAATTCACACCACTCTTACTAATTGTATCAATCAGTTAAACTAGATACAAATAGCTCAACTATGTTTAGATTAGTTAAACTGAATACAACTCCACTAACTTCCTCAATCAACTCCACCAAACTCTGTCACATGAGTTCTAACCGAAGTATCCATGCAATAGCTTCACATAACCCTCAGGAATAGCATAATTCATTATGTCAGCTCCTGTGCCACATCTGTGCACTTAACTGAAGTGCTCCAAGAGAATAAGATAATGTTTAGAGTCTAAATATTATTAAGAGCTAATAATATTCGACATATCTATTTTTAGACTGGCAATCTAAAAATAGATTCCGCTCAATATGTCTAAAAATAGAAGTCCATCTATTTTTTCCGACTTGACCAACCATCCACAAATAGCATCCTGCAACTCATAGAACATGATCCATATGTCTAAAATAGACATAGTCTAAAAATAGACTTTGCGCCAAAAATAGCCTGCGGGCCCACTTAGTGAAGGTGACTCCTTTCCACTAAGCTCATCATCTTGTTGCAATCTCAACACTCCCTCTCAACAAGATAAGGATTATCTTCCACCCCTATCCTGCCTCTGTGGTATTCGAATTTGCTCCTGGTGAGCGCCTTTGTCAAGATATCAGCATCCTGATCCTCCGTGGGAATGTATGAAAGTAACATGATCTTCCGCTGCACACAATCTCTGATATGATGATACCGAATGTCAATGTGTTTAGATCTATCATGAAATACTGGATTAACCAAGATTTTGATGCAACTCTGATTATCACAATAAATCACATTAGGATCTAAGTGTGAACCGAACAACCCGACCAGGATCTTCCTCATCCATATAGCCTCGCATGCAGCCAAACTCGCTGCCATATACTCGGCCTCTGCTGAAATGAGTGCCACGGATCTCTTCTTCCTGCTGTACCAAGAAACTGCTATCGACCTGATACTGAAAATCCCTCCAGATGTGCTCTTTCTGTCTGTTGGGCTCCCTGCCCAATCTGCATCTATGAAGCCACATAGCCTCACATCATCCGACTGTCTGTACCATAATCCATATCCGATGTGCCTCTGAGATATCTCAATACATGCTTTCCTGCCTTCCAGTAGAGATTGGTAGGCTTAACCATAGCTTGTGAAAGCTGGTTCACAGCATAGCATATGTCGGGTCTTGTATTGACTAGATACATAAGCGACCCCACCAACTGTCGATAAACAGTGGCATCCACTACCTCCGCTGAAGTAGCATCCTCCTTTCTCCATCCACCAGGAAGAGGAGTATCAACAGGATTGCAGCCATGCATGTTGAACTTCTCAAATATCTCCCCGACATACTTTCCTTGAGAAACAAACAGTCCATCACTGCGCTGCCAAATTTCCAATCCCAAGAAATAATGAAGGAGGCCCAAGTCCTTCATCTCAAACTCCTTTGCAAGATCATCCTTGTATGAGTGTATCAATAGTTCATCACCTATAAAAATCAAATCATCTACATAAAGTACAATGATCAGCAACATATTCTCCACCACAATCTGGTATAGGTTAGGATCCGCCTCACTTTTGGAGAATCCAAGTCTGGTGAAATAACTGTCTATCCATGTGTACCAAGCATGAGGTACTTGTTTCAACCCATACAACACTCTCTTGAGCCTGCACACATGTGACTCGCTACTGAAGATCTAAAAACCTTTGGGCTGCTCTATGTACACCTCCTCCTCAATCACCCCATTGAGGAACACAGTCTTTACATCCATATGATGAATGTGCCACCCCATCTACGCTGAGAGAGCAAGAACAGGTGCAAAGGTCTCCTCATAATCGATCCCCTCAATCTGTGAGAAGCCTTAGGCAACAAATATTTCCTTGTACTTCTCCACACTCCCGTCAGCTGCCTGCTTCACTTTGTAGATCCATCTCGAACCCACCACTGATTTCCCTTCCAGCCTTGGGACAATCTCCCATGCACTATTTCTGACAGTCAAATCATACTCTTCCACCATGGCATCTACCCATGCGAGATCCTCCACAGCTTCCTCGAAAGAGGATGGCTCTGTCACGATGCACTTGCTCATAAGAGCCATGTATCTAGTATATCGATCAGGTGACTGTCTCTGTCTGCGTTGTGATGTAGTTGCTCCTACAACCTTCTCTGCATCTTGAGCCAGTCGCTAAGCTTCTGTAGTGCACTTCCTCCCTTTGATGGTTGGCGCTGCATGAGTGGTCTCTTCCACTCCATGAACCTCATATTGTGGTTGATCCACATCTTGAGACTCATCCTTAGGAACTAATAGCTCCTCATCTGTATGCCAGTGTGGCTCCCTCTCAAGCGAATACTTCATGGCTTTCTCCTCATGAAATTTGATATCCCGTTGCACAACAGTCTTGCGATTGTCTGGAAAATACACACGATAGTTGTGGGGCATATCAGTGTACCCCAAAAATATCCCAACCTCTGCAGTCGGCTCCAGATTCTTCCTGGCATCCTTCGTCACATGAATGTAAATAGGTGAACCAAAAATCCTCAAATGGGAAATATCAGGCTTCTTACCAGAAAACGCCTCCTCGGGTGTACTCATGCCAAGTATCCTGTGAGGACAACGGTTTTGCACATATACTGCAGTATTTTATGCCTCAACCCACAAGTGTATGGGAAGGCCCTGATCATGCAACATCACCCGTGAAGCACCCACGATCATTCTGTTCTTCTGCTCAGCAACCCCATTCTGCTGTGGGTTATGAGGTGCTATGAGTTCTCTTCGAATTCCTTCTGCGATGCAAAAGTCCTTGAATTCACCAAAGATGAATTCACCACCATTGTCGCTCCTAAGAGCCTTCACTTGCTTCCCCGATTCTTTCTCAACCAGTGCCTTGAACTCACAGAACTTTGAGTATGTCTCACTCTTCTTCTGCATGAAGAAGATCCAACACTTCCGAGAAAAATCATCAACAAATATCACATAGTACCTGTGCTTTGCTGTCAAAGCTACTGAGAAAGGTCCACACACGTCTGTGTGAATTCTCTCAAGGATCGTCGTGGCACGACTATCATTCTCATGAAAGGTGGCTTTCACAAATTTTCCCAAAGTACATACCTTGCACTGATCTGACTGCGCAAGAGTACCCTTAGGAAGCCCGGTAGAAATCTGCTGTAGTATCTTCAAAGCTCCATGGTGAAGGTGGCCTAATCTCCGGTGCCACAACTCGCCATCATCCCGACTCACCACTCCTTTTTCCTTTCCTGCCATTGCTGCGTAGCCATCTACCTGCAATTGATAAAGGTTCTTAACTCAAACCCCTATCCTCTGGGTCTCACCAGTTGCCTTACTGCGCAGGAAAGTCTTTCCCTCGCTAAAGACAACATCATATCCCTTGTCTTCTAACATCGCCACAGAGATAAGATTCTTCTTCAATCTTGGAACATGCATCACTTCCTTCAATACGAAGGGTTTACCAGACTCCCTCTCAAAGGAAATGGTACTAATACCGGTCGCACTGTATCTACCATCAACACCCATCTCGATGTGCACTCCAAGATATTTCTCATCCAGATCAGTAAACAAATCTCAATCTCTTGTCATGTGAAAAGACGCACCACTGTCAAGAAACCACACTGAACCCATCACACTTGAGACCAAGCATGCGATCAGTGAAAAATCCAGCTCAAAATGTGAGGCTAAGGCCTCTACAGCGACAGATCCAGTAGCCTGCTTATTTTTCTTCTTCTGTGGATAATTAGTGGCGTAATGTCCGTGTTGGTGACAGTGAAAACACTTCACCTTGGACATGTCCTGCTTCTTGCCTTTCGCACTGGATTGAGAAGATATCTTGCTCTTACCCTTCTTTGCTTTGATAGCCAAAGTGAAATTTTCTTCATCTGAGTTCTTTGATGAAGATCCGTCCCTGGTACTCCGCCTTATCTCCTCTTGCACAAGATCCGACCAAAGTCGCTCCCATCCTGGCAATTTCTCCCGACCATTGACAAAGTCCCGATAGGAATGCCAACTCTTTGGAAGCCCAAGGAGAGTCAAGCTCACCAAGTCCCCGTCATCAACAGTAACCCCCACACTTCCCAGCTCATCCCTGCATTGGATGAACTTCGTGAGGTACTTGGGCATACTGTCGCCTTTCTCCATTTTTATGTTCCTGAGTTTATCCTTGAGCGCCAACTTCCTCTGGTCGCTCTTGCTTTGAAATAAATCTGTCAAAGCTTTCCACATCAAGAATGGAGAAGCCTTACCATGAAGGCTGGAAACTATGTGATCCTTCACACCTTCCAACAAAAATCCTTTGACACTTGCGCCTTCTTTTTCCATGGCATGGGTGACAGCGCATCACTAGAAGTAGGTTTTGGAACTTCTCAATATCCATGAATTCATTCAACCCATCGTTATCCGGCTAAAGACCGCCCATCCGTCCTTCCATGTAACATAATTGAGCTACCTCAAGGGCATACTCCAATCGCAATCCGTTGAAAGACATCTCAACTTCGACACCAAGAAAACACTGCTGCAAATTCGAATTCCACCAGCTCAAAACTCAACCGCTTCAATGTTTTGCAATTGCTCCAACGATCAATATCGCTCTGATACCATGTAGAAATTTGAATAACTGATATATTATTCACCGAGATTCTCCTGATCACACACTATTTTAACTTCATGCACAACACAGAATCTCTTCTACCATTGATCATTAATTGTGGAAATAAAAACAATCGCATGCGCACATTAAAACCATAAACAATCACACATATGAACACAGTATTTTATGGGAAAGCTTAAAGCTAAAAACCCCCAACTATCTGTATATTATATTTCATAGATATCATGTAACAATCATCATACAAAGCTCCTCACAAGCTCTCAGTACAATCTCCAATTGCTACACACTAATCAAGCCCGATCTAGCAAATCACATGCTCCAATCTCTGATAGCCAAACCTCATTACGTAATCACGTCGTAGGATGCTCATTAAATAACATAAACCACTCCGGTGTAACACCCCAATTTATGTTTAAATTTCAAAATCGGACATTTGAACCTTAGTCCCAAGGGGAGTGGACCCAAAGGATAAGATTGTGAATGTAATTAAATATTTAATTTGAGGAAATGAATAAAACTATTGTGTGCAGATTGACCAAAATGAGATTTATGAGATCACTTGCTAAATCCATGAGGATGGATAAGGCAACTATTCCCCATAATCTTTCAAAAATCCTTGAAATAAATTATTCTAATTTAGATTTCTGAGGAAGAATCTAAATTTCCCAAATGATGAGGAAAGTAGTTGGGAAGAGGTAAAAAGCTGGAAAAGCTGAGGAAAGCATAAAAACAGCTTTTAAGAATCCCAAAAATAGGAAGCCTAGGCAAATAGGAAGAAAATCATCCTGATATTCTGGACGGAGAATTAGAAACAGGCTTTGGGGAAAAATACCTTAAATAAGTTGCTCCTAAATAGATTAGTGGTTGGTCTATGGTGGATGTGATCTCAGCTCGAGGGTGAGTTCTGGGAGACAGAAGGACTCTAGGGTTGGGAGGTTGGTCGACTACATGAGTGGTATGCATTTAAATTAATTGATTTTTTTACTTACTATGGTATGAATTGGCTACATATAAATGTGTGATCTGATATTATGAATTATGGAAGTAGATTTTTATGACGCATGGAAATTTTTATATATGCATGAGGTGTGTGATACTACTCCATACAATTAACAGAAATGCCATCAGAGCTAGTCCTCAATTTCTGTATAGTTGTAGGAATCATATGTATGAGAAATAATTCATCAGAATCTCTAAACCATAATTGGCTTAAATATGAGAATACATAATTCCCAAAAGAAATTCAATGGTTTAACTTTAATCTGCTTCTGCTTTAGTAAATTGATTCTAACATGTATACCTAGTGAAAAGCAGTATGAGATGTATGTTACAATGGCTAACAGTAGGATCTAATGAGCTATGAGTTGAGTTAGAAATCAAGTAACTGAACCTGACATAAGGATTATAAAAAAAATCTGTTAACTATGCATAATGGAAGTAGAGTAGAAACACATTCCAGAATGTAAACATTCAATTTTTATCAGTCGACATGTCATGAGAAATAATGGTGCAAGTGCCCATAGTAAATTAAAAATGAGGCAAACATATAAGAGAAATTTCAGAATACTCTTATAGTTATTATGATCGATTTTTGCATCTATTCCTAGTAGAAGCGAGATAAACTCATACCATAAATCTTCACAGATATATATATATATATATATATATATATATATATATATATATATATATATATATATATATATATATATATATATATATAGACATTACCAGGACATGCAATAAATTCTCTACAGAGTGATACCTAAATGAATGGGAATAAAACCAGTAGGTCAAAAGAAACAAATTAGCTAGACCTGCTTATAAATGTAACAATTTAATTCCTCAGTTACATGCATGGAAATACTGTAACATTTTGTTTAAATATAAAATTATTACTCAAGTTACTCAAACTACCCAGTGAAATAACTAGGAATATTATGCTGGGAGAATAAAATAATGGAATTCATTCAGTTATATTAAAATAACAATAATCGAAGCTATATTCTCTAAGGACAGGAACTCTATACATCTGTAAAAAATTTAGCAGACGACGCCATACCAGAATAAGAGTTCTAACAATTTAGTATTATAAACAAAAATTGAGGAATACGACCTGTATAGATGAGGAGCTACAAGCTATTATACTTAACGTTCTCACCGAAATTTACGAGAGAGAGAATTGAGTTATGTACATTCATTTACACATATAAAAGTTGCACGACAGGAAAGTCGGTTCCAGAATAAAAAACAAATAGATTCTCTTCCCTCGTAGGAGAAGTCAACCAAAGTATTGGTTAAAAGAAATTATTACAAACTTATAACTCTGATCTCCAAAAATTCTCTGGTAGGAGATAAGGAATTAAAGAGGGTAAATTAAATTATCATTCCCTCTGAGGGAATTGTACGAGGCACCAACTTGTGCGTAGGAGAGAAGCGAGATTAGTAGTTGAACTAAACGCATGTCAGCCAAATGATTGGTAGATAGTATGATAGACGTCACATACCTGCAACGAACCAAAAGATCGAATACATGAGGGAAAATAAACCCGAATGATAGCTACAACCTGAATGGGAGGTTAAACTACAAAAAAAAAAAAATGAAACCAAATATAATCCAGCTTACCTAACGATGTATTCAGGAAGCTTGGGCAATGTAGACACTGGAACAAGCAAATGCGCCAGGCCATTAAAACTTGCGAAAAATTGAAATATAGAAATACAGAGGGAATGGAAATGGAAAGGTTATGCATACCTTCTCAGAAGAACCTTGCAACTAATCCAAATCACGTTGAAGGAGTCCAATACGCATAAGCGTCTAAGTCACCAACTCTTACTGTAACTCACCGAAGCGAGAGCGAGTATGATATTAAATAAAATTCAAACTTCAGTACACCATACAATGAGCTTTATATAATTGAAGTAAGAGCAATGAAGAGATGTATAAAAGAGAGGGGTTACGAAGTATTAATCTATCCAAATCGTTAAACTCCAACTTTCAACAAAGATATACACTGATATAACTAAAACGCAGAGATAGGAGGATTGGGAAGTTGCATGGGACGAACGATTGTTACCTGAGTTGAAGGATGAGACGACATAATTCTCACTTAGCTTCAGGAGGTATGAGGAACGATCCATATGTACGCTTTCTCTGGTGCAGTAGGAGAGAAAAACGGAACAAATGAACTTTGGAGCCGCTCTGTGAGAAGCCTTCATTTCGAAAAATGAAAATGAAGTCACGTGTTGAATGAAAAAGGGTTATACGCCTGTGAAACCCTAACCCCAGACAATCACCACCATACATGTGGCTGACGATGCCCAAATTCCGAGCATTGGAAGATGGTAAGCCTTGTAACTCCACATGAAATCCGGAAAAGATTAAGTTTTAATGTGCAATTTTAATACAGCGTATCATTCAGATTGAGTTGATGGGAGAAATAAAGGGTGAGGTACTCCATATCCCGGTTGCAGATTTGACCAGTAGCATAGAACAAACATAAAGAAAACAGGAATTAATATCAAACCCTAGCGTACTACACAGTGTCGACGTGTGAAATCGAACCATAAATACAAGGTACAAAATCCTCATATCAATTTGAATGGCATCGAACCCTGAATAAGATGATAGTACGTCAAGTTGATGTTGCGCACGATGCATAATGGTATAAGTATTAAGCACCAACATAGAGTCAGATAGAACGACGTGGTAAGTCCAAGAAGGACAAACCCTTACCAAACGTAACTATGCGTAAAAGAAATCATACAGTGGTATACATATATATCGAATTGATTGGTTCCCTATGATATTAGGGAGAGGGTAATGTGGATACTATTATAATGTAGATGATATATATGTTGAGGTCCTAAGGAGACAACATGATGATCATACATGTCGATATGGATTATTACAAGATAGTGAAAGTGATTGTATGCCAAGTAACCAATTATAATACCCACTCAAGAGGAGCATTAAGTTCTCAAAGGTACTCATAGTACCCTTACAACCAGACTTAATGGTTAGTTTAGATGTATTGAAAATAATAAAATGGAATGTGGAAATTATAATAAAAATAGCAATAACAGTACATCATTAAACTTGCAATGGAGGTGGAGACTTGTATATACTAATATGTGGACATGACAGGTGTATTAAATAACTAGAAATCTAAATGTGACGATATAATACCTCTGTGGGAAGTTAATCGTATAGAATTTTTTTTTTTTTTGGGAAAGTGAAAGGGGAGGTGTGAAAAATGGTATCAGAGCCCAAGTTATAGAACTGGGCTGGTGACATTGTGCTCACTGTTGCTGTGTGTTCACTGTATAAATGTATTTCTGTAGATTTTTTTTTTTTTTAATTTTATTTTCACTGATCTGTGTTGTGTAGTGTACAGTGGTGCTAAAATGGCAGAAGGTGATGAAATCTATGTTGATATGCGTGATGAGGGTGATGCACCAGATCCAAATGCGTCCATGATGGCTATGTTGCAGGAATTGCAACAAGAGTTGGCTGAGATAAAAAGCTAGAATGACAGATTGTCATTAGCCAGTGAGGAGCAGAAAAAACTCATCAGAGAATTAACTTCTCGGAACAGCCAAGAAGGCGAAGGTTCCGGAAAGAGGAAAACGGGTGAGTCTGATGAGGAAGATGATGTTAGGCATCAGAATAAATAGAAAAAGGAATTACAGGGGGAATTCCGAAAGATTAAACCTCCCTCCTATGATGGGGAGAAGGAGGAAGATGCTGAAGCCTGGTTGCTGAATATGATTAAGTATTTCCAGGTCTATGAATATGAAATAAATCTGAAGGAAAGATTAGCTGTTTACCAGCTATAAGGTAAGGCTACCTTGTGGTGGGAGGAGACAAAAATGGTGCATGCCATTGATGAAAAGACAGTCACCTGGGAAGATTTCCAGGTTAAGTTCAAGAACCGCTACCTAAATGAACATTACTATGATGATAAAGCCAAAGAATTTCATGAAATTAGACTGGGAAAGCTCACTATTGATGAGTTTGTTACTAAGTTTACAAATCTGTTGAGATATGTACCCTACATAAGGGAAGAAAAGGAAAAAGTTCAAAGATTTCTGAATTGTTTGCCTGCCGTATACAAAGAGAAAATCGAGTTTGAAAACCCAAAAACAATGGACGAAGCTGTTAGAAAAGCCAGATTGTGTTACCAACAGTTCAAAGGAAAAACTAAACAAGGGAAAAGCTAGGTAAATAAGAATGAGTTCAAGGGGAGGAAACAGAAACCAGCCTATTTGAAAAATTTTGGCAGAGATCACCAGCGGAAAAAGTTTAATAAACCCAAAGAAAGTCAAACTGCTCAGTCCCAAGTAGCTTCCAAACAAATAGATGGAGATAGTAAAAAGGAAGGGACAATCAAAATGAGAGAACCCCTGAAATGTTGGGGCTATGGAGAACCCCATCTTTTGAGGGACTGTCCTCATCGAAACATTCATATGATCATGAGAGATCGAGAAGCAAAAACAGTAAATGATATAGCCAGAAATATACCAACTATCAGTGCAGCCTTGGAAAATCGGCAAGCAGAACATCAAGCAACCATGGTGGAAATGGAGGGTAAGATTTCTGACCTATCTGTTACTGTTCTGATTGATCCGTGTGCTTCTTTGAGTTACATTAGTCCAAAGATTGTAGAAAAATGTAACTTAAAAACTGAAAAATTTCAACAGTCATGGTTGGTACAGCTAGCCATTGGAACTAAGAGAAAGGTAACACATAAACTGCCTCGAACAGAAATCAAATTAAATGAGTTTCAAACAAAGGTAAATTTGAACATTCTGCCCTTAGGTTCATATGATCTACTGATAGGAATGGACTGGCTGGAAAAGAAGAAAGCCTTGATGAACTGCTGGGATAAGACTTTGCATTGTGTAGATGAGGAAGGGAAACCTTTTATTCTCAAAGGGAAACAAAAACCTATTTCTGTAAGACAAATTTCAGCATTGCAATTAAAAAGAATAGCTAGAAAAGGATACCAAGTTTATGCAGTGCATGTGGAAGAAACAGAACAGAAAATTGAGGAGGAATTAATGGATGCTGTACCAGTAATGAGATAATTTAAGGAAGTCTTTCTAAAGGAAATCCCTCATCTTCCCCCCAAAAGAGAGATTGATTTCTCAATCGATCTGGTGCCGGGAGCAACACCTGTCTCCCGAGCGCCTTATCGAATGAGTCCCCCTGAATTGATGGAACTGAAAATGCAGTTGCAAGAACTGTTAGATAAAGGGTATATCAGACCGAGTGTGTCATCGTGGGGAGCACCGGTGCTGTTCGTGAAAAAGAAAGATGGAACTTTTAGGATGTGCATTGATTTTCGCCAACTGAATAAGCTGACCATAAAAAATAGATACCCTTTGCCTCGAATTGATGATCTTTTTGATCAAGTGAGAGGAGCTTTAGTCTTTTCGAAGATTGACTTAATAACTGGTTATCACCAGCTCAGAATCAAGGAAGAAGACATCAACAAAACAGCCTTTCAAACCAGGTATGGTCACTACGAATTTTTAGTCCTACCTTTTGGTTTGAAAAATGCCCCTGACACATTTATGTGCCTAATGAACAGTGTGTTAAATAAGTACTTGGATAAATTTGTCCTTGTGTTCATAGATGATATCTTAGTATATTCAAAAAGTGAGGAGGAACATAAAGAACACTTGAGGATAGTATTACAAACTCTGAAGGAAAACCAGCTATATGCCAAGTTTAGCAAATGTGAATTTTATAAAGATAAGATCCAATATTTGGGTCAAATTATTTCTGAACAAGGCCTTGTTGTTGACCCTGAAAAGATAAAGGCTATAAAAGAATGGCCTGTACCAACTGATGTTTCAACAGTGAGATCATTCATGGGGATTGCAGGCTATTATCGCAGATTTGTAGAGAGGTTTTCTGCCATAGCACATCCCATCACGTCATTACAAAGGAAAGGTGTTAAATTTGAGTGGACTGAAAAATGCCAAAACAGTTTTGACCACTTAAAACTAAAACTTATTACAGCCCCCATACTGAAGATTGCAGATCCTGACAAGGAATTTTTCATATGTACAGATGCCTGTAGAGAGGGGTTTGGAGGAGTTCTCTTGCAGGAGAATTCAGTTATTGCATATGAATCTAGGAAATTGAAGATACATGAACAGAATTATAGTGCTTATGATTTAGAATTAGCTACTGTTATCCATGCTTTGAAAATGTGGCGACACTATCTCCTTGGAAAGAAATTTACGTTGATGACTGATCATATTAGTCTCAAATATTTCTTTTCCCAAACTGATTTGAATGCTAGACAAGCCAGATGGCTATCTTTTCTAAGTGAATTTGACATGGACATAAAACATATCAGGGGGAAAGAAAATAAAATTGCTGATGCATTGAGTAGAAATGCTTGTCAGATTATCAATAGCATTGGAAGTAGTGCTCAGATTGATGTGGAAGATTTGGTGGAAAAGGAAGCAACCCAAGATCTCAATTATGAAACACTCCTGGTAAAGATTCAGAAAAAGGAGAAAACTGATTTCACTCAAAACCAAAAGGGGCTGATCTGCTATAAGAATAGATTGTATATTCCAAATGTAGAGTCCTTGAAAAGAGAAATTTTGGATGAATATCACAAACATCCATATGCAGGACATCCAGGATATCAGAAAGTGTTAACAACCCTGAAAAAGAAGTTATTCTGGCTAGGAATGAAGAGAGATGTAGCAGAATATTTAAGTAAATGCATGGAATGTCAACTAGTCAAAGTTGAGCATCAGCATCTGGTGAGTCTTTTAAACCCTTTACCAATAGCATAATGGAAGTGGGACACCGTTTCCATGGATTTTATAACAGGATTACCCAGAACCAAACATCAACATGATTCAGTAACGGTGGTAGTGGACACTTTAACAAAAGATGCACATTTTATACCAGTGAAATCTACCTTTGGGACAATTCAAGTAGCGAATGTGTTCCTGAAAGAGGTATTAAGGCTCCATGGAGTGCCAAAGGTGATTGTTTCGGACCGAGATGCTAAGTTTACAGCCGCCTTTTGGAAAGGGCTATTTGGAGGTATGGGCACTAAATTGAATTTTAGTACTGCTTACCACCCTCAGACCGATGGTCAAACGGAAAGAACTAATAAAATTTTGGAGGACATGCTGAGAATGTATGTGATGGATAGACCATCAAAGTGGGAAGATTACTTGCATTTAGCTGAATTTGCCTATAATAACAGCTACCAATCCTCCATCAAAATGAGTCCGTTTGAGGCACTGTATGGAAGGAAGTGTCGTACTCCTTTGAGCTGGAGTAAGCTAGAAGATAAAATAATGTTGGGACCAGATGCTTTACAAGAGATGGAAAGAATTGTCAAACAGATACAAATAAACATCAAGACAGCACAAGATCGCCAGAAGAACTATGCTGATAAGAAAAGAGTGCATCGAGAATTTAAAGTGGGGGAGCATGTGTATTTGCGTATTAAACCCAAAAAGAGCACTCTCTATGCTGGAAGTTGTGCAAAATTGGCTCCTAGATATTGTGGTCCTTTTGAAGTATTAGAAAGGGTGGGACCAGTGGCTTATAAGCTGGCCTTACCACCCCATGTTAGAGTTCATGATGTGTTTCATGTTTCGTTGTTAAAAAGATATGTGCATGATGCTTCTCACATAGTTGATTGGAATGTTGTACAGGTGGAACCAGAAGGGGAGTTTTTGCTAGAACCGCTTCAAATATGGGAGCGGGAAGAAATTGAATTGAGAAACAGAACAGTAGAGAGAGTAAAGGTGCAGTGGAAGCACTTTACTACTGAAGAAGCTACCTGGGAAAGAGAAGCTGAAATGATGGAAAGATATCCATTTTTATTTGAAAAATGAACTCTAGTAGTTGAATAACAACACCGAGGACGGTGTTTATTTTCAGAGGGGGAATATGTAACACCCCCAATTTATGTGTTTAAATTTCAAAAACTGGACATTTGAACCTTAGTCCTAAGGGGAGTAGACCCCAAAGGATAATTATTTTGTGAATGTAATTAAATATTTAATTTGAGGAAATGAATAAAATGATTGTGTGCAGATTGACCAAAATGAGATTTATGAGATCACTTGCTAAATCCATGAGGATGGATAAGGCAAATATTCCCCATAATCTTTCAAAAATCCTTGAGAGAAATTATTCTAATTTAGATTTTTGAGGAAGAATCTAAATTTCCCCAATGATGAGGAAAGTAGTTGGGAAGAGGTAAAAAGCTGGAAAAGTTGAGGAACGCATAAAAAAAGCTTTAAAGAATCCCAAAAATGGGAAGCCTAGGAAAACAGGAAGAAAAGCATCCTGATATTCTGGACACAGAATTAGAAACAGGCTTTGGGGAAAAATAGCTTAAATAAGTTGCTCCTAAACAGATTAGTGGTTGGTCTGTGGTGGAGGTGATCTCAGCTCGGGGGTGAGTTCTGGGAGACAGAAGGACTCTAAGGTTGGGAGGTTGGTCGACTACATGAGTGGTATGCATTTAAATTAATTGATGTTTTTACTTACTTTGGTGTGAATTGGCTACATATAAAGGTGTGATCTGATATTATGAATTATGGAAGTAGATTTTTATGATGCATGGAAATTTTTATATATGCATGAGGTGTGTGATACTACTCCATACAATTAACAGAAATGTCATCAGAGCTAGTCCTCAATTTCTGTATAGTTGTAGGAATCATATGTATGAGAAAGAATTCATCAGAATCTCTAAACCATAATTGGCTTAAATCTGAGAATACATAATTCCCAAAAGAAATTCAATGGTTTGACTTTAATCTGCTTCTGTTTTAGTAAATTTATTCTAACATGTATACCTAGTGAAAAGCAATATGAGATGTATGTTACAATGGCTATCAGCAGGATTTAATGAGCTGTAAGTTGAGTTAGAAATCAAGTAACTGAACCTGACATAAGTATTATAAAAAAAATCTGTTAACTATGCATAATCGAAGTAGAGCAAAAACACATTCCAGAATGTAAACATTCAATTTTTATCAGTCAACATGTCATGAGAAATAATGGTGCAAGTGCCCATAGTAAATTAAAAATGAGGCAAACATATAAGAGAAATTTCAGAAATACTCTTATAGTTATTATGATCAGATTTTTAGATCTATTCCGGTAGTAGAAGCAAGATAAACTCAGACCATAAAATCTCTGTATATATATATATATATATATATATATATATATATATATAGACATTACCAGGACATGCAATAAATTCTCTACAGAGTGATACCTAAATGAATGGGAATAAAACCAGTAGGTCAAAAGAAAAAAAATTAGCTAGACCTGCTTATAAATGTAACAATTTAATTCCTTAGTTATATGCATGGAACTACTGTAACATTTTGTTTAAATATAAAATTATTACTCAGGTTACTCAAACTACCCAGTGAAAGAACTGGGAATATTATGCCGGGATAATAAAATAATGGAATTCATTCAGTTAGATTAAACTAACAATAATCGAAGCTATATTCTCTAAGGACAGGAACTCTATACATCTGTAACAAATTTAGCAGACGACGCCATACCAGAATAAGAGTTCTAACAATTTAGTATTATAAACACAAATTGAGGAATACGACCTTTATAGATGAGGAACTACAAGCTATTATACTTAACGTTCTCACCAAAATTTACGAGAGAGAGAATTGAGTTATGTACATTCATTTACACATATAAAATTTGCATGACAGGAAAGTCGGTTCCAGAATAAAAAACAAATAGATTCTCTTCCCTCGTAGGAGAATTCAACCACAGTATTGGTTAAAAGAAATTATTACAAACTTATAACTCTGATCTCCAAAAATTCTCTGGTAGGAGATAAGGAATTAAAGAGGGTAAATTAAATTATCATTTGCTCTGAGGGAATTGTATGAGGCACCAACCTGTGCGTAGGAGAGAAGCGAGATTAGTAGTTGAACTAAATGCATGTCAACCAAATGATTGGTAGATAGTATGATAGACTTCACATACCTGCAACGAACCAAAAGATCGAATACATGAGGGAAAATAAAACAGAATAATAGCTACAACCTGAACGAGAGGTTAAACTACAAAAAAAAAAACGAATCCAAATATAATCCAGCTTACCTAACGATGTATTCAGGAAGCTTGGGCAATGTAGACACTGGAACAAGCAAATGCGCCAGGCCATTAAAACTTGCGAAAAATTGAAATATAGAAATACAGAGGGAATGGAAATGGAAAGGTTATGCATACCTTCTCGGAAGAACCTTGCAACGAATCCAAATCACGTTGAAGGAGTCCAATACGCATAAGCGTCTAAGTCACCAACTCTTACTGTAACTCACCGAAGCGAGAGCGAGTATGATATTAAATCAAATTCAAACTTCAGCACACCATACGATGAGCTTTATATAATTGAAGTAAGAGAAATGAAGAGATGTATAAAAGAGAGGGGTTACGAAGTATTAATCTATCCAAATCGTTAAACTCCAACTCTGAACAAAGATATACACTGATATAACTAAAACGCAGAGATAGGAGGATTAGGAAGTTGCATGGGACAAACGATTATTACCTGAATTGAAGGATGAGACGACATAATTCTCACTTAGCTTCAGGAGGTATGAAGAACGATCCATATGTACACTTTCTCTGGTGCAGCAGGAGAGCAAAATGGAACAAATGAACTCTGGAGCCGCTCTATGAGAAGCCCTCATTTCGAAAAACGAAAATGAAGTCATGTGTTGAATGAAAAAGGGTTATACGCCTGTGAAACCCTAACCCCAGACAATCACCACCATACACGTGGCTGACGATGCCCAAATTCCGAGCATTGGAAGATGGTAAGCCTCGTAACTCCACATGAAATCCGGAAAAGATTAAGTTTTAATGTGCAATTTTAATACAGCGTATCATTCAGATTGAGTTGATGGGAGCAATAAAGGGTGAGGTACTCCATATCCCGGTTGCAGATTTGACCAGTAGCATAGAAAAAACACAAAGCAAACCGGAATTAATATCAAACCTAGCGTACTACACAGTGTCGACGTGTGAAATCGAACCACAAATACAAGGTACAAAATCCTCATATCAATTTGAATGGCATTGAACCCTGAATAAGATGATAGTATGTCAAGTTGATGTTGCGCACGATGCATAAGGGTATAGGTATTAAGCACCAACATAGAGTCAGATAGAATGACGTGGTAAGTCCAAGAAGGAAAAACCCTTACCAAACGTAACTATGCGTAAAAGAAATCATACAGTGGTATACATATATATCGAATTGATCGGTTCCCTATGATATTAGGGAGAGGGTAATGTGGATACTATTATAATGTAGATGATATATATGTTGAGGTCCTAAGGAGACAACATGATGATCATACATGTCGATATGGATTATTACAAGATAGTGAAAGTGATTGTATGCCAAGTAACCAATTATAATACCCACTCAAGAGGAGCATTAAGTTCTCAAAGGTACTCATAATACCCTTACAACCAGACTTAATGGTTAGTTTAGATGCATTGAAAATAATAAAATGGAATGTGGAAATTATAATAAAAAGAGCAATAACAGTACATCGTTAAACTTGCAATGGAGGTGGAGACTGGTATATACTGATATGTGGACATGACAGGTGTATTAAATAACTAGAAATCTAAATGTGACGATATAATACCTCTGTGGGAAGTTAATCGTATATAATTTTTTTTTTTTTTTGGGAAAGTGAAAGGGGAGGTGTGACACCTGGCTTGTACTGCGCAATCCTCATGGGCTCCTCCAATCACTGGTTGTTGCAAATATGCAACAATATAGTCACAACTGATAGTTAACCTGCTCTTTCACCTATCTTTGCACTGGTCTCCACTGAAACTGTCCATGCACTGAACTTAATTGATGTATTCTTTAGTTAATTAATGAGTTTATAATTAGTGAATTAATTAATAATTAATTCACACCACTCTCACTAATTGTATCAATCAGTTAAAATATATACAAATAGCTCAACTATGTTTAGATTAGTTAAACTGAATACAAATCCACTAACTCCTCAATCAACTCCACCAAACTCTGTCACATGAGTTCTAACTGAAGTATCCATGCAATAGCTCCACTTAACCCTCAGGAATAGCGTAATTCCTTCTGTCAGCTTCTGTGCCACATCTGTGCACTTAACTGAAGTGCTTCAAGAGAATAAGATAATGTTTATAGTCCAAATATTATTAAGAGCTAATAATATTCAACATATCTATTTTTAGACTGGCAATCTAAAAATAGATTCTGCCCAATATGTCTAAAAATAGAAGTCCATCTATCTTTTTCCGACTTGACCAACCATCCACAAATAGCATCCTACAACTCATAGAACATGATCCATATGCCTAAAAATAGACATAGTCTAAAAATAGACTTTGCACCAAAAATAACCTGCGGGCTCACTTAGTGAAGGCGACTTCTTTCCACTAAGCTCATCATCTTGTTGCAATCTCAACAAGATATTGGGCATCCCTCAGACAACTAATTTGTTTATCAAGAAATAATATCACTTGTGTTTACTTTTTGACTACTCTAGTAGAGGAAATGTTATTAGCTTCCCTCATTACCGTACAAACGATTTCTATTTTCAATAAGGAGTTTCCATTCTAATCAATGAGGATTGTATGTTGAGCTAGACAAATTCAACACTGACATAAATAAAATGTATCCCTCTTCAAATGACAATGCATCGTAAGGGGAAGAGTGCATTCCATGCACACCATGACCCTCCACCATTATCACCCAAAGATGAAAAGCTAGTGTTTTATTAGGGCCATGCTGCCATAAACCCTTTGGATGAGATGAAAATATATTCAGAACCTAGTTCTTCTAGCAAGCACAACCCAACTCAAGAGTATTTACATTTACTTTCTAAAGATTCAAAATTTCCACTACTGCCCATTTTTGTTGTAGCAAGTTTATATTTCTTTGCACACTTCTCTAAAATTTCAATTTCCTTAGTCGTAAGCACACTTTTTGGTCTCCCAATGGGATCAAACACCTAACAAATTCACAAGAGACATTTCAACATATATCAAATGCTTATGGACTCTACATTCCAGATACCTGAACATTTTTATTTTGTAGATTTGTGACCATCATGGCTCCTTATCTTGGAAACTATTCAGGATTTCACACATGATAACTTCTTGATCATTATTTTTGAGTCCAAACTAATTGAGTAAATAAGGAGATTAATTGAGTAAACAAAACAATCATAGGAACTCCTAAATCTTTATAATAGCACCAAATGTGCTTTTGGATATTTTTCATTTCCACAATGTGTTGTGTCTAGACTCTTTTGTCAGAGAGTGGATATCATTGCTCCAAACCAAGGTACCTAATAACAATTATATTATTCTAAGCATACTAGTACTTACAGAGAAATAGGTTGGTTGAAATCTAAGTTGTATTTTGCAGATATTTCACTATTGAGTATATCATCGAGAAAGTTTGATGGTTACTATTTCTAATGAGGGAAAATTAGTAGCCTAGGAGTTGATACTTTGAGAATTTTGTGGTTGAATGAATCGAGCTTGGATGCATTCCCAAAACTTCCACCAAGTATAAATATGTTTTTATAGGGTAGTTTTTGTAGTTATATTCGTGAGATATTCATAATAACAACATCAAAGACTTGTTCTTTGACACATTATGGAAGAAATCAAGAAATATTTGAGGTGAAATACCTGTGGATTTCTCATTGTTGTTAAATTACTACTTTGAAGACTATGTTGTGTTCCTGTCTCAAGTATGATTTGCACCTTCTATGAAAATGAGAGGTATCTATGATGATGGAGAGTGTTGCCGTCTGGTCTATTCATTGTATGTCAAAAGGTTAACTTTATGGAACGATGTTATGGCACATACAATAAAAATGATATTTAAGGTTTTCTATTGTTTGAAGGAGGCACCTTAAGGATAAGGTTGGCATGCATTTGGGTTGTCAAAATAAGACTCTCTAGGTTTATCTAAAAATCTTGTTTGTAGAGGTGAAGGGCTCAATATGAAGCAAGTAGACAATAATAGGATGCATCTATTGTGATTAAAGCATGCATAATTAATTTAGTGAGGATATATTGCTTCTTTAGTGTCAACTCACATAAACAATGAATTTATTCACCTCATAATAGTTAAAGGGGAAACCTATCCTCTTTCTAGCATATATAAGGCGTATGGATGTAAGGTGGTAGTGGATAGTCACATCCAAGTATATGGACACACTAAAACTAGAGAAGGGTCACCATTTTTATCCATTTAAGGTAGAACATATTATTTGATGACACTGATACTCTTAATGGTGTGGTTTGCATGCATCTTTGGGAAAAATTATGGGAATAACCACATAAATAATCCAACTTGGATTTTTTATTTTGGGCAAGCATGGCCTTATTCAGATCGAATATATTTGAGTTGTCTTATCCATAAAACACATTTTTTCATGGTGGATGTAATCATGTTTTCCATGATCACAAGTCTTCAACCTTTAAAACTATTATTGTATCCAATCCAAATAAGAATGGTTGAGAAATATTTGAATGATATTATGTATAAGAACCTAGGTGGTTGAACTGTGCTACTATTGAACATACATTGTACAAATGATATAATTATGTAATTTTAGAATTTGTTTATATACCATATTCATTAGAGAGGTTGGTTATTTTGATTGAGGCTCACAGAATGAGAGATTTTGAATTTGGGAGGTATAGTAGTGGTAAAGAGATTGCCATAGGACATTTGCAATCATGTGGTTGAGACAAAACAAGGGCAAATGTGAATGATATGAAAATTATTAAAGGATGACCTATTGTAGATGATTTTTGTTTTGTGATTTTCAATGATTACCTGGTCATAATTGTAATACAAATTAAATCAACATAACACAAATCATCTACTACAATTGTAGACCTGATACATGCAATCTAACACCATGTATGCATATGAAATACTAAACACTCTATATTCACCACTAGTATTCAAGTTGTGATGGATACTTATCTCGAATTAAATACTGAATAATTGATCCAGAGATCGTAACTCACCACCCAACCTTAGATTGGGTTGCATAGTGGTTTTTCTTGCAACCCAATCACCCTCGAGTTAGATTCTAGAACATAAGTGAGGGACCTAATTATTGATTTCTTGGCTAGAACCAAGTCCCTAGAGGGTTGACCCCTCCACCCTCTATCTAAATTTGTAATGACTAGTGAAAATCATGCTCAACAACTCAAGCTTTGAACCTCTAAGCTCCACCTGATTAATAAAAAACACATCACTCTTTGCATTTGAATTTACCTTTTTTTTTTTTTTTTTTAACAAACTAGATTTTTGGTCTCTTCCTCTTCACTGCTCTCTTATTATCACATTCAAGATTTTTAATCTCCTTCCTTGTAGGTTTAGAGATTTCAATTTTGGTTGGATCAAGTAAATCAAGACTAGAATCAAGGGTGAGTGTTTTTTGGGCAACCTCATTCGATATGAGTTGAGATTTCTTAAACTTCCCACTTCTACACAACTTCCCTATCAACAGGTCAATTTTTTTAGTTTTTCCCTCACAATCTCCTTCTTCCATCCTAGATAAGAAACAAAGTGCATGATCAAATCTCTCATTGTTGCAAAGATCTGCAATGAAGCTATGACAAGTTTTTGCATCTAATTTGAAGCTTGATTTCATCATTCTACCCAACATCTTATAAAAATCCACCAATATATCTCTTAAATACATAACCTTGATAATAAGAACATGTGTTACTCAATTGGGAGATCAAAATGCTAAAGGAGAATTGATTGGGAGAGAACCCATTTTGCTGCATTTCTACAAGGATATCATTACCTTCATCCATGAGCTTACAAGGATGTTTTTATACAATAGTTTTGCTAAAACACTTAAAACACTGTTATCGATGGAATAGGTAACTGCACTGTTACCTACTTTTTTTTGGTAGCATAAAAAGCACCCGATTTTGAAAAGTGGTGATGCAAAATCACCCTTTTTTTTTGTGCACATTTTTGACACTCTAATATTTATATTTATGAAGTATGAATATTTGTTTTAAAATGTTAGTGATTTTCATGTTTTGAAACGTATTGATGCAGCATCAATTTTTTTTTTTTTTTTTTAGAGCGTTGATTTTCATGCTAATTTTGAAACATATTGATGTAGTATCAACCTTTTTTTTAGAGTGGTGATTTTCATGTTGGTAATAAAACACAAAACTTGGATAAAAAAATATGTATAAAAACAATAAAAATGTAAAAAAAAAACAAAATTAACTCGTAAAGATAAAAAATTTAAACAAAAATAAATAAATAAAACAAAAAAAGAAACAAAAATATTCGAAAATTATATCAAAAGAAATCACAAAATTTGAAAAAAAAACACATAATTTAAAGAAAAAAACAAAAATTAATTAAAAAAAAAAAAAAAAATCAAAAACATTTTTTTTTCTAAGTTATTAAAAAAACCATATAATTAAAAAAAAAAATTAAAATAGAAAATTTAAAAATAATTAAAATTACAAAATTAAAATTCAGATAAAAAAAATAAAAAACAAAAAAGAAAAAAATAAATTTAAAAATTTAAATAAAAAAATAATAATAATAAGAAAAAAAAATACAAATTTTAAAATTAACAAAAAAAAAAAAAATTGTAAAAGAAAAAAAAGAAAAAAAAGAAAAAAATATCATTAAAAAACAAAAAAAAATGAAAAAAACCACGTGCAAATAATTAAAAAACAAATATCCACAAATTTACTGTTTTTTTTTTAAATGAAACAATTTATAAATTTTAAAAATGAAAAACTAAATAAACTAAAAGATTAAAAAAAAAAAATTAAAATTTAATAAATTTAATAAATAAATTTTAAATTTTAAAAAATAATTAATCTAAAATATTAAATTAAAAAATAAAATACAATAAAAAATTTGAATTAAAAAAATAATTTTTAATTTTTTGGAATTAAAAAAAAAAATCAAATTAAAAAAATATATATATATTAAAAATTAAAAAAAAATGTTACGAATTAAAAAATATTAAAAATTAAAAAAATGTCACAAATTAAAAAATATTAAAAGTGAAAAAAAAGGATTTTTTGTGGGAGGCCGATTCTGGGAATCGACCTCGGATAGCTCTCTGCACATCCCTGGAAAAGATTGCTTGAGGAATAACTGGCCGTGTGTGGTCTTCATGACAAAAGAAAATGAGAAGAAGGAAATCGGCCAGATTCATCAGATCAATGGGTTCTGTTGTGCACCAAGGCAATGAATTGCACACATTTCTTTTGAATTGCACTGTATGGAAAGCCTAGTGTTAGTGTTGGGCATTGCAAGAAACAACAATGGGCGTAGAAGAAGGTTGCATCTCCTGCACTAGTGCAGTCTTTGATCTTCTCCACTACCTTTCTTTTGTCATTGGGATTCTACTAACCCCACAACGACGTGCTGCAACGACATTAAGAGTCTGATTGCTGCGACTACCTCTGCTCCGGAAAACAGAGGATCTAGATGCATAAAAAACAGAGGATGTAGGAGATGAATGCCAAACAAGTCTCTCTCCTCATCTTTTGGTTATCTGAATCCCAAGGTTTTTTATTTAAATTTCAAGGTCTTTCAGTACCCATCTACCACAGATGCACGTTGCATAAGGACGATAATTGAAACCATTGGCAGAGGCTGATTCCCAGAATTGACCTCCCACAAAAAATCCTTTTTTTTTTAATATATATATATATATAATTTGATTTTTTTTTTTTTTTTTAAATTTTAAATTTTAATTTTTTTTGTTTTTTTTTGTTTTTTTTTTGTAAATTTGATTTTATTTTATTTTTTAAAATTTTATTCATTTTAATTTTTTTTTTTTTTCTAAATTTTGTATTTTATTATTATTATTTTTTAATTTTTTTTTTAATTGATTTTTTTTTTTTAGTTTTTTCATTTAATTTTTTAAAATTTAATAAATTTTGTATTTGTATTTGTATTTATTTATTTATTTTTTAAATTTATTTGAATTTATTTTTTATTATTTTTTTAATTATATAAAATTTATATATATATTTTTTATTTCAATTAAAATTGTGTATTTAAAATTAGAGTTTTTTTTTTTTTTTTTTCAAATTAACTTGTTTTTTATTTTATTTATTTGTTTCAATTTTTCATTTTTAATTGATTTTTAAAGTTCTTTAACTTTTTATTTTAACAATTTTTTTTTTTTATAATTTAAATTTAATTTATTTTTTATAGTTTATTTTTTTTTTAATATATATTGTTTTAAATTTAATATTTTCATTGTATTTTATTTTTATTTTTTATTTTTAATTAATTTTTCATTTTTTTACTTTTAATTTAAATAATGTTTTTTTTTTAAATTTATTATTATTAATATTATTATTATTTTTATTTTAAAGTTTTAATTTATTAAAATTTAATATATGTCTTAAAATTTAATTTTATTATTTTATTATTTTTTAATTTAATAAACATTTTCTTTTTCTTTTTTAAATTTAATTTCTATATTTTATTTTTTATAATTTCTTTCCTTTTTAACTCTTTATTTTTTATTTCAAAATTTATTTTTATATATATATATATATATATATATTTAAAAAAAAAATGTTAATATTAAAATAACAAATTAAATTATTTATATATATATATATATATATATATATATATATATATATATATATATATAATTTAATTTGTTATTTTAATATTAACATTTTTTTAAAATATATATATATATATATATATATATATATATATTTTAATTTAAATTTAATTTATTTTTAAAATTTATTTGTTTTTTTTTTTTAATATATATATTTTTTAAATTTAATATTTTTATTGTATTTTATTTTTATTTTTTATTTTCAATTAATTTTTAATTTTTTTACTTTTAATTTAAATAATGTTTTTATTTTTTATTTTAAAGTTTTAAATTTATTAAAATTTAATATATTTCTTTAAATATATTTTTTATTTTTTAATTTTTAATTTAATTTAATTATTATTATTATTATTATTTTTTTTTGTGACTAGGAAAATCGGCAACTGCAGCGGTATCGTACTCGCGTTACACGGGGTCGAATCCCGCTGGCTACCCCTATACTCTTAGGAGGAACTGTTGAGCCTGCCACAACAGCCCCTCGGGTAAGACGAGATTTGAACTCGTGACCTGCACCACGGCACGAACGCCTTAACAGTACGCTCGCTTGCCACTAGACCAAACCCTGACGGGTTATTATTTTTTTTTTCAATTTAATAAACATTTTCTTTTTCTTTTTTTAATTTCTATATTTTATTTTTTATAATTTCTTTTTTTTTAACCTTTTTTTTTTTTTAATTTAATATATATATATTTTTTAATTTTTAATTTTTAATTTCTATATATTTTTAATTTTAATCTTTAATATATATATATATATATATATATATATATATATATATATATATATATATATATATATATATATAATTTTTTTTCTTAAATTTTAGGTTTTTTTAATGTTTTTTTAATGTTTGAATTAATATTTTTATTTTGTTTTATTTTTTTTATTCCTATATATTTTTAAATTTTAAGCTTTAAAATGTTTTATTTTTTAAATTTATTTTTTTCTTAAATTTTAGGTTTTTTTTAATGTTTGAATTTTAAAAATTAAAATTGTTATTTCTATTTTTAAAAATGTCAAAAATATGACACAATTTTTTTTTTTTTTTTTTTTGTTATTCCAGCATCAACTGGTTTTGTTTTGAGGGTGTTTTTTCAATCTCTTTTTCAAGAAACAATTTTGTTTTTAGCATAATTTTATAAAATGTTGAAATTTGACCTTCAAAGAAAACCAAGTGCGTTCTGGAATACACTTTTTTTTGTTTTTGGGGTGTTTTTTCATGTTTTTTGAGTCTTTTTGGGCTAGAGTTCCTGCTTTGAGGCCAGGTTACCTATTTCATCGATAACAGTGTTTTAATAAAATAGTTGTAAGAAATCAAACCCAGTTTAACTCCATGCGACTACATATTTTCCATTACTCTTATCATTTCTTTAGTTTTTCCCTTTTGTATGTAAATATAGATAGAATACATTCGCCTCACATCTAGAAATTGTGTAAAGTGTTTTGGATGGAGCCTTCTCATAACACTAATGAGCATTGACGTCTTCCTAGGACTATCTATGTTAGAGGAATTGATCTCTAGCCTGCAACATACGAGAGCGTCATTCAACGTCAGTTGTATTTTATACAAGGACAAAATTAAAACCCATCCTTCACACTTCATTCCGATTTTTAACATTCATGAAATCTAAAATCCTCTCCGACTTTCTTTAAATTTCTCTCTCTTTCTCTCTCTTGCATTCAACTTATGATTCCACTTCCCATTTATTCATCCTGTTTGCATGCCCCCCACATTTTGTTTCCTCCCTCATTTTTGTCAACTTGACGGGATTTCTTCAACCCATGAAATCATCCTAGTTTCCGCTTGTCTCTTTCTGATTTTTTTTGTTGTTTTTGATTTGTCATCCTTCATATGTTTGTATCCACCTACCATAATATTATAGTAAAATCATCATTGTTCTAATTAATCCTCTGTACTTGATATTTTCTTCCAACTTGTCCCTTGTGCATACATGTCATCCTCCATGGCTTCCACCAAACAAGTCAACACCCAAGAAATTTTCTCCCTTCCCCCTAGTTGTGGAATCTATGTCCCCAACTCATCCCATTTAATTTAATTAAATTTATAATGCTTAAAATAAGAAAGAAAAACACATGAAAATATGGGTGGCCAATTGGAGAGGTGGCAGGTGAGATGTGGCAACAACAAGGAACACCACATGGAAATCTATTGAATTGGTAGATGACATGGAAGCATATATGGCAGTCTCGAGCTTTGCAATAGGGAAATGATTTGGCGAAGGTTTCTTATATATTTTGTTTTGGGAAAAATGGTGACGAATAAGTTAATTGCACCAAAATTAGTAGAAGGAACAAACCCAATGGGTCCCTTACCAAGTTATCTGGATATTCAGGAGTATGCAGAGTCATCTGGGTATCCAGGGGTGCATCAAGCCAACCACTAAGCAAATGAATCAAATCCATATTAAAGTGGGGGTAATTGGTTAAGGTTCTGTGCAAGAAATGTTATTTGGGTATTCAAGCATTTGGGTGTGTACACAGTGAGATCATTTGACGAAGACCTGGATCTGGATGCAAGTGAAGCAAAGAAGTTAGAGTTCCATTATTTTAAGAAGTTTGTGTAGAGTGGAAAAGGTATATAGGAATCCGAGGATCTACCCATGTAGCACCATTATTAAATGATAAAGACTTGATACTTGGATACGTTGAAAGGGTAGTTAATACCAAGGTCCTAGCCCCAGATGAGGAAGGACTATATGTTAAACACTCAGAGGCAGAGTCAAATCTGGGATATCCGGTAATCTGGGATTTTCCAATATGTCTTCATGGAACCAAATTCAAGATACATTAGAACTACCTATTAAATTTGTGGTCTCAACACTTGGTCATATGATCATGTGAATACAAAGTTAAGCCCCTATCATGCCAAGGAACAATGAAAATGTAGGTTATCCAAAATTGGTCCTCCATGGCATGTTTACTTTGCCAAGTTTTGGTTGATGTAATTTAGTATAAATATTATTATAAGCTGAAGAAGGCCAAGGCGATGAAGAATGAATTAATATTCATGATAAGAAATCACATAATCAAGAATTTTGAGTTTTGCAAATGAATGAATGAAAAATAAGCATAAAAATGAAGTCTAAGGAATGCGTGTGATTTGGATAGGGAAGTAGTTTGATTTGAGTGCAGATAAATGCAGTAAAATCATGATGTGAAAAATTATGATGAGATAAGTGAGTTAAAGAGTGAAAGAGAAGACTTAAATTATTGGCAAAGAATTATGAGCTATATCAGAAATCAAGGAGTTTGTTTGGTTATGGAG
This sequence comes from Pinus albicaulis, assembly GCA_034641835.2. NCBI lineage: Eukaryota > Viridiplantae > Streptophyta > Pinopsida > Pinales > Pinaceae > Pinus > Pinus albicaulis. Next base: position 936,546,858 of record CM076572.1, on the reverse strand, counting down.
GGCTTGTGAATCTAAGTTTGAAAACTTTTATTAAAATATAAATGAGGATCTAATAGGCAGTTCATGTTGGTGCCTGAAAATCTCAAGGGTTCATTGTCTCCTTCTGGTTGGTTCCAGTAAGTCAATTTAGAGAATTGGTGTCTCATTTTGGTTGGTTCCAGTAAATCACTCGAGGGTATTGGTTTCTCCTTCTAGGTGGTGCTAGTAAAATATTATATCTCCACCCTCAAATCAATAAGGGAATCCAAAAATTTATTCGAGCTCCACTGGATACACAATATGAGTCTAAAGCACTTACTCCACCTGCCTGTCTTTCCTCGTTGTACCACATGCATCCATATTTTCTTTAAATGACCATAGATCATCATTATTCCACAATAATGACTCTTGAAAAAACCTATCGATCAAAATGGAATTTTCATATTAGCATAATCATGTATATAATATATAAGCACATGTGAAAATAAGGTTAAGGTTACGAAAACTCCATTTTACTATTTTGTTGTCCATCATTTCTCTGCACTCAACCAACCTACCATGGTCATGCCATTTTTTCTTATGGTATTCCATGTTACCTTTTCCTCACTATGTTATTATCTAGGAAAATCATACATTACCTCTTCCTAATAAATCTATGGCTCCCCTGCCATCCATTCCTCTTTCCCCAAGGCCCCCAAGTATATAAATCAAGGGAAAATTACAAAATTAATAGGAAATGCAAGAGGCGAAATCAAAGGCAACAACACAACATAAAATAAAATCCACAATTGTAATCAAAATATAGCATGGCCATGCATATCCATAAATCAAATCACACGATTAAAGTTCAAAATCATAACACATCAAGCATCAAGTAAAATAGTCCCAAATATTGACTTAATGTCCCGAGTCCAACATTCATGGCACCCTTAGCTATCATACCATATATACATATGTGCAAAAAAACTAGCTTCCTTGCCCTGTTTCTGCCACTAAGTATTTCATCTGAGTTTCTTGGGCAAGAAAACTCACTGAGGTCATAAATCCTTAAAAATGTGTTACAATTACACTTATTAACGCTATGCACCCGCAATCACTGATGCACAGTCAACTGCGTCCTTCCAGCTTTTGATCTGTGTAGATCTACTGTGCTACTTCCTCTGCCTCAAACAAACAAAATTTTCCTTGTTGGCCTATCCCTGCTAGCTTGGACTGCGTAATCAACTAGGATATTGATCTGCTAGTTATGCAACTCTTTGATCCCAGTTTCACCAATGCTGAATCTATTCTTTCTATCACCCGCACTTTGCTTAAACAATCTCTGATACCATGTGAAAATTATGTCAACTCAGGAATCCTACTGCAGCAACTAATGGAATGTCTTCTATTTGTTATTTAATTAATATAATGGAATGTCTTCTATTTTTTATTTAATTAATATTTTGGAATCAAGGAACATGTGTTATTCCTCTTGGAAAATAGGAATTTATAGGAGATAAAAGAAATTTTTACTATTAGTGGTTTACGAGCCCATGGTTTTCAAATCTCATAATATAGCATATAGGGGAGCTATGATTATGCATTCTAATTTTATATTGCATTAATATAAATCACTACCACACATTATGCATACTAATTTTATATTGTATTAATATAAATCAATACCACATTAATCTTCAAAAATAGATTTGCCGAGAGTAGATCCCAGAAAGGAGGTTCCAATTACCGTCGATGCCAAAGAGAAATAGATATCCCATTCCCATCGAGGAGACCTCTATTCAACCTGTTCCCACTAAGGATACCTCTCTTCAAAGCCGATGGGAACATGCTCACTTAATTCTTAAAATTAAATAATAAATAAAATTAAATATGAAAAAAATAATTAAAAATTAAATAAATATTATAAACCAAATTAATACTTTAAACATATGAGATAGGCACCTCGACTTGCATGAAAATATGTGCACTCTCTAATATGCCACTTGTTAGCTCCCTGGTTGATAGTGTGTGTGTGGAAGCCAGGTACATCTGGTCGAGTGTGTGTGTGGTGAATAGCTCTGTGAAGTCAATTTTCTTCTGAAGCTACATCCAATGCTGTATCGACTAGCTCTTGCCTCCCACCCACAGGTTAGAGAAAGCATGGGCCAAATTTTTCCATCAACAGACCGTCCAAACCCATCTCCAAACTCACTATCACTGCTCCCTGGGGAGATCAGGGGCAAAATGATCTTCAAGACCTGTAACATTTTGATCATCCCATTGGGGTTGGAGAGAAAGAAGAATCTCTCTTGCGTCCTTCAGGAACTAGATGGGAGCATCCCGAGCCAGTCTCATAGTAGCCTTAAAAATTTCTAGAGGGTCATTTCCAAAAGCACATAGGAAGCCATATATAGCCTTGAATGGCAAGCAAAGGAATTAGTCGGAACTTTTGAGTGAGTATGATTTTGATATTACCCACATCAAAGGCACTTTGAATAGGGTGGCCATTGTTAGTGTTATGAAAAAATGGATATCACAGAGAATATCGATTTCCCATCTGATTCTACCGGAACCTCAAAATCTACTACAAACTTTTAAAAATGGTTTAGGAAAACCAAGCAAGGTCAATGATTAAAGTAAGAAAGGGCAACTAGAAATGGACCTCTTGTAACTAATTGTTCCCGTGAATGGGCATTGTACTTGGTGGATTGGGTAGGTGCCATACTCGGACTGGGCACACACATCTAGCTACCCCAAAAACAGAACATAAGATGGCAAGGAAATAAAGTTCCACTCATTTGCGAGCAAGGGAGGAAGGAATCCAACTCTATTCCTTTCTCTATGTATTAAGGCATGCATCCCTATCTATGTTCAATAAGCAGAGTGCTGCAGTTAGCTTTGGTTCCTCCTGCCTTCAAAGGTTACTTTTCCAACTCTTAAAAACATTCTTAGCTTCAACTATCACTATTTGAGGTGATTATGTACTTACCTTTCTGTATTGCAGATGGTTTTTCAATTTTTTTTCTACAAGAAGAAGATTAAATGAATTCTTAGCTTCATATGTCACTGTTTGAGATAATTATGTGCTTACACGAATCTTGATATGATAAATTAAGATATAACAGAGTGCTAACAATGATATTGTAGCAAGTTGGCGATTATGCTCACTTGTTGAGCTCCATTGTTTGGATGGGGCCTGCAACTATCGTACTTGAAATTAATATCCAGTTGGAAATAACTCCTTCGTGGCTCTTAAAGCAAGGGTAAGGTTGAGATCTTGACTTAATTCAAAACTTGAAGGCTCTCTAATAACTCAGTGCTCTCTGATAACTCAGGGAAGCATCCACATAGATGTTGCTTTCAATGAGGTGCTACTCGGTGACATGCACATAGCCAACACGTGTTGCTAGAGAAGAGAGTGTGTGGCTGTGCATGCACTCACCACTTGGAAAAACTATAATCTATCATAACATAGTATAAGGATGGCTCACTAAATAACATAGAATTTAATACCTCTAAACTAATGCTAGCATTAGTCTACACTTTTAATATAAACCTAAAAAATTCACTAAAGTAAAAGAAACATATTCTTTCCAAATAACTAAAAACTCTCAACTTGCCATTTTAAATCCCAACATGCAATTTTAAATACCAACCAAAGACATCCTCCAAAAATCCATGTTGCATCAACATCATAAACTTCCATGATAGTAGCCCACTTTAAAAAATGATAATGATGATTTCCCTGTCCATCACATGGGAGTCAATCCCACAAGGAGCATGTGAAGTTTGAATTAGCATCCTATAATGGAGGGAAGGGTTAATTGTGCCACAAGTAGGAAACACAAGAGGAGTTATGTCAATGCACTGATTCATTCATTATTATTGGATGATTGACGTTATGATTTGGTGTTGATAATAATTTTACCTGCTTGAGCATTGTTTCACCTTTGCACACGGTAAAATATTGTACGGTTGACAGTATGATTTAGTGTTGACAGTATCTTTACTTTCTTTGAGCATGGTTTCGACTTTGCACATAGTAGAATTTGACAATGGGATACAACACAAGACACTTCAACTTTTGTTGATGATTGAGCTTACATTAAGTAAATGATATTCTTCGAGCCTCCACTATAATTAATTTTAAGAAACTGCAAATTAGATTTAATTTCTGTATTACAACATAAAATTACTATAAATAATAGATATTTTTATTCAAATATTAAAATAAAAGTATTTTTGACATAAATTTGATACACTATAATCAATATATCATAGTTATTACCTTAATTCAAAAAATTTCAGCTAACAATATATAATCAATATATCATCTAGTTATTAACTTAATTCAAAACATGTCATAACAACAAGACAAATCACTTTCCACCTCCCTAAAGTCCTTTGACACATAACCACATCTCCATCCTCAACAAAATTATTAGGAATCTCTATTTCAAAAATGGACTTTCAAAATATAGGTTCTTTCAATATTGTCTGGATTTAATAAACATTTAATATTTTTTATTATTTTTAAAGGGATGCTACTAAAGTGAATCTGATTATAATTTTTTTTTAATTATTTTATTGGGTTAATAATATCAATTCTTTTAATTTATTAATAAAAAAATTCATATTTAATTTTCATATATATTTTTAATATTAATTTAAGTTTTTAAAATCTATTTGGCTTAATTATTTCATAGCATATATAATATGAATCTCAATATTTTTATTAGATGGATTCATATTTCAAGTTAATAATATTGATTTAGGGTTAAATATATATCCTTTCTATTTAAATATATTTTATAATTATATAATATTTTATTTATTTATTATAGTTGTATTATTGTTATAATTTATTATTATTATTATTATTATTGATTTATTTTATTATTATTATTATTATTATTATTATTATTATTATTTTTAATTATTTAATTTTTGAATGTTATTATTATTATTATTTTTTAATTATTTATTTTTTTGAATGTTATTATTATTTAAATATTGAGAGATTTTTAAGTAAGTTATTTATGTATGATCATTTTCATAAGAAATTTTCTAATGATTTTTAAATAGTCTATTTAACACTCATTACAGGAGAGATACTCACATAAATAAATATAAATATTAAATATATAATTGATATACACATGATATTTATCAACTACATTTCTATAATATATTTTTGATGAAATTAAATAAAATATTAGAATTAAAAATTATATAATTTAATTTTAAAAAAGACAAGATATTCTGTGATACAAGACCAGACGTTCTGATACAACCTATGAGACATCATTGCCGTTGGAAAAGGACGAGTAGATCTACGTCTGCCGTTGGACACTTTGAGTGCATACTGTACCAGGTGTTGCTTTTAACATGGATTACAGCACACAGAAAATGAGAATTTTTCTTTTTACGAATTACCCCAAGAGAATGATAATTTTTCTTTTTGCAAATACCCAAGAGATAATATGTATTTAGTGGATGTCATTTCACATGTTCCCCATATTCTGTTTCAGTACATGATTGCAATAATCTATATGAAAAATCTTCTTTCCACATATAAATATTTATTTTTTATAAAGAATTTTTTCGGTAATAATCACATTATCATTAACAAAGTCGATCGAACCAACTAGTGTAGTTTATCATTAACACTAGGTGAGAGATCAGATCAATAGTTGAATTTAAATAGATGTAAGAGAGACAAATAAATATTTATTTTTTATTTTTTTTAACTCCAAAAATATTAATACATTTAAATAATTCACAAAAATTTGATTGAATCATGAGTTAATCGCGGAATACAATTCAGGCTTGGATGATAAAGCACCCTGATATCAACTTTAGCTCTTTTAACACCCAAAAAAAAGAAATAACAAATTTATCGTGAGACAATGATGCATTATTGTATCGAACCCAATTTTAACTTATTCATTTCCAATTTTTATGACTCATTTGGCTGAATTTGGTAACTATCATTCAAATAATAAGATTAGTTTCTATGTTATGAAACATCCAATGCAAATCGATTAAACCTTTAACTCAAAAAATTACCAATTAGCAAATTATTTTAAAAGTAAATGATTTTGTTTTATTATTATTATTATATTATATTTAATTAAATTTAAAAATAATATAATAATTTTTAAATGAAAATTTATTAAATATGGAATAAAATAAGTTTAATTATTAAATAATATTTTCAAGAAAAACACATATATTTATAAAATATATTATAATTAATTATATTTTATTATTTTATTTCAAAAATTATAATTTTATTATAATAAGTATTAATTATTTTAATTCTTAATCTATCAAGTGTCAAATATAAATTGAAAACTTTTTTTTTTCATAAATTTACACCTTAAAAATAAGATTAGGCTTTATAGTTTGTAGATGAATTTATACTTGTTCTTAATAATATTTTTTATATTTATATAAGTTTCTATATAAAAATATTCTTATTTTTTATTTTATTAAAATCCTAATATTATATATATGTTGATGACACTTTTTGTTTAAAATTCTTATAAATGTTATTTTTTAATGTGATATTCACACCCTTGATAGTATAGTATAACAAAAAAATATATTATAAATATTTAAATTTTTATATATTTTATTAATCAAATTTAAATATGAAATTATGAAATATAATAATTACTAATTTAAATCATTATTTTAATTGGATCTTAATTTGTAAGGGGTAGGCAATTTTTTTAAGTTATGTGATGGATCTTAATTTGTAATGTGTAGACAAATATTTTCAATTATATTTAACATCTTCCAACTTTAGTGAAAAGTAAATATTGAATTTACTTTACTACAACAACTTGGTGAACCATGGGCTATGTGGAAGCCTAGTGAGAAATTTAAATGTAAGTGTTTTAGTTTTATTTTAAGAAATTAAACCAATAAAAAATCAAGTTACTTGTGGCAAGCCATTGGAATTACCAAGAAAAAAGACCCTACATGAAATTTTCGTTTACTAGAACAATTAGAAAGTTAATCATCTCAATTTGGGGAACTGAAGCTAAGAGGGTGGGAACGGAAATATTCGAGGCATCCGAAGAGGGGAGAGTTGGAAGCATTTGATTCCTAGAACAAGACACTATTGAGGAAGGTCATAACACTGCTAGTTAGGGTATTTTTGAGCTAGACACCCTAAGATTCTAGGATGGACTATAGGGTCTTGATGTCTAAGAATAGATCTTGCTAGGCCATTGTCAAATTAGGTATTCTCTAGCTAGAAACCCTAAGATTCTAGGATGGAGTATAGAGTCTTGATGCCTAAGAATAGATCCTGCTAGGTCATTGTCAAAATAGGTATTCCTGAGCTAGACACTGTTAGGTCCCTATATTACTAGTATAGTCCCTTATTGTTGTTAGTGTAACCCCCTTATTGTTATTTTTGTACCCATTTAACCCCAATATTGTGATTATTGTGCCCTTACATTATTATTGTTGGGTCGGCTAGGATTATATTTTGATCCCATGAACTCCTATATATAGAAGGAGGTTTTGGTCATTTGTATCATCCAAGAATTGTTCATTTATGTAATGTAAAGGAGGTTTCCCCCTCGAAATGTCTTATTTACAAGGTGTTGATCTCTCTTTTCTTCTATTTTTGGAGCTGGTTTCATAACATTTGGTATCAGAGCTTTGGATTTTAGGGTTTTGCTGCTCCAAACAGGTCATCTTGGAATTTCCACTATAAATTATTTTCTACGAATGTTCAGAAGTTGAAATTTTTACAGAGAGAAGCGGAAATCTCGAGGAACGTTGTGTAAAAATTTTAGATCTTGGTTCAAAATATTTTCGGAGATATGATCTGTGGAAGTTAGGGTTTTTTCAGGCTCCTGAATTTCACCTATAACAGGTCATCGTGGAATTTGCGCTATAATTTTTTTTCTACGAAGGTTCAGAAGTGGAAATTTGTACAGAGCGAAGCCGAAAGCTTGAGGAACTTCTTGTAAAAATTTTAGATCTTGGTTCACAATATTTTCTAAGATATGATCTGTGTAATTTAAGGATTTTTGAGACTCTCGAATTTCATTTCAAAGAGGTGGCTGTGGGAAAATCGTCATAACTCTCACTCTGAACGTTAGATTGGAATTCTATAAGATTGAGCATAACTTTATCTTGAAGAATCCAAATTAGGTCAGACCTATGGCATTAGAAAGAAGATTCAAATGTCTACTATAGGGCTGAATTTCAGATATTGAAGATCTGAAATCATAGAGATAATTTAGTTTCAATATTGAGCTCCTCAAAAGCAAGAAAAATGTGTGTATTTATTTTTTTGAATTCCATAAGTCTTGTGTGAAAAATCATTTTGAAGTGATTCTAAGGGCATATTGAAGCATAGATATCAGTATTGGGAACTAAAATGCCACCTAAAAAGAATTCAACACCCATTAAGCCTTCATAAGGCTATACTATGACTCATGAAGAGGAAGAAACACAACATGACATATCAAAATTACAAGAGCAAGTGCACTGAATTTTGCTCTTGCAAAGAGCAACAAAAAAGAAATGGAAGTTTTGAAGAAAGGTGTGGAAGTTAAGATGGATGGTTTGAAGAAGGGCATGGAAGCTAATATGGATGGTTTGAAGAAATTCATGGAAGCTAAGATGGATGGCATGGAAGTTGGCATGGAAGCTAAGATTGATGACATGGAAGAAAAAATGAAAGACAACATGGAAAATATGAAGAATGATCTAAAAACAGACATGGAAGGTTTGAAAAAGTTGATACAAGAAATGTTTCCTAATGGAGAAAAGATAATAGAGGAAACTCATGATGAGAACAAAATAAATGTTAATCATGATTTCATGAACTCTAATGTTGGATGGAAGAACCACCATATTCCAAATATGGATATGAGGAAATTTGATGGCAAGGATCCCCTAACATGGATACTATAGATGGAGCAATATTTTGATCTCAATAATGTGCAAAACAAACAAAAGGTAAGCATTGCAACTTTACATTTAGAACAAAATATATTTGTATAATATCGATGGCTTTTCTCCCATAAAAAATTGTCACTTGGTCAATTTTGACATAGGAAATGATAGCACATTATGAGAATACAAATAGTAACACCTTCTTTAGCCAATTGATAAATCTCAAACAAAAGGTTTGAGTTGGGGAGCATATTGAGGACTTCCAAAAATTGAATATAAGGGTAAGTGATATTCTAGAGGAACATAAGATTGATGTCTTCGTAGGGACTTTAATGGATAACATCCAACATGAATTTTGTGTTTGGGAACCTGATTCATTAGAGAAGGCATTCAGGTTGGAAAGAAAAATTGAATTCAAAATTATGGCAACAAGGAATCCTACCACTCACATCTATGAAGATGGAAGTGTTGCTACTCCTAGACTTCCACAACCTACAAGGTTGATACCACAACAATTGGAAGAAAAAAGAGCAAAAGAGCTTTGCTACGGTTGTGATAGTAAATACACTAAAGGTCATAAGTGTGTTGAGAAGAAATTATTTTACATATATTGTGAAGAGGAGGAAGAAGATGAGCAAGAAACTTCAAAAGAAGAGGATATACACCAAGAACCAACCCTAGAAGAAGAAGAAATGAGTCCGACCATATCATGTAATGCATTGGCAGGAATTATCACTCCTCAAGCTCTCAAGATAGAAGGACATATCAAGAAGAAAAAGGTAATAGTGTTGATTGATTCGGGTAGTACCCATAATTTTATCCATTGTAAGGTAGCCAAGGAATTGAATTTTTTCCTATACCCTGCACCAGAATGTCAAGTGATGGTTGTGATAGGGTCCTATAAATATAGGATTCATAATTTTTATTTGAATCTATTAAAAATCTTGAAATATTGTACATACTTTTGCTTTCTGCAAATGTATTCCCAAATTAAAAATGAAAAGAGGGTATGTCCTAAAAGAAAAATCAAAGGACAAAAAGAAACAAAGATAAAAAAAAATATTAAATATGAACCCCATCAAAAATAGATCATGAAAGTGTTGCAAGTTTAAATTCCACTACTTTAGTTTACTTTTTGAAAATCAGATGCATGCAACTTGTTAAAATGCCACAATGCATGATAGTCAAATAGCTCAAACTTGATTATTCATGCTTTAAATACTAGTTAAAGATCTGTTTTACTCCAAGAATTCATAAGGAAATGAGTTTGAATGGTTTTCATAAAACAAGAAGATTTCATACAGTAGCAGAGCAGAATGATGAAATTTGCACAGTGAATGGTAAAAGTGAAATAAAAATTCATAGTGACAGTGAAAATAGAACAGTCAAAGAGCATCAAAGTTAAAGTGTATCAGATAAAAGTCAGAGTGAAAGCTAAAAAAGGTAACAGAGCAATCAAGGTAAAATAGTAAAAGTAATCACGGAGGCAGTAATGGTTAAACTAAGATGAAAACACTTTCACCAGCAATAATGAAGTTTATCCTAAGTAAAAGAAAAAAGAGTTAAAAGAACAATAAGGTTAAAAGATGAAAACAGAGTAGGAAGGGACATTTTCCAGATATTTCATGTTTAAGTCATAGTTTTGAAGAAACTATTGTGGCCAATCCAAGATGACTTTTTCCAAATTGGAGGAGGTTTATGTTCCTAAGATGCCAAACTACAAAAACGTATCTCACGTTATGCACAGGTATTACATAATGAGAGATACATGCACATATTAAAAACCTATTTTTCAGACTGTGCAAAGTTCTATTTTACACACATTTTTTCAAAGCTTATTGTGAACACTTGGAACTAAATTTTGAGAAAATGAGAGACACTTATCTCAATAAAATATTTTTCTACAATAACCTCTTTCACTTTTTACATATCTATCTCGGATTGAGATATACAAAGGTATCACTGGACCCCAAGTTTTCAAAATTTCTAGAGAAAAATGCACAAACGAAGGAGACAGTTAGTGACTTGGATGCCTTATCGTCAACTAAGAGTTGCTATCAAATTCAAATTTCTCTTATTTGTAACCATCAATCCATAAATATAGTTCCAAATAGATTCATTAGTTTTTGAGTGTCCTTTAGTTAAGTTCTATTTATGTAATAGAGTTTGAGATATTTGTAAACCAATCCTGATATTTTTTCAAGATATTCTAGTTTAGAATTTGTATAAATAATTCATCATTTGAAGTATTGAGTGTGGATAATTGCTAAATATTTCTATAGCTGTAGCATTCTGAACCTAAGGTTTTTTTTTGTATCAATCTCAAGTCAGAAGGCTGGATTTCAAGGAGTAAAGCATCATATTATTGGATTCATGTATTGGGCCACTGAAGTGAAGTATTTTCTACTGTTATCTATTTATTTTCTTATGTTTTCCATCCATTCATAAATGTGTTCTAAATTTTAATGTGAAATCAAGAATTGTTATATCAGAATTTGTTAAAAGCACTTTGTTATTGACTGGTTTTCATTTTAATGTTTTCAGCTGATATCTAGACTAGGGAACCCTTAATTTCTCCCTATTTCAATTGACCCCTGCCTCTTCTCTCTTCATCCGGATTAAAGAATCCTTTATTTCTCTTTATCCCGATTAAATCCACTTCATCAATCAGCCTTTGAAGATTTTTAGTGACTCTAATATCTTTCCCTTTAAAAATTTGACTTTAGACCTTGATCCTGATCTATCTACTTGACACATTGAATCCATCTACCCAATGGATTACATATTCACAGCTATCCATCTCATTAAGTGATTTTCCCACCAAACCAAATCAAAACACCAAAACCAATTTCCCTGTATAACTAGCCTAAAATCAAACATAAAACAAAATTAAATATTTTAGAGAGATCCCTCTCTGAGCAGTATGAGGGCTAGATCCTAAGGCTTAAAATTAGGTTTGTGGTTACCTTGGCGAGCTATTTCTTTAACCTTGAGAAATTACTGAGTGATAATATATTGGTCACTCCACTGGGGAGACTAAAATTTTCTTTAGAAATATTTTACAGGTTCAGATCTGATCTATGATGGTGGACAATGATTAGACACAAAATGGTTAAAATCATCCACCTTGCGACTCCAAATTAATTTCACAATCAAGACTCCACTTGAGGAATGAACCTGAAATAACAATATGGAAAGATCAGGCTTTCAACTTGGAGCTTAATCCAAGACATTATGTTATTTCTCATTAAGAAAATTTTTCAATGTATATTGTATTTAGAGAAGATCTTAGATTATTTTTTACTTATTTTCCTTTAAATATTGTAAATACTAATTCTCCTAATCCCTTCGAGCAGTTTTCTTTTGAACCTTATGATGATCATTTTCCAATTAAGAAGTCTCAAATAATCAAGAATGATATTACAATCCCTGTGCATATTTCTGTACCTTGTAAAGTTATTGATAGATATAAACCCCTCACTTTACCTCCTATACTCCATGATTTCCCTGATATCTATTACAAATTTATTCCCAGGTTTGATGGAGAAAATAATAACATCACTACCCAAAAACATATTCAAGGTTTTGAGAATTATTTGGACCTATTTGAGATTGATGAAGATGATGTTAGAATCAAAATTTTTGCTCTTTCTTTGGAAAATAAAATAAAGGGTTGATTCAAGAATCTACCTAATGCAAGCATCTCAAATTTCTAGCAGTTTGTCAAAAAATTTCTTGACAGATGGATAATTAAAGTCAATATTTTTGTGATCATCGAAGAATATAATCAGTTAAAAAGACATCCAAATGAAACAATACAACAATTTTCTGATAGATTTAATCAAATTTATTATTCAATACTAGAAAATATTAGACCTCCTCATGATTCAGCCCTCTTGCATTATCCAAGTTCCTTTGATCCAGAAATATAATTTTAGTTAAGAGAAAGAGATTCAGAAACACTTGTACAATGCAGAACATTGCAGTTGATGTAGAAGTTAATCTGCAAATCGTAAAGGAAAAGTTGAAAAGCAAAGAAGAGAAGAAAAACATTGCAGAGGTAAAACTCAGCCTTTTGGTAAGAAAACTAGATGAAATCATACGAAGATCACTATGAAAGATGAATTTTTTGTTCAAAATCACCATGAAGAAATAGAAGAGGTTGATAGCCAGAAAAAAATCCTATTAATTCCAATTATCATAAATCAGAAAATGGATTTACAGATCAATATGTACAAGAAAAATCAGCTGATCTAATGTGTATGTTTGATGATCTTCCTTCATTTAATGGTTTTCCTAACTATAATCAATATGATGAAAATTATGTTCTTAAAACTCAAACTAAATTTACAGAGCAATCAGAAGATAGTTTGGAGGATGAAGAAATGTAGTTTCAGCAGATTGGAGATAGTAATCAGCTAATGAAAATCAACTATGAGAGTAAGGAAGAAAAATCACAAAATTGGGAAATAAGTGAAGGTTCTTTACCTCTTTGTTTTGCTTCATTTTAGTTCATTAGAGACAAATATCATGCCATCAATAATCAATATTATTTAGGTATTGTGATTGAGAACAAAAAAGATAATGAAACTCTTGATCAAGATTTTTCAGTTTCAAAATTACAGTTATCAAATTTTATTGAAACATCTTATCATATGACACAAGAAAGATCCATACCACTATGTTTTGAATCATTTTAGCTTTTAAAGGAAATGTGGTATAACATCTTTAAATAAAAGGATGAGAAACTTGTTGAAATTTATGAAGTCCCATGGAATCCTATATCCCATAGGTTGAAGCAATTTTCCCAAGTTCTTCATGATCCAATAACAGATCTATTGGATATTGAATCCATTCAAATCCTGCCTCCATTAACTAAATATGAGTTCTAGAAACAAGATGATAAAGGTTTCAATAGTCAAACATTACAATCAATAGAAATATCATCACAAATCTTATTTGAAAGTTTGCAGGGAGATACAAATGAAAATAAAATTTCAATTTCATGGCATGGAGGCAATCCAGAATAGATGTACAATTGTTTCGATTAGTTAAAAATTAGTGTATATATCTTGGAAGATCCTTTTGAAATTCTAGAGTCAATAAAGGAAATAAAGTATTTCCTTATCCTCTCATTTGTTGACAAGTTTCTAATAGGTTAGAGAATTACAATTTTGATAATCAACAAGAAAATGCAAAAAAATATATCAAAGTACATAATGCTTGAATGGTTGCATTGGCTATTTCATTTTACCTAACCAGCAGTTGGACAGTTGATTAGAGTAAGTAGGTAGAATTTCATCTTATTTCATTTTTCAGTTTTCAGCTAGTTTTGAAATAATTCATTAAGATTTGAAGCCAAGGAAAAGGCCCTAAGGTCTTGATGATTTAGCAGTTTGGTTTGAAGGTTGCAACACCTTTTAGTCTTAGATCAGATTTTAGTTTGTAGAAAAAGGTGTAAATTCAGTTCAAGAGTTTTCAGTCACAACATATACATTTTTGGGATTGGCCCAATGGATTAGGCTACTAGTCGATGGTGTTCTTGACATCTCACAAGGAGATGCCATCCCCATGTGAAGCCACTTTTAGGGTCCTATAAATATAGGATTCATAATTTTGATTTGAATCTGTTAAACATCTTGAAATATTGTACATACTTTTGCTTTCTGCGAATGTATTCCCAAATTAAAAATGAAAAGAGGGTATCCTAAAAGAAAAATCAAAGGACAAAAAGAAACAAAGATAAAAAAAGAATATTAAATATGAACCCCATCAAAATAGATCATGAAAGTGTTGCAAGTTTAAATTCCACTACTTTAGTTTACTTTTTGCAAATCATATTGTGTGCAGCTTGTTAAAATTCCACAATCAATGATAATCAAATAGCTTAAAATTGATTATTCATGCTTTAAATTTTATGTTAATAGATAGAGAATAAATGTCTTGCCAAAAATTTTAATCTTGGCAGATCAATAGTTAAAATAGAGAATAATAAGGAGCTCAATAGTTTAATCTGAGCCCTTGGATGAAATAAGGATAGAATTAGTTATTTTGCTGTTAAAAGGAAAATAAAAAGGGTTTGCAAGCCAAAATGCACCCAAATAAAAGAAAAAATGGTAGAATAAATGATGGGTAGGAAGAAAGTAGTTTCACAAGGCATGGATAAACATCATTTGGCATATTAATAATTTCCCTCCCCACAATGTGTTCCAGTACTAAATCCTTCAGTCATAAAGACTCAAAGCATTTCTTTGAATTTTGGTGGGACCGGACCCACGTCTTAATGACTAATTGGTACCAAGGTATTGAAATTCCCCTCATTTTCATCCTTTTCCCTTCATAAAGAAACTTCCCCTTCATCATTCATTTTACCCTAATAAAATCCCTTTTCCTAAATTTTAAAACACTTTTTATCTAGGAAAAGTAAAATCCCCTCGACTAATTCCCTTTCATACAAAAATACCCAAAAAACCCACAAAAAATATTTTTTCCTAAGTATAAGTGTTAAATGTTATGTTGGGCCTCACAATGATGAAATACTGCTTAAAAAACATATTTTTTACACTATGCTTAGTGTATTTGGTCTTTCCGCAAATACATTTCATATTAACATTTAACTTAATGTATTAATTACCATATATTCACTTATCCCATATTATATTAATTCATTTATATTAATATCCCAACCCATAGTTTTTATTTTAACCTATGATCTAAATTCCCCACATGTTTTATTATTATCCCCGCCTACATGTATATTCCACTTACTTTAAGCTTATTGGTTATATGTAAAAACCCAACCAATACATATTAATTTCCCACATAAATATAATCCTGGGCCCCATGCCCATTACACCGCAACTTCACCATTGAATCTTGACCATTCACTTATTTTCATCACATTCAACGGTCCAACACTCCCATCACAAATTTAATAGCGCGATCTTTAAACAAAATGAAATTTGTGATAAAGGTTGTTTTGAAACTTTATCTCTCCTACACGCGACGCAGTTTTGTTGGATCACATTGATTCAATGAAAACCAATTACCACCTTCGAGCTTGCGATAAACCACTTCTTCGATGAGCAGTATACCACTGACCCTGCTCCTTGCTAAAACCAATTGTTTACCTCCTACATGGTGCAATAAATACCTATCTACTTCTGTAAATTATGGTATATCACCAACACATCTGCACATGTGTTAAAATACATATATAACCCTCCCTTGTGATAACTGTGTCCACCATACTCTGTGAAAAAGCTAGCGATGTAAGATAATACCCCACACCATTTGCAAAATCACAGAGTTTTCAAATAATAATCCCAAACTGTTACACTTAATTACTTAGTGCCAACAGAGTTAAGCCTCCAGAGTCAAATTTCATTCCACAGGTCTTCCCAATTCATTGAAAACTTCAATCACCTCCTTGAAGCCAGGGTTTCATTAACAATTATTTTGTTTTGCAGGTTATTAGCAAAAGGATAATTTGGATAAAGCAATCTAAATACTAGTTAAGTATCTATTTTACTCCAAGAATTGACAAGGAAATGAGTTCGAATGGTTTTCCTAAAAGAATAAGATTTCATATAGTAGGAGGGAAGAATGATGAAATTTTCATGGTGAATGGTAAAAGTGAAATAAGAATTCACAGTGACAGTGAAAACAAAATAGTCAAAGAGCATCAGAGTTAAAGTGTATCAGATAAAAGTCAGAGTGAAAGCTAAAAAAGGTAACAGAGCAGTCAAGTTAAAACAATAAAAGTATACACGAAGGCAGTAATGGTTAAAATAATATGAAAACACTTTCACCAACAACAATGAAGTTTATCTGTAGTAAAATTAAAAACAGTTAAAAGAACAATAAGGTTAAAATATGAAAACAGAGCAGGAAGGGACATTTTCGAGAAATTTCCTATTTAAGTCATAGTTTTACAGAACCTATTGTGGCCAATCCAAGATGAATTTTTAAAAATTGGAGGAGGTTTATGTTATTAAGATGCCAAGATACAAAAACCTATCTCACTTTATGCACAAGTATTACAGAATGAGAGATAGATGCACATCTTCACAACCTATTTTTCGGATTGTGCAAAGTTCTGTTTTACACATGTTTTTTTAGAGCTTATTGTGAATATCTGGAACTGCATTTTGGGAAACTGAGAAAGGTTTATATCAGTAACATATTTATCTACAATAACCTCTTTATCATTTTACATATATATCTTGTATTGAGATATAAAAAGGTATTTTGGGACCCCAAATTTGCAAAATTTCTGGAGCAAAATTCACAAAGGAAGGAGACAGTTAGTGACTTGGATGCCTCATCATCAACTAAGAGTTGCTATCAAATTTGAATTTCTCTTCTTTGTCACCATCAATCCATAAATATAGTGCCAAATGGATTCATTATTTTTTGAGTGTCCTTTAGTTAAGTTCTATTTATGTAATACAGTTTGAGATATTTGTAAACCAATTTTGATATTTTTTCAAGATATTCTAGTTTATAATTTATATAAATAATTCATAATTTGAAGTATTGAGTGTGGATAATTGCTGAAGATTTATATGGCTGTAGCATTTTGAACCTAAGGGTTTTTTTTGTATCAAGCTCAAGTCAGAAGACTGGATTTCAAGGAATAAAGCATCATATTATTGGATTCATGTGTTGGGAAACTGAAGCGAAGCATTTATACTGTTATCTATCTATTTTCTTATGTTTTCTATCCATTCATAAATGTGTTCTAAATTTTAATGTGAAATCATGAATTTTTATATTAGAATTTATTAAAATCACTCTGTTATTGACTGATTTTCATTTTAGTTTTCAGCTGATATCTAGACTAGGGAACCCTTAATTTCTCCCTAATTTCGATTGACCCTTGCCTCTTCTCTCCTTATCTGGATTAAAGAACCCTTTATTTCTCTTTATCCTGATTAAAACCACTTCACCAATAAACCTTTGAAGATATTTAATGACTCTACTATCTTGCCCTTTAAGAATTTGACTTTAGACCTTGATCCCGATCTATCTACTTGATACATTGACTCCATCTGTCCAATGGATTACAGATTCACAACTATCCATCTCATTAAGTGATTTTTCCACCAAACCAAATCAAAACACCAAAACCAATTTGCCCTATATAACTAGCCTAAAATCAAACATAAAAAAAAGTTAAATCTTATAGAGAGGTCCCTCTTTGAGCATTAGGAAGGCTAGATCCTAAGGCTTAAAAGTATGTTTGTGGTTACCTCGGTGAGTTATTTCTTTAACCTTGAGAAATTACAGAGTGATAACAGGTTGCAAATTGAGGAACTATAAATTGCTCTAGAAAATGCCATAATATCAAGCTAACCATCGGGGAATATGTATTGAATAGTCCAATGCTTTCGATTCCAATGGGAGGTGATGATGTTGTACTAGGAGTACAATAGTTACAATCTTTGGGGACAATAGCTTTTAATTTTCAAGAACTTTTCTTGAAATTTTTGTCTAAAGGAAAGGAAATAAAATTACGAGGTATTGGAGGGAAGCCAGGAAATATAATAAGCTCTAATGTCATGACAAAGCTTCTCAAGAAATAACAATGAGGCATAATTGCACAATTATGCTCACTAGAAGTTACAACATCAAAATCATCTATTTCTCAGATCTCCAAAAAGTATTGGGCAATCGTTCCAAGGTGTTTGAAACTTGTAAGGGACTCCCACCTATTCATGATCATGATCATGTTATTCATTTGATTCCAAGAATTTTTCCTCCAAACATCATGCCTTACAGATATCCTTATGTCCAAAAGAGAGAAATTGAATATATGATTGCAAATATCTTAGAGGCTGGTATAAGTTAACCTAGTCAAAGTTCTTTCTCTGCTCCAATAGTATTGGTGCACAAGAAGGATGGATCATGGTGCATGTGTCTAGATTATAGGGAGATCAATGAGCTCAATATTAAAGATAAATTTCCCATTCCTATGATTGATGAATTGTTGGATGAATTACATGGAGAAAATTATTTTACCAAGTTGGATCTTCGTTCAGGATATCATCAAATTAGAATGAAGACTGAAGATATTTCAAAAACAACATTTCTAACTCATGAGGGTCATTATGAATTTTTGGTCATGCCTTTTGGCCTTACCAATGCACCTTATACATTTCAAGGGTTGATGAATTCCATTTTCAAACCCCTAGAAAATTTGTGCTAGTATTTTTTGATGACATACTAATCCACAACAGGTCTTGGAAGGATCATGTTCAACATGTTGACAGGGTGCTCAAACTATTGGAGGATAAACAATTATAAGAAAAAACATCCAAATGTTTCTTTGGAGTGAAAGAGGTGGAATATCTGGGTCATATTATATCTCACGAGGGTGTTAACGTAGACCCTAACAAAATTAAAACCATTAAGGAATAGAAAGTCCCCACAACCATAAAGTAGTTGCGAGGATTTCTTGGGTTAATAGGGTATTATCACAAGTTTGTTAAGGATTATGGGAGAATAGCAGCACCTCTAACAACATTATTGAATAAAGATGCATTTTCATGGACTCCTAAAGCAACTAAGGCCTTTGAACATCTTAAAGAGGCAATGTGCCTAGCACCGGTCTTAGGTACGCCAGCTTTACAAAAATCTTTATTGCGGAATGTGATGCCTCAAGAAATGGAATTGGTGCTGTTTTAATGCAAGAAGGAAGATCCAATTCTTTTGAAAGTCATCTAATCAAAGGAAAGTATTTACAGAAAGCTATTTATGAGAAAGAAATTTTGGCAATACTACATGAACTAAAGAAATGGCGACCTTACTTAATGGGAAGACACTTCAAGGTAAGAACTGATCATGATAGTCTTAAAAACTTTTTGGAACAAAGGCTATCTTCAGAAGAGTAGCAAAAATGGGTCACAAAGATGTTGGGTTATGACTTTGAAATCATCTACAAAAAAGGGAAGCTAAATTTTGTTGCAGATGCACTCTCAAGAAAGGATGAAGAGGTGGAAGCATTGCTTTGTGCCATTTCTATTATCCAACCAGGAGCTGGGATAACTGAAGCAAGGGATGAATGGAATAAGGACGAAGAAGTGTGGACACTCATTCAAAATTTGCAGCAAGATCCTAGTACATGTGATACATTTAGTTGGAAAAATGATTCCTTATGGTACAAACATATCTTATATATTTTTAAGAATTCCCAACTATTGCAAGAATTCCCAACTAAAACAAAATATTCTTTTGGAATTGGACACTTTTCCTTTAGGAGGACACTAAATAATTTTTAAAAATTACCGTGGGGTGAAGAAATAATTTTTTTGGGATGGCCTTAAATCTAATATTCAAAAGTTTGTGGTGGAATGTTTGGTTTTCCAAAGAACAAATTTGAGACAATTAAGACCCCGGGTCTTCTACAACCTTTATCCATTCCAAGTGAACATTGGGAGGAGATTTCAATGGATTTTATCATAGGTTTACCGAAGTCTGAAGGAAGGAGCGTCATCATGGTGGTAGTTGATAGACTTACCAAGTATGCACAGTTTTGTGCATTATCTCATCTATTTAAAGCGAGTACATTTGCTACCGCATTTATGGAAACAATTCAAAAGCTACATGGAAACCCAAAGATTATTGTAAGTGACATAGATCCCATTTTTAGAGGAAATTTTTGGACGAAATTATTTTCTTGTTTAGGTACTCAACTAGATCATAGCTCATCTTATCATCCTCAATCCGATGGTAAAATAGAGACAATGAATAAATGTTTGGAAGGATATATTCGTTGTTTTATATGTGATAAGCAAACACAATGGGTCAATTGGTTGCCTCTCGCTGAATGGTGGTATAACACTTCTTTCCATACTGTAGAAAAAATGACCCCATTTATGGCACTTTATGGATATCATACATCGTCCATGACATCTTCTTTAGGAGAGAATTATAAGGTTCAAGCAGTGGAAGATCAAATCTAGCATCAACAAGAAGTTCTCCAAATCTTAAAGGATAACCTAAATTTAGCACAAAATCAAATGAAACAATAGGCATATCAACATCACCGTGAGAGAATTTTTGATGTAGGATACTAGTTTTTTTTACGGCTACAACCATACAAACAAATGTCCCTGAAGCAAGCTAAGAAGGATAATAAATTATTGCCAAAGTACTATGGTCCTTACATGGTGTTGCAAAAGATTGGTACTATGGCATACAAATTGGAGCTTCTTTATTCTTCGCGAGTGCAACCAATTTTTCATATTTCATACATAAAGAAGGTTATAGGGGACAAAATTCCAGTTCAAACAATATTTCTAGAACTTGATGAGGAAGGAAAAATCATATTGGAACATGAAGCAGTCATGGAAAATAGAACTCGATAGCTACGAAATCAATCAATTTAAGAGTATCTAATCAAGTGGAAGAACTTACCCACTGAAGATTCTACATGGGAGGATGAGAATTTTATACATAAGCATCCATAGCTACTCAAGCGTTGATGACAACACTTTTTTAAAGGAGAGGGGCATGCTAGGTCCCTATATTACTAGTGGAGTCCCTTATTGTTGTTAGTGTAACCCCTTATTGTTATTGTTGTACCCTTGTAATCCCAATATTGTTTTTATTGTGCCCTTACATTATTATTGTTAGGTCGGCTAGGATTATATTGTGATCCCATGAACTCCTATATATAGAAGGAGGTTTTGGTCATTCGTATCATCCAATAATTGTTCATTTATGTAATGTAAAGGAGGTTTCCCCCTCGAAGTGGCTTATTTCTAAGGCATTGATCTCTCTTTTCTTCTATTTTTGGAGCTAGTTTCATAATAGACACCCTAAGATTCTAGGATGGACTATAGAGTCTTTAATCCTAAGAATAAATCTTGTTGGTTCATTGTAAAATTTCTGTTCTAGAAGTGAAAAGGATAAGGGGAGAAATGAACGTGATAACCATTTTCATTGGTCGGGAGGAGTGGTTTTTCTCGTCTGTAATTTCCTTAGCAGCCTAAATTTAACCACATAAGTGCTTTAATTTCCAAATATATACTATTTTTTTGTAAGTACAGTAGTATAATTGTTCTTGGTATATTTGTGGTGTAACTTGGTGAACCCTTCTCCGTGGACACAATGATATCAGTCATATATATATATATTATGAAGAATGTATATCCAACATAGTGTAGAATCTTGATTCAATGAGGGGAAAGCTCACTAAAAATCCGGGCGTACTTCCCCAGAATTTCTGGATGGTACGCGCGGCAAACCGTTCGGCGGACTTTCGGCGCCTAACCCCAAAGGACTCAAGAATCGAACCCGTGACCTCCCTCAACGGAGAGGCCCACGTATTGGCTCACTACCGCTTGAGCTAACCCTTGGGGCTCATAGTGGGTATAGTGTAGAATCTTGAAAAGAAATGATAAATATTTTATGTTAAGGGAAATTGTGAATAGATGGGACTGTTAAAGAATATAAAGAAATTATATATATACCATTTATTGATCTAAGAATTTAAATTTTTTTAATGTAAAATTGCAACGATACAATATTGGTTTGGGTATATGGAATGATAACTAAAATTGAATGAACTATGAAAGGCTTACTATGTATAATGGGAATAATGAGAAAACTAAAGGGTGAGGAGGGTGTAGAATTTTTATTAAATAATATTGAACTAATATATATATATATATATATATATATATATATATATATATATATATATAGGAAAGGAAATGCAGGACCAATTTTTCTTACCCTCGAAGAACTGGTAAAAAATATCACAATATAAATGGGTAGAGATAATTGAGTGATCCTAAACGAGGAATGCAAAGATCATAAATAAGGAATGAAAAGTTGAACCATTTGTGTTTAGTACCAACTGAAAAGTACATTAAAGAAATAAGCAAATATGTTCCAAATTATCAAGCTTCAGTTCCTAGGCCCAAATGGTTCTAGCTAAACAATTCTGGGTCCATTAAATTCCAAGTATTGAGACAATATAACTTTAATAAGGAATATATATATATATATATATCGCAAAACTAGAAAAAATAATTTATTTTAACTATTACTGCAAAGAAACATATAAAAGACAACCAACGTTAAGAAGTTGTGCAACTTGAAACATATTAACAAATGAAAGTTTTGAGAATTGATCAGAAGCTCTCTGAAAACAAAACCTACCAACATTCACAAATAAAAACATCTATTCATATTAATAGAAAAATACAAATCATACTATTATAAGCCAATACATAGTTTGTTTATACAGATGGTGTGGAAGGGCCACGACTGCATCAATAGGTATTCTCCAAATGTACCCAATTAATAGAGCCAAGTTAGTTTACATTTCAACTCATGGTAAAATATATTTGGTGGCACCCCAACCATTATATTCCTTCTTACTATAATAATCCCTAGAACAAAGTACAAGGAACTGGGCGAGAGTTGCTAATGTTATAAAAAAATATTTAACTAAAATGAGAAGAAGGAGTTCCCAATAGGGATTAGGAAAGGCCATAGGAACATGGAAGGAAGAGTTTATTGTCAGCAATTTTTATGCCCAAATAAAAGAAAAATGAATCTGATATTCTTCAAGCTTTTAGAAAACCTTGACAACACATATGTCTCACTTGTGCAGGGATAAAAAAAGTTAGAAATATGAACCCTGCATACATAAACAATGGGAAATAACTAATGAAAGTGATCCAGGTGGATTTTGGTGGCCACACACCCATTCCCTTTTGATCCACACCATCTGTTCTTTTAGTTTTTTAGTTTAAGAAAAACTTACTATTTTAGTAGTTTTTCAGGTCATAAACTTCCAGAGCCGTTTTGAGACCCTAATGATCCAGATGGATATTGATGGCCACATGCCTATTCCATTTGAACCCCCACCATTGGTTTTTTGGTTTCAACACAACTTACAGTTTTTAGCAGTTTTTCGGGTCCTGAACTTCCAGAGCCATTTTGAGGCTCTGAGCGATGTTTTTTGGGAAAACCGGGAGAAACCAAGGTTGTAGATTGATGTTTCTCACTCAAAATTTGTATTTATTGGATAGATATTTCTAATGAGGTATTGATCACGTCAAACTGAGATCGTATGCCAAAGTTACGTCCCTGGGAAGATTGATGTACAAATTTACCTAAACGGGGCCCACAGTTTTGGTGCTTCATCTCCTAGGGTTAGGTTTTTGTATTTTTAGGGTTTTCTATTGTTTCTCAACAATAAATAGGCCTTCAAGCCTAATTTTAACAGAGCTCATAGGCCTGTATCCACCACATCTCTTCTCAGAGATAAGCTACCAGCGCCCTAGCTAGTTTATTTCCATTATGTTTGTACGCATATTTTAGTTCTTTGATATTAATGAAATGAAGTGCTATTTCCACTGCATCTTTGTATTTATGGTTATATGTGTATTATGTTGCATTCCTACATAAATCCGGGTCAGTGGTATTAGAGCAGTTTGCTCTTTCTTTAATTTTCTTTGCATGTCCTCAACATGGTCGGGTATAAGGAGTCAGGGCTTGATCTAGTTGAACCCTTGCAAGATCAGCCTTGCAAACCCAAACGACCTCCCATGGTAGAAGAAAAGAAATACAAGGGAGCAGGAGATCCTATAAAAATATTTCTTTTGGAGTCACTCGAGAAACAAAGGAACGTGATGATGGATAACTTTTCTTAGATACTTCAACGACTGCCTACCGATGGCGCATCTACATCCAAAAACCACTCTAGAGGTGCCACTCCCTTCAAAGTACAAGTAAACTTTGACATTCCTATATTTGAAGGCCAGATAGACGCAGACGCTGTAAATATATGGTTGAATTTGCTAGAAGGGTATTTCTCGGTCCATGATTTCTCTGACCGAGAAAAGATTATTTTTGCACTCCTCAAAGCCACCCCCATGTCAAAGACTGATAGGAAACCTGTTGTGAGAAAAAGGACGAGAAGTAACCCTCTCTGTTCTCGGCCACACCCAATTGGAATTAATTTCGAGACAACATCAAGGAACAATATTAACTTGTGGGTGGCTAGGAAGAAAAATACATCCAATGGACCATGATGCGACAATAAAGGGATCAATATGTGAACGAACTACCAAATTTGTTCCATACCCTATGCTTGGGTATTAAATATTTAGAGAGAAATTTGGTGCTCAAGTACCACAACTTTCTGCATAGACACATTCAGGAGGAAATGGAGTTCCTCAACATTACATTGATTGGCATGACATATCACTATGCCACCAAGATCGAGTAGAAATTTATGTAGAAGAAGCGATACTTTGGATCCACGAATCTGAAGCCAGGGAAAGGTGCCCCTAAAGCACATAATAGTGGGAAAAGATAAAGCAGGGTGACTCATAACACCACCACAAATACAAATAAGGATACGGGGAAGTGGTGTGAATTTCATAATAGCCCCACTCACAACACAAACGAGTTTCAGGACAAACAATCGCTAGTGGCCAAACTGAAGGCACCCAAATCAGATGCATGTTCTGATCCTAAGCTAGAACTAGACAAGAGAGATGACAAAGGGAAGAAGATAATTGATGCAGACCCTAGTGCCATTTTTTCCACCACCAAGCTCTAGAGGGAGGATCCTGAGGATGCAAAGGAGGGGGAGTGCCTCTTCCATTCATAGATGTGGGTGAAGGGTTCTCCATTGCAATTTCTTGTCAATATCGGAAGCCAAAAGAACCTCATTTCAGCAGAGGTCGTGAATCAGCTCAGCCTACTGACCTTATCACACCTGCAGCCATATGCCATCGAGTGGCTTCACCTAGGGAGAGATCTCTGCATTTTCCAACAGTGTCACCTTCCATACAACATCCAACGATTCACGGATGAGGTATTGTGTGATGTTGCTCCTCTTGATGTAGTTTTTGTATTATTGGGCCAACCATACTTGTGGAGGCGATATGATGTGTATGAGTCTAGGCCTCATGCTGCTATTATTACTTTGGGAAGTAAATTGTACAGGATACCGAAGGTAGTACCGCCTCCTTCCATCTCCTTGACTATTGCAAAACAATGTAGTAAGATTTTTTCCCAAACTAGGAAATTTATTTTCCTTACAACTCGCTCAGAGGGAAAGAAGAATATTGTGGCCACAACCTCGAAATAGGGCTCCCTTGCATTGCTGCAGCATATGAAAAAAGTCATGGAGGAATACAAGGACATTTTCTCCTTACCCACAGAGGTTCCTCTACACTAACAGGACAAGAACTCCATTGATCAGACCCCCGGCGCATTGCCGCATGATGTTTCCATACCTCATGTGACTACACAGACAGAATCCACACATGTATTGTTTGAGGCAACTAAATTTATTGAATGTAACCAACACGTCTGCCAACACGTCCACGACATCCTGTACAAATCCAATACCAAGTTCAACAAAAATTTCCTCACATGGAGGAACTTAATGCAATGGGGACCATTGCTTCCTAAGGAGGGAGGAATTATCCAAGTGGATATTGGTGTCCACCCTCCTATTCCATTTGGACCCACACCATCTGTTCTTTTAGTTTTTCAGTTTCAGTACAACTTACTATTTTTAGCATTTTTTTGCGTTATGAACTTCTGGAGCTGTTTTGAGGCCCTAATGATCCAGGTGGATATTTATGGCCACCTGCCCATTCCATTTGAACCCCCACCACCGGTTCTTTCAATTTTTCAGTTTCAACACAACTTACTATTTTTAGCATTTTTTTGGGTCCTGAATTTCCAGAGCCATTTTGATGCCCTAAACGAAATTTTTTGGGAAAACCAAGAGAAACATGGGTCTTAGACCAATTTTTATCACTCAAAATATGTAGTCCTCAAATATATATTTCTAACGAGGTATTGAGCACATCAAACAGAGATCGTATGGCAAAGTTACGTCCTTGGGAAGATTGATGTACCAATTTACCCAAAGGGGGCCCACAATTTTGCTGCTTCATCTCCTAAGGTTAGGTTTTGGCATGTTTAAAGTTCTCTATTGTTTCTCAACAATAAATTGGCCTTCGAGCCTCATTGTAACACAGTTTAGAGGCCTGCAGCCACCACATCTCTTCTCAGAGATAAGCTACCATCGCCCTAGCTAGTTTATTTCCATTCTGTTTGTAAGCATATTTCAGTTCTTTGATATTAATGAAATGAAGTGTTATTTCCATTGCATCTTTGTATTTATGGTTATATGTTTATTCTATTGCGTTCTTTCATAAATCTAGATTAGAAAGAGAAATACCTAAAAAAAAACCCTAAATTCCTTCTCCAATGAAACAAATCTCTGCATCCATTGTTCCAATAAAAATAACCCAAAATTCCATTGTATCAAATGTTATACGATTATTTGATCTGAGTAGTTATTACCTGCAACAAGGTCAACTTTGGTATGAATCCTATGTGTCTACAACTTTGACTGAACCGTCGACTAGAGTGGAAAATTTTGAAGGCTCAGTGAGAATGTTGCTACACTTGAAACAAAATAAAATCATGTCAATAATTGGATGAGTGAGGCTTCCAGGGTATGTGAGAGTGCATGTAATAAAACTTAAGTAAATAAATAGAAGAAAAACATAACACTAAACAACCATATGGGGGAACAATACTAGGTTAATGATAGGCAACTCCAGAGCAATAATTCAATCACCATGGTTGTAGAGGCTCCTTGGTGGAAAGAACATAAATAATGAAACCATGCCTGGTGTCAGAGTAGGGGGAAGTTACATCAAATGACCCTTTTCATTATGGACTGTAGATACCAAACCTAATCACCGTGAAACATGGATATGAAATCTTGTCAATTCCAACGTTTTCCATGCCACTTGGAATAGGATTAGGACATATCCATAACAATTGAACGACCAATGGAATCAGATTTAGGTTATTATTATTTATACTGAGTACAATAATTACCAACCTATGGAATACAATTATAAACATTTTGTATGTGCCATAGGAACCATGCAAAACCAATAATTTATAAATAAAACTTTTATCGCAAGTATCAACTAAAGTTTACAAGTGTATATTTCAAGTAATGAAAGAGGCCAACAATAATTTGAGGTTAATTGTTAATTAATGTGCAATTAAAAAAAAATAGTATGAAAAGGGAGGTAATGTTACAAATGGTATCAGAGCCATAGGTTGCTATACTATGGCCTTATGATCCCAACTATAGTTAAAGCATTTTATCAGAGGAGGAATAAGAAAGAACCTTTCCGCGTGAAACAACTACACTGCTACAATGGGTACATTTGCAATAATTTTTCTCTTGGGTTTTCTTCTTATGTGAGTGTTCTCTCATTATCGTCTTTGTGCACATGCCAAATTTGAACATTGGAAGCTTCTAGCTATTCATAGCTCTTGACTTTTTACATTGGTTAATTCTTTTCAATATTGTTTATTTTGGATTGATATTTAAAAAAAAATTATATCTATGAATATACAATACTATGGTACGAGTTCCTCTATTCTAATTTTTTGATTTACAAGAAAATAAATTACGTGTTATGAAGGTTCGACCATACTAAGTATGTGAGGGGAACCTCGATTGAAGCCATGGCATACAAATTTTAATATGTCCATAGGAAAATTTGAAACTATGTCACACTGAGTCAGGTTCCCAAAATTTTTAACAGTTTTTCAGTATGAATCAACTTTGAAAGTACTGAAAATTACCTAGTGGTCACATGTCTTGTACTTTGATGTACATAAATGAATCTTTGTAAAGGGATTCGTTTGAAACTCAACAATTTTACCTAGGAACACATTTTAAACTATGGAAATATTACCCTTCATTGTTGGTCTTGTCATGAATATGGCACAAAGCCTACTAGTTCCCTCTCCATAGCCCAATTGCTAAAGAATAAGGGACTAGAATCATAATTTTCTTGTTATAGAAATTGAAAAAAAAATCATATACAAGTTAAAATTCATGGATTTGACAAGAGATGAAAGATATTTGGTTGAATCATTGAACAAGGAAATTGGTGCAACTTAAATGTATATATAAATCATATTAGTAGGAGATCACATGGGGCATATGTGATCTAAGTAAGAACAATGAATAATAACTATAAAAGCTTGATGGGAGGAATAATGGTTCAACACAACTGGCATATCATATCGTGTACCCTACGTGTCATAACTAAATATGAATATCCTCAATATTTTTCTATGTTTTTATAATCTTGTCTATGGTACTCAGGTGCATCAAACATCAAAATGTCACATTACTTAATGAATTTTGAATGTTTCCAACTAGTGGTTGGAAAGAGATTAATAAGGAACCATTAACAATGCCTCATTGAAACATGTCACGATGTTATTTTCATCCACAAAATCTTGAACTCGAGGTGATATAAGCAGTTAGATCCAAAAATGTCTTCCCTTGGGGAGAAGGCACTTACTATTAAAGGTAGGACGAGGAAGAATTATGCCACTGTCAATTTTTTTCCCCATTCTGGAGCAATCGATCAAGGCCATCAAAGAGGATCCTTATAATCTGCTACATGTTGTAGATATGGGGAAGTCTCATGTAGGATTTTACAAGGGAGTCATTAAGGTTCATCATAGGGGACAAGTTTGATATGACACATCAATTCTTAATTTCTTTTCCTTGTTTCTCTATGGAAGGAGGAATGGCCTCTTGTGAAATAACTCTCTTTCTTTATTTAACTTACTTTTAGACTAGCTTAGAGACACTCTAGGTAATTTTTTTCATCATATGTTGATTTTCCTAGTTTGGTCAATCTATTTTAGCCATAGCTAGACATTATTATAAGGTATTTCATTATTACTTAATAAGAAATATAATCAATCTTTAGTCCCATAGTTTATTGCACAAAAAGAGACAAGGTATTCCTTCATATCTACATCCATTCCAATAGACCTTGGAAAGCCTTATGTCCTAAGGCATGGATTCTTAGCTTTGCTTCCAAGTATTAAATTCTTAGTACAAGTTATATTTCTTGTTGAATTCCATATTCAACCCCAAGGGATAAACTTAGGATATAATCAATGTAGCCTCTTTCACGCTTAACTTCGTTCATAGTTACTAAAGGTAAAATTTGATCTATCTAATCAAATAACAAATTCCAATTCACATGATGTCAAGTGTATTTAAGGGTTAAGTTCTTTAAGTGGGGTACTAACGACCAAATTTAGGCTAATGAAGCTATCCAAGTGAATTGGAGAAGTTCTTGTACATATCATCCATGAAATTATGATTAATATCTTGATGAAGATGAAAGGTTTTAACTTTCAAGGAAAATATGTTAAGAGATATTATATTCATAGAAAGACCATTATACACATCTTATGTGTTTCAATAGGTTCAACACCTTAGAATAGCAAGTTCCTAGATATGGTAATGTGACTTGCCTGACATATATATTTACCATGCATTATTAAGGTGCAGATGCAAAATGATCTGGATACTAATGTTGAGTAGGCTTCTAACTATGCCTCAACAATATTTGGCTTTTGTTTATGTATTTTGGGAATCATACCTTGTATGACTTAATTGCTTTGTGAATTTTCTGAACATACCTAGAAGTCTATATTTTCCTATTACTCTCTTACAAGGTGTCATCACAACTATGATAATCTCATGTGTCAATATTTGGGAACTCAAGTGGTAGTGTTGAAGGATCTATGAAGGCTTTCTAGGATACTATCTGGCTATGTCATATTTAAATTTTTTCTGAGGGAAATTATTGGTGATTAGTGTCATCATCCAATTGTATGGCTAAACACGCATAAGATGACTGTAATCATTACATTTTTCTTGTTAATTTGAACATGGGAGTAGTGAGGTGGCTCTTTATGGAATTTTCCATGATTTTGCTGAGGAGGTGGACAACATATTTTACCATTTTATATGTTACCTTGAATGGGGAAATAGATATGTGGTTTTGAAATATTATGAGATTCGGTAACAACAATTAGAAAATTATAAGAAACACAAAATGTGTTGTAAAACAAACATGGCAGTTTGGCTTAGAGATCTATGGCTCACATGATTCTAGGTTCCCTGTAGCTCCAAAACCATGGTCACCAAAATGATAGAGAACTATACATTACATTAACTGGGGTTTTAGGAGAATGATTTATAGATTCCCCAGTGTATCGTGGGTGGCCTCTCAGGTTGGCAACTTTTGTCCTGGGAAACTGCCTGAAAAATGTTTGTAGGGATATTTACAACCCTAGTGTGATACTCATTCATTCTACATCAGTATGATTCCAAAACCAACAGATAATTAAACATAAAATTTTAGGTTGGTATGTAGTGAGAAGGCTATTTTTAGGCCTGTCTAGCCCGTTAGGGAGGGATCTTGTAGGATTTCCTTTGATGCATTCTACCTCCTCCAATTACTTTTCATGGATTGAATTATATTATTGATCCATGTGTGCTTATATAATATTTACCCCTTTTTTTAGAAGCTTCAAGGTATATTTTGAATGGGTGACATTCATGATTAGGCTCCATAATTTGCATGGTGATTTTTCAGGGTGAGGCACTAGAGAAGATAGACTACCCACATTTGAAGTCATTTTGTGTAGGGTCATGAAGCCAAACTACAAATCAGTTGCATGGGCAGGGGAGGGGGGTTATTCCCTTCAAGAAAATAAACAACATGAAATGTATAATTATAGGCAACATGATCAGGCTTCCCAAAATAATAACACATTCATTTATTGTTTGTGCTAGCCTTTCCTTCCTTTCTTGTGGAAAATTATAGTGAATAAGTTCTTCTCTATGTGTGTTCCTTAGCCAGAGAAAAACCAAAATCAGTATTCCTTTGACCATGGATGAGTTTGTGGAGTTACTAGATTCATGAGTAGAGTTGGAAGACAAATTGAGAGCTCTAGAAAAAAATACAAAGGCACATTGATTTGTATTTATTGAACTACGTATAGTGTTTTCATTCAAGCCCATGTTGTTATTATTGTTCTCTGAATATAGGAAGTTGTCAAAGCACAAGGTACGAGCCACATTGAGCTTAGACTTATGAACATTGTAAGTCCTTTTAGGCCTGGTTGGGCTATGTGATGGATAATGACCAACATTGTCCTCAAATATCACCATTTATTTATGATACTTCTTGGGCACAAAGATGAGTTCCTATGAAACAAAAGCTAATGGTTCAAGAGTACTCTACTCTAGGTTCTTGGCATCACTCTCGGGATTCTCTCCAAACCTTTTCATTCCACTAAATTCCCTCATCATAATAGAAATTTCCAAAATCACTCTTCCTTGTTGCATTATGTTGTTCCTGTGAGTGTATGCCAGTAGCTTCTACAATGAGAATACCTCTAGGGTTGCTTCTCTACGAGTAATAAAAGATTGTGTGTGGTTGGGGTGTGAAATTTTAGGATCTCTGTCTACTCACCAGTACCAAAAACACACTGCAAAACTCATTTCCACGATTAGCAAACTCAAACTATGAAATTGACAAAACAGGTAGAAAACTAATGAGGAAAGAGAGAGCAGAAGGCTGAAAGCTGAAGGGACCCAATTGATAAGCTGTTATTAGTGGGATATGCTTCTTTTATTGATTTTCCATCATGATTAGTGTCCTTCCTTTTACAATATAAGTGAATAAATCTCCACCAATTTGAAAAATTAAGTTGATGGTGAATGCTTTATAGTTAGATTCATAGTCTAATATTCATAAAAACTATGCATAAGTAAACAAAACTAGTGTATTACCTTAAGAAAGGATTAGATTTGAGTGAATTACACATGAATTTATTACATTTTTTGTCTTCACAAATAAAAAAAACTTCACAAGGTCTGCACACTAGACACTAAGGGATATTCAACAATACTAGGGATGCTCCAAAATTCTTAAGTCATCAATGATCTTTCAATAATACTTAAAAAATATTTCAAAGAGGTCTACAAGGTTTTCAATGATTGCTCCAAATATGATGCCCACCAAACAAATCAAAAAAGATAAGCTCCACAAACCACTGTCCTCAATAAATCTTCCCTCCAAAATTCAAAGAGTCTTCAACAATGCTTGGTGATGTGTCAAGAAAACTCCAAACTATAATTAATGATGCCTCAAGGTGTCTTCAATGAGTTTTCAAATTTTTCACTGTTCAATAATTCAATTTTCTCCAAAAATATTAAGTGCTTCCATGTCCAATCTTCTTCAAATTTTAGGTCTCCACCATTGACTGCACATGCCTAAATGATGCCTCCACAGAATATTCTAGGTGCTAGACTGTATGTAAGTGTTATTCTTATAGCCTTATGAATCCATCACACGTTATCATAAAATATTAGAAAACTGTCATAACATGTTCAAGTCACTGTTTGCATATGCTGCAAACAAGCTTGTTAGATCATAGATCTGGAGCTTCTCACCAATTAACTATTCACACTCTTCAAAGTGTAACAGCTATATTTGATACAAGCTCCATAGATTTATTGTTTCATCAATCCTACACTGCTGTATTACCACAGAAATACCCTTCGAGATCCCAAATAATGGTTTTATGGTTAGCTTGTCTGACAATAGGAATAGGTGACTTAGAGCTTCATATCGATTCTTTTATGGTGAAAAGTTGTGTATCTAGAATATCTTTTCTATCATTTTATATATTTTGTTGTTGTTTCTTCAAGCTCCACTTGTTAGCTCTATAATTAAACTTTCCAAGAACTCTTCAGAATCATTACACTGTTCCTAGTACTTTGAACATAAGGGAAGTGAGGTGGCTCTTTATGGAATTTTCCATGATTTGGTTGAGGAGGTGGACAACATCTTTTACCATTTTATATGTCACCTTGAATGGGGAAATAGATCTGTGGCTTTGAAATATTATGAGATCTAGTAACGACTCTTAGAAAATTAGAAGAAAATAAAAATGTGTTGTAAAACAGACATGGCAGTTTTTCTTAGGGATATATGTCTCACATGGATGATAGGTTCCCTGTAGCTCCAAAATCATGGTCACGAAAACAACATAGAACTATACACTACATTAACTAGGCTTTTAGGAGAATGATTTATAGATTCCCCAGGGTATCCTGGGTGGCCTCTCATGTTGGAAGATTTTGTCCTCGGCAACTGCATGCAAAATGTTTGTAGGGATATTTAGAACCCTAATGTGATACTCTTGCATTATACATCAGTATGACTCCAAAACCAACAGATAATTAAACATTAAATTTGGGGTTGGTATGTAGTGAGAAGGCTTTTTGTAGGCCTATTTGGCCTGTTAGGGAGGGCTCATGTAGCCTTGCCATTGATGCATTCCGCCTCCAATTTTTTTTCATGGTCTGAATTATCTTATTGATCCATGTGTGATTATATAAGATTTCCCCCCTTTTGTTAGTATCTTCAAGGTATATTCTGGATGGGTCACATTCATGATTAGCGTCCATAATTCGCATGGTGAGCTTTCAGGGTTCGACACTAAAGAGGATAGACTACCTAGATTTGAAGTCATTTTGTGTAGGGTCATGAAGCCAAAGTATAAAAAAACTGTGTGGGAAGGGGATGGGGGTTATTCCCTTCAAGAAAATCAGTATCATGAATTGTAAAATTCTAGGCAACATGAATTGGATTCCCACAATAATAAAATGTTCATTTATTGTTTGTGCTAGCATTTCCTTCCTTCCTTACTGAAAAGTGTAGTGAAGAAGGTATTCTGTGTGTGTGTGCCTTAGCCAGAGAAAAACCATAATCAGTCTTCCTTTGACCATGGATGAGTTCGTGGAGTAAGTAGATTCATGAGAAAATTTGGAAGAAAAATTGGGAGTTTCAACAAAAAATAAAAAGACAGATTGATTTGTATTTGTTGAACTATGTATAGTGTTGGCATTTAGGCCCATGTTGTTATTCTTGTCCTCTTAATATAGGAAGTTGTGAAATCACAAGGTGCAAGCCACACTGAGCTTAGACTTATGGAAATTGTAAGTCCTTTTAGGCCTAGTTGGGCTATGAGATGGATCATGACCACCATTGTCCTAAATATCATTATTTCTTTATGAGACTTCTTGGGCACAAAGATGAGCTCTTCTAAACCAAAAGCTAATGGTTTAAGAGTAATCTGCTCTAGGTTCTTGGCATCACTCTAGGGATTCTCTACAAACCTTTTAATTCCACTCAATTCCCTCATCATAATAGAAATTTCCAAAATCACTCTTCCTTGTTGCACTATGTTATTCTTGTGAGTGTATGCCAGCAGCTTCTACAATGAGAAGACCTCCAGGGATGCTTCTATGTGAATATTACATGTTTGCGTGTGGTTGGGGTATGCGATTTTAGGATCTTTGTTTTCTCACTTATGCCGAAAACACTCTGCCAAACCCATTTCCACGATTAGAAAACTCAAACTATGTAGTTGTCAAAACGAGCAGAAAAGTAATGAGGAAAGAGAGAAAATAAGGTTGAAAGATGAAGGGACCCAATTGATAATTTGTTATCAGTGGGATCTACTGTTTTGATTTATTTTTCATCGTGATTAGTGTCCGCCCTTGTAAAATATAAGTGAATAAATCTCCACCAATTTACAAAATTAAGTTGATGCTTTAAGAGCTAGGAATCCTTTGATGCTTTCTGTTGACACCTAATCCTAAGGGATTGAGTGAGATTGTATATTATTGTAATTTAGTGAATAAGGAAGGATAAGAGACATTGGGAAGTGAATTCCAATAGCCTCACCTCCATGTATAAGTACACACACAATCTCCATCTAATTCATATTCGGTTTTGTGGAGTTACCTCCTAGTCTGAAATGGTATTAGAGCTAGTCCCATTTTTGGAATTCCTGCCTTTGGTGTAACTCCCTCATGTTCTGCATTTTTGCAGATTGTTACTGTGTATTCAATTTTCTGTTTTACTGCTCCTACCATTCTACAATTTTAGAAAATTCTTATTTTTTTTACTGCAAATTCTACCACATTTTTACTGTAAAAATAATTTTTACAGTTCTCTACACATTTAATTTTAATGTGAAAAATTATTATTTTTTCTCTCAACTCACAACCATCTCACATCCCTCCACTCTTCTCACACTCCTCGGCCCTCCCTCATGCTCATGCTCACATCCCTTCCCCACCCGCTCCCTCACAGTCGCTCTCGACCCCTCGGCTCCATATCCCTGCTTTCTCACAACACCCATACCCCTCACCCACTCTCCCCATCCCCATTCTCCACTACACCCTAGCCCTCTCTCCCCATCACTGCTCTCACCCATCCCTCCTCGACTACTCTCCCCATCCCCGCTCACATCTGCCCTCCGCACCCACTCTCCCCCACCCCCTCACCTTCACTCCCTCTCTGCTCACGCCTGCCATCCCCACCCGCTCCCCCCATCCCCCTCACCCTCTCTCCCCATTCCCCCTCCCCTCTCATGGTCACTCGACCCTCCCCACCTGCTCACAAAAACTCACCCCTCCCAACCCCCCATCCCCACCCGCCCCTCCCAACCCACCGTCCCCACCCAATCATTCCTCCCCCTCCCCTCGACGTTTTTATTTATTTGGCCATAACAACATTATGATTTTTTGACACAGTTTTGCCTCCCACAGTAATCACCTTTCCCAGAAAACACCTTGCCTAGAAAACATCTCCCCCAAAAAATACCTCTGTTTTTTCCCAAATATTTTTTTTACAAAAAAAATAAAAATAAAAAAATTACAGAATTGAAACCAGAATTGAGTTTTTACCGTGACAGCAAAGTATTTTTTTTTCTTCAAAAGAA
The DNA here is from genome assembly GCA_034641835.2 of Pinus albicaulis. NCBI lineage: Eukaryota > Viridiplantae > Streptophyta > Pinopsida > Pinales > Pinaceae > Pinus > Pinus albicaulis. Next base: position 936,510,264 of record CM076572.1, on the reverse strand, counting down.
TACATTCTCTTATATATTGTAGGATTTGTTCTCTCCGGCAAGGAGAAGTATCCTGAATGGTCTCAGAAAATCAAGCACACTCTCATTTTTAATGAGTTGTGGAGAGAAATTTGTGAAGGAGAAGCAGACCTTCCACCAGCAAAGCCCACTTCAAATAAGGAGATCGTCATTTGGGAAAAAAAGAACTGCAAGGCCTATGCCTTGATTGTAGCTTCCGTAAATGAAGAGGTGAGTCACCATATTACACCATTTCTAATTCCTATGAATACTTGAGCAAGCTAAAAGAACTATACGACTCACATTCAGAACTTGAAATTGCTCAATTAATGATTAAGCTGTTCAGTCTTGAATTGAAAAATGATAACCCTCTTGCTTTAGCTTTAGAAGTAAGATCTATCATGCATGACATTAAGAACACTGGTGTAGAATTTGATATACCTCTCACAACATATGTTAAGGCATTGTATCCCACTTACTCTAATTATCTTGAGTCCTTGCAAGCAAGTGGAAACCTCATGAAAATCACCTTTGATTCCCTTGAGAAAAATTTGGCAGAAAGAGAGAAGGTTGTTGGAAAGATGACAACCCTTGTCTTTTGAAGAGGCTGTATGCTTTGCATATAGAGAGAAGAGTCATGCTTAAGATTCTTCTAGAGGAAGAGGTGGCCGAAGAGGAAGAGGAAGAATAATTTTCAGAGGAAGGGGGGGCAGACAAACTCAAACTGAAAAATCTGATCTTCATTATGTACGCTACAATAAAGACTGGCATGATGCATCTACATATAAGTTGCCTTGCGATAAAATTCAGCAGCAAAGAAATCAAGAAAAAGGTAAAACTCATGATAGAGACAAAGGTAAAGCACCTGAATCTGCTCATTATGTTGTAGCACATTGTAACAATGGAGTAACTGAAGACGTGTTTGATGTTTCATTTACTTCTTGGAGAAATGATTGGTTGCTAGATTTAGGAGAAACATGTCACATGAAATTTAGAAAAGATACTCAAACTGAAAAATCTGATCTTCATTATGTACGCTACAATAAATACTGGCATGATGCATCTACATATAAGTTGCCTTGCGATAAAATTCAGTAGCAAAGAAATCAAGAAAAAGGTAAAACTCATGATAGAGACAAAGTTAAAGCACCTAAATCTGCTCATTATGTTGTAGCACATTGTAACAATGGAGTAACTGAAGACGTGTTTGATGTTTCATTTAATTCTTGGAGAAATGATTGGTTGCTAGATTCAGGAGCAACATGTCACATGAAATTTAGAAAAGATTTTTTTGAAGAATTTATTGAAAAAGCTGATGGAGCAGTATACTTCACAGATAAATCCAAACTCAAGCCATTAGGGCTTGGCACAATTAGGCTTAAGTTGCCTGGTCTTCCAGATCATCTTCTACATGAGGTTCTATACCTCCCTGAGTTGAGGAGAAACTTGCAATCTTTGGTCCACATCCACTAGCAAGGACACTCCATTCACATGTTTGATGGAAAGCTTGAGGTCAAAAAAGCATCAGATCACTCACATGTCATGGAGGGAATAGAAAAAGGAAGACTCTTGAAGGTGCAAGGTTCCTCTTCTCATGCAAAAAATTTTGCATTCAGTTCACATCATGATGAAGGTACATTCCCATCAAGTCTTTTATGGCATGCTATATTTGGACACTTAAACTATGAAAACCTTCGATTTTTGAAGAAAAATGGTGTTAATGGATTGCCTACAATTCCTAGGAAACTTAAGCAATGCGATGCTTGTATTCTAGGAAAGCATAGAAAACAACCATTTCATGATTCACATTCTAGAGCACATAGAAAACTTGAGCTTATTCATTCAGATTTATGTGGCCCTATTCCTGTTGCTTCTGCAAATGGAAATAAATATATGATGACATTTATTGATGATTACACCAGAATGTGTTGGGTTTACTTATTGAAGAACAAATCTGATGCTTTTCAAACATTCAAGAATTTTCATGCATGGATTGAAAATGATGCAAAAAATCATATTGGCTCTTTGCGTACTGATAATGAAAAGAATAAACTTCAAAAAAATTTGAAAATTATCTTCATCAAAATGGGATCAAACATCAAACAACTATGCCCTATAATCCCCAACAGAACGATGTAGCTGAAATAGTGAACATGACAATTTTAAATATGGTTCACTCCATGATGTTTTTTAAGAATGTAAAATTGATATTTTGGGCTGATGCAGTTCTATGTGCTGTATACATAAATAATAAGTGTCCTTCAAATTCAATCAAAAACAAAAATTATGAAATGTGGCATGGTCACGTTCCTTTGGTAAAGCATTTCAGGGTCTTTGGTTCAACCTGTTATGCTTTGATACCCAAGGTACAAAGGAATAAACTTGGTGCTAGAAGTCAAAAATGTATCTTCTTGGGGTATTCCAATACCTCCAAAGGATATCATCTCTATGATGAAGTCAATAAGAAGTTTGTAATAGAAAGAGATGTCATATTCCTTGAATCTTCCAAGACTGACAATGTTGTTGAGCGGCAACTTTATTGCCTGGATAGATTCACACATGCAAAGTATTTTCAAGAATTTGATAAATAGATTCCACATCTTGAAGGGGGGATTCCTATACTGAATCAATCTGTTGGGTGTGGAGCCTGATTATCTTGTTTACTTTGTATCACAACATTGGACCCCTGTACCTTAAATGGGCCGCCTGTAAATTAATCGATGCCGTGGGGGGTCTAGGGGGGAGGGGGGCGGTAGCGACTTTATGGAGCCCCCCCTTGCGGGGGGGGTTTCGGGGGCAGCGCCCCTAAAGCTAAAAAAAGATGTAAATTTGCCTTGTAAAAGTATAGTAATTTCTAGTCAATCTGGGCCATTCATTAGGAAAATGATCTGATGGTAGTAGTTATGTTTAGTTTAGGGTTTTTTGCCCTAAAAGGCAACCCCTCACTTTTATGAGGGTATTGTATTGCGGCTGTGTATTGTGTGTGTATTATCTCAGTGGGAAACAGATAGGGAAACTCTGAGAGAGAACAGAGGATATTACAGTGGATCTGCTGTAGGTTTTGTCTCTTCATTCTGCTGGATAATAGAAAGGAAGGACTGGCTGTTCGTGGTGGACATAGCCCAAACTGGGTGAACCACATATATCTATGTCTCTCTGGTTTTATGTGTTTTGTGTGCTTGTATTTTCCGCATATTTTATGTGTTGCATTGCTATGTAATATATATAATTTTCTAACAACTGGTATCAGAGCTGAAGGTATATTTGGCTGATAAACTCGCAGGAAAGAAGGGTTCCTGGTTCGAGTTGGAGCAATGGCAGAAGATGGTAAGTTTAGGGTCGAGAAATTTAATGGCCAAAAATTCCCGCTGTGAAAGATGCAGATGGAAGATTATTTGTATCAGAAAGATCTGTACCTACCATTGAGCAGAAAAACAAAGAATCCAATGGCCATGACAGATGCGGAATGGAACATTCTTGATAGAAAAGAACTCAGAACAGTATGGTTATGCCTTGCGGCATCAGTCGCCTTCAATATTTCAAAGGAAACAACAACCGAGGGTTTGATGCAGACGTTGGCGAAACTATATGAAAAACCCTCAGCCTCAAACAAGGTATTTCTTATGAAATGACTATTTAATATGAAGATGTCAGAAGGTGGATATGTTGCAGACCATTTAAATGATTTTAATACAATTACCAGTCAGTTAAGTTTTGTAGGGGTAAACTTTGATGATGAAGTTAGAGCTCTTTTATTCTTGTGCTCATTGCTAGAGAGTTGTAATGGTTTAGTAATGGCCATTAGTAACTCTGTCTTTGGATCTAGTACTTTAAAGTTTGATGATGTTGTCGGTGCTATCCTTAGCGAGGAAATGCGATGGAAAAGCTCCGGTGAGACATCGAGTAATTCTTTGAGTGCAAAGTCTAAGGGAGGAAGAATGGAAAGAGGAAAGAGCTCGGGATATCACAATAGGTCAAGGAAAGGGAGATCCAAGTCCAGATCGGGGATAGTGTGCTGGAAATGCGGAAAGAAAGGACACCTAAAGAAAGACTGTAGATCTCGGAAGGGAAAAGAAGGAAACACACAACAAGAAAAAAATCATGAAGCAAATGTGACAGGTGATGTGTTACAAGATTCTTTGATTATTTATTTCGAAAATGTTACTGATTCTTGGGTTGTAGATTTAGGGCCTTCATTCCATGCCACACCTGATAAGAAATATTTTCATGACTATGTTCAAGGAGATTTTGGACAAGTTCATTTGGGTGATGATAAACCCTATAAAATTGTTGGAATGGGTCAGGTTCTTGTAAAACAACAGAATGGAAACAAATGGATATTAAAGGAGGTAAGGCATGTTCCAGATCTAAAGAAAAATTTGATTTCAATAGGGCAGTTAGGCGGTGAAGGTTGTGTTACAACTTTCACAGATAAAGATTGGAAGGTCACCAAAGGAGCCCTGGTAATAGCAAAAGGAAAAAAGGTTGGTACATTGTATTTATGCAATGGTATTTCTAACTCTGTTAATGCTTTAACTTCCAAAGGAGCAGATGCAGCATTATGGCATCATAAGCTCAGAAACATGAGTGATAAGGGGATGAAGATTCTTCACTCAAGAAATTTGTTGCCAGGTTTGAAGAAAGTTGATTTGGATTTCTGTGAAAATTTCATTTATGGAAAACAAAAGAGAGTCAGATTTCTCAGAGTTGGGAAAGAAAAGAAGAGCGAAAAATTGGAGCTTGTGCATACATATGTATGGGGACCTGCTCAGGTATCATTTCTCACTGGCTCTCGCTATTATGTTACGTTTATTGATGATGCAACTAGAAAAACTTGGATTTATTGTATTCAAAATAAATATGATGTATTTGATACTTTCAAGAAATGGAAAGCTTTGGTTGAGATTGAGACAGGAAAGAAGTTGAAGTGTCTTAGATCAGACAATGGAGGTGAATATTGCAGCAAAGAGTTTGATAGGTACTTTTCAGAGCATGGAATTTGTAGAGAGAAGACAGTTCTAAGAACACCACAAGAAAATGGTGTGTTAGAAAGGATGAACAAAACAATCACGGAGCGTGCAAGGTGCATGAGATTGCATGCAGGATTGCCTTTAAAATTTTGGGCAGATGCTGTAGATACTGCTATTTATCTAATAAACAGAGGGCCTTCAAGTTCCTTGGATGGTGGTATTCCAGAGGAAGCATGGATAGGTAAACTACTCTTTTTTAAAGCCTTTTGGTTGTGAGGCCTTTGTCCATATTAATAAAGAAAATAGAACAAAGCTTGAGGAAAAATCAAAGAAATGTACCTTTATTGGATATGGTGTTAATGATTTTGGTTATCGCTTATATGATTATGAAAATAAAAAAATCTTTAGGAGCAAAGATGTAATATTCAATGAAAAGGTCTTGTATAAGAATCAGTTGTAGGAAAAGAAACAGGAAAAAGAAAGAAAGGAATACACAGTTCTTGATGAGATAATTGAAAAAGTAAAGGTGTCTAAAAATAATAATAATCAACAACCACAGTAGCAACAACCACCACAACAACAACAGGCACCTCAAACACCTGAAAATGGTGTTAGAAGATCTAATAGGATAAGTAGACCCCCTGAACGATACTCTCCTTCATTATATTATTTATTGTTGACTGATTCTGGTGAACCCAAATGCTATGAAGAAGCAATGTAGGTTGAAAGCAGGAAGAAGTGGGAGCTAGCCATGGAAGAAGAGATGGACTCCTTAATTCATAACCAGACTTGGGACTTAGTCAGGTTGCCTGTAGGTAAAACTACATTGCAGAATAAATGGGTTTACAGGCTGAAGGAAGGAGATGGAGGAAAATAGAGGTACAAAGCTAGACTTGTGGTGAAGGGGTTTGCACAGAAAAAAGGTATTGATTTTGATGAAATATTTTCTCCTGTTGTTAAGATGACTTCAATTAGAACTATCTTAAGTCTTGTATCAGTGGAAGATTTACATCTTGAACAATTAGATGTAAAGACAACATTTCTCCATGGAGATTTGGAGGAAGAGATATACATGCAGCAACCAGAAGGATATGAGGTCAAAGGGAAAGAAAAATTGGTGTGCATGTTAAAGAAGAGCTTGTATGGCTTAAAACAGGCTCCAAGGTAGTGGTATCTAAAATTTGACAAGTTTATGTCTAAACAAGGTTATACTAGATGTCACTCTGATCATTGTGTTTATCTGAAAAAGAAAAATTATGGCAGCTATATTATACTATTATTGTATGTAGATGACATGCTTGTTGCAGGGTCTAACATGTAGGAAATAAATGTGCTCAAACAAAAATTGGCAAATTCATTTGCAATGAAGGATTTGGGAGTTGCAAAACGGATCCTTGGTATGAGAATAACCAGAGATAGGAAAAATAAAAATTTAACACTATCTCAGAATGAGTACATACAAAAGGTGTTGAAAAGATTTAATATGCACAATGCAAAACCAGTTAGTACACCTTTTCCTAGCCATTTCAAACTTATTAAGGAGATGTGCCCAAAGACCCAAGAAGACATGGATTATATGTCTAAAGTTCCATATGCATCAGCAGTTGGAAGCTTAATGTATGCAATGGTTTGCACAAGGCCTAATATTGCACATGTAGTGGGAGTTGTAAGCAGGTACATGAATAATCCAAGAAAAGAACATTGGATGGTAGTAAAATGGATTCTCAGATATTTGAGAGGTACCAAAAATCAAGCATTATGTTTTGGTGGTACAAACATTGCTCTACAGGGATATGTTGATGCAAATATGGCAGGTGATAGAGATAATAGGAGGAGCACTACACGATATGTATTTACTGTAGGTGGAACAGCTGTCAGTTGGGTTTCAAAAATCCAAAGTGTTGTTGCACTTTCAACAACAGAAGCAGAGTATGTTGCTACTACAGAGGCTAGTAAATAAATGATTTGGTTACAAAGGTTTATGGATGAATTGGGTAAGAAGCATGATATGGGCATGCTATACAGTGATAGCCAAAGTGCCATTCATCTTGCAAAGAACTCAGCATTTCATTCCAGGACTAAACACATACATCTCAAGTACCATTTCATATGGTCAGTATTGGAAGATGGAGAGTTGAAGCTGGAAAAGATACACACTAGCCAGAATCCTGCAGATATGCTAACAAAAGTTGTAACCAGGGAGAAACTGAGAATGTGCTCAGTTTCAATTGGTCTTCAAGGATGATGATGAAGATGAGAAACAACTAGGTCCAAAGACGAGTCATTGTCCAGCAAATGAAGCAGCGGTGGAGTTGCTATAATCAGTCTCCAAGTGGGAGATTGTTGGGTGTGGAGCCTGATTATCTTGTTTACTTTGTATCATAGAATTGGACCCTTGTACCTTAAATGGGGCAGCAACGCTGCCCATAAATTAATCGCTGCCGTGGGGGGTCCAAGGGGGGGGGGGGGGGCGGCAACGCCCCCGAAGGTAAAAACACATGTAAAATTTCCTTGTAAACGTATAGTAATTTCAAGTCAATCTATGCCGTTCATTAGGCAAATGATCTGATGGTAGAAGTTATGTTTAGTTTAGGGTTTTTTTCCCTAGAAGGAAACCCCTCGCTTTTATGAGGGTATTGTATTGCGGCTGTGTATTGTGTGTGTATTCTCTGAGCGGGAAACATATAGGGAGACTGTGAGAGATAACAAAGGATATTACAATGGATCTGCTGTAGGTTTTGTCTCTTCATTCTGCTGGATAATAGAATGGAAGGACTGGCTGTTCGGGGTGAACGTAGCCCAAACTGGGTGAACCACGTATATCTGTGTCTCTCTGGTTTTATGTGTTTTGTGTGCTTATATTTTCTGCATATTTTATGTGTTGCATTTCTCTATAATATATATAATTTTCTAACACAATCTATGGAATCATTTCCTGAAGCACTCTCTACCCCACATGAAGAACCAACCACGGATGACACCTTGAACGATGTGATTGAGAAAACTGAGAGATTGAATCTTGATTCAATTCCAACTTAGTCAAATGAGCAGCCTGGGCCATCTCAGAAAGGTCCCCCCAAATGGCTGACAAAGACACTAGAAAACATTTGCCCCGATGAGGTTGGAAAGAGAGGAATAAGAAGTTCCACTAGACAAAATGAAGGTGATGTAGATAATTCTGATTCACCTGTTGATATGGATATTTATTATAACTGTGAATTTAGTTTCTCTATAGATCATGAACAAAATTCCTTTAAAGAAGCCGCTTCTCATGTCGAATGGAATGAAGCGATGCAAAAGAAGTATGATGCCTTGATAAAGAATGGCACTTGGAAGCTGATTGATCCTCCTTTGGGAACCAAACAAATTGGTTGTAAGTGGGTCTACAAGAGCAAGTATAAAGCAGATGGCTCACTTGACAAGCACAAAGCGAGGCTTGTGGAAAAAGGTTTTACATAGAAAGAAGGGGTCGATTATGAAGAAATTTTTTCTCCCACAACAAAATGGGCCACCATCCGGACACTCTTTACCCTAGTAGCTCAGAAGGGATGGAAATTCCATCAGATGGATGTAAAAACCACCTTTTTGAATGGAGATCTAAAGGAGAAAGTTTTTATGTCCCAATCAGAAGGATTTGTTGTGAAGGGCCAAGAAAACAAAGTATGCAAGCTTATAAAATCCTTGTATGACCTCAAGCAAGCATCGTGAGCTTGGTATGAGAAATTAACTGAGCATCTTCTGAAACTTGACATCAAACATTATGATCTCAATGATGCAACTTTGTTTGTTAAGAAAGTTGGAAAAATAGTTGTATATCTTGTGGTGTATGTAGATGATCTTTTGATGACAGGGAACAATGAGATTTATATTGCATCCATAAAGAAAGAATTGAAGAAAGGTTTTGAAATGACTGATTTGGGTTATGTTCATTACTATCTGGGTATTGAAGTAAATCAATGTCCTAAATTTATATTTCTTTCTCAAAATAAGTACATTGGAGATATTTTGAACAAGTTTGGCATGGATGAATGTAATCCCTTAACCACTCCAATGGAACAAAAATTGAAGCTCACATCCATTGAAGGGAAGGAATTCAAGGATGCAACGAAGTACAAACAACTTGTAGGAAGTCTTATCTACCTAACTACCACCAGACCAGACATCTCATTTGCTGTTGGAATCCTCTCTAGGTTTATGCAAAAACCATGTGAAGGATATTGGTCTGTTGAAAAAAGAGTTCTAAAGTACTTGAAGGGGACTCAAGACTTTGGACTCAAATATACTCAACCTGATCAGATACTCTGATTCGGACTTTGATGGGGACAAGGAAACTAGGGTGTCTACTTCAGGTTATACCATGAGTCTTGGATCAGGAGTTGTCTCATGGAGATCACGCAAACAATTAGTTCCAACAGATTCCACAACCGAGGTAGAATATGTGCTAGTAGCTTAAGTAATAAAGGAAATTGCGGGGCTTAGGAAAATCCTAGAATATTTTCAGATGAAACAGATGCATTCAACACCAATCATGATCGACAACATTTCTACAATAAAGTTGGCCAAGAACCCGAAGTTCCATGATCGAACAAAGCACATCAATACAAAATACCATCTGATTCAACATCATGTTGAGGCCAAAACCATCCATCTACATCATTGTTCCACAAATGAGCACACTGGAGACATCTTCACCAAATCACTTGGAAGAGAAAATTTTGAAAAGTTCAGAATGATGCTTGGACTCACCAACATCCCTTTAGATTAAAGGGGGGAATGTTGACACCTAATCCTAAGGGATTGGGTGAGATTGTATATTATTGTAATTTAGCAAATAAGGAAGGCCAAGAGACATTGGGAAGTAAATCCCAATAACCTCACCTCCATGTATAAGTACACACAATCTCTATCTAATTCATATTCGGTTTTACAGAGTTACCTCATGGTCTGACACTTTCACACATAAAGAGGAAGTATTCAATATTTTAGTGGTTGTTTCTCGCATATATACGACATTTGAAATTTCTGTGTGTTTCTTCTATTTGTGTGTCATATTTTCTCTGTGAATAGTTGAAAAAATAAATATCGATGTAATTTTCTACTCTAGACGACAAAGCTGACATAGCTGGAACATAGTATAAGCTACACAGGTAAAAAATTAGCACTCCTCATTGCAAGAAAAATTCTTTCCACCACTCCAAGCCTCTCACCGAACATCATGAACTCCCCATTTTCCAAAGGCTTGGTCAAGAATTTGCAACCAATGCATGTATATGAAATGCCATGAAGAACCACTTATACACCTTGTCTTTGATGAAATGATTTTTTATCTCAATATTTACTTGAATCCATCACAAAACATTGAATTTTCAAATATTTTGAGACAAAATTGATTGTTATAGGTGTTGGAAACATAATAATTTTAGGTTATGTGAATTTGGAACATTCACTTGAGTGGAAGGCGAAAAGCCTCAGGTGAAATCCAATAGTCTTATAAGTCCAAGAAACTTCATTTGGAATATGAAACCAAGCATCACACAAATTGTATTAGTGTGTATCATATAAATGAAAAAATGGTCTTGAATTCATCTAATATTGTCTATTTTTTGAGTGAATTTAACATGGCATCAGAGAAAGTCCTCGGATCTGCCTCACTGTATATCTGCCAAAATTTTCACATTAGACCTTTCTGCTCAGTCATAACTCTTGTATGCCTATTGTAGCTGCTTTGCGGAGTACCATATGTCTCGAGCCTATTAGTGCATAGGTTTTCTCTGAAATTTTTGTGTGTTTCTTCTATTTGTGCATCATATTTTCTCTAAAAATAGTTGAAAAAATAAATATTGTTGTTATTTTCTACTCTAGAAGAGGAAGCTGACATAACTGGATCATAGTGAGCTACACAGGTAAAAAATTAGCACTCATTGCAAGAAAATCTCTTTCCACCACTCCAGCCTTCTCACTAAACATCTTGAGCTACCAATTTTCCAAAGTCTTGGTCAAGATATTTGCAACCAAATGATGTATATGAACTACCATGAAGAACCATTTATACACCTTTTCTTTGATGGAATGATGTCTGATCTCAATATTTTCTCGAATCCATCACAAAACATCAGATTCTCAAATATTTCGATACAAAATTGATTGTTATAGGTGTTGGAAACATAATCCTTTTAGGTTATGTGAATTTGGCACATTCACTTGAGTTGAAGGAAAAAAGCCTCAGGTGAAATCCAACAATATTATAAGTCCAAAAGACCTCATTTAGAATATGAAACCAAGAATCATAAAAATTGTACTAGTGTGTATCATATAAATGAGAAAATCATTTTGCATTCATCTAATGTTGTGCATTTTTGTGAGTGAATTTAACATGGCATCAAAGAAGGTCCTCAGATCTTCCTCACTACAAATATGCTAGTCTTTTCACATCAGACCTTTTTTCCCAGTCATAACTATTGTCTACCTATTACAACTGCTCTATGGAGTGCTTGCAACCTCAATGCATATATGTCCCAAGTCTATTAGTGCATCATATTTTATCTGAAATTTCTGTGAATTTCTTCTATTTTTGCATCATATTTTCTCTGCAAATAGTTGAAAAAATAAATATTGTTGTCATTGTCTACTATAGTAGAGGAAGCTGACATAGCTAGAACATATTCTAAGCTACATAGGTAAAAAATTGGCACTCCTCATTGCAACAAAATCTCTTTCCACCACTCCAAGCCTCTCACTGAACATCTTGAACTCCCCATTTTCCAAAGGCTTTGTCAAGATATTTGCAACCAACCGATGTATATGAACTACCATGAAGAACCATTTCTACACCTTGTCTTTGATGGAATGATTTATGATCTCAATATTTTCTTGAATCCATAACTAAACATAGGATTTTCAAATATTTTGATACAAAATTGATTTTTATAGGCGTTGGAAACATAATCCTTTTAGGTTATGTGAATTTGGCACATTCACTTGAGTGGAAGGTGAAAAGCCTCACGTGAAAGCCAATAGTCTTATAAGTCCAAGAGACCTCATTTGAATACTAAACCAACCATCATACAAATTGTATTAGTGTGTATCATATAAATGAGAAAGGCATCTTGCATTCATATAATGTTGTCTATTTTTGTGAGTGAATTTAACATGGCATCAAAGTAGGTCCTCTGATTCGCCTCACTGCATATCTTCTAGTATTTTCACATCATACCTTTCCACTCAGTCATAACTCTTGTATGCCTATTGCAGCTGGTCTATGGAGCAGCACTAACCCCAACACATATATGTCCTTAGACTATTAATTCATTAAATTTTCTTTGAAATTTCTGTGCATTCTATTTTTGCATCATATTTTCTTTGCAAATAGTTGAAAAAAATAAATATTGTCGTTATTGTCTACTCTAGAAGAGGAATCTGACATAGTTGGAACATAGTCTAAGCTACACAGGTAAAAAATTAGCACTCATTGCAAGAAAATATCTTTCCACCACTCTGAGCCTCTCACTGAACATCTTGAACTCCCCATTTGCCAAAGGCTTAGTCAAGATATTTGCAACCAATTGCTGTATATGAACTACCATGAAGAACCATTTCTACACCTTGTCTTTGATGGAATGATGTCTGATCTCAATATTTTCTTGAATCCAACACTAAACATCAGATTCTTAAATATTTTGATACAAAATTGATTTTTATAGGTGTTGGAAACATAATCCTTTTAGGTTATGTGAATTTGGCACAGTAACTTCAGTGGAAGGTGAAAAGGCTCAAGTGAAATCCAACAATATCATAAGTCCAAGAGACCTCATTTGGAATACGAAACCAAGAATTATACACATTTTTTAGTGCGTATCATATAAATGAGAAAACTATCTTGCATTCATCTAATGTTGTCCATTTTTGTGAGTGAATTTAACACGGCATCAGAGCAGGTCCTCAGATTTTCCTCACTGCATATCTTCCAGTCTTTTCACATCAGACCTTTCTGCCAAGTCATAACTCCTGTCTGCCTATTTCAGCTACTCTGTGGAGCACCAGAAACATCAACGCATATATGTCCTGAGCCTATTAGTGCATCAGATTTTCTCTGAAATTTTTGTGTGTTTCTTCTATTTGTGCTTCTCATTTTCCCTGTAAATAGTTGAAAAAATAAATATTGTTGCCATTTTCTACTCTAGAAGAGGAAGTTGACACAGATGGAACATAGTCTAAGCTATACAGGTAAAAAATTAACACTCTTCATTGCAAGAAAATCTCTTTCCACCACTCCAAGCTTCTCACTGAACATATTTAACTCCCCATTTTCCAAAGGCTTGGTTAAGATATTTGCAACCAACTAATGTATATTGACTTCCATGAAGAACCATTTCTACACCTTTTCTTTGATGGAATGATGTCTGATCTCAATATTTTCTTGAATCCATTACGAAACATCAGGTTCTCAAATATTTTGATACAACATTGATTGTTATAGGTGTTGAAAACATAATCCTTATACGTTATGTGAATTTGGAGGTTTCACTTGAGTGGAAGGAAAAAAGGCTCAGGTGAAAGACAACAGTCTAATAAGCCCAAGAGACCTCATTTAGAATATCAAACCAAGTGTGATGAAAATTGTATTAGTGTGTATCATATAAATAAGAAAATAATCTTGCATTCATCTAATGTTGTCTATTTTTGTGAGTGAATTTAACATAGCATCAGGGCAGCTCCTCCGATCTACCTCACTGAATATCTGCAACGCCAATGCATATATGTCCTGAGCCTATTATTCCATCAGATTTTCTCTAAAATTTCTGTGTGTTTCTTCAATTTGTGCATCAAATTTTCTATGCAAATAGTTGAAAAAATAAATATTGTTGTTATTGTCTACTCTAGAAGAGGAATTTGACATAGCTGGAACATAGTCTAAGCAACACAGGTAAAATATTAACACTCCTCATTTCAAGAAAATCCCTTTCCACCACTCCAAGCCTCTCATTGAACATCTTGAACTCCTCATTTTCCAAAGGCTTAGTCAAGATATTTGCAACCAACTAATGTATATGAACTGTCATCAAGAACCATTTCTACACCTTGTCTTTGATGGAATGATTTCTAATCTCAATATTTGCTTGAATCCATCACTAAACATTGGATTCTCAAATATTTTGATACAAAATTGATTGTTATAGGTGTTTGAAACATAATCCTTTTAGGTTATTTGAATTTGGCACATCCACTTGAGTGGAAGGTGAAAAGCTTCATGTGAAAGCCAACCATCTTATAAGTCCAAGAGTCCTCATTTGGAATACGAAACCAAGCATCATAAAAATTGTATTAGTGTGTATCATATAAAGGAGAAAAGAATCTTGCATTCATTTAATGTTGTCTATTTTTGTGAGTGAATTTAACATGGCGTTAGATCAGGTCCTCAAATCTGCCACACTGCATATTTGCCAATATTTTCACATCATACCTTTCTTCTCAATCATAAATCTTGTTTTATTATTGCAGCTTCTCTGTGGAGAACCAAAAACCCCAACACATATATGTCCTTAGCCTATTAGTGCATCATATTTTCTCTGAAATTTCTGCGTGTTTCTTCTATTTTTGCATAATATTTTCTCTCCAAAGAGTTGAAAAAATAAATATTGCCATCATTGTCTACTCTAGAAAAGGAAGCTGACATAGTTGGAACATAGTCTAAGCTACACAGGTAAAAAATTAGCACTCATTGCAAGAAAATATCTTTCCACCACGCCAAGCCTCTCACTGAAAATCTTGAACTCCTCATTTGCCAAAGGCTTGGTCAATATATTTGCAACCAACTGATGTATATGAACTACCATGAAGAACCATTTCTACACCTTGCCTTTGATGGAATGATGTTTGATCTCAATATTTGCTTGAATCCATCATTGAACATCGAATTCTCAAATATTTTGATACAACATTGATTGTTATAGGTGTTGGAAACATAATCCCTTTAGGTTATGTCAATTTGGCACATTCACTTGAGTGGAAGGCGAAAAGCCTCAGGTGAAAGCCAACAGTCTTATAAGTCCAAGAGACCTCATTTGGAATACAAAACAAAGTGTTATACAAATTTTATTAGTGTGTATCATATAAATGAGAAAATAATCTTGCATTCATCTAACGTTTCTTATTTTTGTAAGTGAGTTTAACATGGCATCAGAGAAGGTCCTTGAATCTACCTCACTACTATCTTCCCATATTTTCACATTAAACCTTTCTATTGAGTCATAACTCATGTCTGCCTATTGCATCTGCTTTGTGGAGCACCAACAACCCCAACGCATATATGTCCTGAGCCTATTAGTAACCAATGCCACTTTAGTTGCTAATAATACGCTATATGATTTAGCGGGAACTGATACAATAAAATTGATGAGATAGCTATTAGTATTTGACTGAACTATGTTGTTTGAAAATTCTAGTGCACTCGAAAGAAGAAAATTTAGTGCTAAAAAAAGCCTGCATGAAGGTATATTTGACCGTTTCTCAAGACATTTGATGATTTGAGAGCTAGGAATCGCACAAAAAGAGGAAGTATTCAAGATTTTAGTGGTTGTTTCTCACATTTATACAGTATTTGAAATTTTCTGTTTATTTCTTCTATTTGTGCATCAGGTTTTCTCTGTATCTCCTTGATTTCCACTATTCATGGCCGCCATTTCTTGGTGCTATGGATAACACTCCTTGTACCGTGCATTCAAAAATACTTATTCTACCAATTTCAGGCTATGAAATTCAAGTCCATCCTTTTGTTCAAACCTTGTGCTTCTTTAGATTCTCGATCTCAGCTACCTGGATAAGAACTTGTGACTGCAGGCGTTTCCTATTTAAAATAATTTAAAGCATACTTTTGACAAATGCTCAGTGAAAAATGGTGTGTCCAAATCTAAGTTCTCCACACTTTGAAGCTCTACACACAAGCTAGAAGGATTCAAGCAGCTAGATATGTCAGAATGGATTGTTATTTGGGCTTCATTTGATCTTTTCTACATGGCAGAATTAAGTTGTTGAATGAGCGAATTAATTTCTTCATACATGGAATTAAATTATGATATCTTAGCTTGTAGCTGCTCTTGAAGTACTCTGTTATCAATAACTCTGATCTCAAGTTCAAAAAGGCTTTACATTTGACTGAGTTGTAATTTTTGAGATGGTTAGTGATATTTCCAATATATTATTTGTGTTTGGAAAATAATCAATTGAACCAACTTTGTGTCTTTCAAGAACCTGCATTTGTCGTTATTTTCCAGGAACTCATTCTCATTCTGATTTTACATCTGGGCTTCAAGTTGTAAACAATCTGGAATGTTGGCAACCTACTCAGAAAGCCATTTCAAGGAGCTTGTACAAAGTGAAACTTCCCCAGCCAACATCTTCACTTGTTCTCTAAGTAGATCCACTTGGTCGGCCATTGTTGTCTCTGTTGGAGGTTAACTCCATCCACAAACATTTGCACTAAATATATCTCTAGCCTGTGTTCTTTTTGTAAAGGCTTCGATAATTGGTGCCACATCATCAACCTTGAGACAGGCAGACATTCTTTGTCTAGTATTTAGTATCTATTGCAGAATCTTCCTATAATGATGAAGGGGCGCAAGATACAGATGATGAAGCTGGAGGGATTTTGTTATCAATATTCAATATTTTCCTTTGTACCATCATTTTCTCACTTCCGTAGTTTGAAACAATTGAGCATGCCATGTTTTTTGTTCTTCTTTCTCCAGCCATGACTACAGTTTAACTTGGCCATGATATTTCAACACTAATTAATGAATTAATTAATATATTTTTCACAAGTTAAAATTAGGAAAGAAATCATAATAATCACTTACTCCTCTTTAGCAAGCACCTAAAGAGGCAATTTTCATCTTTTTAAAGCTACAAATATCAACATAAATCTTAGCTTTGTTTGATTTTGGATTGAATGAAATATCATGATTGTTATTTGTGGCTTGGATGACGATAATATAGGGGAAGAGTTAGGTGAATTTTTGGTCCATGGATGGGTTTCCATGTGATATTCTAGGCCTTATATTTGGAATCTTTGTCCTTGCCATTCTGAAGATATATTTTGGGTTGAGATGAGATTTATTTGGGTACCTACCTTAACATCATGATGCTTTTGTGTACAATATATTAGTCACAGCTGGTCCACTTTATTGGATGCCTTTGCAACTCATTTTCATGGGATATTTTAGTGGTGTAGATGCTAATCTATAGTGCCACTTTGATTATTGTTATAGATAAGATTTGGGCACTCTCTTTGAATTCTCTTCTGACATTTATCTTATGTTCATCCTTGCTTGAAGAGTGCACTGCCACATGTGGTATTTTAGCTTGTTTCTATAACAAAAAAACCACCAAGAATGATTTCACAAAATCTGTATCTTTTCTTGAAGACAGTTGTGCCTTGCATAGTAAGAAAATACACAGTTTCAAAGATTGAATCCTACCAGTACTCTTTATAAGGAAGACTACATTAGAATTCCTTAATGTGGTTCCTGTTTTTTTTCTTTTTTTTCTTTCATGATGAGTAGCACTTCTACTTGAAACAAAAAATGTGTAATCAATGTCACAAAACTTGAGAATGTGCATCTAGTTCAGTGCTCCAGGAGATTATATTTCAGTGTTTTGTATGAAAGATAAAAAAATATGGAGAATGAGAGAACTATATTTCAGGTGGATGTTTGATATTTTTGTGGGAGTAAAACAGTATTGTCTTGGGAAGAAGATACTGGGATATCTATGGAAGTGTTGCCCTCATCATTTAGAGAAAAAGTGCTCTTATTTTGGAATGAAAGTGCCACTGGATCATAAAGAAGATATTCCTTTATTGGTTTTATTATAAGCAACACTTTAAGTTCCATTTGAAAGGAAAAGTATGGAATCAATGTTACAAACCTTGATAATGTGCAAACAATTAAGGTCTTCAAGATATTTAATAAGATAGCCTTCCCAGTATGCACTGAGATCCTCTCTCTCATTTTATGTTTCCTTAATCTTTTCTTTAAAACAAAAAACTCCCCAAGATAAGGAAACACTCATCCTTCTAAGTGCTAATATCCCAATATCATGCAAAACATGCTTGCACAAAGTTCCTGATCTAGTGAGTGTTATGTTTGTCTCTTTGAAAATGGTATAGGGAAATTATGCCACATTGAAAAGTTGTCTTACGACATATAATGTCTACATTTTTGCTGGTTGAAATCATGACATGGCCTACATTATGTAAATATTATATTCCTTTATTCTTTGAGACTTCCCCACATTTACAACAACTAGTAATATTTCAACATACAAAGCCTAAAGTTTCACCTTTCAACCTTGACTTAGGCCTTGTCTTGATTGGAGGTCCTCGGAAAACATAAAAAATTATACTAAAATCCTTATTTGGGTTGAATGGAGTGCTTGTGGCATTCTGATTTGACCCATAAAAAGATACATCCCTGAATCCACCCTTAGAGAGAATTAGTTTTGCATCTTTATACTTCTTTGAGAGGAGAAACACCTCCAAGAATGATTCACACACTAATTGAATAAAATTTTCTTCAATGGACCATTGATGCTACGTGATTCCAAAGTAGAGTGTTTCTCATAATAAAAAACAAAAACATGCACTACATTTGATCTTCACTAGGAAGGAAAAATGAGAGCTTTAGCAAAAAATACAAAGTCACATTGATTTGTATTTTTTTGAAATATGTACATTGTTGGCATTCATTCCCATGTTGTAAATCTTGTCCTATGAATCTAGGAAGTTGTCAAAGCACAAGGTATGATCCACATTGAGCTTAGAATTATGGACATTGATAGTCCTTTTAGGCCAGGTTGGGCTATGTGATGGATCATGACCACCATTTTCCTCAAATATCACCATTTATTTATGAGACTTCTTGGGCATAAAGATGAGTTCCTATAAACCAAAAGAAAATGGGTCAAGGTTACTCTGCTCTAGATTCTTGGCATCACTCTAGGGATTCTCTACATGCCTTTTCATTCCACTCGATTCCCTCATCATAATAGAAATTTCCAAAATCACTCTTCCTTGTTGCACTATGTTGTTCTTGTGAGTGTATGCTAGTATATTCTGTAATGAGAAGACCTCTAGGGTGGCTTCTCTGCGAATAATATAGGATTGCGTGTGGTAGGATCTTTGTCTACTCACCGGTGCCAAAACCACTCTGCCAAACCCATTTCCACGATTAGCAAAATCAAACTATGTAATTGTCAAAATGGATATAAAAGTAATGAGGAAAGAGAGAGAATAAGGTTGAAAGCTCAAAGGACCCAACTGATAAGCTATTATCAGTGGGATCTACTGATTTGATTAATTTTCCATCTTGATTAGTGTCCTTCCTTGTACAATATAAGTGAATAAAGCTCCACCTATTTGCAAAATTAAGCTGGTGGATGAATGATTGATAGTTTGATTCATAGTCTAATGCGCATAAACACTATGCATAAGTAAAAAAAATTAATGTATTACCTTAAGCAAGGATTGGATTCGACTAAAGGATTGGATTCAAGTGACTTATACATGCATTTATTACATTTCTAGTGTAACTGTAAAAAATTTTGTAGCCTTGGTGAACCCTTTACATGTCTTAGGGACATGGGGATCCAATATCTAGGAAGTGTTATTAGATTTACAAAACTTTATTTGTCAACCGTGATCATAGAACAACTGATAAACTTATTCAACAAGCATATGATACTAGTCACAGCTGGTGCACTTTATTGGATGCCTTTGCAACTTCTTTTCATGGGCTATTTTAGTGGTGTAGATGTTGATCTAAGTTGCAACTTTTATTGTTGGTATAGATTAGATTTCGGAACTCTCTTTGAATGCTTTTCTGACATTTATCTTATGTTCATTCTTGCTTTAAGAGGGCACTGCCATAGGTGGTACTTTAGCTTGTTTCTATACCTAAAAAACCACCAAGAATGATTTCATGAAATCTATACTTTTTCTTGAAGACAATTGTGCCTTGCATATGATACTAGTTTGTAGCCTAATTGATGAAATAGATGCAAAAATTGATGCCCATTGTTGTTCCTTGAGAAATAATTCCTTGCTGTGTACAGGAATCCGTGCTCAAGACATTAAAGATTATGTCACAAAATATATATATCTGTCTCTGTTTATTAAACCTTCAAATATTAATAATATATTTCCCAAATATAAAATCTTTATAAGTTCTGCAATGCCATGTTCCCTTTATATTGAAGTGAGCGAATGAAAGATGAAAAGAAAAGGATTTTAATTTTCCATGCTGCTTAAAATAGAAACTACCGTCATAAAATCCTGAAGAAGTGAATAAAAAATAAGCTAAAATAGAGGAGCGCCCATTAAGGATGTTTAACTCTTAGATATATAAATATCAAGAGACCTGCAGCTCTAATCACTCTACTTTATTCACAGATATGGAAATGAAATGGAAACTAAGAAAACTCTCCAACACAGATGGAATAATGGAAACTTGCAAAATTTTTTTCATTCATTCAATATTGTTTAGTACAGAATTAGCTTTCAAGGTCCAAAACTCGGAACCTTCTTTCTTCTTCAAAATGTCTTTAAATACAATCTGAACCAAAATGGTTTCCAGTTATAAAACTGATTCCAACTAACTCTAACTGTTTAACTACTTTCTGTAGTAGAGGTACATGCCTCGGAAAAATTCTATTACATTTACATGACTTCATTTAAAACATAATAAAAGATGATAACTCCTAATCTAAGGGAACTGATGTTCTTGAAATAGTGGCTGACTCAATGACTATTTGTGGCTGAACGGCTACTTGTGGCTATTTGGCTGGAAATCCCTTTTCAGTGTCAATAGAAAATTTCTTGCATTCTTTCCAGAGTTTATCTTGAGTTATCGGAGCGTTCTTATAACGATGATATTCCAGTGTAAAGGCAACAAATTGACTGTGAGTAATATTACTTGTGAACAATGTCTTCACCATCCATATCAGAAGGAAATGCCTTTGTAAGAAATTGAATACTGTTTCTCCCTTCAATATCTGTGTCTTCTCATGCCGGCCATCTGCTATGCTTTTTGCAAATATCAATTGATCCTCATAAAATTTCCAGGACATAATCTCCCCTCTCTCCGTCCAGCATGAGGGAAAACCTGTTCTCGTCAACTTGTCAAACGAAATATCAAATTTCTTAATTATCTCCTTAATTCCCTGTAACCGTTTCTCTGAGAATTTTAGAAGGTCATTTTTGATGATCATTTTATTTACCTCTTCAGCATAGAAGTACCTATCCTGTATCCCCATATCTCTCAACTCTTCATCTGTCTTGGCATTAATAAAATTCATGAATTTTTTGGCCCAATTCGATCTTTTAATAGCGGCCTTCTTCTCCGATAATAGCTCCTTTTCATGATCTGAAATAATATTTTTCTCTCTGGCAATTATATTCTTGGAATCCCATTTTGACTACATTTATGAAATGATCTCGTTCCAGATGAGATCCTTAGCTTTGATGAGGGAAATATTTCCCTTTAATTTCTCCTTGAGTTCTTTGATTTCATCCTCAGCTTTTTGTAGCTTCTGCTCGTTCTCATTTGCTTTTCCTTCCCATCCTTGCATCATCTTGATAACTGTGGCCAATTCAGACTGGGCTTGTTTACAATCTCTCTCCGTCATCTTTAATTCTGTGTTTAGCTGAACAACCTGGGCTTGAGGATCAGCTCCACCTGCAGAAAAATCAAAAGTACAAGTATGGTTCTGGATTTGATTCTGTAAGGTTATAGCAGTCTGCTTTACCTTAGTGAGTTCCTCGTCCTTCTTCATCAGCTGCTGACGCAATTCCTCTTTCTCATTTTCGACCTCATCTACTTCGGCTGCCAATGAGTGCTCTGTAGCCGGCAATTTCAACTTTTTCCTTAATGATGATATTTCTGCTTCTGCACTTTTCATCAGCTTCTGAACTGCGGCTTTATCATTTGGATCCACGCCAATTTTCATAATAATCTTCTTCAGCTCTTCATTATGAGTTTTTAATGCCCTGGCGTTTGATTTCTCCATTTTGCATTGTTTAATGACCTTTTCCAGCATGTTTTCAGTCTTGACTGTTGTAGCATTGGTCTTACTCAAATCGTTTACAATCAGCTGACCAGTCTGCATGTGAAGATTCATTTTGTCCCACAAGGGGATTTTTTTAACATCCATGACAATATTTACCTCCTTAAAGCTGCCTGAAGGTCCAAGGGACATTCCTGTCGGATGTGACAGAGCCATCTTAAACTGATCTTTCTCCAAATCCATCACAGTCAGCAATCTGGTTTGGTCAGCAGGTATATTGTGCTCTGCTTGTGCTTCTATATTAGCCTTTATCCTTTGGTTCCTTTCCTCAATCTGTGTGAACACTTGCTTCATGGAGGAAGCCTTTTCCAAGTGAAGTTCCTGTCTATTAGGAGATGAAGGGAAATCTTGTTCTTCATTTACCTGGAGAGTAAAACCAGGTGAATTGGAGGAATGGTATTCTACTAGTTTAGTCCTTTTTTCCTCTCGGGGCTCCTCATCATCGATATCAATAACAACCTCCCTACCTCTTTTGCTCATTCTTTCCAAAATTGCAGGTGTTTGAATACTGGTCTTTGATGAACTTGACCCTCCTGGATTAGCCAATTTCTCTAAATCAGGTTTACTCACATGTGTAAAAGCAGCATACCCGTTCTCAACCCTTCTCTGAGAAATTATCCCATGTGGATCATAGGGCCATTTCTCTCCCAACAACAACTGCGTTCCTTCCAATATTTTTGATACCTCTTCAAAAGCTTGTCTTGTATTGACAACAAAAGGGCCTACACTCATAGGCAACTTGTACATCAATCCTTTCTTCATGGGCAGAAAATGAACTTGATCTACATTAAGACTTTTCCTTATAAATTCCAAAGCAAAAAGTCTCATGGGAACAAAGGTTGGGAGCCTATAGGGCTCAATACTAACTCTATACAGTCTTATCTCAGAGTAATCTTCAAAAATAAACCAATCTCCAAACTTACAATTGGGTCCTAACTGTAAGAACTCCTGGGCCTTTGGCAGAAAGCATGGAGGAAGAGTTCCATTCAGAATTTTATAAGCAGTAGTCATGAAATGGTCAGCAAATTCAAACAGCCTGGCTTCGTTCTCTTCTTTCCTAACCATATCGGTCCAAAACAAAACTGACTGCTTATTTTTATTACTATCCATTATATTTAAACCAACACTCATGAACTCTTCAACATTCTGATATAAAAATAAGTAGACTACCAATGATGGAAATATGAAAAAACCTGTTAGGGGGAAGGCGATCAATTGGGAGTTTACTACTTCTTGCCAAAAAGACGGGATGTCTAGCACCACACCTGGTTTCATCATCAGAGTGAACATTCCCAAGACTGCTTTATCAATTTCGTGATCATCATCTCTTCCCAAAATTTCTGTAATGCAGCTAAGAACTGGCCTATACTGAACATTGAATGCCTCCAAACTGAACTTCCCTGCTTCAAATTGAGTTTTTCCTGGACTTGGTATCAAAAACGACATGCAGCGATTAAACTCCTCATTTGAAAGTTCCTCGAAATACCGAACCAACGAATCTTCGGAAAACTGCAATGGAGACTCATCTTCTGGAAAACATAATGCTTGACGCATTAATTGTGTTGAAACCTGCAGGATATTTCCCCCCTGAGAATTCATAACAAAACACTTGCCAGGGTACATGGACGCAACTAACCAAGAAATGAATTCGGGGAAGAAATGAGTTTTTGGAATACAAGCAGACAACACACCCGAACTTTTCATGGTAGAGAACACAGGGGACTTGTCAGTGTTCAGGGTTACTTGGTAATGCAGGAGAGGATGGTTGACAGATGACGCGGTATCACAAACATCTTTCTCGCTATCTAGGAGGGGACTGAGACTTGATGAACCAGACAGTGATGTTCGCTTGGCCATGGCTGACAGGAATTCGAAAGCAATTCGCGAGGCAATGAGTAATGTAAAGGTGGCAAGACGGGGTTAAACAGGGTAAACCGACACAAATAAATCAAAACGGAATGGGAGAATCCTTTTATAGGCTACGGAAACCATAATAAATGCAGGAGTGACGCGGAGAAACAGTTGGCAGTGGACGACAGCTGTCTTCCATCTCGGCTGATGACGTCATGTGGGGGGTCTGTGAGTACGGCGGAGAAGTTCTATCCATACCCCCCATAATTAACCAGAACTGTTGATCACCAGATTTCAAATATCTGACCAGTCAACTGCGGGGGGTCGGGATTTGATAACTGACGGGCTAGTTTACCCCCCGCAATAGCATATCTGCGAGCTTCTCTGTGTGTTTGCGACTTCCGCTCAGGAAGTTGCTCGAGCTTTAACCTTAATATATATATATATATATATATATATATATCAACCTAAAGTTGACGCCCGATTCATGTATATAAATAAAAATGGAAATACATGCATTCCTCTCTTTTTTATGCTAAAGTATTAAAACTTCATACTATAGCATATTTTCGAATTCTTATTTTTATTTTTTTATTTTTTTCATTTTTAAATTTCAAAATGAAATATAAAAAGGATATGTAGAAAATGATCCACAACACCCATCATAGGAATATTGTTGGTAATATAATTAAGCTCTAGGCATATACTACAAACACATAATTTATATGAACATAACATTATTAAATGAGAATACCAAACCAGAAACAAAGTTGCAAGTGAACTTAACCGCAGATGATTGAAAAAGTGGCATTGAATGGGAATAAGTCAAAGTGTATACACACAATTTAGGTGTTGGCATACATAATGGTGAGTTGACCTATCAAAATGTAGTGCAACCACCTTGTAAATGTAATCTGGGATATATCATGTAGCATTTTTTTAAAGGAAAACCCTATAGCGAGATGATTTCAAGGTGGATTTTTAATAGAGGATATAGAATTTTAAATAAATTTGATATCTTAGGGGTTGTAGATAAAATCAGATAAATTTATGAAGTCTAACTAATGACAACAAATCAGTCAAAGTGCAATAATGCTAAGAGAGAAATACATAAAAATAGTACAATCATGTTTAAACTTGCAAGTGCTATGGTATGCTTGGAAATATGTGAGCTATGATAAGAGGGAGGATGTTGTTTCACCCAAGGGGAGCTGATCAACATCCCATGATGCTCTCACACATTAAAATCCTAGGAAAATAATTGATAAGAAAAATCAGGGATAACAATCATTAAAATCCTTGGTAAAAATCATCGAAGTTCATTGGATTGACTTGGGCATGATTCAAAAACGTTCTTAGGATATGAACATAATCTTAGTTTAGTTGTGATGTAAAATATAATTACACATAGAGAGATAGGTTAAGGAGGAATTTCTATTTAATCATCAGTGGCGAAGAAATAATAATGGTTTTATCCTATTGGATTTAAATATTTTGAGTAGAAATCATGGGTATATTGCATTTCATAACTTCTCGATTCTTAACAAGATTATAGGTCTTGTAATATAAATGCAGACATGAAGGAAAATGGAATTTTCACTATTGCAATGGACAGTGACTCTCATCAAAACAATTTCTCTGTTGTAATTTCATTGCCTAGAATGTGAGTCAGAGTGAAAGTTCATTAGTTCACATGACCTTTGTTTTGGCGCAATATAATTCATTTCCTTGTTTTGATGGAAAAAATGGGAAAGATTGTAACCTGGCTAGCACATTTTTCAAAAAAACATGTTCTTCTATTTTTGTTAAAGCACTAGAATGATGATATAAAAGGCTGGTTGTTTTATTGATATAAGGTTACAAGTTGATTAATGATAACTTAATTTATTTATTTTGACAAGAATTATTTTATTTTAGTAAAGAGAATAAAAAATACAACACCTGAGAAATCCCGTAAATGTTGTGTAACCAATTGCAAAAATAGAAGAAAAGAGATATCAACACCTTAGAAATAAGCCACTTTGAGGGGGAAACCTCCAATACATTACATAAATGAACAATTCTTGGATGATACAAATGACAAAACCTCCTTTCTATATATAGGATTCCATGGGGCCACAATGTAATCCTAGCCAACCTAACAATAATAATGTAAGGGCACAATAATAACAATATGGGGGTTAGACTAACATAATAAGGGACTACACCATTAATATAGGGGCTTAACATGCCCCTCTCCTTCAAACAAATGTTGTCCTTAACGCTTGATTATTTCTTGATGCTTCTGTATAAAATTCTCATCGTCCCATGTGGAATCTTCTACAGGAAAGTTCTTCCACTTGCTGAGATAATTTGAAATTGATTGTACTTATCGAGTTCTTGTTTCTGTGACTGCTTCAGAACTTCTTTTGATGTGATATTGATCTTCCGGTTGTTTTATTTGATTTTGCACCAAAGTTAGGTTATCCTTTGAGAGTTGGAGAACTTGTTGTTGATGCTCATTGTGATGTTCCACTATTTTATCATCCATAATAGATTTTATTTGATCCTTCAAACCATCCAAATTAGCCTCCATTTTTTCTTTTAAACCATCTATATCATCTTCGGTTGCTCTTCGTAAGATCGAAATTTGTAGCACTTGGTACCGTAATTTTGATATCTCATATTGCAATTCTTCCTCCTCATGCGTCATAGTATAGCTTTCTAAGGGCTTAATGGGTATGGAATTATTTTTTGGAGGCATAATAGAACCCATTACTGACAAAAATTCTTCAATTTGTCCTTGGAATCAATTCAACTTGATTTTTCAAACAAGACTTATGCAATTCGGAAAAAACAATACACACATTTTTCTTGCTTTTGAGGAGCTTGATATTGAAATTGGATTATCTATGTGATTGTGGCCCTTCAATATTTGAAATTAAGCAATGAATTAGCCCTCTGAATTTTCTTTCGAATGCCATAGGTTTGACCTGATTTGGATACTCCAATACAAAGTTGTGTCCAATCTCCCACAATGACCTAATTATGGACTGGTTCAATAAAGCGAACTTGTATGAATTTCCACGTGTCATTGTTTCGTCCTTTAGCTCTAAAATTGATAGAAAATAAAATATGGTCCGTGTAATTGTGACCACATTTTACGGCACTCCAATCCAATGCTTAGAGAGAGAGTTATGAATCTTTTCCCACGATCACATCTTTGAGATGAAATTCAGGAGCCTGAAAAAGCACTACCTTCCACAGATCATATCTCCAAAACTATTGCGAACCAAGCTCTGAAATTTTTTGATGAATTTCCTCGTGATTTTAGCTCAAATGTCTCACCATACGAATTTTCGATTCTCAACCTTCGTAGAAAAATTTATCGTGCAAATACCACGATGACCTATTTAGAGCATGAAAAAAACCTAACTTCCAGCTGCATCATATCTCCGAAAATATTGCGAACCGTTCCTCAGGATTTCCAAAACTTCCTCCTTAGATTTCCGCTTCGCACCCTAAAAATTTCAGCTTCAGAAACTTCGTAGAAAACAAGTTATAGCGAAAATGCCACAATGACCTGTTTGGAGCAGCGAAACCCTAGAATCCAAAGCTCTGATACCAAATGTTGTGTAACCAACTCCAAAAAATAGAAGAAATGAGATATCAACGCCTTAGAAATAAGCCACTTCGAGGGGGAAACCTCCAATACATTACATGAATAAACAATTCTTGGATGATACAATTTACAAAACCTCCTTTCTATATATAGGAGTCCATGGGGCCATAATGTAATCCTAGTGGGCCACATTGTAATCCTAGCCGACCTAACAATAATAATTTAAGGGCACAATAATAACAATATGGGGGTTACAGGGGTACAACAATAATGATAAGGGGGGTTAGACTAACATAATAAGGGACTACACTATTAATATAAGGGTTTAACAGTAAAGGAAAGGTTAAATCAGGAGTTGGTGGAGAGGTTTGTTTTACTCAGCAACATATATATATTTTAGTTAATGTTTTAGGTGTAAAATTAAATTCCATAGATATTTAAATGTCAACTATAGAATTTAATGAGAGAGATGAAAGATGGAGAATCTTCTATATGCTTTTAGAGAAAGCCAATTATTTTATGGGAGAGAGGAAATAGTTTGAGATTCTATGCAGTATAATATTCTATAAGAAATTGTAGTTTTAGTTATTTATTACACTATTATACTTAATTCAAAACCTTTGAGACCACATATTTATATATTTCATTATGAGACCAATATGAGTAGGCTTCTTTGTTGAATTGTTTTTAGGTTTCAATGTAAAACATGAACAATCCTAAATATGACACATAATAATTGTGGAAAATGGATGTCTACTGCTCATGAAATCGTTGCTATGGTAGAAGACACCAAAAATGACATGTTGAGAGGGACCATTTATCATTAAATGGTCCCATGTAAGTATTTTTGGAGAATTACAAAGAAATGAATATGGAAATGTCTACAAGAATTCAAAATGATGATTTAACAATTGGAAGTAATAATGGTTTACCCAACTTCATTGGTGAAGATAATATTAATCATAGCCCCAATAATGACAGTATACATAACGATTAGATGGATGGTTCTAAAAATGACCATGCACATATAGAAGAACAAATAACTATTAAATCCAATGCCACAGAGATTCTAGATTCAATTAATATACACACTGATGGAGAACCTAATGATAATGATATCATACATATGGAAAAAATACCACTATACCATGGTGCACAATGCTCCATATTGCAAGCTCTGTTACCCCTTCTTAACTTAAAAGTTGTCCATGATGGACAAACAATAGTTTCACTGATCTTCTATAGTAAGTGTTCTTATACAAAATGGAAATTTCAAGTTTTTTTAAATAGATGTTTCCAAAAATATAATTCCACTCTAAACTATATCTTATCATTGTTGATTGTACTATCATAGGTTGTTATCAGGTCTACTCCTTCCAATTAATAAAAATCTGCCTAAATAAAAAAATGAGATCATGTCATCGACAAAAGATTTAGGTATGGATGCTTCCAAGATGTATGATGCATGTACCAATGATTGCATCCTATATTATGGATATGGTAAGGAATCCTTAGATGATTTTCTAGAATGTGGTGACAAAAGGTACCACATAAGTCCATCATTAAAAAATGTAGGAAGAAAGGTAATATGTCACATACCTTTAGCCCCACAATTTGGGAGGTTATTTGGATGTAAGGAAATGTCACAGCTCATGGATTATCATGTGAGGGGAAGGAGCACAGATGGTGCTATGAGGATGTAGGCTGATGGAGTGGCGTGGCCTAAGATCGAGGATAAGTGGCCAATTTTCAATGATGAGCCAAAAAATGCAAGAATATCATTAGCATTAGATGGTGTGAATCCTTATGGAAATCAATCAACACAATGGTATACATGTCTAGTAATTGCTATCAACAACAACTTACCCCATGGCTATAAACCAAAAATGAGCATGATATGTTGACACTTATCATACCAAAATATACTTTATGGAAATTCCTAATATTGAGTCTACATGGTAATAGTAAAAAATTTCATGGTGCAAATGACAAATTGAAGTTGATGTCTTTATAGGTCCAAATCAACCTAAATGTATGGACACATACTTAGAGCCTTTAATAAAAGAGTTATTAATGCTTTGGAAAGGAATGAATATGAAGGATGTGTCTCATCCTATTTCTTCAAGGATCTTTCAATTTCATGCAATGCTTCTTTTCACAATTCATGATGATTCAACATTGTCAATGTGTTGCGGTGAGTTATAGTTGGTGTTAATAACCTCATATTGTATTTATTGATTTCATTATAAAATCCTAAATTATTACTTGATATTTCTTATAAAAATTAAATATCTTTAGACTAATGGATCTTATGGATGCCCAACATGTGAGCCTTGCACCTCATCCAGAAGATCGAGTCATTTGGGAAAGACTGTATATAATGAGTATAGAATGTTTATAAATTCAGATCATCCATATCGTGTACAAGATAAGGATGATTTTTGTGGAAAGGAGTGCTTTCTTAGAGAACCTTCAAAGATGAATCCCAGGATATGGATGCATGCATATAGAAGCACACATGGTAGTTTTCATTCTCTCCTTTTAAATGATATACAATTACATTCCTAAAAAAAATGATTTGGTAAATTTATTACGATTTTTCTTTTTGGTAGGATCCCTTCCTCTAGGAATGACCTGAAAGACAATATTTTCAGTTTTTTCATATTATGAAGTCCTACCTATTGTTCACATGTTCGACACAATGCATATAGGGAATAATGTATCTATTTTTTTTATATAATATGCTATTTGAGAAGAGTTCAATACACAGGAGGAAAATAAATAAGCTACAAGTGAGGATGGACCTCAAATGAGTAGGAAGAATGCATCATATTTGGCCAAATGATGATGGTAATTTTGTAGCTGATCCATGGTCACTCACAAAAGAGGGAAAAAATCAGATGTTTAAATCCATAAAATCAATAAGATTCCCAACAGGTTTTGGAGTAAATTTTAAGAATGCATTCTCAAAAGGAAATGAACTTGTTGGAATGAAGACCCATGATTGGCATAATTTACTTAGGGTATGTGCACATTGATAGACATTAACTATATTATCTATAATGTGATTTTAAAATTATTTTATTTAGAAAATAATTATATATCATGAGTAATTGATTAATTTTGACATTCTAGTTGCAGTATCTATTACATGCCAACCTTCTAAATAATCTCGATGACAACATTAGGAGGAAAATTTGCAAGCCAAGTAGATTTTTAAGGTATGATGCATGGCCCATATAAGGAAAAATGTCTCTTCAAGTATAATGTGATATATTAGAAATTGTTCATCTAAAATATTTTTTTTCTTTACACAAGACGTGGGATTAAGTTAATTAATTCTATTCTAGGTGGGTCACTTCAACAGAGATACACAAAAAAGACTTAAAGATGTGGAAGAAATAATTCCCCATTTTGATGTGTGACATGCACAAATACTCCCCAAAAAGTTTCTTCAATGCACAGGAACACTACATTGTGCACCTCTTACATGAAATAGAGTTGTGTGGACCATTTCAAACAAGGACAATGTTTCCTATTGAGTGCTATTTAAAGGTTTGGAAAAAGTTTGTAAAGAAAAAGGCTCGTCTTGAAGGTTCCATGCTTCAAGGGTACATGTTGTTCAACTCCAAAGTTTATCTCACTGAATTGTGCAAAGAATTAAATATTGAAGGGCCGTGAATATGAGACTCAAGAAAGTGAAAAATTTGAAGGACATATATTCATAGTGTTGGGTATGTGTTATATTCTTTCCACGACTAGCCCCATGTGCTGTACATTGTGCTGGGCGCAGCAGGGGGGTCACCACGGGGGAGGCAACCCCCACTGTTGGGGTCCGGGGCAGCACCCCAACGAAAATTGTTTTGGTGTGCAGGCCCACTCATAGGCAGACCCACCCATGTTTTGTGCATGAGTTTGCACATGGTTTTGGGGTACGATGGTTTTCGACCCCTAGTATTTTGTAGATCTAGTCAAGGGAACTACGGTTATGTTATAATCCAGGGTTAATGGATTGGGTTTTATGTATGCTTTGGCATGTATATATATGTGTTGTAACACTAAAAGGAATATAATGAAAAATCAAGCCGGTCGTCCCAATTTGGGATCCAGGGGAAAATCTCTGTGTTTATCTGTTTTATGTTTTATGACCCACCCATGTTTTGTGCATGAGTTTGCACATGGTTTTGGGGTACGATGGTTTTCGACCCCTAGTCTTTTGTAGATCCGGTCAAGGGAACTACTAAGTATAATATTGTTCAGGGTTAATGGATTGGGTTTGTGTATGCTTTGGCATGTATATATATGTGTTGTAACACTAAAAGGAATATAATGAAAATCAAGCTTCTGGAAGTCCCAACTCTGGGGATCCAAAGGGAAAATCTCTCGTGTATATCTCTGTTTTATGTTTTATGCTCTTGCTATTGTTTACATTTGGTATCAGAGTTGTTTTGGCTTCAAGGGGATGCCTTTGCTGCTGAGGGATTTTTTTTTTTTTTGGGCCTGAGGTAGACCCTGTTCAGTGGGAGATCTGCGGGATCGATTCTTGCGGTGAAAGAAGATGGCGAGCGGTGGAAAGATAGAGATTGAGAAATTTAATGGTCATATTTTTGAGTTGTTGAAGCTCAAGATGGAGGATCTGCTGATGGATAAATATCAGTGGATCGCAGTAGATCCAGGTACTAAACCAACGGCAATGTCAGATGAAGGCTGGAAGAAACTGGATCAGAAGGCTAAGAGCACAATACGGTTGTGTGTATCAGATTCAGTATTGTTGAATGTATCTGGGGAAGCTACGGCGAAGAATTTGTGGGAAAAAATTGGGACTTTGTACCAATCTAAGTCTCTGGTGAGTAAGTTGTTCCTGCGGAAAAAGCTGTATAACCTAAGGATGAAGGATGGAGACTCAGTGACGGAGCATTTGAACGCCTTCAATACTGTGGTAAGTCAGCTGTCATCTGTTGATATTAAAATCTCAGATGAAGATAAGTGCATCAGTTTGTTGTGTTCTCTACTAGACTCGTGGGATAGTCTGGTTATTGCAATAGGTAGCAATACAAATACCTTGAATTTTGATGACATTGTCTCAGCCTTGCTGTTGGAGGAAATGAGACAGAGAAATATGGAGGGTCAGAATGGAGATGCCTTATCTATACAAGGAAGGTCCCAAACAAAAACAAGAATAAGGTTTCGAGTGGGAGATCTAGAATCTAGAGGGAGATCTAAATCTCCTAGAAAGTTTGTAAAGGTATTCTCGAAATGCGGAAAGGAAGGGGGCACTAAAATGGAGTGCGCATCTAAAGCTCCCGAGAAAGGAAAGGGATCTAATGATGCTCCTTCTGCAGAGGAAAAAACCACCTCGGATGAAGGTGGGGATCTGTATTTGGCT
Source organism: Pinus albicaulis (assembly GCA_034641835.2). Lineage (NCBI taxonomy): Eukaryota > Viridiplantae > Streptophyta > Pinopsida > Pinales > Pinaceae > Pinus > Pinus albicaulis. Next base: position 936,477,344 of record CM076572.1, on the reverse strand, counting down.
TCTTCTTCAAATACACATGTAGATCATGAGTCATGGTTGATTGACTCAGGTGCATCCTTTCACTTCACTACCCATAGGGAGTGGTTCTGCGAGTATGAGAAATATGATGGTGGTGATGTCTTCCTAGGGGATGATAGGAAGGCCAGAATCATCGGACGTGAAAAGGTCAAGCTGAAGTTGCAAGGTGGAAGGATTAGAAAACTTCCTTGCTCGCATATTCCTTCATTGGCCAGAAATCTAACTTCTGTAAGCAAGATGGATGATGCAGGTGTAAAAACAGTGTTTGAGAAAGATGCCTACAAGATGGTTCGAGGAGCACAGGTATTAATGTGGGGAGTTCGGACTGGAAATCTGTACAAGCTACAAGGTAGCACTATTATTGATGGGTGTAACAGTTCTCTGGTTCCTAAAAGTAGAGCGGAAAGCCTAGCTTTCTCTAGAGGAAAGACCATGCTATGGCATCAAAAGCTTGGACATATTGGAGAGAAGGGCCTTCGGATACTACATAGAAATGGTATGGTAGAAGGTATGTCTAATTTCTCTTTGGATTTCGATTTCTATGAACACTGTGTATATGGGAAGAAAAATCGGGTGAGTTTTCCTTTTGGTGCTAAGAGGGCGAACAAGATATTATAACTTGTGCATAGTGATGTGTTTGGACTTGTGTCAGTTCCATCACTAGGAAATTATGTGTACTATGTTTCATTCATAGATGACTTCTCAAGGAATACATGGATATATTTCTTGAGGAAGAAATCTGAAGTCTTTGACAGATTTAAAGAATTTAAGGCTCTGGTGGAAAACTAGACAAAGAAGAAGATAAAGGCGCTGAAGACAGATAATGGTGGGGAGTTCTGCAATAAGGAATTTGAAGAGTTCTATAAGAAGTGTGGTATAGCACGGTAGAAGACTACTTCATACACACCTCAGCAAAATGGAGTTGCAGAAATAATGAACAAAACACTGATGGAAAAGGCAAGAAGAATGCTTAGTGGTACCGGGTTAGGACAAGAAATATGGGCAAAGGCAGTGGAGGCTGCATGTTACTTAGTTAACAGATCACCTTCATCAATGTTGGAGGATAAGACTCCACATGAGGTATGGACTAGTAAGAAACTCTCTCTTTCACATCTAAGGGTATTTGGATGTGATGCATATGTACGTGTTCCAAAGGAGAAAAGGACCAAGTTGGATAATAACCGAAAGGTGCATCTTACTGGGTATATGATTATTTAAAAAGGTTACAAGCTTTGGAACCCAGAAACAAGGAAGGTTGTGTACAGGCGAGATGTGGTGTTTAGAGAGGTTAAAGATGTTTTTACAAATGAATTCCTACCAAAGGAACTTGAGAAGATAGAGTTTGAGCTAAAGGAGGATGAATCAGACTTTACAACAGAAGAAGACTCATAAGAGGAAGAGCCACAAACTCCAGCTGTGAGAAGATTACTTCGGGAAAGAAGGCAACCAGAAAGGTATAGTCCATATACTTTCTGTTCAGGTTTTTCCTTAACTATAATTGATGATGATCCCATAACTGTTAGGGAGGCAGTAGATTCAGAGGATGGAAAAATCTGGAAGGAGGCCATGATTGATGAAATGGCATCCTTGCATAAAAATGAGGCATGGGATTTGGTGGAGTTGCCGGCTGGAAGGAAGCCCATCGGGAGTAAATGGGTGTTTAAGAAGAAGATGAATGTAGAAGGCAAGGTGGAGAAATAAAAAGCTCGGTTGGTAGCAAAAGGTTATTCCCAAGTGTCGGGAATTGATTTTGGTGATATTTTTTCTCCTGTTGCTAAAGTTATTTATATTATATTACTTTTATCTATTGTTGTTGCATTTGATTTTGAGATAGAACATATGGATGTGAAGACAACATTTTTTCACGGCGATCTAGAAGAGGAGATCTACATGAAGCAACCTAAAGGCTTTATGGTGAAGGGTAAGAAAAAACTGGTATGCAGGTTGAAGAAGTCTCTGTATGGGTTAAAACAGTCACCAAGGATGTGGTATCAGAAATTTGATACCTATATACGGGGACTTGGCTTCACCAGAAGCAAGGAGGATCACTACATTTATTTTAAATTAATTGGTGACTGTGTTATTTATTTGGTCTTGTATGTGGATGATATGTTGTTGATTGGAAATGACAAAGAAATTATCCAAGATTTGAAGACCCAATCAAGCCCAAATTCGACATGAAGGATCTTGGTGCTGCAAACTATATTTTGGGCATGGAAATTAAGAGAGATCGGGAAAAGAGGAAGGTCTGTTTAAACCAGAGGAAGTATGTCGAGACTATATTGTAGAGGTTCAATATGCAGGATATTAAACCAGTGAGTGTTCCTATTCCTGTAGGTGCACAGCTGTTTGCTGAATAGTGTCCCAAGACACAAGAAGAAGAGGAGGATATGTCCCGTGTTCCATATTAAAGTGCAAAGTAGCCACCGATGAATGCAATGGTCTATACTAGACCACACATTGCACATGCAGTGCAAATATTGATCAAGTTTATTTCAAAACTAGGGAAGGAGCATTGGACAAAAGTAAATTGGTTTTCCAGATATTTGTGTGGCACTAGTTATTATGGTTTGTGCTATGAGGGAAGACCAGGATTGGACAGAATTTTAGGCATCCATGGTTTTTTTGATGAATAGTGGGCTAGAGATCTATACCAAATAAGATCTACAAGTGGGTATGTGTTTAGCCTATTTAGAGGTGTAATCTGTTGTATGAGTAAAAGGCAGTCTGTAGTGGCTCTTTCAGCAACATAGGCAAAATACATGGCAACCACTCATGCAAGCAAGGAATCAGTTTGGTTGTACTAATTGTGTTCAAGTATGGGGTTGTGCAATGAGATATAAGGATAGACTATGATAACCAAAGTGAAATTTTCTTGGCTAAGAACCCTGCTTATCATTCAAAGACAAAGCACATTGATGTTCAATATCACTTTGTTAGAGATATGGTCGAGGCTAAAAGGGTGTTTTTGGTAAATGTGGACACTTTGAAGAATGTTACAGATGCATTGACAATGCTTGTGAGCACTCAGAAGTTCTCTTGGTGTAGAGAAACAATGGGTGTTGAAGAATTGGGCCAGTGACTAAGCTCTCCTATGGCCCCCTGTGGAAAGAAAACAACAAGTGGAAGAATTTTGGGTATGTGTTATATTCTTTCCACGACTAGCTCCACACGTTGTACGCTAGGCCGGGCGCAAAGAAAGGGGTAAGAAGGGGGAGGCAAAGGCTCCTTTCTCCCCAACGAAAATTGTTTTGGTGTGCAGACCCACTCATAGGTGGACCCACCCATGTTTTTTGCATGAGTTTGCACATGGTTTTGGGGTACGATGGTTTTCAGCCCTTGGTATTTTGTAGATCCGGTTAAGGGAACTACGGTTATGTTCTAATCCAGGGTTAATGGATTGGGGTTTATGTATGCTTTGACATGTATATATATGTGTTGTAACACTAAAAGGAATATAATGAAAAATCAAGCTGGTCATCCCAATTTGGGATCCAGGGGAAAATCTCTGTGTTTATCTGTTTTATGTTTTATGCTCTCGCTATTGTTTATTTTCTGTTATAAGATTCGTGTGTAGATATAATTTCTGTTCAGGGTTAAAACCTACACATAGGATGAGAAAAAACTATAGAAATTAAAGGTGATTAAAATTATATCTACATATGGTTGAAGATTTTTATTTCTGACTATGATGATATAATGCATTTTATGTTTATGATTGTAGATGTTGTTGAAATGGAGGATCTATTATTATATGTTGCAAGAAACAATGAACACGCAAAATTATGGAGAGAGGAATATCAAAGGCATCATGATGACCCAAAAAGGCATTGTTTGTCATATGTATCTCGAGGTGGTCATAATTCATCTTCACATTCAACAATAATGAGAAAATTTGAAAAGGATTTGCCTCCAACTATGAGTTTAAAATATTTGAGGGATAGAATAGCAAGGGTGATCCAGGTGGATATCGATGGCCACCCACCTATTCCATTTGGACCCGCAACATCAATTCTTTTAGTTTTTCAGCTTCAGCATAGCTTACTATTTTTAGCAGGTTTTCGGGTTCTGCACTACCAGAACCGTTTTGGGGACTTAATGATCCAAGTGGATATTGGTGGCCATCCATCGAGTCCATTTTAACCCCCACCATTAGTTATTTTAGTTTTTAATTTTCAGCACAACTTACTATTTATAGCAGTTTTTCTGGTCCTGAACTTCCGGAGCCGTTTTGAGGCCCTAAACAGTGATTTTTGGGAAAACAGGGAGAAAAATGGGCCATATATTGATGTTTCTCACTCAAAAAATGTATTCCACAAATATATCTTTCTAATGAGTTATTGAGCACGTCAATCGAGGATCGGATGCCAAAGTTACATCCCTGGGAAGTTGAAACACCAACTTACCCAAATAAGGTCCACAGTTTTGGCGCTTCATCTCCTCGGGTTAGGTTTTTGGACGTTTTAGGTTTTACATTATTTCTAAACAATAAATAGGCCTCCGAGCCTCATTGTAACACAGTTCAAGGAGTTGGGAGCTGACACATCTCTTTTCAGAGATAAGCGCTACTAGTGCCCTAGCTCGCTTGTTCCCATCATTTTAGTTTTGTAACATAGTTCAGGGGGCTGGGAGCCGACACATATCTTCTCAAAGATAAGTGCTACAAGTGTCCTAGCTCACTTGTTCCCATCATTTCAGTTCTGTAACATAGTTCAGGGGGCTGGGAGCCAACTCATCTCTTCTCAGAGATAAGCGCTACTAGTGCCCTAGCTCACTTGTTCCCATCATTTCAATTCTATAACATAGTTTAGGGGCTGGTAGTCGTCACATCTCTTCTTAGATATACACTGCCAGTACCCTAGCTCATCTATTTCCATTATGTATGTAATAGGCCTTCGAGCCTCAATGTAACACAACTCAGAGGTCTGCGCCTGCCACATCTCTTCTCAGAGATAAGCTACCAATGCCCTAGCTATTTTCCATTATGTTTGTAAGCCTATTTCAGTCATTCTTTTATTAATAAAATGAAGCATTATTTCTGGTGCATCTCTATGTTTGTGGTTATATGTGTATTCTGTTGTGTTCCTGCATAAAATCCACATCAAAGGGCATGTAGAAATAATTTTGAAAGAGTTACAACACATGTATTGGAAATTATAAAAGGACTATAAGAGAATAAGGTGACTCATTATAAGGGGTTGTGGTGCAAGCGTCGTCATTACCGTGTTCAGAAGCTAGATGAAAATCGATAAACATTTGACTGTGGAATTGCTGCATATTTTATAGTAGATTTTTAGTCACATGTTCGTGTTGGAAACATAAAAATCGACATAATGCGACACTATGGATTAATCAAAGATATATTAGAGCTTAACTTTAGATCTTTCAAGGTGGTACTATTTGAAGCTAAGTGGTTTAGAAATATTGTAGCTGGAAATCATCCAACAACATATATGCATGAGAATTTTTTTTGCATCATCAATCATACCAGGTTTTAGAAAACACATGAACCATATGTTTTCCTAACCAATGTGAGAAAATATTTTTATGTTTCCATCCTACAGAATGATCAAAGTCATTTTTCATTGAGTATAATCCTAGATCAATAAAAATCTTTCACCCTTCACATGAAAAGCAACCTATCTCATAAGAAAAGGCATCTAATGGTGACTAGATGCTGAAGTTAATGGGTAGGAGGACATGATTGAAATGTACAATGCCTATTCAAATTATTTTAATTATTAATGACAAATTCTATGAATAATTCTACTCAAGAAAATGCAAATGTCTAGTAGTTCTATATTAGAGTTGTATTTTCATTTAAATCTAGTATATGGATTTTTTTAGAATAATAGAACCTATCTTAATCAAAAAATTAATATTATTTCAATGTTAAACATATCAAGGAACTATAAAATGATAAAAATGTTATATATATTATCATTATATATATATATATATATATAGAGATATATTTCTCATTATTTTCTTAGAAAAGTTACTAATTAATGAATTTCTATCTTATAGAATTGAAAACTTATCTTTTACAAGGGAAAGTTAGATATTGGAGGATTTGCTAAGAATTTTATACCCTCCAAAATTATATTTTATGATTAAAATATTTTCAAAATGTTTCATTTGATTATGAGTTACTATTTTTTTTTTGTTTCTTGTATTTATTTTAATTCATTTTCATACTTTTCATTTTATAATATACTCATTATTTCGCTTCATATAATCAAAGGTTGATGATATATACATATATACATATATACATACATATATATATATATATATATATATATATATATATATATTTCACTTGCTTCATTATTGGACTAATGTAATGAAGTATATAAAACTAATTCTAACTTGGGAAATGTGTAATATTGAATTATGTCTATTGATTCAATATGCGAAAAAAAAATAGAGTAAAGCCTATTATTCGAGCAAAGATTTTAAATGAATTAACGAGGGACACACCTTCTCGAGTCATAGATATTAATGATATACCTTCTAGAGGAAGTAATTTATCTACAATTCCACCTTCCCATTTAGATTTTACAGATGACGTATATGTCCCAGTAGTAACTGATAATTTCCATATTGTGGAGCCTGGATTTGAAATTGATAGATTGAAATCTTATAGAGAGTGGTTGATGAAGGATGATGTTGACCCATTCATAAGAGATGCAATTCATGTAGCATACAAAACAACTATCTCTGACACAGAAAATGCAACATATACAGAAACAACTCTTGATGATCTACTAAGGTAAAAATTCATTTATATTTTACTAATAAACTTTAGGTTTGTAATTACATAACATATGATTATTAATAATATATTATATCGAAACGTTCATGAGTAATATCAATGTTCTCTAAGAAGACACTAACGCCAATGGAAAACAAAATCAATTTCCTCCATCAGATGGACAAACTATAGCATTTATTGGTGCATATTTTCATCCTCCCTTAAAACATCCAAATGAATATGTTAAAGGAGAGGAAACTAATGGTATGCCATCCAAAATCATATGAAATTAAAAAGGGAAAATTTTAAATGATGAAGGTGGGAGAACATGGAGAGACATACTTCACCATGAAGCATTGAGATTATTTGGTCCTACAATTACTAAAGATTTTCGTCATCAAGGTAAACACATATACTATGTTTTTTCATAAATTTCATAATTAATTTATGTAGTATAAAATATATACTTAATATTTCATGTTTCATTCATATATATATATATATATATATATATATATATATATATATATATATACTTGCATTCCCTAAATTTCATTACTATCATAATAGAAACCTTAAGATTTTTTATATGGATTATTTACTTTCTACATGTATTTCAAGAGATATCTAAGAAGGAAGAGTTATTATATCATATGCATAAAGTATATGCAATTGTACCTCCAAAACAAATTGTTCATAGTGATGCTAAATATATTAAAAACACCAAGAATTCTTTGAGAGGAGAATTGGCCAAAAACAAAAATGTAGTCAAACCACACTTCATAGGAGAAGGAGAGTGTAAGAAGTTATTGGATGAGATGGATATTAAGAAAAAAATAAAAAATGGAACTTTGGTTGGAAAAGACAAATATGCACATACTACACAAGTCTCTAGGTTGTCCACACGCCATCGTTTGGGGAAAGGTGGCATGTTATGTGTAGAGGCAAAAATTGTAAGCTTAATACACTACTATGCTTCTCAAGGAAAATTTAATTTTTATATAATCAAATTTATAACTAGTTCTGTAACACCCCCAAGTTCTATGCTTTTCAAATGAGACATTTGAACATAAATCCAAAGGGGAGTGGACCCCAATGGATAATTATTGTGTGGATGTGGTTAACTATTTAATTATGAAAAAAATAAATAAAATATTGAGTATGCACTATGACCAAATGAGAAAGTGAGATCACATGCCTAATCCATGAGGTGATGGAAAAGGAAAAAGACTTTCCCCAAATCTTTCAAAAATCCTTGAAAGAAATTATTTCTAATTTAGATTTTTGAGGAAAAATCTAAATTTTCCCAATGAAGAGGAGTAGTTGGGAAGAGGTGAGAAAAAGCTGGAAAAGCTGAGGAAAAGCTTAAAGCAGCTTTAAAGAGTCCCAAAATGGGAAGCCTAGGCTAAACAGGAATAAAGCATCCTGAAATTCTGGACGCAGAATTGGAAATAGGCTTTGGGGAAAGCACAGCTTAAATAAGCTGCTCCAGAACAGATTGAGGTTAGTCTGTTCTTGGAGGATCTCTGCTCGGGGGTGAATCCTGGGAGATAAAGAGGATTCTAAGGTTGGGAGGACTGGTCATAGTAGAGGAATGCATGCCTAATGTGGAGATGTCTGTAAGTCTGTATTAAATATATCCCTGTTTTATGAATTGTGATGTTATGGTTCATTATGCAAATTATGAATTGTTATGTTATGGTTCATTATGCAAATTATGAATTTTTATGTTATGGTTCATTATGAAAATTTTAGATTGATTGATTGTTCAGTAACTCATATAATTGTAAACCAAAGCTATTGATAGCAGAGCCAAATGGTTGGAGTATGGGGATGAGTACCTTGTAGCAATGGAGTTAGAGATGGTAGATCCTTTGAATAGCTAATCTCATGATTATGTATAGGTGTAGCTTGCTGTCTTTCAAAGGAACATTAACTTATTGTGTGTATAGACAGAAAATGTTAACAAACCAGTAACCTTGAACAACAAGTACCAAACAACTAAACCTATCATAACAATATTGATGGCACAGAATTATCTGTAACCAATCATAGAAGGTAGGAAACCACAACCCTGTGATAGCAGTATGGGGTTCAGTCTGTCAGTGGTGTTACAATGGAAAGAGTTGTAAAAATAAGAATTTCCAGTATTCTATTAAATGTAAGTGAAAACATATGAAATCAGAAGTTGAAGCTTAATTAAGTACGAGGATACTAGGGAATCTAACTATCCAGTTCAGTATCCTCCACTATTTGATTGAAGCGAAGAGGATCTGTGTCATAGTTTTCCCGTGGAATAGTTGAATCTGCCCCAGAGTGTCAAACATGTTGAATGCTGTAACAGTAAAATAAAAAGGGAAATCCTACTTGCACATCCATGGTGTGATAAAAGTTTGTGTGAGGGAAGATTGTAAGCATATGTAAGAATACAATGAACAGAGCATCTGTTTACCTTCCATATAGACTGCTGGGAAAGTAGTTGGAGCAGTGAAGGTTAACTGAGTATAGATAGAGGTATGCGAGGAGGCATACATCTATACCTCGATGCTGCACTTTAAAATGATGAAAATTTTATAAGGCTTGCAAACTCGAAAGTTTGAGAAATTCTTATATTCCCATGTCTGACTATAATTATTCAAAAGAAGTAAATACCGGATAACCGTATGAAAGTTGAAATGGATTCAATAAGTAGTTTTTTTTGTTAGCTGGTGCATAAAGCCGAGTATATCTAAGTTATGATATATGAGTAAGAACCTGGGTCTGGGAGGCGTGACAATTTCATTGTTATTTAAAATATAGTTGCAGGTGTTTAATACTGAAATTTCCGAAGATGACAAATATTTTGCTTCATGCTATGGTGTATCTTCTCTCATTCATAAAAATATTAAAGATGGATTTCATCCTATTACTGATTATAAGGTATTTTTTCAATTGTAAAATTTTTGTTTTAGATAAAGTTTCACAATATGAAAGAAATATATGCAAATAAAAGTTTCAATTAACACAATTTATAGTTGTGCTGATCTTATCTTTATCTTATATGTGTCTTAGGTAACTATTCAATATGATGAAAGAGAAGTTTCATTCTAGGTAAAGTTTCACAATATGAAAGAAATATATGTAAATGAAAGTTCCAATTAATAAAATTTATAGTTGTGCTGATCTTATCTTATATGTGTCTTAGGTAATGGTTCAATATGATGAAAGAGAAAATGAAACTAAAATTTGAATCATGCTTCAACCTTACCATGTGCTTGGTTAGTTCACTTCAGTTATTTTTTAAATGAATAGGATACTTGAGTTATGAAATACCATTAAATGCAAACACTTTTTATGGTTTATTTCAACTCAATCGAAGTTATTATTTGTGTTTTTCTCCGTTTATTTAATTTATGTATTTTTATTGACAAACTTATGTTTATAATTTCCTTTTTTATGATTTTTCCATGAAAATGGCTACAAAATTTATGAAAAATATTTAAGGATGAATAATACATATGATTTCAAATGAATTATTAGTTTCATTTTTTTCATATTTCAAAATAAACAAATTTCATGACCTAATACATTTCATTATATTAATAAATGAAGAGTGATTTTTTGATAATCAATGGTGGAACATATGTATAAATTTTATTTTATTTCATTAAATTTTCTCTTCTTTATATAATGATGGTTTTGGTTTTGGTTGTTGTATAGTATACTTAAAATTTGATCATATTCAGATATTGTTATTACTTTTTATATTCATTTAATGTGAAATATATCCATTTAATCTATATTTTGATAACTACAAATATATATAATAGATTAGAAAAACTAATGTTTTTGAAATATCATGCTATCTTGAAGTTTTCACTCAAAAAAAATTGTTTGAGGCCTGGAATTGAAATGACACTGGTTAGAAATTTTATTTATTTATTTATTTTAATTTTCAAAGATTTAAATGATTCATCAATACCATGTTAACCAAAATCATCATGACACTAGTTAGAACTTTTATTTATTTATTTATTTTAATTTTCAAATATTGAAATGACTCATCAATATCATGTTGACCAAAATGTATGTACATTTATTATGCATATCATCTTGGAATCATATGAATGTTTCATTGGAGAGACTCTTCCATTACTGGTAATTGAAAATTTCCGTAATGTAGCCAAGCACAAAAAAAACTACCATAGTCTTATTGTACACAATGAATTAAAATTTTTGGATGCAACTATGAGATATTTCAATTGTGTTAATACATTTGATATAAATTAAATATATTTATGGTAATTGGATTTAAGCATAAGAAAATGGTCAAAATTTTCTCTTTGGTACTAAAATCAAACTCTTTCCATGATGGACAGGTAGCCTCTAAATGATCAAATACAACTTCTTAGTCTATCTTTAAACCTTGGCAATATATAACCTTTCTAAATAAAGGAGGTGCACCATTTCATACTTTATGGTGTTTTGCACCATATACAATTTTATTATAATAATAATAATAAATAATTTTTTTGCACCATTTTTTATTTTATGGTGCTTTGTACCATATACAATTTATTATTAAAATAATAATTTTGATATTTTTATGATATATTTTTAATTGGTTTTCGGTGCTTTGCATCATAATATCTTTACATTACAATATCTTGATCCACGTCAAAATCAAAGTGTTTGATTACAAAAAATTCAAAATTAAAAGTGCACTTCTTTATTCTATCTTGTTAGGTGAAACATGGCCTTCTCCTATTGAAGCAATTGCTATAGTAAGAATCATAAGATATTTAATTTTATTTGCTATATTTAATTTTATAAAATTTAACATCTTATTGCGTGATATATATTTAAAATTGTATTTAAAAAACAGTGATACTTTAGAGTCAACCTACACTGTTGATAACAGTTTTTACCTACACTATTGATAGCCGTTTTTACTTAATAGTGAAGGGATGGCTAAGGCTTAAGCACATCCAATCCTCAACGTAAATTAAGAATTGAGTTCACATCGATTTCTAAATATGTGTTTAGTAACTCCTGTATTTATAACATCGGCCAACGAGCCTACAAGCATTCCTCTGTTGTTCGTATCACTGTATCTTTTTCGATACGTGTAGATTTCAAAAATATTGTTAACATGCAGGCCAAATGATGGAATCTTACACCACAGACAATATACAAAACTTGAAGATGTAAGCAAGGGAAAGAGCCTGCAAACTGCTATATTGGGTAAAAGTTGTGAGAATATAAGCCAGGGAAAAACAAAACCCTTGTAAAATAAGGTTTGATCAAATATGTCAAAAAAATACATAGTACCGAGTATGTAAACTTTTGATTTTTTAAAATTGCGATGAACGTTGTCAAAAGGAAGTTATAATTTAAACTTTCAAATCTTTTAAACTATGATGTAATAATTTAGCAAAAAAATAAAAAAGAAGAGAGTGTATCGAGTATGTAAACTTTTGATTTTTTAAAATTGTGATGAACGTTATCAAAAGTCAGGGATAATTTAAACTTTTAAACTATGATGTAATAATTTAGTTAAATGTAGTTAAATGCTATCAAAATAAATTATCACACATTAAAGTGAATTAATTTTACATCCCGTACAAATTGTTTAACTGAGGAACATATTTCGAAGTAGCAAACATACAAGTGAAAAATTAACAGATAAAACTGAACAAAAAAATTGAAAATAAAACAAGAACATAAAGAATGAAAGAAAGAAAACAACATCATTTGGGCATCAAAATTTTAACAAACAGGGTACTTGCCAAATTAATGAACAGTAAACATTGCCCAAGAAAGCAAACAAAGTCTGAATTTGAAGGCAAATGTTGGTGGGTACATTTAACAACGTTTTCCTTATGAAGCTTCGGTGCATAAGACAGATTTAACATTTACATATAGATGACTATTGTACCAATTGATACATGGCGTGTCCCAAAACTTAGAATCGAAAGCAGTAGTAGTTTGGCACCCCAGAAAACAAGCTTGGAAACTTGTTTAGCGGATTAATATGTTTGTGTTGTTATAAGCCATATAATGAAAGTTTCCATTAAAGTATTGGTATATATTTCTTTCCTGTATTGAATGCGTGTAGTTTTGATAAAATTAGTTCTGTAAATAAATATATTTTTATGATTGTATGATTGTAGAAAAATTGAATAATTTTTTCCAATAGATATTTTATGGTAGATTTTTTTTAAAAACTAATTTTTTTTAAGTTATTAGTGTGTTCAGTGAAAAACAACTAATTCTAGTTTTATCGATGAGATTTATATAGTTTAAATTAATGGGATCATAACTATAGTATAAAATGGTTAACAAATTCAATTATATTTGATTATGTTATTCATGGTCTACATAGGCAACACAATCAACTATAGTTAACATGGTCAACCATATACATCTATAGTTATATGTTGGCAACCATAGTCAAACAAGCCCAATAAAAGTCAAACTATACAAAAGTCAACCATGTTAAGGGAAAATCACCCATGGTTGACCATAATTAACCATGGACAAATAAACTCAGTTATGGTCAATCAAGAGAAGCAACACAACCATATTCAGCCATCCTTAAACCACCTCAATAATGGTTAACCATGGACACAATGCTAATCCAACCATATTCATATATAGTTAAATATTGACAACCATAAGTAAGGAAGAGACTTTTAAATAATAAATAACTAATTTACATCTAATTTTTAGAAATAGTTGAATTTTTTTTACTTTATAAGTTCAACAATATGTCACATACTAAAACTAAATATTGTTTTTTATTTCTTCAACTATATTTAAACTATACTACATAGAGTAACTACCATACAACACTTGCTATTTTTTCTATTATATAATTATAAATATAAATACTAACATTAAATATGTGATTGATATAAGCCTCTTTATATTTATAAACCACATTTCATAATATAATTGTACTCTTATATGATATAACTAAAAAAATAGTGAAAATATATATATATATATATATATATATATAATTTAAAATGTGATAATTATAACATAACATTAAATAATATACTAAAATTAAAATTTATATAATTTAAATTTTAAATAAATTTAAAGGAAATTTAACTGTTTAAATAAATTTAAATAAATTCAGAGCGAGATTAACAAAACCAACCTGATATCAATTTTACTGTTTTCAAAATTATCGTTATCGTTCTAAAGTTAACAGGGGAATTATGAAAATACAAGACATTGGCATACAACCTATGAGACATCATTGCCCTTGGAGGACGAGTAGATCCACATCTGCGAAGTTCTAACTAGACACTTCGGATTACAGCACAGCACACAGAATTTTTCTTTTTGCGACTACCCCAAGAGAGAATATGTATTTAGTGGATGTCATTTCACATGTTTGCCATATTCGAGAATACCCCAAGAGAGAATATGTAATTAGTAGATGTCATTTCACATGTTTTCCATATTCTGTTTCAGTAGATATTGCAAATATCTATAGGAAAATTCTTCTTTTCCCACATGGATATTTAATTGTGTAACGTTCTTTATTTTGTATTTATTTTTCATTCAAGGATAAAGATACATTAAAATAATTCACAAATTTTGATTCAATGATGAAGAAGATTAAATTCCATGTTAATCAGTTGATCGCTGAATCAAATTCAACTTTAGTTCTTTTAAAAGCTATTGTTACTGTTAGGGCCTCAATTTTGAAAAGAAAAGGCAGTCAGATTCAGTGTACGAGGCATCATCGCCGTTGGAGAAGGACGAGTAGATCCACGATTGAGAAGCTTCAAGTAGACAATATGATTTGCATAGGACACTCGTATCAAAACACAGAGAGAAGCCATGTTCTCTTTTGCAGATAATCGTTCATGTCACTTCACATATTTGCATATTCCTTTGCAGTACATAATTGCAATAATCTAGATGGAAATTGTTACTCCCACTTGTACACACATGACCACTTTATCATACCACTTTATCATACAAAACTGTAGGGTTTTATCTATGCTAGTCGCTTGACTTTGGTGGCTTCGAGTGATGACAAGTTTGTACGATGCGTATACATTGTAATCAGATTCAAATTAACCCATGTTTTGACAGCTTTTGAAGTCATCATTTTTAAAGTTACGGTACAAATTTCGGAAGAAAAGATAAAAGTAAACCCATGTCTGTGAAGCTTTAAGTAGACAAGATTAGTGCCCCCAGTTGTTTCTGGCATGCGCAATGATCAACTCCATCGTTTTTATATTGTTCTCAGAACAATTCGGGTTATTTTTCACAAGAAAGAGAGGCGATGTTTTCTAGAAATAGACGAAGAGAATATCCAATTATGATCGCTCTTGTCTCGTTCTATGTTTTCTCTGATAAATAAATATTGCACCGAGAATCGAAAGGACAGTCATACTTCCCCATTGTGATCATATATTGATTTGAATGTGGTTAAAATAAACTCATATGCACGCAAGCAAGAACAAATACATTGGCAATCCACTTGAACCTGGACATTAGTTGGAAGAGACTTTGATATAGAATATTATAAAATGTGGCGTCACTCTAAAATCCAGTAACGTAAGATTCCAGTGAACGAATCATGGATACTGATTATCATTAATATTTGAGATGCTACGATATTGCTCCGCGGATCCGCCAAGGAAACATGTTTTGATAAATATGAACACCCTAATCCTAATGGACTTCCGTAAACATGTTTGAACCCTGTAACCCTACATTAAAAATTTCACATCCATCTCGAGATTAACCTAATTTGAAATGTAATGCTCTTCAAGTTTCCCCGCGTAGTGTTACTTGTTTCAATAAGGAGGGTCTTTAACATTCAAATCATAGTTGTGTTACTTGTTTCAATAAAGAGGGTCTTTAATATTCAAATCATAGTCACCAAATTTGATTCTATATCCAAAAAAATTGGACTATCTAAAATTCAAATTCAATACTAGGAAATTTCGGGGTATTTATCCTACTACTATTATTTTTTAGAAAAATTAAAATTTACAAATCTTAATATTCAAAGTCTTATACAAATGATGTGCTCAAAAACCTAATATTTAATACTATTCTTAATGTTCTTTTTTTTTAATTTCAAAAGTTACAGTAGTTATGAGAGTTTTCCATTTTCCTCTAACTAATTAAACAAAGGTGGAAGAAGGTGGAAGAGTAAATTTACCAAATATCTGCACTTGTAGTTTTCAAATCACTAGAAAAGTTGAAGGCAGTTTTCAAATCACTATAAAAATGGAAGATGGCTTGTGGTGTAATTTAGAATGGGGTGAAATTGCATATTGCAAAAAAATTTAACAAATTTATTCAGAGATAGTGATGCATTGTTTTACCGAACCCAATTTTAAGGTATTATCTAATTGAACCATACCACAAAATTTTCTAATTTTTATGACCAATTCCGCTAAATTTGATAATTATGATTCAAATAATAACATTAATTTCTATGTTATGAAGTATCAAATGAAAATGTTTAATATAGTTAACTCAAAATATTCTCAATCAAAATAAATAATATTAACAAATTATTTTAAAAATAAACGATAAATGATTTTGTTTCATTATTATATTATATTTAACTAAATCCAAAAACAATATAATATTTTTTAAATGAAAAATTATTAAATATGGAATAAAATAAGTTTAATTATTAATAATATTTATAAAAACATTTATATTTATTAAATATATTGTAATTAGTTATATTTTATTATTTTATTTAAAAATTATAAATATAATTATATTATAATAATTATAGATTCATTTTAACTTTTAATTTATTAAGTATCAAATATAAAATGCAACTCTTTATTTTTATTTTTACAAAACAGATAAATTTACATCTCTAAAAATAAGATTCAACTTTATACTTGGTAGTTGAATTTATACTTGTTCTTAATAATATTATTTATATTTATACTAATTTCTGTATAAAAACTACTTGTTCTTAATAATATTATTTATATTTATACTAATTTCTATATAAAAATATTCTATTTTTTATTTGATTAAAATCTTAATATTATATATTTATTAGTGACACTTTTTGTTTAAAATGTTTAAAATATTTTTAAATTATTTTATTAATGTGATATTCACACTCTTGATAGTATAGTATAATAATTTTTATTATTATAAATATTTAAAATTTTATATATTTATCAATCAAATTTAAATATGAAATTATGAAATATAATGATTACTAATATAAATCATTATTTTAATGTATATATAGTAAATTGATTTTAATTTATAATTGGTAGATAATTTTTTTCAATTATGTGATGGATCTTAATTTGTAATGGGTAGACAATTTTTTTCAATTATATTTCACGTCTTCCTACTGTAATACCCCTTAGTGAAAAGTAAATATCAAATGTAAATATTTTAATTTTATTTTAAGAAATTAAACCAATAAAAAAAAAGTTACTTGTGGCCAGCCATGGGAATTACCAAGAAAAGACCCTACATGAAATTTTCGTTTACTAGAACAATAGTTATTCCCATCCCTAGAGATAAATCATCTCAAGTTGGGGAAGTAAAGCTAAAGAGGGCACGAAAGGAAATACCTGAGGCATCTGAAGCAAGGAGACTAAGAAGTATGTGATTCCTGAACAAGACATTTTTTTTTTTTAAGATCTAGGGTAATCGGTAACTTTTTAGATCTAGGGTAATCGGTAACTGGCGAGAGTTGTCTGAGCAAGGCCCGGGTTCAAATCCAACTGGCTGCCACTATAAACCTAGGCTAGATGCAACATCCTACAAGCCGCACACAATAGCAATCAACTTATGCCTCAACAAGAGCCGAGACGTCTGCTATGGAGTCGCCTACTCTTCTAGCCAAGACACAACAGGCGTATGTCTCCACAAAGATTTGATCCTGGGTGGATCTGCTGAAAGTCAAGTGCCTTCACCATTTGACCTCTGCTTCACGAAAAAGACATTGTTGAAGAGGGTCATGACGCTTCCGCTTAGGATATTATTGAGCTCAACATCCTAAGATTCTAGGCTGGAATATAGAGTCTTATGCTTAAGAAGAGACCCCGCTAGGTCATTGTTAAATTATCGTTATAGAAGTGAAAATGATTGGGGAAGAAATGAGGGTGATAACCATTCTCATTGGTCAGGAAGAGTGGGTTTTCTCCTATGTAATTTCCTTGGGAGTCTAAATCCAACCACATAAATGCTTTAATTTACAAATATATACTATTTTTTGTAAGTACAATAGTATAATTATTATTGGTAGATTTGTGGTGTAACTTGATGAACCTTCTGTGTAGACACAATGCTATTAGTAATTTTTTTTAATGAAGTCTGTGTATCAAGCGCAATGTGTAATATTGAAAATAAATGCTAAATCTTTTCAGTTAAGGGAATTTGTGAATGGATGGAATAGTTAAAGAATATAAAAAAATTATATATATACCATTTGTTGATCTACAAAATTTAAATGTGTTTTCTATAAAATTGCAATGATACAATATTAGATTGGGTATAGGGAATGATTTATTTCACACATTTCTTCATTTGATCTAATTTTGCAAATAATTTTTTTTGCTTAATTTTCAAAGGAATTTTTTTGGCTTAACATTTAAAGGACATTTTTTTGGAGGTCTGTGATACATTTTTTGGATCTTACTTGGGCTTAATTTTCAAATGACATTTTTTTAAGGTATTTTGTATTTAGAGGTTTTGGGCTTAATTTTCAAAGGACATTTTTTTGGAGGTATTTTGTTTTTAGAGGTTTTTGGGCTTAATTTAAAAAAGGCATTTTGTTGGACTTTTATAAACTTAATTTTGAAAGGACTCTTTTTAGGCTTGATATTCAAAGGACATTTTTTGGAGATAGTTTTTAAAGTGATATTTTTTTAGAGGCTTTTTGGGCTTAATTTTTAAAGGACATTATTTGGAGGTATTTTGTTTTTAGAGACAATTGTTTTAGAACTTTTTGGACTTAATTTTCAAAGGACATTTTTTGGAGGTATTTTTTAAAGTGACATTTTTTAAGAAGATGGGATTAATTTTCAATGGAAATTTTTTGGAGGTATTTTTTGAAGTGAAATTTTTTTAGAATATGTGTTTTGGGTTGAAGTAAATATTTATAATGTTTTTTTAAAATGAATTTTTTGTCTAAATTTTTAAATGATTTTTTTTTTCAAGACTTGAAAGGAAATATTTTGAGCTTCATTTCATTTTTAGAAGACATTTTTTTCTCGAATTTTTTAAAGTAAGTATTTTGGATTGATGTATTTTGTGTAAAATTTTTAAAATGAGTTTTTTTAAATTAAATATTTTGTGATGTTTTTTTTAATTGAGTTTTTTTGTAAATTTTTGAAGGAATTTTTTTAACTTCATACTCAATTATCATGGGAAATCGAAGGAATTGCAAGAGAAAATATGATTGAACTAGATACCTCAAGGAACGTAGAGAACATGGGAGAGAATATTGCAAAAAAAAGAGAGAAGAACGCTCAAATATTGAAAGGGAAAATCAACCTCAACTAGAAGTTGAAGCAATCAGAGAGAGATATTCCTCAAAAAATTGATAATGAGAAACAAAATTTTGAAAGAGAAAGTGAAAGAGATATTGAACCAATGATTGAAGATGGTGAAAATGTTGAAAGAAATTCAGGTGAAGAAATTGAATCACCAGGTATATATGTGTGTGTGTGTGTGTGTGTGTTGAACACATGCACGTATTATTGAAATTATACATATTTATTAATTCAGCTATTTATTGAATATGTACACTTATTATGTACTATTAATTCGAATATGTATAGATGAAATCAATGTCAATGATGAGATGTTAGAAAATGTTGACACTCACACATGTGGAGATAAAAAAGCTAACCATGTTATATGATATCATGTTAATCACATTTTTGAGTTGTTTTTCATAAAGGAAAATGTGGCAGTGCAAGCCCAATTGTTGAAAGGTCTCCTAACATTAAGGAAATTAAAAGAAGCTATGACTTTATTGGGTTTTTGACAATAAAAAAAAGATAAAAACATGAAGGAAAATGTGATACAAAATATAAATAGTTCTATAAACTCAATTATAATATCTAGCCAGAAAAACGTTTCAGATGCACGTAGAGAAATACATATGGCAGTGGTTTCATCAAGTACTAAAGAGAATCGCTTGGTAAAATCTATGGCACAAGCATTAGGACCTTCATGAAAATATTTTCACAAACATTGAAAATTTTGGTTGCAAATAGATGTAAATGATGAACTCGCTTGTTGGACATCTATTTGTAGGGAACCATACAAAGATAAACTTGGAGAAAATGTTAAGAAAATAATATATGAATATTGGCTGAAAAATTCATGTGTTTTACCAAATGCAAGGGATGTGATGCAAAGAAGAATAGCACAAAATCAGTATGAAGATCATCCAAAACATTTCTTGGACACCACTCAGATAGAGTTGTTCAACAAGTTCAAAGAAGAGAATCATGAAATTGAAGTCTCAATTAGTGCTTTTGTGCAACAAAAACCATGGTATGTATAACCTATCATCGTACATGACACTTTTTGTTGTTGTTATCAAGTGGAATTATGTTATATTATGACACATTCCTTAATTTTGGTAGAACATTTTGGAAAGATTCACCTCCACCTTCCACTATCCATGATTTCATATCTCGAATTCTATGTGGAAGAGAAAGCCATGAATTATTTTACCAAAATAATATGTTTGTGGTAAAAAATGCGATGATTTTGGAAATTTGACACTGAGACTATGTAGAAGCACCTGCTCAAGCTACAAATATCAACATAAATCTTATCTTTTTTATTTTATTTTAGATTGAATGAAATATCATGATTTTTATTGTGGCTTGGATGACGACAATATAGGGGAAGAGTTAGGTGCATTTTTTGTCCATGGATGGGTTTCCTTGTGATATTCTAGGGCTAAGTTAAGTGCCTTATATTTGGAATCTTTGTCCTTGCCATTCTAAAGATATATTTTGGGTTGAGATGAGATTTATTTGGGTACCTACCCTAACATCATCATGCTTTTATGTACAATATGTTAGTCACAACTGGTCCACTTTATTGGATACCTTTGCAATTGCTTTTCATGGGCTATTCCAATGGTGTAGATGCTGATCTATGGTGCAAATTTGATTGTTGTTATAGATAAGATTTGGGCACTCTCTTTGAATGCTCTTCTGACATTTATCTTATGTTCATCCTTGCTTGAAGAGTGCGCCGCCACAGGTGGTATTTTAGCTTGTTTCTATAATAAAAAAACCACCAAGAATGATCTCACAAAATCTATATATTCTCTCGAAGAAATTTGTGCCTTTCATAACAAGAAAATACATAGTTTCAGAGATTAAATCCTGCCAGTACTCTTTATGATGAAGAGTGCATTAGAATTCCTTAATATGGTTCCTATTTTTTCTTTTTCTTTTTTCTTTCGTAATGAGTATCACTTCTACTTGAAACAAAAAATGTGTAATCAATGTCACAAAACTTGAGAATGCACATCCATTTCAGTGCTCCAGAAGATTATATTTCAGTGTTTTGCATGCAAGCTAAAAAAATATGGAGAATGAGAGCACTATATTTCAGGTGGATGTTTGATACTTTTGTGGGAGTAAAACACTATTGTCTTGGGAATAATATGCTGGGATATCTACGGTAGTGTTTCCCTCATTATTTAGAGAAAAACTGCTCTTATTTTGGAATGAAAGTGCCACTAGATCATAAAGAATATACTCCTTTATTGGTTTTATTATAAGCATCACTCTAAGTTCTACTTGAAAGGAAAAGTATGGAATTAATGTTTCAAACCTTGATAATGTGCAAACAATTAAGTGCTTTAAGATATTTAATAAGATAGTCTTCCTAGTATGCACTAAGATCCTCTCTCTCATTTTATGTTTCCTTAATCTTTTCTTTAAAACAACAAACTCTCCAACATAAGGAAACACTCATCCTTCTAAGTGCCAATATCCCAATATCATGCAAAAAATGCTTGCACAAAGTTCCTGATTTGGTGAGTGTTATGTTTGTCTCTTTGATAATGGTATAGGGAAATTATTCCACGTTGAAAAGTTGTCTTACGACATATAATTTCTACATTTTTGCTGGTTGAAATAATGATATGGCCAACATTATGTAAATATTATATTCTTTTATTCTCTGAGACTTCCCCACATTTACAATGACTAGCAATATTTCAACATACAAAGCCTAAAGTTTCACATTTCCTCTTGACTTAGGCCTTTTCTTGATTGGAGGTCCTTGGAAAACACATACAATTGTACTAAAATCCTTATCTTGGTTAACTGGAGTGCTTGGGGCATTCTGATTTGACCCATA
The DNA here is from genome assembly GCA_034641835.2 of Pinus albicaulis. NCBI lineage: Eukaryota > Viridiplantae > Streptophyta > Pinopsida > Pinales > Pinaceae > Pinus > Pinus albicaulis. The sequence continues at coordinate 936,455,218 of CM076572.1, read as the reverse complement.
AAAAGATACATCCCTAACTCCACCATTAGAGAGATTTATTTTTGCATATTTATACTGCTTTGAGAGGAGAAACACCTCCAAGAATGATTCACACACTAATTGAATAAAATTTTCTTTAATGGAAACATCATCACTTGGTATAATAATTTGTATATCACTATCACTAATTGGACCATCAATGCTATGTGCTTTCGAATTAGAGTGTTTCTCATAATAAAAAACAAAAGCATGCACCACACCTGATCTCGAGAGCTTTAGAAAAAAATACAAAGTCACATTGATTTGTATTTGTTGAAATATGTACATTGTTGGCATTCATTCCCATGTTGTAACTCTTGTCCTCTGAATCTAGGAAGTTGTCAAAGGAAAAGGCATGATCCACACTGAGCTTAGACTTATGGACATTGATAGTCCTTTTAGGTCTGGTTGGGCTATGTGATGGATCATGACCACCATTTTCCTCAAATATCACCATTTCTTTATTAGAATTCTCGGGCACAAAGATGAGTTCCTATAAACCAAAAGAAAATGGGTCAAGCGTACTCTACTCTAGGTTCTTGGCATCACTTTAAGTATTCTCTACATGCCTTTCCATTCCACTCGATTCCCTCATCATAATAGAAATTTCCAAAATCACTCTTCCTTGTTGCACTATGTTATTCTTGTGAGCGTATGCCAGTAGATTCTGTAATGAGAAGACCTCTAGGGATACTTCTATGTGAATAATATAGGATTGCGTGCAGTTGGGGTATACAATTGTAGGATCTCTGTCTGCTCACCGATGCAAAAACCACTCTTCCAAACCCATTTCCACGGTTAGCAAAATCAAACTATGTAATTGTGAAAATGGGTAGAAAATTAATGAGGAAAGAGAGAGAAGAAGGTTGAAAGCTCAAGGGACCCAACTCATAAGCTATTATCAGTGGGATTTGCTGCTTTGATTAATTTTTCATCATGATTAGTGTCCTTCCTTGTACAATATAAGTGAATAAAGCTCCACAAATTTGCAAAATTATGCTGGAGGATGAATGCTTGATAGTTTGGTTCATAGTCTAATGAACATAAAAAATATGCATAAGTAAGCAAAATTAATGTATTACCTTAAGCAAGGATTGGATTCGACTAAAGGATTGGATTCGAGTGACTTATACATGAATTTATTAAATTTATAGTGTAACTGTAAAAAAAATTGTAGCCTTGGTGAACCCTTTACATGTCTCAGGGACACGTGGATCCAATATCTAGGAAGTGTTATCAGATTTACAAAACTTTATTTGTCAACAGTGATCATAGAACAACTGATAAAATTATTCAACAAGCATATGATACTAGTCACAACTGGTTCACTTTATTAGATGCCTTTGCAACTTCTTTTCATGGGCTATTTCAGTGGTGTAGATGTTGATATAGGGTGCACCTTTGATTGTTGTTATAGATCAGATTTGGATACTCTCTTTGAATGCTATTCTGACATTTGTTTTATGTTCATCCTTGCTTGAAGATGGCACTTCCACAGGTGGTACTTTGGCTTGTTTCTATACCAAAAAAGCCACCAATAATGATTTCATGAAATTTGTACTTTTTCTTGAAGACAATTGTGCCTTGCATATGATACTAGTTTGTAGCCTAATTGATGAAATAGAGGCAACAATTGATTCCCATTGCAAAAATTGATGCCCATAATAGGAATATTGTTGGTAATATAATTAAGCTCTAGGCATATACTACAAACACACAATTTATATGAACAAAACGTTATTAAATGAGAAGACCAAACCAGAAACAAAGTTGCAAGTGAACTTAACCGCAGATGATTGAAAAAGTGGCATTGAATGGAAATAAGTCAAAGTGTATACACACAATTTAGGTGTTGGCATATATAATGGTGAGATGACGTATCAAAATGTAGTGCAACCAACTTGTAAATGCAATCTGGGATATATCATGTAGCACTTTTTTTAAAGGAAAACCCTATAGCGAGATGATTTCAAGGTGGATTTTTACTAGAGGATATAGAATTTTAAATAAATTTGATATCTTAGGGGTTGTAGATAAAATCAGATAAATTTATGAAGTCTAAATAATGACAAAAAATCGGTCAAAGTGCAATAATTATAAGAGATAAAAACATAAAAATAATACAATCATGTTTAAAATTGCAAGTGCTGCAGTCTGCTTGGAAAGATGTGAGCTATGACAAGGGGGAGGATGTTGTTTCACCTGAGGGGAGCTGATCAACATCCCATTATGCTCTCGCACATTAAAATCTTAGGAAAAAAATTGATAAGAAAAATTAGGGATAACAATCATTAAAATCCCTGGTAAAAATCGTTGAAGTTTATTGGATTGAATTGGGCATGATTCAAAAACGTTCTCAGGATATGAACATAATCTTAGTTTAGCTATGATGTAAAATATAATTACACACAAAGAGATAGGTTAAGGAAGAATTGTTGTTTAATCATAAGAGGAGAAGAAACAATAATGGTTTTATCCTATTGGATTTAAATATATTGAGTAGAAATCACGGGTGTATCATATTTGAATTGAATTAATGTGTATTCATGAATTTAAATCATTGCTTTTAGATTGATGGATTATTTCATAACAACAACCAGTTGGAGGATTAGATGTTGAAGTTTTCATTTCATAACTTCTTGATTCTTTACAAGATTATAGGTCTTGTAATAGAAATGCAGACATGAAGGGAAATGGAATTTTCACTATTGCAATGGATAATGACTCTCATCAAAACAATGTCTCTGTTGTCTTTTCATTGCCTAGAATGTGAGTCAGAGTGAAATTTAATTAGTTCACATGAACTTTTTTTTGGCGCAATATAATTCATTGCCTTGTTTTGATGGAAAAAATGGGAAAGATTGTAGCCTGTCTAACACATTTTTCAAAAAAATATGCTCTTTTATTTTTGTTAAAGCACCAGAATGATGATATAAAAGGTTGGTTGTTTGATTGGTATAAGGTCACAAGTTGATTAATGATAACTTAATTTATTTATTTTGACAAGAGTTATTTTATTTTATTAAAGAGAATAAAAAATACAACACCTAAGAAATCCCGTAAAGGAAAGGTTAAATCAGGAGTTGGTGGAGAGGTTTGTTTTACTTCACAACTAATATATATTTTAGTTAATGTATTAGGTGTAAAATTAAATTCCATAGATATTTAAATGTCAAGTATAGAATTTAATTAGAGAGATGGAAGATGGATAATTTTCTATATGCTTTTAGAGAAAGCTAATTATTTTATGGGGGAGAACTCTTAAATGTATCTTAGGAGAGAGGAAATAGCTTGAGATTCTATGCAGTATAATATTCTCTATGAAATTGTAGTTTTAGTTATTTATTACACTATTTTATTTAATTCAAAACCTTTGAGACCACATATTTATATATTTCATTATGATACCAATATGAGTAAGCTTCTTTGTTGAATTGTTTTTAGGTTTCAATGTAAAACATGAACAATCCTGAATATGACACATATTAATGGTAGAAAATGGATGTCTAATGCTCATGAAATCGCTGCTGTGGTAGAAGACGCCAAAAATGACATGTTGAGAGGGACCATTTATCATTAAATGGTCCCATGTAAGGATTTTTGGAGAATTATGAAGAAATGAATATGGAAATGTTTGCAAGAATTCAAAATGATGATTTAACAATTGGAATTAATAATGGTTTACCCAACATCATTGGTGAAGATAATATTAATCATAGCCCCAATAATGACAGTATACATAACGATTACATGGATGGTTATAATGATGACCATGCACATGTAGAAGAACAAATAACTATTAAAATCTATGCAACAGAGATTATAGATTCAATTCACACTCTTGATAGTATAGTATAATAATTTTTTATATTATAAATATTTAAAATTTTATATATTTATCAATCAAATTTAAATATGAAATTATGAAATATAATGATTACTAATATAAATCCTTTTTCCCCGGATGCGGGTGACCACCGTTGACATCGGGATGAGCGGAGGCTGGGTTGATGCGTGGCATCGCCACAACGCAGCCGGCCGACTGCAATCACTCCACCATACCCGCAGCATTAAACTCCTGGCTCTTCACAATACTCGGCATTCAAGCCGGTGGGGAGGACGAGGCCATTGCCTTAACTCACCACCGTCCTCCAAGTGCATTTGCTCTCCCGCCTTCTCGATGCTTCCTCCTTACGCTCTGCATTTCATGTGGTTTGTCACCATGTCTCAGCTCATTGTTCCTCTCGGCTCTGCGTGCCCTCCGGAAGCCAAGCTCGCCAGCTTCAGAACGGCTCTTGGCCGGAGATGCACCCTCCTTTGCTGCGTAGAATTCGACTCTGGTTTTCATCACTGTCAAGGTCATCTGCATCCCTGGCTTCTTGCTAATCCGCCCCAGGTCTTCTCTCCTGGTCTGTCGCCGTCCACTCTGCCTACTTCGCCTCTCCTCTTCCCTCGACGCCTGCACTCTCCCTGCAAAGTCATGCCTCGGCTCCAGCACAGGCTCAGATGCCGCAGAGGCAGCACCCGAGCCAGACCTGCCTCCAGGCGTCGCTCACCTCCTAGCCCCTCGAGCTCTCCGGATTCTGAACGTCTTCGTCGCCCCTCCACGCGAGTCTCGTGCAGAAGAAGAGCTCTGCCGGCCCACCACCCTCCCTCTCCTCCGCGCAGCGTCTCTCCCCATCCTTCAGAGCCTCGCATTCCAGAGTCTGCCCTCTTGGCCAACCCGTCCACTGCGCTTTTCCACTTCCCTTGTGTCATGAACCAGCCCATGGTAGTGGCGACCATCTCTGTGCAATTCAAGGAGCTCCCTCAGCTCAATTCGGGACCACCTCCTCCGACGCCTCCAGGGATTCGTTCTCACGAGCTCCAGTCTGCTCCGGTTATGCGCCCCACTCAGCTGAACAGCCCACGCACCATGGAGAGAAGCGAGCTCGGAGTTGGCAGCACTAATCCCACAGAAGCGCACCCAAAGCAGAGCGACGCAAGCGAGGCAGCAATTCCCATGCAGGATGATGATGAATGCGGCTACGGATGTCGAATTGTCGAAGAATCCCCCTCTGATGATTACGGTCTCTAAATCCTCCAGTTTCACTGCATTTTCCAGGTTAGAGTTTTTGTATGGTTGGTACCTGCTGAATTTCAGGCCTGCGGACTTGTCTAATCTCAGTTATAGTTTTTGTTCATATTGCTACTGCTTTAAGACTTACTGTGTAATGCTGGTTTCCTCTTATGAGGCAGCAACTAATTTCTCCTCGCGCTGGTTTCCCCACGAGGGCAGCGCTTTTTTTGTCATTTGGCTGAAACTCGTCCTACTGCTCGAAAAGCACCTCTGTATGTACCATATTTTATCACAGTAATAGAATTTAGTCTTATCTAGAAAAAAAAAATATAAATCATTATTTACTAATATTATATATAGTAAATTGATCTTAATTTATATTTGGTAGATAATTTTTTTCAATTATGTGATGGATCTTATTTGTAATGGGTAGACATTTTTTTCAATTATATTTCACGTCTTCCCTCTTGTAATGCCCCTTAGTGAAATGTAAATATCAAATGTAAGTATTTTAATTTTATTTTAAGAAATTAAACTGATAAAAAAATTCTGTGGCCGGCCATAGAATTACGAAAAGGAGCCCTACATGAATTTTCATTTTACTAGAACCTTTAATGATTATTCCCATCCCTAGGAGATAAATCATCTCAAGTTGGGGAAGTAAAGCTAAAGAGGGCACAAAATAAAATACCCAAGGCATGCAGACGGGAGACTAAGAAGTATGCTTGATTCTGAGCAAGAGACATTGTTTTTTTAGATCTAGGGTAATCGGTAACTGGCGAGAGTTGTCTGAGCAAGGCCCGGGTTCAAATCCAACTGGCTGCCACTATAAACCTAGGCTAGATGCAACATCCTACAAGCCGCACACAATAGCAATCAACTTATGCCTCATCAAGAGCCAAGACATCCGCTATGGGGTCGGCTACTCTTCTAGCCAAGACACAACAGGAGTATGTCTCCACAGATATTTGATCCTGGGTGGACTTGTTGAAAGTCAAGTGCCTTCACCATTTGACCTCTGCATCACGAACAAGACATTGTTGAGGAGGGTCATGACGCTTCCGCTTAGGATATTCTTGAGCTCAACACCCTAAGATTCTAGGCTGGAATATAAAGTCTTATGCTTAAGAAGAGACCCCGCTAGGTCATTGTTAAATTACTGTTATAGAAGTGAAAAGGATTGGGGAAGAAATGAGGGTGATAGCCATTCTCATTGGTCAGGAAGAGTGGGTTTTCTCCTATGTAATTTCCTTGGGAGTCTAAATCCAACCACATAAATGCTTTAATTTACAAATATATACTATTTTTTGTAAGTACAATAGTATAATTATTATTTTTAGATTTGTGGTGTAACTTGATGAACCTTCTGTGTAGACACAATGCTATTAGTAATTTTTTTTAATGAAGTCTGTGTATCAAGCGCAATGTGTAATATTGAAAATAAATGCTAAATCTTTTTAGTTAAGGGAATTTGTGAATGGATGGAATAGTTAAAGAATATAAAAAAATTATATATATACCATTTGTTGATCTACAAAATTTAAATGTGTTTTCTATAAAATTGCAATGATACAATATTAGATTGGGTATAGGGAATGATTTATTTCACACATTTCTTCATTTGATCTGATTTTGCAAACGATTTTTTTTTGCTTAATTTTCAAAGGAATTTTTTTGGCTTAACATTCAAAGGACATTTTTTTGGAGGTCTGTGATACATTTTTTGGATCTTACTTGGGCTTAATTTTCAATTGACATTTTTTTAAGGTATTTTGTTTTTAGAGGTTTTGGGCTTAAATTTCAAAGGACATTTTTTTGGAGGTATTTTTTTTTAGAGGTTTTTGGGCTTAATTTACAAAAGGAATTTTTTGGAATTTTATGACCTTAATTTTGAAAGGACTCTTTTTAGGCTTAATATTCAAAGGACATTTTTTGGAGGTAGTTTTTAAAGTGATATTTTTTTAGAGGCTTTTTGGGCTTAAGTTTCAAAGGACATTGTTTGGAGGTATTTTGTTCTTAGAGACAATTGTTTTAGAAATTTTTGGACTTAATTTTCAAAGGACATTTTTTGGAGGTATTTTTTAAAGTGACATTTTTTAAGAAGTTGGGATTAATTTTAAATGAAAAATTTTTGGAGGTATTTTTTGAAGTGAAATTTTTTTAGAATACGTGTTTTGGGTTGAAGTAAATATTTATAATGTTTTTTTAAAATGAATTTTTTGTCTAACTTTTTAAATGATTTTTTTTTTCAAGACTTGAAAGGAAATATTTTGAGCTTCATTTCATTTTTAGAAGACATTTTTTTCTCGAATTTTTTAAAGTAAGTATTTTGGATTGATGTATTTTGTGTAAAATTTTTAAAATGAGTTTTTTTAAATTAAATATTTTGTGATGTTTTTTTTAATTGAGTTTTTGTGTAAATTCTTGAAGGAATTTTTTTTAACTTCATACTCAATTATCATGGGAAATCGAAGGAATTGCAAGAGAAAATATGATTGAAAAAGAGACCCCGAGGAACGTGGAGAACATGGGAGAGAATATTGCAAAAAAAAGAGAGAAGAATGCTCAAATATTGAAAGGGAAAATCAACCTCAACTAGAAGTTGAAGCAGATATTTAAATGTAAATATTATAAATTTGATATTTAAAATTTTCCTAGTGTAAATTTTGAAGCTTAATTTTTATTTGATGAATTAATTTGAAAAAGATTTTGTAATGTAATCAGAGAGAGATATTCCTCAAAACATTGATGATGAGATACAAAATTTTGAAAGAGAAAGTGAAAGAGATATTGAACCAATGATTGAAGATGGTGAAAATGTTGAAAGAAATTCAGGTGAAGAAATTGAATCACCAGGTATATATGTGTGTGTGTGTGTGTGTTGAACACATGCATGTATTATTGGAATTATACATATTTATTAATTCAGTTATTTATTGAATATGTAAACTTATTATGTACTATTAATTCGAATATGTATAGATGAAATCAATATCAATGATGAGATGTTAAAAAATGTTGACACTCACACATGTGGAGATAAAAAAGCTAACCATGTTATACGATATCATGATAATCACATTTTTGAGTTGTTGTTCATAAAGGAAAATGTGGCAGTTCAAGCCCAATTGTTGAAAGGTCTCCTAACATTAAGGAAATTAAAAGAAGCTATGAATTTATTGGGTTTTTGAAAATAAACAAAAGATAAAAACATGAAGGAAAATGTGATACAAAATATAAATAGTTCTATAAACTCAATTATAATATCTAGCTAGAAATTTTTTTCAGATGCACATAAAGAAATACATATGGCAGTGGTTTCATCAAGTACTAAAGAGAATCGCTTGGTAAAATCTATGGCACGAGCATTAGGACCCTCATGAAAATATTTTCACAGAAATCGAAAATTTTGGTTGCAAATAGATGTAAATGATGAACTCGCTTGTTGGACATCTATTTGTAGGGAACCATACAAAGATATACTTGGAGAAAATGTTAAGAAAATAATATATGAATATTGGATGAAAAATTCATGTGTTTTACCAAATGTAAGGGATGTGATGCAAAGAAGAATAGCACAAAATCAGTATGAAGATCATCCAAAACATTTCTTGGACACCACTTAGATAGAGTTGTTCAACAAGTTCAAAGAAGAGAATCATGAAATTGATGTCTCAATCAGTGCTTTTGTGCAACAAAAACCATGGTATGTATAACCTTTCATCGTACATGACACTTTTTGTTGTTGTTATCATGTGGAATTATGTTATATTATGACACATTCCTTAATTTTGGTTGAACATTTTGGAAATATTCACCTCCACCTTCCACTATCCATGATTTCATATCTCGAATTCTATGTGGAAGAGAAAGCCATGAATTATTTTACCAAAATAAATGTGTTGGTGGTAAAAAATGTGATGATTTTGGAAATTTGACACTGAGACTATGTAGAAGCACTTGCTCAAGCTACAAATATCAACATAAATCTTATCTTTTTTTGATTTTAGATTGAATGAAATATCATGATTGTTATTTGTGGCTTGGATGACGACAATATAGGGGAAGAGTTAGGTGCATTTTTGGTCCATGGATGGGTTTCCTTGTGATATTCTAGGCCTAAGTTAAGTGCCTTATATTTGGAATCTTTTTCCTTTCCATTCTAAAGATATATTTTGGGTTGAGATGAGATTTATTTGGGTACCTACCTTAACATCATCATGATTTTGTGTACAATATGTTAGTCACAACTGGTCCACTTTATTGGATGCCTTTGCAATTGCTTTTCATGGGCTATTCCAGTGGTGTAGATGTTGATCTATGGTGCAACTTTGATTGTTTTTATAGATAAGATTTGGGCACTCTCTTTGAATTCTCTTCTAACATTTATCTTATGTTCATCCTTGCTTGAAGAGTGCGCTGCCACAGGTGGTATTTTAGCTTGTTTCTATAATAAAAAATCCACCAAGAATGATCTCACAAAATCTATATATTCTCTTGAAGACATTTGTGCCTTTCATAACAAGAAAATACACAGTTTCAGAGATTTAATCCTGCCAGTACTCTTTATGAGGAAGAGTGCATTAGAATTCCTTAATGTGGTTCCTGTTTTTTCTTTCATAATGAGTATCACTTCTACTTGAAACAAAAAATGTGTAATAAATGTCACAAAACTTGAGAATGCGCATCCATTTCAGTGCTCCAGGAGATTATATTTCAGTGTTTTGCATGAAAGCTAAAAAAATATGGAGAATGAGAGCACTATATTTCAGGTGGATGTTTGATACTTTTGTGGGAGTAAAGCAATATTGTCTTGGGAAGAAGATGCTAGGATATCTATGGTAGTGTTGCCCTCATCATTTAGAGAAAAAATGCTCTTATTTTGGAATGAAAGTGCCACTAGATCATAAAGAATATACTCCTTTATTGGTTTTATTATAAGCATCACTCTAAGTTCTACTTGGAAGGCAAAGTATGGAATTAATGTTACAAACCTTGATAATGTGAAAACAATTAAGTGCTTTAAGATATTTAATAAGATAGTCTTCCTAGTATGCACTGAGATCCTCTCTCTCATTTTATGTTTCCTTAATCTTTTCTTTAAAACAAAAAACTCTCCAACATAAGGAAACACTCATCCTTCTAAGTGCCAATATCCCAATATCATGCAAAAAATGCTTGCACAAAGTTCCTAATTTGGTGAGTGTTATGTTTGTCTCTTTTATAATAGTATATGGAAATTATGCCATGTTGAAAAGTTGTCTTACGACATATAATCTCTACATTTTTTCTGGTTGAAATCATGACATGGCCAACATTATGTAAATATTATATTCCTTTATTCTCTGAGACTTCCCCACATTTACAATGACTAGCAATATTTCAACATACAAAGCCTAAAGTTTCACCTTTCATCTTTGCTTAGGCCTTGTCTTGATTGGAGGTCCTTGGAAAACACATACAATTATACTAAAATCCTTATTTTGGTTAACTGGAGTGCTTGGGGCATTTTGATTTGACCCATAAAAAGATACATCCCTAAATCCACCATTAGAGAGATTTAGTTTTGCATATTTATACTGCTTTGAGAGGAGAAAAACCTCCAAGAATGATTCACACACTAATTGAATAAAAGTTTCTTCAATGGAAACATCATCACTTGGTATAATAATTTTTATATCACTATCACTAATTGGACCATCAATGCTACGTGCTTTCGAAGTAGAGTGTTTCTCATAATAAAAAACAAAAGCATGCACCACACGTGATCTTCACTAGGAAGACAAATCGAGAGCTTTAGCAAAAAATACAAAGTCACATTGATTTGTATTTGTTGAAATATGTACATTGTTGGCATTCATTCCCATTTTGTAACTCTTGTCCTCTGAATCTAGGAAGTTGTCAAAGCACAAGGCATGATCCACACTGAGCTTAGACTTATGGACATTGATAGTCCTTTTAGGTCTGGTTGGGCTATGTGATGGATCATGACCACCATTTTCCTCAAATATCACCATTTCTTTATTAGAATTATTGGGCACAAAGATGAGTTCCTATAAACCAAAAGAAAATGGGTCAAGCGTACTCTACTCTAGGTTCTTGGCATCACTCTAGGGATTCTCTACATGCCTTTCCATTCCACTCGATTCCCTCATCATAATAGAAATTTCCAAAATCACTCTTCCTTGTTGCACTATGTTATTCTTGTGAGCGTATGCCAGTAGATTCTGTAATGAGAAGACCTCTAGGGATACTTCTATGCGAATAATATAGGATTTCATGCAGTTGGGGTATGCAATTGTAGGATCTCTGTCTGCTCACCGATGCCAAAACCACTCTTCCAAACCCATTTCCACAGTTAGCAAAATCAAACTATGTAATTGTCAAAACGGGTAGAAAAGTAATGAGGAAAGAGAGAGAAGAAGGTTGAAAGCTTAAGGGACCCAAATCATAAGCTATTATCAGTGGGATTTTCTGCTTTGATTAATTTTTCATCATGATTAGTGTCCTTCCTTGTACAATATAAGTGAATAAAGCTCCACAAATTTGCAAAATTATGTTGGAGGATGAATGCTTGATAGTTTGGTTCATAGTCTAATGTGCATAAAAACTATGCATAAGTAAACAAAATTAATGTATTACCTTAAGCAAGGATTGGATTCAACTAAATGATTAGATTTGAGTGACTTATACATGAATTTATTACATTTCTAGTGTAACTGTAAAAAAAATTGTAGCCTTGGTGAACCCTTTACATGTCTCAGGGACACCTGGATCCAATATCTAGGAAGTGTTATTAGATTTACAAAACTTTATTTGTCAACAGTGATCATAGAACAACTGATAAACTTATTCAACAAGCATATGATACTAGTCACAACTGGTTCACTTTATTAGATGCCTTTGCAACTTCTTTTCATGGGCTATTTCAGTGGTGTAGATGTTGATCTAGGGTGCAACTTTGATTGCTGGTATAGATTAGATTTGGGAACTCTCTTTCAATGCTCTTCTGACATTTGTCTTATGTTCATCCTTGCTTGAAGAGGGCACTACCATGGTGGTACTTTGGCTTGTTTCTATACCAAAAAAGCCACCAATAATGATTTCATGAAATTTGTACTTTTTCTTGAAGACAATTGTGCCTTGCATATGATACTAGTTTGTAGCCTAATTGATGAAATAGAGGCAACAATTGATTCCCATTGAAAAAATTGATGCCCATAATAGGAATATTGTTGGTAATATAATTAAGCTCTAGGCATATACTACAAACACACAATTTATCTGAACAAAACGTTATTAAATGAGAAGACCAAACCAGAAACAAAGTTGCAAGTGAACTTAACCGCAGATGATTGAAAAAGTGGCATTGAATGGAAATAAGTCAAAGTGTATACACACAATTTAGGTGTTGGCATATATAATGGTGAGATGACGTATCAAAATGTAGTGCAACCAACTTGTAAATGCAATCTGGGATATATCATGTAGCACTTTTTTTAAAGGAAAACCCTATAGCGAGATGATTTCAAGGTGGATTTTTACTAGAGGATATAGAATTTTAAATAAATTTGATATCTTAGGGGTTGTAGATAAAATCAGATAAATTTATGAAGTCTAAATAATGACAAAAAATCGGTCAAAGTGCAATAATTCTAAGAGATAAAAACATAAAAATAATACAATCATGTTTAAAATTGCAAGTGCTGCAGTCTGCTTGGAAATATGTGAGCTATGATAAGAGGGAGGATGTTGTTTCACCCAAGGGGAGCTGATCAACATCCCATGATGCTCTCACACATTAAAATCCTAGGAAAAAAATTGATAAGAAAAATCAGGGATAACAATCATTAAAATCCCCGGTAAAAATCATCAAAGTTCATTGGATTGAATTGGGCATGATTCAAAAATGTTCTCAGGACATGAACATAATCTTAGTTTAGTTGTGATGTAAAATATAATTACACACAAAGAGATATGTTCAGGAGGCATTTTTGTTTAATCATTAGAGGAGAAGAAACAATAATGGTTTTATCCTATTGGATTTAAATATATTGAGTAGAAATCACGGGTTATCATATTTGAATTGAATTAATGTGTATTCATGAATCGAATCATTGCTTTTAGATTGATGCATTATTTCATAACAACAACCAGCTTGGAGGATTAGATGTTGAAGTTTGCATTTCATAACTTCTCGATTTCATAAAGATTATAGTCTTGTAATAGAAATGCATATGAAGGGAAATGGAATTTTCACTATTGCAATGGATAATGACTCTCACTCAAACAATGTCTCTCGTTGTCTTTTTCATTTCCTAGAATGTGAGTCAGAGTGAAAGTTAATTAGTTCACACAAACTTTGTTTTGGCGCAATATAATTCATTGCCTTGTTTTGATGGAAAAAATGGGAAATATTGTAGCCTGTCTAGCACATTTTTCAAAAAACTATGTTCTTTTATTTTTGTTAAAGCACCAGAATGATGATATAAAAGGTTGTTTGTTTGATTGGTATAAGGTCACAAGTTGATTAATGATAACTTAATTTATTTATTTTGACAAGAGTTATTTTATTTTATTAAAGAGAATAAAAAATACAACACCTGAGAAATCCCGTAAAGGAAAGGTTAAATCAGGAGTTGGTGGAGGGGTTTGTTTTAATTCGCAAGTAATATTTATTTTAGTTAATGTATTAGGTGTAAAATTAAATTCCATAGATATTTAAATGTCAAGTATAGAATTTAATGAGAGAGATGGAAGATGAAGAATTTTCTATATGCTTTTAGAGAAAGCCAATTATTTTATGGGAGAGAACTCTTAAATGTATCTTAGGAGAGAGGAAATAGCTTGAGATTCTATGCGGTATAATATTCTCTATGAAATTGTAGTTTTAGTTATTTATTACACTATTTTATTTAATTCAAAACCTTTGAGACCACATATTTATATATTTCATTATGATACCAATATGAGTAAGATTATTTGTTGAATTGTTTTTAGGTTTCAATGTAAAACATGAACAATCCTGAATATGACACATATTAATGGTGGAAAATGGATGTCTAATGCTCATGAAATCGCTGCTATGGTAGAAGACGCCAAAAATGACACGTTGAGAGGGACTGTTTATCATTAAATGGTCCCATGTAAGGATTTTTGGAGAATTATGAAGAAATGAATATGGAAATGTCTGTAAGAATTCAAAATGATGGTTTAACAATTGGAATTAATAATGGTTTACCCAAAATCATTGGTGAAGATAATATTAATCATAGCCCCAATAATGATAGTATACATAATGATTACATGGATGGTTCTAACGATGACCATGCACATGTAGAAGAACAAATAACTATTAAAATCTATGCAACAGAGATTATAGATTCAATTCTTATACACACTGATGGAAAACCTACTGATAATGATATTATACATATGGAAAGGATACCACTATACCATGGTGCACAATGCTCCATATTGTAAGCTATGTTACCCCTTCTTAACTTAAAAGTTTTCCATGGATGGACAAACAATAGTTTCACTGATCTTATACAGTAAGTTTTCTTATACAAAATGGAAATTTCAAGTTTTTTTAAATAGATGTTTCCAAAAATATAATTCCACTCTAAACTATATCTTATCATTGTTGATGGTACTGTAATAGGTTGTTATCAGGTCTACTCCTTCCAATTAATAACAAACTGCCTAAATGAAAAAATGAGATCATGTCATTGACAAAAGATTTAGGTATGGATGCTTCCAAGATGTATGATGAATGTCCCAATGATTGCATCCTATATTATGGATATGGTAAGGAATCCTTAGATGATTATCTAGAATGTGGTGACAAAAGGTACCATATAATGCCATCATCAAAAAATGTAGGAAGAAAGGTAATATGTCACATACCTTTAGCCCCACAATTTGAGAGGTTATTTGGATGTAAGGAAATGTCACAGCTCATGGATTATCATGTGAGGGGAAGGAGCACAGAAGGTGCTATGAGGATGTAGGCTGATGGAGTGGCATGGCCTAAGATGGAGGATAAGTGGCCAATTTTAAACGATGAACCAAAAAATGCAAGAATATCGTTAGCATTAGATGGTGTGAATCCTTATGGAAATCAATCAACACAATGGTATACATGTCCAATAATTGCTATCAACAAAAATGTACCCCCATGGCTATAAACTAGAAAGGAACATGCTATGTTGACACTTATCATAACAAAATATACTTTATGGAAATTCCTAATATTGAGTCTACATGGTAATAGTAAAAAATTTCATGGTGCAAATGACAAATTGAAGTTGATGCCTTTACAAGTCCAAATCAACCAAAATGTATGGACACATACTTAGAGCCTTAACGAGTTATTAATGATTTTGAAATGAATGAATATGAAGGATGTGTCTCATCCCATTTCTTCAAGGATATTTCAATTTCATGCAATGCTTCTTTTCACAATTCATCATGCTCCAACACTATCAATGTGTTGCAGTGAGTTGTAGTTGGTGTTAATAACTCATATTGTATTTACTGATTTCATAATAAAATCCTAAATTATTACTTGATATTTATTATAAAAATGAAAGACCTTTAGACTAATGGATCTTATGGATGCCCAACATGTGGGCCTTGCACCTCATCCAGAAGATCGAGTCATTTGGGAAATACTGTATATGATGAGTATAGAATGTTTATAAATTTGGATCATCCATATCGTGTACAAGATAAGGATGATTTTTGTGGAAAGGAGTGCCTTCTTAGAGAACCTTCAAAGATGAATCCTAGGATATGGATGCAGGCATATAGAAGCACACATGGTAGTTTTCATTCTCTCCTTTTAAATGATATACAATTACATTCCTAAAAAATTGATTTGGTAAGTTTATTATGATTTTTATTTTTGGTAGGATCCCTTCCTCCAGGAATGACCTGAAAGACAATATTTTCAAAGTTGTCATATTATGAAGTCCTACCTATTGTTCACATGTTTGACACAATGCACATAGGGAATAATGTATCTGTTTTTTTATGTAATATGCTATTTGAGAAGAGTTCAATACACAAGAGGAAACTAAATAAGCTACAAGTGAGGATGGACTTAAAATAAGTAGGAAGAATGCCTCATCTTTGGCCAAATGATGATGGTAATTTTGTAGCTGATCCATGGTCTCTCACAAAAGAGGGAAAAGAGCAGATGATTAAATCCATAAAATCAATAAGATTCACAATAGGTTTTGGAGTAAATTTAAGAATGCATTCTCAAAAGGAAATGAACTTGTTGGAATGAAGACTCGTGATTGGCATAATTTACTTACGGTATGTGCACATTGATAGAAACTAAATACATTGTCTATTATGTGATTTTAAAATTATTTTATTTAAAAATAATTATATATCATGAGTAATTGATTAACTTTGACATTCTAGTTGTAGTATCTATTACATGCCAACCTTCCAGATAATCTCGATGACAACAATAGGAGGAAAATTTGCAAGCTAAGTAGATTTTTTAGGTATGAAGCATGGCCTATATAAGGAAAAATTTCTCTTCAAGTATAATGTGATATACTAGAAATTGTTCATCTAAAATATTTTTTTCCTTTACACAAATCATGGGATTAAGTTAATTAATTCTATTCTAGGTGGGTCACTTCAACAGAGATACACAACAAAGACTTAAAGATGTGGAAGAAATAATTCCCCATTTTGATGTGTGATATGCACAAATACTTCCCAAAATGTTTCTTCAATGCACAGGAACACTACATTGTGCACCTCTTACATGAAATAGAGTTTTGTGGACCATTTCAAACAAGGACAATGTTTCCTATTGAGCACTATTTAAAGGTTTTGAAAATGTTCGTAAAGAAAAAGGCTTGTCTTGAAGGTTCCATGCTTCAAGGGTACATGTTGTTCAAATCCAAAGTTGATCTCACTGAATTGTGCAAAGAATTAAATATTGAAGGGCCATGACTATGAGACTCAAGAAAGTGAAAAAGTTGAGTGACATATATTCATAGGACAAGAAAAAACTAGAGAAATTAAAGGTGATTAAACTTATATCTACATATGGTTGAAGATTTTTATTTGTGACTATGATGATATAATGCATTTTATGTTTATGATTACAGATGTTGTTGAAATGGAGGCTCTATTATTATATGTTGCAAGAAACAATGAACACACAAAAGTATGGAGGGAGGAATATCAAATGCATCATGATGACCCAAAAAGGCGTTGTTTGTCATATGTATCTCGAGGTGGTCATAATTCATCTTCACATTCAACAATAATGAGAAAATTTAAAAAAGATTTTCCTCCAGCTATGAGTTTAAAATATTTGAGGGATAGAGTAGCAAGGGTGATCCAAGTGGATATTGATGGCCACCCACCTATTCCATTTGGACCTGCAACATCAATTCTTTCAGTTTTTCAGCTTCAACAGAGCTTACTATTTTTAGCAGGTTTTTAGGTCCTACACTCCTAGAGCCATTTTGGGGACTTAATGATCCAGCTGGATATTGGTGGCCACCCACTGAGTCCATTTTAACCCCCACTGTCAGTTATTTCAGTTTGTAAGTTTCAGCACAACTTACTATTTATAGCCATTTGTCGGGTCTTAAACTTCCAGAGCCGTTTTGAGCCCCTAAACGACGTTTTTTGGGAAAAAATGGAGAAACATGGGTCTGATCACTCAAAATTTATAGTCCTCGGATAGATATTTCTAAAGAGCTATTGAGCACATCAAACGGAGATCGGATGCCAAAGTTACATCCCTGGGAAGTTGAAATACCAACTTACCCAAATAGGGTCCACAATTTTGGCGTTTCATCTCCTAGGGTTAGGGTTTTGGACGTTTTAGGTTTTACATTGTTTCTCAACAATAAATAGGCCTTCGAGCCTCATTGTAACAAAGTTCAGGGGGTTGGGAGCTGACACATCTCTTCTCAGAGATAAGTGCTACTAGTGCCCTAGCTTTCTTGTTCCCATCATTTCACTTTTGTAACACAATTCAGGGGGTTGGGAGCTGACACATCTCTTCTCAGAGATAAGTGCTACCAGTTCCCTAGCTCGCTTGTTCCCATCATTTCAGTTCTGTAACATAGTTCAGGGGGCTGGGAGCCAACACATCTCTTCTCAGAGATAAGCACTACCAGTGCCCTAGCTCATGTGTTCCCATCATTTCAGTTCTGTAACACAGTTTAGGGGCTGGTATTCATCACATCTCTTCTCAAAGATACACTGCCAGTACCCTAGCTCATCTATTTCCATTATGTCTATAATAGGCCTTCGAGCCTCAATGTAACACAACTTAGAGGTTTGTGCTTGCCACATATCTTCTCAAAGATAAGCTACCAGTGCCCTAGCTAGTGTCCATTATGTTTGTAAGCCTATTTCAGTCATTCTTTTCTTAATAAAATGAAGCATTATTTCCGCTACATCTCTGTCTGTGGTTATATGTGTATTTTGTTACATTCCTACATAAAATCCAGATCAAAGGGCATGTAGAAATAATGATGAAAGAGTTACAACACATGTATTGGACATTATAAAAGGACTATAAGAGAATAAGGTGAATCATTATAAGGGGTTGTGGTGCAAGGGTCATCATTACCGTGTTCAGAAGCTAGATGAAAATCGACAAACATTTGACTGTGGAATTGCTGCATATTTTATAGTAGATTTTCAGTCACATGTTCATGGTGGAAACATAAAAACCGACATAATGAGATACTATGGATTAATCAAAGATATATTAGAGCTTAACTTTAGATATTTCAAGGTGGTATTATTTGAAACTAAGTAGTTTAGAAATATTGTAGCTGGAAATCATCCAACAACATATATGCATGAGAATCATTTTTTCATCATAAATCATACCAATTTTGAGAAAATAGATGAACCATATGTTTTCCTAACCAATGTGAGAAAATATTTTTATGTTTCCATCCTACAGAACGATCAAAGTCATTTTTCATTGAGTATAATCCTAGATCAATAAGAGTCTTTAACCCTTCACATGAAGAGCAACCTACCTCATAATAAAATCCATCTAATGGTAACACAGATGACGAAGTTAATGGGTAGGAGGAAATTATTGAAATGTACAATTCCTATTCAAATTATTTTGATTATTAATGACAAATTCTATGAAGAATTCTACTCAAGAAAATGCAAATGTCTAGTAGTTCTATATTAGAGTTGTATTTTCATTTAAATCTAGTATATGGATTTTTTTAGAATAATAGAACCTATCATAATCTAAAAATTAATATTATTTCAATGTTAAACATATCAAGGAACTATAACATGATAAAAATGTTATATATATTATCATTATGTACATTTATACATATTTTTTTCTCATTATTTTCTTAGAAAACTTACTAATTAATGAATTTCTATCTTATAGAATTGAAAACTTATCTTTTACAAGGGAAATTTAGATATTAGAGGATTTTATAAGAATTTTCTATCCTCTAAAATGATATTTTATGATTAAAATATTTTCAAAATGTTTCATTTGTTTATGAGTTACTATTTTTTTTTGTTTCTTGTATTTATTTTAATTCATTTGCATACTTTTTATTTTATAATATACTCATTATTCCACTTCATATAATCAAAGGTTGATGATTTTATGATATATATATTTCACTTGCTTCATTATTGGACTAATGTAATGAAGTATATAAAACTAATTCTAACTTTGGGAATGTGTAATACTGAATTAGGTCTATTGATTCAATATGTGAACAAAAAATAGAGTAAAGCCTATTATTCGAGAAAAGAGTTTAAATGAATTAACAAGGGACAAAACTTCTTGATTCATAGATATTAATGAGATATATTCTAGAGGAAGTAATTTATCTACAATTCCATCTTCCCATTTAGATTTTACAGATGATGTATATGTCCCAATAGTAACTGATAATTTTCATAATGTGGAGCCTGGATTTGAAATTGATAGATTGAAATCATATAAAGAGTGGTTGATGAAGGATGATGTTGACCCATTCATAAGAGATGCAATTCATGTAGCATACAAAACAACTATCTCTGACACAGAAAATGCAACATATACAGAAACAACTCTTGATGATCTATTAAGGTAAACATTCATTTATATTTTACTTATAAACTTTAGGTTTGTAATTACATAACATATGATTATTAATAATATATTATATCGAAATGATCATGAGTAATATCAATGTTCTCGAAGAAGACACTAACACTAATGGACAACAAAATCAATCTCCTCCATCAGATGAACAAACTATACCATTTATTGGTACATATTTTCAACCTCTCTCAAAACATCCAAATGAATATGTTAAAGGAGAGGAAACTAATGGTATGCCATTCAAAATCACATGAAATGAAAAAGGGAAAGTGTTAAATGATGAATATGGGAGAACATGGAGATACATACTTCACCGTGAAGCATTGAGATTATTTGGTACTACAATTACTAAAGATTTTCGTCATCAAGGTAAACACATACTATTTTTTTTCATAATTTGGATACTTAATTTATGTAGTATAAAATATATACTTAATGTTTCATATATATATATATATATTCTACTCAATGTTGCATTCCCTAAATTTCATTACTATCATAATAGAAACCTTAAGATTTTTTATATGGATTATTTATTTTCTACATGTATTTCAAGAGATATCTAAGAAGGAAGAGTTATCATATGCATAAAGTATCCTCAATTGTACCACCAAAACAAATTTTTCATAGTGTTGCTAAATATATTAAAAATACCAAGAATTCTTTTAGAGGAGAATTGGAAAGAAACAAAAATGTATTCAAACTGCACTTCATAGGAGAAGGAGAGTGGAAGAAGTTATTGGATGAGATGGATATTAAGAAAAAAAAGGAAAAATGGAACTTTGGTTGGAAAAGACAAATATGCACATACTGCACAAGCCTCTAGGTTGTCCACATGCCATTGTTTGGGCAAAGGTGGCATGTTATGTGTAGAGGCAAAAATTGTAAGCTTAATACACTACTATGCTTCTCAAGGAAAATTTATTTTTTATATAATCAAATTATTTAAAATATATTTGCAAGTGTTCAATACTGAAATTTCTGAAGATGACAAAGATTTTTCTTTATGCTATGGTGTATCTTCTCTCATTCATTAAAATATTAAAGATGGATTTCATCCTATTACCAATTATGAGGTATTTTTTCACCTATAAAATTTTTGTTCTAGATAAAGTTTCATAATATGAAAGAAATATATGCAAATGAAAGTTTCAATTTACACAATTTATAGTTGTGTTGATCTTATCTTATATGTGTCTTAGGTAAATGTTCAATATGATGAAAGAGAAGTTTCATTCTGTTAGATAAACTTGACTTGGGATAGAGTCAATGTTGACTAGGGTAAATAGTAGTGGTTTTGGGGCACATGGTATTGCGCACCCATGGTTTTTATCCCATGGTATTGCATGTAATGGAGCCTATAAAAGGCTGAGAATACTTCATTGTAATGTAGGCCTGGATTGGCCACGGTTTTGGCCAATGCTTAATGAAATTTCAATGGTTGGGTTTTGCCCCAGATTTGGGGGTTTTCCTGATAAACATCTTTTTTTATGTTTATTATTTGTTGCTAGCTATTTTATGGTTTTTTGTTCCTCTCGGTAAATTTATTATTTCTTCGGTAAATTCTAACAAATGGTGTCAGAGCCATTGAATTTCGCTGCCCTAGGAGTGAAAAGTCTCTCAAAATGAGAGAGGATATGTGCAGGTGGATTAATTAATTGATGAACCATGTATCTGAAGAGGACTCCTAGAGGACTATCGGTTACAGAAGCTGGTGACCCATGTAATCTAGTAGATGGGTTCTTTTTATATGGACATTGATTTTATATGTACAAAGATAGTAACAATGAAACAAAAAAAAATATTATTATTATAATGGAGTTAATTTATTACATGTAAATGGGCTTACTGCTGTAAGACTTGGTATGGCATGCGTAAACCTGGGTAATCATTGGTAAAGTCTGGGTTAGATCTAGGTGATAGGGGGATGTCAAGTTAACAATTACCTGGGTTAAAAAAAAAAAATTGAGGGGGGAAGAGCTAGAGTGAGCAGGTTGTCTCACTTAGCAATTTTGGTTGGATTTAGTCAAGAAACCCCAAGTCAAGTTTAAGGGGGGAATTGCTAAGTAAACTTAACTTAGGATAGAGTCAATGTTGACTAGGGTAATTAGTAGTGGTTTTGGGGCACATGGTATTGTGCACCCATGGTTTTTAGCCCATGGTATTGCATGTAATGGAGCTTATAAAAGGCTGGGAATGGTGGTAAAGGCTCACTTGGTTGGATTGGCGATGGTTTTGGCCAATGCTTAATGAAATTTCAATGGTTGGTTTTTGCCCCAGATTTGGCTGGATTGGCCATGGTTTTGGCCAATGCTTAATGAAATTTCAATGGTTGGGTTTTGCCCCAGATTTTGGGGTTTTCCCAGATAAGCATATTTGTATATGTTTATGATTTGTTGCTAGCTATTTTATGATTTTTTCCTCTTGGTAAATTTATTGTTTCTCCGTTAAATTCTAACACATTCTAGGTAAAGTTTCACAATATGAATATGAAAATGAAAGTTTTAGTTAATATGATGAAAGAGAAAATGAAACTAAACTTTGAATCATGCTTCAACCTTACCATATGTTTGGTTAGTTCATATCAATTGAAGTTATTGTTTGTGTTTTTCTCTGTTTATTTAATTTATATATTTTTATTTACAAACTTATGTTTATAATTTTCTTTTTTATGATTTTTCCATGCGGATGACGACAAAATTTATGAAAGAGATTTAAGGATGAAAAATACATATGATTTTAAATGAATTATCAGTTTCATTTTTTTCATATTTCATAATAAAAAAATTTCATGACCTAATACATTTCATTATATTAATAAATGAAGAGTGATTTTTTGATAATAAATGGTGGAACATATGTATAACTTTTATTTTATTTCATTAAATTTTCTCTTCTTTATATACTGATGGTTTTGGTTTTGGTTGTTGTATAGTATACTTAAAATTTGATCATATGTAGATATTGTTATTACTTTTTAGTTATTCATTTAATGTGAAAGATATCCATTTAATATATATTTTCATAACTAGAAATATCTATAATAGATTAGAAAAACTAAGGTTTTTGAAATATCATGCCATCTTGAAGTTTTCACTCAAACAAAATTGTTTGAGTTTTGTTTGAGGCCTGGAATTGAAATGACATTGGTTAGAAATTTTATTTATTTATTTATTTTAATTTTCAAAGATTGAAATGATTCATCAATACCATGTTAACCAAAATCATCATGACACTAGTTAGAACTTTTATTTATTTATTTATTTTAATTTTCAAAGATTGAAATGATTCATCAATATCATGTTGACCAAAATATATGTAAATTTATTATGCATATCAACTTGGAATCATGTGAATGTTTCAATGGAGAGACTCTTCCATTACTCGTAATTGATAATTGCACACAAAAAAAAAACTACCATAGTCTTATTGTACACAATGAATTAAAATTTTTGGATGCAACTATGGGATACTTCAATTGTGTTAATACATTTGATATAAATTAAATATATTTATGGTAATTGGATTTAAGCATAAGAAAATGGTCAAAATTTTCTCTTTGTTACTAAAATCAAACTCTTCCCATGATCAAAATTCATGGACAGGCAACCTCGAAATGATCAAATACAACTTCTTAGTCTATCTTGAAACCTTGGGAATATATAACCTTTCTAAATAAAGGAGGTGCACCATTTCATATTTTATGGTGTTTTGCACCATATACAATTTTATTATAATAATAATAAAAAATATTTTTTTGTACCATTTTTTATTTTATGGTGCTTTGTACTATATACAATTTATTATTATAATAATAATTTTGATATTTTTATGTTATATTTTTAATTTTTGGAAAATTGGTTTTTGGTGCTTTGCATCACAATATCTTTGCATTACAATATCTTGATCCACGTCAGATTGGTTTTTGATGGTTTGCACCATACACCATGGAATGTCACAAACTCAAAGTGTTTGATTACAAAAAATTCAAAATTAAAAGTGCACTTCTTTATTCTATCTTGTTAGATGAAACATGGCCTTCTCCTATTGAAACAATTGCTATAATAAGACTCATAAGATATTTAATTTTATTTTCTATAATGAGAATGATAAGATATGTAATTTTATAAAATTTAACATCTTATTGCGTGATATATATTTAAAATTGTATTTAAAAAACAGTGATACTTTACTGTCAACCTACACCGTTGATAACAGTTTTTACCTACACTATTGATAGCCGTTTTTACTTAAGAGTGAAGGGATGGCTAAGTACATCCAATCCTCAACGTAAATTAAGAATTGAGTTCACATCAATTTCTAAATATGTGTCTAGTAACTCTTGTATTTATAACATCGGCCAACGAGCCTACAAGCATTCCTCTGTTGTTCGTATCACCGTATTTTTTCGATACGTGTAGATTTCAAAAATATTGTTAACATGCAGGCCAAATTATGGAATCCTACACCACAGACAATATACAAAAGTTGAAGATGTAAGCCAGGGAAAGAGCCTGCAAACTGCTATATTGGGTAAAAGTTGTGAGAATATAAGCCAGGGAAAAACAAAACCCTTGTAAAATAAGGTTTGATCAAATATGTCAAAAAAAATACATAGTATCGAGTATGTAAACTTTTGATTTTTTAAAATTTCGATGAACGTTATCAAAAGGAAGTCATAATTTAAACTTTCAAATATTTTAAACTATGATGTAATAATTTAGCAAAAAAATAAAAAAGAAGAAGAGAGTGTATCGAGTATGTAAACTTTTGATTTTTTAAAATTGTGATGAACGTTATCAAAAGTCAGGCATAATTTAAACTTTTAAACTATGATGTAATAATTTAGTTAAATGTAGTTAAATGCTATCAAAATAAATTATCACACATTAAAGTGAATTAATTTTACATCCCGTACAAATTGTTTAACAGAGGAACATATTTCGAAGTAGCAAACATACAAGTGAAAAATTAACAGATAAAACTGAACAAAAAAATTGAAAATAGAACGAGAACATAAAGAATGAAAGAAAGAAAACAACATCATTTGGGCATCAAAATTTTAACAAACGGGGTACTTGCCAAATTAATGAACAGTAAACATTGCCCAAGAAAGCAATCAAAGTCTGAATTTGAAGGCAAGTGTTAGTGGGTACATTTAACAACGTTTTCCTTATGAAGCTTCGGTGCATACGACAGATTTAACATTTACATATAGATGACTATTGTACCAATTGATACATGGCGTGTCCCAAAACTTACAATCCAAAGCAGTAGTAGTTTGGCACCCCAGAAAACAACCTTGGAAACTTGTTTAGCGGATTAATATGTTTGTGTTGTTATAAGCCATATAATGAAAGTTTCCATTAAAGTATTGGTATATATTTCTTTCCTGTATTGAATGCATGCTTGTAGTTTTGATAAAATTAGTTCTGTAAATAAATATATTTTTATGATTGTAGAAAAATTGAAAAACCTTTTCCAAATGGTAGAATTTTCTTAAAAACTAAACTTTTTTACTTAGTGTGTTTAGTGAAAAACAACTAATTCTAGTTTTATTGATGAGATTTATATAGTTTAAATCAATGAGATCATAACTATAGAATAAAATGGTTAACAAATTCAATTATATTTGATCATGTTATTTATGGTCTACATAGGCAACACAATCAACTATAGTCAACATTGTCAACCATATACATCTATAGTTATATGTTGCCAACCATAATCAAACAAGCCCAATAAAAGTCAAACTATACAAAAGTCAACCATGTTAAGGGAAAATCACCCATGGTTGACCATAATTAACCATGGACAAATAAACTCAATTATGGTCAATCAAGAGAAGCAACACAACCATATTCAACCATCCTTAAAGCACCTCAATAATGGTTAACCATGGACACAATGCTAATCCAATCATATTCATATATAATTAAATATTGACAACCATAAGTAAGGAAAAGACTTTTAAATAATAAATAACTCATTTACATCTAATTTTTAGAAATAGTTGAATTTTTTTTACTTTATAAGTTCAACAATATGTCACATACTAAATCTAAATATTGTTTTTTATTTCTTCAGCTATATTTAAACTATGCTACATAGAGTAGCTACCATGCAACACTTGCTATTATTTCTATTATATAATTATAAATATAAATACTAACATTGAATATATGATTGATATAAGCCTCTTTATATTTATAAACCATAAACTACATGTCATAATATAATATAATTGTACTCTTATATGATATAACTAAAAAAAATAGTGCAATAAAAAAATATATAATTTAAAATGTGATAATTATAACATAACATTAAATAATATACTAAAATTAAAACTTATATAATTTAAATTTTAAATAAATTTAAAGGAAATTTTACTGTTTAAATAAATTTAAATAAATTCAGAGCGAGATTAACAAAACCAACCTGATACCAATTTTACTGTTTTCAAAATTATCGTTATCGTTCTAAAGTTAACAGGGGAATTATGAAAATACAAGACATTGGCATACAACCTATGAGACATCATTGTCCTTGGAGGACGAGTAGATCCACATCTGCGAAGTTCTAACTAGACACTTCGGATTACAGCACAGCACACAGAATTTTTCTTTTTGCGGATATGTATTTAGTGGATGTCATTTCACCCCAAGAGAGAATATGTATTTAGTGGATGTCATTTCACATGTTTGCCATATTCGGGAATACCCCAAGAGAGAATATGTAATTAGTAGATGTCATTTCACACGTTTTCCATATTCTGTTTCAGTTAGGAAAATTCTTCTTTCCCCACATGGATATTTTATTGTGTAACGTTCTTTATTTTGTATTTATTTTTCATTCAAGGATAAAGATACATTAAAATAATTCACAAATTTTGATTCAATGATGAAGAAGATTAAATTCCATGTTAATCAGTTGATCGCTGAATCAAATTCAACTTTAGTTCTTTTAAAAGCTATCGTTATTGTTAGGGCCTCAATTTTGAAAAGAAAAGGCAGTCAGATGCAGTGTATGAGGCATCATCGCCGTTGGAGAAGGACGAGTAGATCCACGATAGAGAAGCTTCAAGTAGACAATATGATTTGCATAGTACACTCGGAGCTCTTTTTTCCAGGGATCAAAACACAGAGAGAAGCCATGTTTTCTTTTGCAGATAATCGTTCATGTCACTTAACACATATTTGCATATTCCTTTGCAGTACATAATTGCAATAATCTACATGGAAATTGTTACTCCCACTTGTAAACACATGACCACTTTATCATACAACTTGTAGAAATAATGACAAAACTGTAGGGTTTTAGCTATGCTAGTCACTTGACTTTGGTGGCTTCGAGTGATGACAAGTTTGTACGATGCGTATACATTGTAATCAGATTCAAATTAACCCATCTTTTGACAGCTTTTGAAGTCATCATTTTTAAAGTTACGGTACAGATTTCGGAAGAAAAAATAAAAGTAAACCCATGTCTGTGAAGCTTTAAGTAGACAAGATTAGTGCCCCCAGTTGTTTCTGGCATGCGCAATGATCAACTCCATCGTTTTTATATTGTTCTCAGAACAATTCGTGTTATTTTTCACAAGAAAGAGAGGCGATGTTTTCTAGAAATAGACGAAGAGAATATCCAATTATGATCGCTCTTGTCTCGTTCTATGTTTTCTCTGATAAATAAATATTGCACCGAGAATCGAAAGGACAGTCATACTTCCCCATTGTGATAATATATTGATTTGAATGTGGTTAAAATACACTCATATGCACGCAAGCAAGGACAAATACATTGGCAATCCACTTGAACCTGGACATTAGTTGGAAGAGTTGGAAGAGACTTTGATATAGAATATTATAAAATGTGGCGTCACTCTAAAATCCAGTGACGTAAGATTCGAGTGAACGAATCATGGATACTGATTATCATTAATATTTGAGATGCTATGATATTGCTCCGCGGATCCGCCAAGGAGACATGTTTTGATAAATATGAACACCCTAATGCTAATGGACTTCCGTAAACATGTTTGAACCCTGTAACCCTACATTAAAAATTTCACATCCATCTCGAGATTAACCTAATTTGAAATGTAATGCTCTTCAAGTAATAACCCAATTTGAAATGTAACGCTCATCAAGTTTCCCCGCGTAGTGTTACTTGTTTCAATAAAGAGGGTCTTTAACATTCAAATCATAGTCGTGTTACTTGTTTCAATAAAGAGGGTCTTTAATATTCAAATCATAGTCACCAAATTTGATTCTATATCCAAAAAAATTGGACTATCTAAAATTCAAATTCAATACTAGGAAATTTCGGAGTATTTTTTAATTTCTAGAAAAATTTAAATTAACAATTTTAATATTTAGAGTCTTATACAAATGATGTGCTCAAAAACCTAAAAATTATATTATTTTTTTTCAAAAAAAAAAAAAAAAAACAAAATATTGGATTTAACTAATATTGCTAAGAATTTTATTACTAATAAAAATTTAGATATAATTGAGAGTAATCCTTATTTATTAAAACTATAAAAAAGAAAAACATTAATATTTAATACTAAATGTTTTTTTTCTTAATTTCAAAAGTTACAGTAGTTATGAGAGTTTTCCATTTTCCTCTAACTAATTAAATAAAGGTGGAAGAAGGTGGAAGAGTAAATTTACCAAACATCTACACTTGTAGTTTTCAAATCACTAGAAAAGTTGAAGGCAGTTTTCAAATCACTATAAAAATGGAAGATGGCTTGTGGTGTAATTTAGGTTGGGGTGAAATTACATATTGCAAAAAAATTTAACAAATTTATTCAGAGATAGTGATGCATTGTTTTACCGAACCCAATTTTAAGGTATTATCTACTGAATTGAACCATACCACAAAATTTTCTAATTTTTATGACCAATTCTGCAGAATTTGATAATTATGATTCAAATAATAACATTAATTTTTATGTTATGAAGTATCAAATGAAAGTGTTTAATAATTATGATTCAAATAATAACATTAATTTCTATGTTATGAAGTATCAAATGAAAGTGTTTAATATAGTTAACTCAAAATATTTTCAATTAAAATAAATAATATTAATAAATTATATTAAAAATAAATGATAAATGATTTTGTTTTATTATTATATTATATTTAATGAAATTAAAAAACAATATAATATTTTTTAAATGAAAATTTATTAAACATGGAATAAAATAAGTTTAATTATTAATAATATTTTTAATAAAAACACATGTATTTATTAAATATATTGTAATTAGTTATTTTTTATTATTTTATTTTAAAAATTATAATTATAATTATACTATAATAATTATAGATTCATTTTAGCTTTTAATTTATTAAGTATCAAATATAAAATGAAAACTTTTTTTAGTCTAAAACTTAAAGATAAATTTACATCTCTAAAAATAAGATTCAACTTTGTAGTTAGTAGTTGAATTTATACTTGTTATTAATAATATTATTTATATTTATATTAATTTCTATATAATTTATTTTATTTTATTTTATTTTATTTTGTTTTATTAAAATACATATATATATTTATTGGTAACACTTTTTGTTTAAAATGTTTATAATATTTTTAAATTATTTTATTAATGTGATATTCACACCCTTAATGGTATAGTATATTAATTTTTTTTATTATAAATATTTAATTTTTTATATATTTATTAATCAAATTTAAATATAAAATTATGAAATATAATGATTACTAATATAAATCATTATTTTAATTTATATATAATAAATTGATCTTAATTTATAATTGGTAGATAACTTTTTTCGATTATGTGATGGATCTTAATTTGTAATGGGTAGACAATTTTTTTCAATTATATTTCTACTGTAATACCCCTTAGTGAAAAGTAAATATCAAATTTGCTTTATTACAGTAACTTGGTAAACCTTGGGTTAAGCCTAGTGAGAAATTTAAATGTAAATATTTTAATTTTATTTTAAGAAATTAAATCAATAAAAAAAAAATTACTTGTGGCCAGCCATGGGAATTACCAAGAAAACACCCTAAATGAAATTTTTATTTACTAAAACAATAAAAGAATTATTCCCATCCCCAAAGATAAATCATCTCAAGTTGGGGAAGTGAACCTAAAGAGGGCACAAAAGGAAATTCCCGAAGCATCTGAAGCGGGGAGACTAGGAAGTATCTGATTCCTGAACAAGACATTGTTGAAGAGGGTCATGACGCTCCCACTTAGGGTATTATTGAGCTCGTCATCCTAAGATTATAGGCTACACTATAGATTCTTATGCTTAAGAAGAGACCTTCCTAGGTCATTGTCAAATTACTGTTATAGAAGTGAAAAGGATCGGGGAAGAAATGAGCGTGATAGCCATTCTCACTAGTCAAGAAGAGTGGGTTTTCTCCTCTGTAATTTCCTTGGGAGTGTAAATCTAACCCCATAAATGCTTTACTTTACAAATATATACCTTTTTTTGTAAGTACAATAGTATGATTATTATTGGTAGATTTGTGGCATAACTTGATGAACCTTCCGTGCCTTTTGTGTAGACACAATGCTATTAGTATTTTTTTTTTTTATGAAGTCTGTGTATCAAGCGCAGTGTGTAATATTGAAAAGAAATGCTATATATTTTCAGTTAAATATTGAAAAGAAATGCTATATATTTTCAGTTAAGCGAATTTGTGAATGGATATGATGGTTAAAGGATATAAAAAAATTATATATATACCATTGGTTGATCTCTACAAAATTGTTTTTTATAAAATTGCAATGATATAATATTAGTTTGGGTATAGGGAATGATTTATTTTGTACATTTCTTCATTGGTCTAATTTTGCAGAGAAATTTTTTGGGCTTAATTTTCGAAGGACTTTTTTTCGCTTAACATTGAAAGGAAATTTTTTGGAGGTATGTGATATATCTTTTGGATGTTTTTTGGGCTTAATTTTCAAATGACAATTTTTTGAAGGTATTATGTTTTTAAAGGTTTTGGGCTTAATTTCCAGAGGACATTTTTTTTGGAGGTATTTTGTTTTTAGAGGTTTTTGGGCTTAATTTCCAAAAGAATTTTTTTGGACATTTTTTAGACCGTTTTTGGGCTTAATTTCATAAGGACTCTTTTTAGGCTTAACATTCAAAGGACATTTTTTGGAGGTATTTTTTAAAGTGATATTTTTTTAGAGGTTTTTTGGGCTTAATTTTTAAAGGACATTGTTTGGAGGTATTTTGTTTTTAGAGACATTTGTTTTAGAGGTTTTTGGACTTAATTTTCAAAGGAAATTTTTTGGAGGTATTTTTTAAAGTGAAATTTTTTAAGAAGTTGGGCTTAATTTTCAATGGAAATTTTTTGGACGTATTTTTTGAGGTCTTAATTTTCAATGGAATTTTTTTGGAGGTATTTTTTGAAGTGATATTTTTTTAGAATACGTGTTTTTGGGTTGAAGTAAATATTTTATAATGTTTTTTTAAAATGAGTTTTTGTCTAACTTTTTAAATGAAAGTTTTTTGTAGGACTTGAAAGGAAAAATTTTGAGCTTCATTTCATTTTTAGAAGACATTTTTTCTAGAATTTCTTAAGTACGTGTTTTGGATTGATGTATTTTGTGAAAAATATTTAAAATGAGTTTTTTTAAATTAAATATTTTGTGATGCTTTTTTAAATTTATTTTTTGTCTAAATATTTGAAGGAATTTTTTTGAACTTCATACTCAATTATCATGGGAAATAGAAGGAATTTCAAGAGAAAATATCATTGAACAAGAGACCCTGAGGAACGTAGTGAACATGGGAGAGAATATCGCAAAAAAAAGAGAGAAGAATGCTCAAATATTGAAAGGGAAAATCAACCTCAACTAGAATTTGAAGCAGGTATTTAAATGTAAATATTATAACTTTGATATTTAAAATTTTCCTAGTGTAAATTTTGAAGCTTAATTTTTATTTGATGAAATAATTTGAAAAATATTTTGCAATGTAATAAGAGAGAGATATTCCTCAAAAAATTGATGATGAGATACAAAATTTTGAAAGAGGAAGTGAAGGAGATATTGAACCAATGATTGAATATGGTGAAAATGTTGAAAGAAATTCAAGTGAAGAAATCGAATCACTAGGTGTATATATATATATATATATATATATATATATATATATATATATATATATATATATATATGTTGAACACATGCACGTATTATTTAAATTATACATATTTATTAATTTAGTTATTTATTGAATATGTAAACTTATTATGTACTATTAATTCGAATATGTACAGATGAAATCAATATCGATGATGAGATGTTAGAAAATTTTGACACTCACACATATGGAGATAAAAATGCTGACCATGTTGTACGATATCGTGTTAATCAAATTTTTGATTCGTTCTTCATAAAGGAAAATGTGGCAGTTCAAGACCAATTGTTGAAAGGTATCCTAACATTAAGGAAATTAAAAGAAGCTACGACTTTATTTGGTTTTCGAAAATCAACAAAAGATAGAAAAATGAAGGAAAATGTGATACAAAATATAAATAGTGCTATAAACTCAATTAGAAGATCTAGACAGATTTTTTTTTTCAGATGCACGTAGAGCAATAAATATGGTAGTGGTTTCATTAAGTACTAAAGATAATCTCTTGGTAAAATCTATGGCACAAGAATTAGGAACCTCACAAAAAATTTTGCACAAACATCGAAAATTTCGGTTGCAAATAGATGCAAATGATGAACTCGCTTGTTGGACATCTATTTGTAGGCAAGCATAAAAAGATAAACTTGGAGAAAATTTTAAGAAAATAATATATGAATATTGGATGAAAAATTAACGTGTTTCGTCAAAATCAAGGGATGTGATGCAAAGAAGAATAGCACGAAATCAGTATGAAGATCATCTAAAACATTTCTTGGACACCACTCAGATAGAGTTGTTCAACAATTTCAAAGAAGAGAATCATGAAATTGATGTCTCAATTAGTTTTTTTGTGCAACAAAAACCATGGTATGTAAAACCTATCACCATATGCGACACTTGTTCTTGTCGTTATCATGTGGAATTTTAGTTATATTGTGACACATTCATTAATTTTGTAGAGAATTTTGGAAAGATTCACTTCCTCCTTCCACTATCCATTATTTTATATCTCAAATTCTATGTGGAAGAGAAAGCCATGAATTGTTTTATCGAAAGAAATGTGTTGGTGGTAAAAAATGCGATGATTGTGGAAATTTGACTAAATTTCAGAACAAATATCATACTGATATAAATGATCTATCATTTTCCAGCATGAAAGTGAGATGTAAGAGATATGAATATATCCATACATTGATACAAGGTTCAATTTTTAAAATAATTGATTTACAAGAAGAAGAATTTTTGTGATAGATTTTTTGAGAAAGTTTAAGGCAAAAATTTATAAATACACCAAGCATTCCCATAGAGATTGATGGTAGGAATTGAAATTCAAAAAATCATGTGAAGTTTTTCCATGAGGGACCATTTTGGTAGTAATTGAGTTTGTAGAAAAATACACATTTGTTCCACAAAAATAAATTCAGAGTGAATACTATCATTCTGACCAAGTCTCCATGCTCGTCCATATTTTATATACACATGCTGAAAAAAATGTTGACCATATAGAAAGCACCAATGAAAATTGACATGTTATTAAATATATCAGTGACGATTGTACACATGATACATATTTTGTACAACACTGTTTTGGAAAGATTTATAACTCATTGAAAATTCATGGAATAAAATTCAATGAACATTGGATATGGTTAGATGGATGCATGGGTCAATCGAATATTTACAATCATTCTTTTGGTTGTGTCATCTTCATATGAAAACCCACTTTCGGAATTGCTAGAATTTTTTTGAGACTGGTCATCGAAAAGGAGAACATGATGATGTGGGGGCATGCATAAAACGAGCACTTCGAAGATATTAAATGGACCCCTCTACAAATCGACTTGTCTCAACTAAAGAAGTTGTTGAATGGTGCATCGCTGCACTAATCCATGAGACTAACCGATCAATGGAAGTTCGAAGGTAAATTGAATTTATTTTTTATTGGATTTTAATTTTAAACAGTGTACATTTATCACAATTATTATCTTTGATGGTATTTTAATATCCTATTTATATTTTTCCTTGAATTTTCCATATAGGTTTTTTTGGTATATTGGGGTCGAAGATGTACATAGATTGATTGGAAATAATGTTGAAACAATAAAAGGGACTCGAAAATTGCATTCAATTAAAACAAAGTTGTCCACAAATGTGTTTTCATTGGATAAAATAAAATATTATTGTTTTTGTCATGTTTTCATAGACAACACAGAATCCAATGATGTTTTTGAAAAAAAAATGTATGTAAAATATTGGCAACATACAGAGCTAAATACAAAGGGGAAAATGTCCATTGCAATGTTTGAAGAAATGTAATCAGAGGAGACTACAATATCATCTGATTGTGATCAAGTTTTTGATCTTGTTAGAGAAGGTAACATTTAAATTTCTTTCAAATGATAGAGATATAGAAATAGATAATAAAATCAAGTACATGTATGTTATTTTTAAAGTTAATTTTTCATGTTAGTTATGATCTAAATTTAAATACATAAGTTTGTTTTATTGTGCAAGAGATGTTTTTGTTTTAATTGCACCTACTATCAACGATGAAAATGTGAAATATTATTTTATGCATTGCACTGAATGAAAGATGAAATTATTAGAAAAATATAATGATCACGAGTTTACATATGACAGAGGGTTTATTATACTAAAAGGTTATTTTTGCAGAAAAATTAATCAAAGTGGGGAATTTTTTTAATTTGAAGACTATGAACTTGATGTCATAAGCTGTCAATATAGTCACTTGGTGTGTGCAACACACATAAAGTTAATAGAAGTTCAATAAAAGAAAAAAACGAAAACTAAGAAATGGAAAATGTCAAAAACCGTTCATGAACATATCATTGGAGATGGAATTCCATTGGAATTTTTTTGATTGAACTGCCCAAGAATTTATTCTCTTTGGATTCATGTTTTATAACCTCCAGAACTCAACTAAAAATTGAACTTCCTTGTTATGTTATTTGTGAAAGTGTTTTCACATGTACATTGTTTTGGTACATGCACACGAGTAATTTATACACTTGTACACGTACACATGTCTAGATTATCTGGTCTAAATGATTTCATAGATTCTCTTGTACAATTTGACATAATTTCATTATTGAAAAATGTACATATCTGTGTATCTAGCATAGTTGATACAATGCAAATTTGGAGTTGCACGATTTTGTTTTAGATGTGCGTGTTTATTAGAAGTAAATTATGATATTCATTCTTGAATGCAACAAGTGCGGTACGTGTTTTGTAATTTCTAGTTTACTATCAACTGAAAGTAGCTTTTCTATGTGCATTCATGAAAAATGTTGCACGTATTGGATATATATGTTATAGAATGCAATTTTAAATTTTATGATTGTTTGACACATATAAGAAGACCTAGAATCTTATGATTGTTTATATATATATATATATATATATATATATATATATATATATATATATATATATATATATATATATATATATATATATATATATATATATATATATATGTATGTATGTATTGTACTTCAATTGTTTTAACATATATTTCAATCGTTTTAACATATATTCCAACATGTACTTAAATCATTTCTATGTAGATATATTCATGTGAAATTTTTTTGTTTTTAAAATGACAACTTTAATTTAAAAAAAAAAAAAAAAAAACTTATATCACAATCACATGCCAAATGTAGTTCAACCATCCGAAACTCGAGTTTAAAGAAAAAACATTTTATCACAAATGTAACTATCCAAAATTTAAAATCATTCTTGACAAGAGTAAATGTAGTTTAAAACTATATATATCCAAACAATAAAATATGTCCAAAATTTGTATCTTACATGAACAATAAAAGTATATATATATAGTTCAATGTATAGTGTTACAAGTATCAAGTTATATAGAAAAGTAAATATATGACTACATCTAGATAAGACTATATAAAAAAATAAATTTAAGACTAGATCTATCAAATATAATGTTGCACACTTGTGCATCATCCATAAAATATAGATGGATGTAGTGTCTCTCCCAGCAAAGTCAAGATCCTCAAGCCATCTTGTAAAGAATGGGGAACCTGTACACAATGTGTACAAACATTAAAATTTAATATTTTAAAATTGAATGAGAATATAGAACTCCATGTAAAAATACAAAATGAAAAAAAAAATCATGCAATACCTCATGAGGTTTCCCCTCCATTGTGTTTTGTTTCTCTTCCATTAAAGCTTCCTCCATAGGAACATCTTCCACAGTAAACTATACAAGTATATATATATATATATATATATATATATATATATATATATATATATATATATATATATATAATTTTAAAATATAAAATAACTTTCAATAATATTAAAAAAAACATTAGACAAAATTTTCAAATGGCTCAAATGGTGTGGATGTTCCTATCTCCATCATGCACTCCATTACTAGAGTCTGCAGAGAAAATAAATCATCTCCAGGAACCTAAAATTCAAAAAGTTTAAAATTATAAAATAACTCAAGATTTTGATCTCAAATTATAATAAAAATTTTGAACTTCAATTTATAACTGATAAATTAAACATATATTTAAGTGAAAAATTGAATACTTGTGATGGTGGATCTAGCACATATCCTAAGGGTGGCTCTGAAAGAAAATCTCCAAAAACCTAAAATCCAAAAAATTTAAAATAACTCAAGATCTAGAGATCTCATTTTTTAATGGAACTTTTGAGCTGGAATATATAACTTAAAAACATATTTAAAAGTGAAAAATGGTTCATACTTGTGATGGTGGATTTGGAACATATCCCAAGGAAGAATAAGGTACCGCCCTCCCAAAAACATCGGACAAAATCATAATTTGTTAACTTTTAATCATATATACATGTACATGTGTGCACAATTATTTATTTTCAAAATATGTCATCATGTTTTGATATATATAAAAATAGTTGAAAAATATTTGTACATCATCATGTTCACTTAAAAAACAATAACATTTGCCAAGATATCTTGATGGTGAGAACCATCTTAATTGTGTGAACCGGAGGCTCCGACCGTGATATTAACATCATCTTCGTTCATCAAGTGTGACAATTGCAAATGGTGTTAACATATAATGATACGTTTTTTTCAGATTAATGTATACAAAAAAATCTATGTGTATATGTATTTATTAAAAATTGTACATGTGTTAAAATTATCACCCTAACCATTAACACATATCGTTCCCATGCCCTCTTGCTCATAGATAATTAGGTCCTGCCAACCATTTCAACAATTCTTTGCATATGTTCTGAGATCTTCAACACTCATGTTGTCTATCTATTCATCTGTATAATACACAAAATTAGTGTGTGCATTCTCACATGATCTTTGTCGATTCAGACAAACTTCAAATCCACCTTATACACTCTGAACATTGTCAATGATGGCATCCCTTTCTTCTCGAATAATTTGAGAAGTGGCATCCACAAAGTTTCAAAGTTTCGACAAAAAGAGTTCGACTAACCAATGGTGTCTCAGGGCGAGGAAAATGAGCATCACGCCTAGCACCCCTAAGGTCACACAATCAACCTTTCCCAGGACCAAAAAATTCATAGGGAAGGTCATTATAATTGGGTTTCATTCCCAAAAAGAATTTTGCATAGTAGAATTTTGAAAAATAAAGTGGAACCTTATCGTTCGATGGGAGTCTTCCATAGATAGTGAGGTGCCTATCATACAAATAGCCAGCTATATGAAGGTGCTTGAAATATTTCACCTTTAGCATCTTTCTTTTCAACCGTTCTTTGAAATTAAACATAGACTTGGCCATTTCTGTTGTAACTATTTCTTTAACAACCTCCCATGTATCAGGACTAATCATTGTTTCCTTTAATTTTATCGTCACTTCTACAAAAGTATCAGTGTTTGGCCGAAGATTTAGGTACACATCTACTAGTTCGCTTAAAGAGTGAGTAACTATTTCCAAGATTTGTCAACTCTCAGTAGGGAGAGTCAAAGACACGAGATCTCTCTTCAATTTTGAATGAAGATTTTGATACCTTTATAAGGTACATTGCAGCATGTTTGATTCCCAAGGTATATAAAAAATGTCAGATGGATAAGTCATGGTTGGTGTACAAACTTCTTCTTGAATGAAGCGTTCTGTCCTACGTATTTTTCGAGAAACATTTGGAGCAAAATTTTCACCCTATGCATAAATATATAAAATTTTGTATATTAAAAGAGCATGTAACCAAATTTGTACAAATTGAATGAAAATAATATTCATATTGATGGCCACCTCAATATAGTTATCTAACATCTTGCCCACCTTGAGACTGTTGAGAACCAGAATGACCACCAGTTGGTTGAGAACCAACACAAGCTTTCATTTATCGGCCTCTAGGGGAACGCATATCACCACCTTAATGCAATTAGCCACCACCTATTGATGGCCCTCCAAGGGAATGTGTACCACCACCAAAATCACGAGATTAGAGGGAAGCTTCATAAAAAAATATGAATTTATAATCAATTCAAAAATACATTCATACATATAAATACATGTACATATTCATTGATTAAATTTTTTGAACCATACCATGTGTTATCACTCAGATTTTCCTTGAAGTTGTTGGAAGAGGAAAGGAGTCCGAGGTAACCACAAACCAACCTTCAGGTATAGAATCTAGCCAATCTGTACCCAGAGAGGGCTCTCTCTATAAAATTTAGCTTTGTTTTTGAAAATATTAGGCTAGTTATAAAGTCCAAGGGTTTTGATTTTGTTTGGGTTGATGGAATTATTTAGCTAAGATTAATATCAAGTAGTTTCAGTCCATTAGGCTAATGGAGTCAAAGGATTGGCCGCACTGGCTTAAGTTTTTTAACAAAATATGTTTTATCAGGGCAAGATAATCAAACTAGAAACAATTATAGATCTAAAGTGAATGAAATGGAATTCAAACGGATGAAAGGCAATAAAGAATCTTTCAACACATTCAAGAGAAGAGAAATAAATTGATAATCAATAAAGAGCAGTTAAGTATTCTTTACTAAATAACCAACGATGTATTAACTAGACAAACAGGAGCAATCAAGAATTCGATGTTTAAACCTGTTTAGAAGAAAACATTTAGAATAATAATGACTGAAATCAAATTACACCTAAGTACTTTCTGATTTAATACTTTTCGTTAAATATTAAGATAATGAAACATAGATGATATTGTAAACAAATATTAACTTCAAAACATGAGATAGAGATGAATTATTGATCCTTCATTTGACACATGAATCCTAAGAAAAGTCTTTTGCCTCAATTCCTTGTCGAGTTTTTCCACGAAAAATTTCTCCAAAGCTCTTTATTCCAAAATATTCAATGTTACATCAGAGTCTAAGAATCCACCCCCAATAATCCGTTTGAGGGCTTATTTATACAAAACAATCATTTAAAATATCTCATAAAAAAAAGAGATATAATCTAAGATGACTCACGAATAAGTTACAATAAAAATAGAGACAGATGGTCTCATAGATAAGACAAAAAGCAACTGATGTTGTGCTGTTTCCTCCTTTCGAGAATGTGCTGGAGGCTGGACCTATATTTTGGCTCATTTTTGTCCTCTTCAGTAATTTTGTTCTAATTGCCTTACTTCACTGATACTCTTTGGTTTTACTGATACACTTTTAACTGGATCGATACTCTTTGACCTCTGTTTATCCCTTTATCCTTTATGCTGTAGTTAATAGGAAAAATTTCATATAAAGACAAATTTTACAAAAGTTCTAATAGATCTTCCCACCATTTATCTTCTGCTATTTTGGTCCGTTGAAGTTTCCTCAATGTTTCATCAGCCTCGGTATATCTGAAGAAGTTAGGCTGATTAGGAAACAAATGTTTTACTTCATGTTCAAGATAAAACAAATTCTCTAATCGGTCATGAAGATTCCTTCCTATAGGTAATGTTGCTTCTGATGAAATGGTTGAGGAACTGGCTAGATTGTGAGCATGTATGTCCAATTTCTTAAAATAATTTTCCAGGTCCATTTTTTTATCTTCTAAAACCATAGGGCTGGGCAACCCTTTATTCAATAAAACATTAAACCTTTCTCTGAAAGCAATGATTTCTCCTTGCATGTCAAAGCACCTTTTTTCTAAAATTTGCATAAGAGTTCTTTTAGTAAAAACTCTTTTTATCTCTAAGATTGTTGCAGTTCTGTCCTGAATACCCTGATCTGCAAGTTGCTGTCTGCTTTGGGTGTTTAGAAATTGTATGAGCTGATTGGCTTCCTCAGGCCTATTTCCTAATTCTGCTCGTGTGTTTTCAACTTCATCCAGAGCTACTTTGACCAAATCATTCTACTCGTATATTATTTGAATTGAAGAACAGATATATTTTATTGACTGGATAATATTATCCCAAAGAATTTCATTTATTTCTCTTAAAGGTTTCTCCAATGTGAGATCCTTTTCCAAAGATTTCACCAATTTTTCCAATTTTTTGACTTCTCTTGTTTTGTCAGCAATAGTCATTTTTGAGAGATCATATTTGTGTTCCAAATTAATAAGATGTAACTTTGTGTGTTGAAGTTCTATTACTTGCAGTTTCAAGTCATTCATTTGCTTTACTAATTATTCAGAATTTAAATTAGAAGTATTTACCTGTGATGGCTCTGTTGGTTGACCTGTTGGATGACTTGTTGTACCTGTGATAACCTCTGCTGTAGATACTAGAACACTGGACTACTTGTCTTTTAATTCTTGTTCAAGCTCTTTTTCTGTTTCAGTCAGTTGCTCATTCAACCTCAAAAGCAAGTCCATCATTTCTTCTTCAGAATTCTTCTTTATTATTTCTTCAGTTTGAGGATGTCTTGAAGCTGGAAATTTCAACTGTTTTCTCAAAGCTGCAATGTCATCATATTTTTTCTTGATTAGAGCTTTTATACCTTTGACATCCTTTGGATTGTGACCTAATCCAATAATTATTTCCTCCAATGTTTTTATCCTGTTGTCTTTGGCTTGAGAAGAAGCTTTTTCAAGCTGCAATTGTGCACTAGTGTTCTCCAAAGAATCCTGTATCCTGTGAGCTACCATTGCCTTATCAGTAAAAGTAGAATAGATCATTTCATCAGTCTACTTATGTAATTCAATTTGATCTAAAGGATGGATATCCTTTTCTAGGACTTCAAAGTTTTTCCTAATATAATCAGCAACTGTTTGGGGTTGCTGCACTTTGGGTTTGAAGTGACTCATTATCATTTTTCCTTGCTGAATGTCACAAGCTCACATCAATCTTTCTTGATTCTTAGGAGCCATCTTCAAATATTGATTATATACTTGAATTCTCAGTGGATCATTCCTGGCCTTGATACCGATAAATGTCTTCTTTATATCTCCTTCATCTTTAACTGGTGTTTTGAAAGAAGATATTTCAACACTCTGTTTCTTTTGTAGCTCTTTCCTTTGTGAAGTAGTGGATGCTCCACTGAATGCACCTATTTTTTGACTACCCAATCATTCTGGTCCTTGACTATCAAGGATTTCATCAACAGATTCTACTTTTGGAGGAGTATTCAATTTCTGTCTCTTGGCCTGAGGCTGTTGTGAAGATCCAGTGAGAGGGGTAGCAGCTTCAACATCTCTCTTTTTTCCCTTTTCCACATTTAATGGAGTCTGCAAAATTGACATTTCTACTAGATTGGTTTGAACAGAAGAAACATGTACTTGATCCTGTCCCTTGGAAGTTTGAGGTTGTTCTGTCATAGTGAATGTTTCTTTAACTTGTGTATCAACCTCTTTCTATTTTCCTTTTGATTCTACTGCTACTGTACTGATCTCATGCAAATGTTGTTGTGAAGTTCCTACTGAAGAAGGTCCTGCTATCTGTACCTGCCCAAAATAGTCCAGGTCAAGTATCCTTTCAAGGTCTTTCATTACATTATCAACATTGACCTGCTCACTATCTTGCTCTATCAAAGTTCCTTCCACCCATTCATCTGTATTGGCATATTGTTCTATTTTTGGAATCCTAAAATGAATGTATGGTGATAGTTTGTTTTTCATTCTTCTATCACAGATAAATCTATATGGATCATAGGGCGCCCAATAGAAACACTTTTGTAATTTCAAATAATCCTCTAAAATCCTTTCGGCTTCTTTTCCACCCTCCCTAGAATTACAAACAAAGGGACCTAATTGGCTCTTTATCCTGAGTTGAGCCTTTTTCTTTGCATTACAGAAATGAATTATATCTGAATTATTCATCTGTCTGAAGTACTCTAATGCAAAGAGTTGCATTGGAACATATCTTGGTAATTTGAAAGGGCAAAATTCACATCCATAAATTCTGATTTCAGTATGATTCTGATACAAGTACCAATCACCTATCTTGTACTATTTTGAGAGCTGAAGAATTTTCTTGATTTCATTACTGACTCTAGGAGGGGATACTCCTGCCAACAAGGTAGTTGCATGGTGTACAAATAGGTCAATGAAATTATTATAGGAATAAGGGGAATCAGGGGAATTGTGAGTAATGGCCGACCAAAAGATGACTGACCTAGAGTTTCCTTTAGCATCAAGTTTCTGAATGTGGAAAGGAAAACTTTCAGATTGATAATATATCATGAGATGATATATGAAAGAAGAATATTTGAATACTCTCTCATTTCCAAATCTCATGAACTGATCATGGATTTTGTCAGCAATATAAGATGCAAAGTCATACTTGACAGCAGGAGGCTGTCCAGGGGTAAAAATAGACAACAATACTAGAGTCAAATGGTCAACATACTCAGTAGTATTGAAGCCCATTATTGAAGTATCATGTTTAAAATAATTTTTCCTTCATCAGTAAAAAAAGTATGACCATAAGGGGGAGGGCCTTTAGGCTGATGCTGTGGTAGCATAAAAGTCTAGCCAAGACGGTTTAACTCTTCATGGGACAATTTGGTAGATTTCTCAAGCAATTTAGCCATGGACAGGGGAGTGAGGGCTCGACCAGGTTGGAATTGTAACATATCATTTATGGACTGAGAAGTTA
Source organism: Pinus albicaulis (assembly GCA_034641835.2). Lineage (NCBI taxonomy): Eukaryota > Viridiplantae > Streptophyta > Pinopsida > Pinales > Pinaceae > Pinus > Pinus albicaulis. The sequence goes on along the minus strand of CM076572.1, from coordinate 936,411,845 downwards.
TTGGGAAGAGGACATCTTGACTTGGGGATAAGACTGCTCTTTGGTTAGGATCATAGTTGGCATGGAAAAAATGGATGATTTCAGGAAAAATACGGACTGGTAGGAGAAGGTACATGGGCATATTGGATTCCCAAAGTCCAATTATGTCAGAACCATTCAAATAATTGTCTCTGCAGTGGAAAAATATTTGAAGAGGATTCTCACTGAGACCTAGGTCTTTAACTTGAAAATCCATATCGACCAAAGGTAAATAATCCAAGTCTTTGTGAGGGGCATTCAAAGGTGCTATGTTTAAAGCCACAAGAACTTCCATTTTTGGTTCTTGTGGATTAAAAAATGGAAATTCGGGTTTTGACGGGAAAAACAGGTACAATTGCAGATTGAGAATTCAATTATAGTTCTCAGGTTTAAGGAACGAACTAGCAATTAATTTCAACTCTGTTTCAGTAAAAGAAAAAGGAAAACCAAGTTTCTTACAGAGTTTAGTGACAATTTAGGGTAAATACCTATTTTCTGGAGATAATAGTGATTTAAACAGGTACTGGTTAAGGTAGACAATCTTCCGGGAAGCTTGACTGCAATTCTCTTCAACAAGACAAAGGTTGGCATACTTCAGCAGTCAAAATTTGAATTTCTGTGTATGGGGGGTAGTCATTCTCTGCGGATGAAATAATTAAAAACGCGAGCTTCTTTTGTTTTATTCACAAAGTCACCGGGTGGCATAATTTTTTATTTTTTTAATGAGTGATGTCAGCATGTACGGGATTGGTCATAGGGAACGGGTGGTAAAATGGTTTTCATCGCACTGCTTATGAGGGAAGGCGGTTTTGGGTGAAGAGGCAGTGATGCGATACAACGATTGACACGTAGCCAAGCACTATTTAGAATACCACCGGTCCATTGCACATTATCTTTCGTACGCAGATGGCCAACGAAATTGATAATGACCGTAGATCTTCGACGGGTCGATTAGACGTTTGACAGGATAGGGAGATGGAAAAGTTTTAATGGCGGGCGCCCAATGTAGTTAATAATTAAATAAACTCATTGGGTGGAATTTGATTGGCGGGTTAGGTTTTTAATTAATCGTGTGGATTAATTAAATCCTTTATACAGCGGGAAAATGATCAGGGATGGTTTTTTTAAACCAGAGTCAAACGTTGGGGTATGGATTATTAACTTGAGTTAAGCGTCGGGCAAATTGAAAATAGTTTAAACTAATTTCAGGCTTTTTTTTTTTAAACACATATCAAATATGTTTAAACGTTTTTCATATATTTTTATATTATGATAATTAAACCAAAGAGATTTATTTACCATAGGGGGCGAGAATATATATAAAGTTATTTTTTAACCAAAGGGGGTATAAAGCGGGTTTTTTAATTTGAATAAGTGGGAATTAAATACTTTGGTTAAAAGTTTATAATACATGGGTTTTTTGGGATATTTATATAAAAGAAGTTATATATAATAGGAAAAGGTGATTTTATAGGGGGTTAATATATAAAATCAATGTTAATATGACAAGGGGACAAGGCAAACTTCAAAATACATTAATATAACTAAGAAAGTGAAGTTTTTAGAAGAAAATTGCATTGTAATGACTTCATCACTTAAACTTAGGATAAAATGTGATTTTGAGGGTTTTCTATGAAATATCTCATGATTTTCCTAAGTAAAATGGGATTTTACTTGGGAAAGAATTTTTTGAAATAAATGAGTGTGATGATGAATGATTTTAAGTACTTAGGTTTTTTCTAATTATTGGGCCAAGGGTCCGGTCCCTCCAAAAGTCAAGGAAATGCCTTGAGCCCCTTTAATCTTCAAACACCTTAGTGCTTAGGGAAATTAGTGAATTATTTCGGGGAAAAATGAAGGGGAAGTTAATAATCTTGACTTTGCTTTGCTGTGAACTTTTTCCAATGTAGTATCTGCCTTTACACTTGTGATGAAAGTAAAATTGAACACATTTAGAACCATCATTCATCACATGTATTTCTGCAACAACATCTACCTACCCTATCTACTTTACTCTACCATTTTTTCTTCTTTATTAGGGTGCACTTAGACTGGCAAACCCTTATCAATCTTCTTTTTATTTTACATGGAAAACCTACCTAAGTCTACAATTATTACATCCAAGGGCTTAGATTAAACTATTGAGAATCTTTTATTAACTCTACCTATCTACTTATCTGCCAAGATTAAATTGTTTGGTCAGATTTTATTCTCTATTCTACAACATGAAATTGAAGAATGAATGAGTCAAGTTTAAACAGTTTGACTCTTCATAAATTATGGCAAAATTTTAACAAGCTGTACACAATTGCTTATTACATCAGAGTAAAAAGTAGTGGCATTTAGACTTGCACACTTTCCTGGTCTATTTTTGTTTGGGGTTCATTTCTTTCACTTTTTTGACCAATTTATTTTTTCACCCTTTGATTTTTCTTTTAGGGTATACCCTCTTTACATTTTTTAAATTTTTTGATTTTTTGATAATATGGAACAACTTTTGCAACAAGAAAAAGGTTTCAACATATTGCATAGTTCAACAAGTCAATCATGAAAAATGATACCTATTGGTATAGGAGTCTAACACTGGCTCCACTTGGGGATGGCTTTTCCTGGTGAAAAGTCAAGAAAAACAGGTCATATGCCTTAAAATGCCTTTAACTGAACCATGAAATATTCTTTTTCTGGTGGCTTTATTGTATATATGATAGTAAAAATTCTGAAGCTTAGGGCCTTAACTTCGGGCTTCAACTTCAGCAAATCAACATCCAATCAAAAATGATGAATTAGAAAGGATATAATATATACATGTCAAAAATCAGAATATCCTAATAGATAGGATCAAAGTATTTTTTTAACATCCGACCATTAACTGGCCCTTCCTCAGCTTCTGAACCATCCAAATTCTTCAAAAAATGTGTTATTTCCCTGTAAAGCATGAATGATGTAAGGTCCTTTCCATAAGAAATCAAATTTCCCATGTTTTCCTTTATCTTCCCTTCTGGAATCCCATCTTAAGACTTTGTCTTCCAGTTGAAAATCTTCTGCTTTGGTCCTTCTGTCAAACATCTTCTTTAATTTTTCCTGCAAAACTTGGGATCGTTGATACACTTCTTCTCTGGTCTGCTGCAAGTGAATTGTTTGATTTATTCTTCTCTGAATATCATTTGGTTTTACTTGAGCCTCCTGAAGTAACTTCATTACAGGAACTCCTAAAGATGATGGAAATATAGCCTCAATACCATAAACTAATTCATATGGATTGGTCCCAATTGAATTTTTGGTAGTAAGTCTGTCTGCCCACAATGCATTGGTAAGTTTCTTATGCCAATTCTTCTTATTTTCTTCCAATAATTTTTAATGATATTAATGAGACTTTTATTGGAAGACTCAGCTAGTCCATTACCCTGAGGATAATAGGCTGTGGAATGGCCTAAAGTGATGTGATATTTATTGCAGAAACTAATCATTTTCTTAGACTTGAAAGCAGCATCATTATCAGTTATAATTTTCTCAGGACAGCCAAATCTTGATAGTATATTGGTTTCTAAGAATCCTATGATTATAGAATCATTGGCTTGTCTGGATGGGATGGCTTCAATCCATTTAGTAAAGTAATCTGTGGCCATGAGGATCCATCTGTGTTGGCCAGAAGAAGGAGGATGGATTTCTCCAATAAAATTCAGGCCCCATTGTTGAAAGGGTTTCTCGGTGGAAATTGGTTTCAATGGTAAAGGTAATAATTTTCTCTTGCCTTCAAAGATCTAACACTTATGGCAAGTAGTTACAAATTTTTTTACATCTGAAAACAAGGTTGGCCAATAAAAACCAGCCCTTAAGATCTTATCTGCAGTTGACTTCCAATAGAGGTGTCCACCACAATCTCCTGCATGGAATTCGTTGAGAACCTTGTCAACTTCATCTTTTAATAAACAATTTAATAGAATTCCATCATTATTCTTCCAAAAGAGAACATTATCTAAAATACAATACTTTAAAGATGTCATTTTCAAAAACGTTTTTTTGGTTCTGGATAACCCTGGAGGAGCTTGCAGGTTTAACAAAACATAAATGATATCAGCATACCAAGGTGAGTCTAAAAAGGCCTGACTGATTTGTGAAGTCGCCATCTCCTGTTCGTCATCCAGTTCATTAATATTCAGGGCTTGGCAATTTGTTTCAGTCATGAGTTGAGCCAAACCTTGTCCTTTTATGAGTTTTGTAGGTCTTATTTCAATATCATATTCTAATATGGTAGCTATCCATTTACCTCTTTTGCCTTCAATTCCATCTTGAGTTAAGATGTCTTTAATGACAGCATTAGGTACATAAGCTATCACATGAGAATACAATATATAAATTCTGAAATCTTTAATTGCTTTCACAAGTGCAAAAGCTTGTTTCTCCATGATGTTGTATTTTAATGATGCATCTCTAAGTTCTTTACTAAAAAAGGCTATAGTTTTTTCACATCCTTGATCATCCTTTTGTAATAAAACAGCTGCAACTGTATGTTCAGAAGAAAATGAAGAAATTATGAAATTTCTATCAAATTTTGGACTGGTAAGAATTGGTGTTCTGGTCAAAGCCATTTTGATTTCTTCAAATGATTGCTTGGCTTCTACTATCCACTTAATACTTGAATCCTTTCTTAACATGTTAGTAAGTAGTCTAAGTAATTCAGCTAAACTAGAAATGAATCTTCTCAAAAAATTGATCTTTCCTATGAAAGCTTGAAGTTCTTTAATATTCCTGGGATGAGGTATCTACAAAATGGCTTGTATTCTTTCAGGATCAATTCTAATGCCATATTTTGAAATGATATGACCTAGGAGTTTACCTTCTTCAAGACCAAACAATGATTTTTTAGGATTTAAAGAAATACCATATTTTCTGCATTTTATAAACACCTGTCTAAGATGGTCTAAATGTTGTTGATCTGTCTTGGAAAAAACAGTCAAATCATCCAGATATATGACCAGAAAATCATGAATTTCTTTGGCAAAAGCAATATCCATTGCTCTTTGGAAGGTCGCTCCTGCATTTTTGAGTCCAAAGGGCATCTTTACATATTTGAAAGTACCCCATGGTGTTGTAAAAGCTGTTTTGTCTTGATCATCGGGATGAACCAAAATCTGGTTGTATCCTGAGAATCCATCCAGAAGAGAAATCCTTGAAGAACCTACTACCCTTTGTAAGACATGGTCCATTTTAGGCAAATGATAGTTATCTTTTAAAGAAAATTTGCTTAAATTTCTCAAATCAACACATAGTCTAATTTGTCCAGTCTTTTTCCTTGTTGGTACCAAATTAGAAACCCATTCAAAAAACCTAATAGGAGCAATTATTCCTGCTTCATACATTCTTTTAATTTCTTTCTCAATTGAAGGTAGTAGCACCGGGTTGATTCTTCTAAGTTTTTGTTTAAATGGTTTCTGATCTGGTTTCAAAGGTATTGTATGTTGAATTATTGATGTATCATATGATTTTAGATCTTCATAACTCCAGGAAAAAACATCCTGGAATTTTTTTAAAAGTTCAACATATTTAACTTTTTGATCCACTGGCAGAGATTTAGATAACTTAACCATCTTAGGATTTCCTTCAGTTCCCAAGTTGTATTCTTCAATATCAGCTTTTAACGGTTCCATTTTGGGTTTGAGTGGTATGTCATTAGAGTCAAAAATATCTTCCAAAGGAGTTAATCCTTTAGGTAAATGATTATCTTTCAGATTAATAATTTCAGATTCATCTTCTATAATCTCATCGACTTCCATTTGTTTCAGATCCTGCATATCTTTTTTGGTGAATTTAGTTGGGTGAAGCATGTGAATTGCAGTCTCTTCTGAAATATCTGTTTCTTGTTCATCTATTTGATCAGATTCATTGATTGTTGTGTCTTCATCTATTCTACTATTAGTGAATTCATTTTCTAAGGTCAAAAAATTATTTATCTGATTATTATTTACAAACACTTTCCAATTCATAAGATTATCCAATATAGAAGGTCTATGTATAATCTCAGCTGTGAACTGATGATTAGGTCCAAAAGGTAATTTACAAGTGCTAGTGAACATTGCAAGACTATGAGCATGCAAATTTTGTTTTCTAGGAATTTTGGCAAGCTGAGCCTGTGGAAAAGTATTGAGAATTTCCACAACTGTTCCTCTGTATTCTCTTAATCTGGGGTCTTTTGTCGAACATTCACCATTGATCTGTTGAATAATTAACTCAGAGTCTCCTATGATTGATACTCTAATTGCTCCTAATTTTTTGACATGTTTAAGCCCTAGCAAAAGAGCCTCATATTCTGCCATATTATTAGTGCATCTAAAGTTCAATCTATAAGCATGTCCTTCAGCATGATCATTTTCAATGTTGTGTATCCAAATTCCAGCTCCTTCTCCTAACTTATTTACTGAACCATCAAATTCTAAATGCTAAAGAATTTCATGTTCATAATCTTCATCAACTGTTTTGGCAATTTTCTTAACAGGGACATCTGGTTTTTCAGTTTTTTCTGGTATTTCTTGAATATCTGACGTTTCTTTCTTTTCTGAAATTTCTTCGATTTGAACAGTAGATTTATTTGCAGTTTCTATTTCAGGTGCTTATAATTCAGTAGGAAGGTCAAATTTAGCATTATAAAGGATGAATGAGTCCATATCAGAATGTACTGAGTAGAAGGGGAAGTTTTTAGGCTTCTCCTGACTATTGACTAAATATTTCATCCAATTTTCTCTGCATAGTCTTTTAGGCTGACCGAATACTGAAATAGTAGCATATGACATATCTAGTTGAAGAGATCCTCTGAGTTTGGCACCCCAAGATATGGACAACAACATACCATATTTGGGAGGAATATCTGCTACTACTATATCCATCAAAATAGATTTCGCAGGGTATTGTACCAAAGTAACACACAAATCTTTAATCAAACCTAAACATCTTACCTGACTTGAATCAAAAGAAAAGAGATATTTATATGGTCTGGTAATGTCTAGGTTTAATCTTTCCATCATAGCCTTGGGCATTAAATTGTGAGACGCTCCAGAATCAAGCATGGCATTATGAATTATTTTTTCATGTACATTCAAACTCACATAAAATGGAAGAGTTCCTCCACTTTCTGGTTTTCCGTTTACTTCAGGGCCAAAAAGTAATTTGGGTTGATCATCAAAGACATTTACTGAATCATCCATTCCAGTAATGTTAAGGTATATATTGATTTGGCTTCTATAGACACCATGCTTAGCTAATTCTGCCAATGGAACAACTATCTTTAATTTGCCTATTTCAGCTTCTAGATTGAAATATTTTCTATTTGAGCTCTAGTATTTTGAACAGTTGGATTTTCTCTATTTTTTGTATCTCCAGTGTTTTTCTCTTTTTCAATAGTGGGATTATGAGTTGAAGGTGTTTCTGAATTAACTTTTGCTGGTTCTTCTACATTTCTGGTAGGAGGAGAAGTATTGGAAAGTTGTTTATTATTCAGTTGATTATCAGACACATCTTCAATTATTGCGTTAGCGGAGTTAGGACTTTCTCTAGAAAGAATTTGTACAGGAGAAGTGCTAGTTTTACCTTTGATGTTTTGTTTCATAGCTTTCTGTTTGCTATTATATAGTACATCAATCCTTCTTCTTCTCAAATTTTATTGTTCATGAAATTCATAAATTTCTAAGTCATATCCTTCTTTAAAATCAAAAGTTTCTCCTGAATGAGTTTGAAATGTTTAAAGAATATGATTTTCTTGATCATCTTGGGATAGGAAAACTTCTGGTTCATTATTTTGTTCATTCAAGTTATTTATTTCCACATCCTCAGTTGGTTCCTTAGAAGATGAACCTTCAATGAAATTTTCCTGGAATGGTGGCCTGATGTTTTGATCAGGAACATTTTTTCCAGTATTTTGGTTTTGATTTCTTCTGAAGTTTGGGTTTCTAACAACATTTTGACCATCACCGGAAGAATTCATTTCGATTGTCTCTACTCTATCTCCCAGTGTTTCCATCCCTTTAATAATTGCATCCAGCTTTCTTTCAAAATCTGAAGGCTCTTCGTTTATAGGCATCCTTCTTTCAGCTCTAGCTCTAGCTCTTTTTTCTATCAGGTTAGCTTCAGCACTAACAACTATGCTTTGCATCTCTTCTAGAGTTTGAGGAGCTCTTTCCATAAGTGAATATGCTATGTCAGAATCAAACCCATCAGGGAATTTAACCAATACTGAATTCGGAGGAGGTCTAAGGTTTTGGGGAACAACATTGTAGGCTTTGTTGAATCTAATGATATAATCTTGCACTGCTTCATTCGGTCCTCTTTTCAATTTTCCAAAGTCTGATAGGATTTGAAGAGGATCTTTCTTATTTTCCCATCTATTTAAAAATAATGTATAAAGGGCTGGTAAGTTAGCAACACTGTTTGGGGTAAGAGCCCTAAACCATGTCCTGACTTCTCCAGTAAGACTCTGGACAAAAATTCTCATTCGTACATCATCAGCGTCTATTTCATAAAATTCAAATTAATCTGTCATCCTTTTGGTATGTTGTTGAGCAGTGTAAGTACCAGAACCATCAAAAGGGGTGATTTTACTCTGATAGTCTTGAGGAAAAGCAGCAGGGTTGCCTAGCAATCTTAAAGGAGCATATCTGTTTGCCATCGGAAGGTGTAATGGAATAACAGGTGATGATGGTCTGGAAGTAGTGGGTGGAGGGGAAGGAGATGTAGTTTGTGTTTGAGAAGTTTGGGGAAAAGTAGATGAACTTGGGGAACCTGAAGTGATCACAGAAGTGTTTGAAGTTTCTTCAAAGGTCAACTCAGATTGAATGGAATTTTGTAAATGTTTGTCAAGATGTGAAGTGATAAATTCAAATTGCAATTCTTCAAGAAATAATGGATCAGGAACCAGATTGGACAACTCAGATTCAGAAAAATTTATGAATAGAGAAGTTTCAAAATGTTCATCAAATGGTTCGTCTTCAAGATACACAAATTTCACAGGACAAGAGTTTGATCTAAAAAGAGGTCGAGAACTCCCAGAGCTTTCTTGACTCTCTTGTCTTCTCAGAATTCTGGGAATCAGATTAGGATTCTCAAATATCAGTGGTGGATTAGGGTCAGGATTTGACCTGGTATAATGAGTCCTTTCTGAAGCTAGTTTTCCCAGTAATGTTTCTTTTTTAGTTTTTTGTTTTAAATGAAATGAAAATACAACTTCGACAAATTATCCAAGAAATTAAAGATTTTTAATTAAAATTTTCTCAAATATTTATTGAACTAGAGAAACTGATTAAATGTCTGAAACCAAAGTTTAGTCTATAAACTAGACCGGAGATTGACTGAAGTAGCGTTTATTTACTATGCAATTGCAAAGAAAAAAGCATTTCAAAGGCTACCTGGCTAATCTTCAGGCTCCGTCTGTAGTTTATAAATCAAACAATAGTAACAATAAATGATTCAGGTCCCCATTATGGTCGCCACTATGTTATCATTCAGATTTTCCTTGAAGTTTTTGGGAGAGGAAAGGAGTCTGAGGTAACCACAAACCAACCTTCAGGTACAGAATCTAGCCAATCTGTACCCAGAGAGGGCTTTCTCCATAAAATTTAGCTTTGTTTTTGAAAATATTAGGCTAGTTATAAAGTCCAGGGGTTTTGATTTTGTTTGGGTTGATGGAATTCTTTAGCTAAGATTAAGATCAAGTAGTTTCAGTCCATTGGGCTAATGGAGTCAAAGGATTGGCCGCATTGGCTTAATTTTTTTAACAAAAGATGTTTTATTAGGGCAAGATAATCAAAATAGAAACAATTATAGATCTAAAGTGAATGAAATGGAATTCAAACGGATGAAAGGCAATAAAGAATATTTCAACACATTCAAGAGAAGAGAAATAAATTGATTATCAATAAAGAGCAGTTAAGTATTCTTTACTAAATAACCAACGATGTATGAACTAGACAAACAGAAGCAATCAAGAATTCACTGTTTAAACCAGTTTAGAAGAAAACATTTAGAATAATAACGACTGAAATCAGATTACACCTAAGTAATTTCTGATTTAATCCTTTTCGTTAAATATTAAGATAATGAAACACAGGTGATATTGTAAATGAATATTAACTTCAAAACATGAGATAGAGATGCCTTATTGATCCTTCATTTGACACATGAATCCTGAGAAAAGTCTTCTACCTCAATTCATTGTCCAGTTTTGCCACGAAAAATTTCTCCAAAGCTCTTTATTCCAAAATATTCAATGTTACATCAGAGTCTAAGAATCCACCCCCAATAATCCGTTTGAGGGCTTATTTATACAAAAAATCATTTAAAATATCTCATAAAAAAAAGAGATATAATCTAAGATGACTCACGAATAAGTTACAATAAAAATAGAGACAGATGGTCTCATAGATAAGACAAAAAGCAACTGATGTTGTGCTGTTTCCTCCTTTTGAGAATGTGCTGGAGGCTGGACCTATATTTTGGCTCATTGTTGTCCTCTTCAGTAATTTTGCTCTAACTGCCTTACTTCAATGATACTCTTTGGTTTTACTGATACACTTTTAACTGGACCGATACTCTTTGACCTCTGTTTATCCCTTTATCCTTTATGCTGTAGTAAATAGGAAAAATTTCATATAAAGACAAATTTTACAAAAGTTCTAATAGATCTTCCCACCATTTATCTTCTACTATTTTGGTCCGTTGAAGGTTTCTCAATGTTTCATCAACCTCGGTATATCTGAAGAAGTTAGGCTGATTAGGAAACAAATGTTTTACTTCATGTTCAAGATAAAACAAACTCTAATCGGTCATGAAGATTCCTTCCTGTAGGTAATGTTGCTTCTGATGAAATGGTTGAGGAACTGGCTAGATTGTGAGCATGTATGTCCAATTTCTTAACATAATTTTCTAGGTCCATTATTTTATCTTCTGAAACCATAGGGCTGGGCAACCCTTTATTCAATAAAACATTAAACCTTTCTTTGAAAGAAATTATTTCTCCTTGCATGTCAAAGCACCTTCGTTCTAAATTTTGCATAAGAGTTATTTTAGTAAAAACTCTTTTTATCTCTAAGATTGTTGCAGTTCTGTCCTGAATACCCTGATTTGCAAGTTGCTGTCTGCTTTGGGTGTTTAGAAATTGTATGATCTGATTGGCTTCCTCAGGCCTATTTCCTAATTCTTCTCATGTGTTTTCAACTTCATCCAGAGCTACTTTGACCAAATCATTCTGCTCATATATTATCTGAATTGAAGACCAAATATCTTTTATTGACTGGATAATATTATCCCAAAGAATGTCGTTTATTTCTCTTAAAGGTTTCTCCAATGTGAGATCCTTTTCCAAAGCTTTAACCAAATTTTCCAATTTTTTGACTTCTCTTGTTTTGTCAACAACAATCATTTTTGAGAGATCATATCTCTGTTCCAAATTAATAAGCTATAACTTTGTGTGCTGAAGTTCTGTTACTTGCAGTTTCAATTCATTCATTTGCTTTATTAATTCTTCAGAATTTAAATTAGAAGTATTTACCTGTGATGGCTTTGTTGGTTGACCTGTTGGTTGACTTGTTGTACCTGTGATAACCTTTGCTGTAGATACTGGAACACTGGACTGCTTGTCTTTTAATGCTTGTTCAAGCTCTTTTTCTGTTTCAGTCAGTTGCTCATTCAACCTCAAAAGCAAGTCCATCATTTCTTCTTCAAAATTCTTCTTTATTATTTCTTCAGTTTGAGGATGTCTTGAAGCTGGCAATTTCAACCGTTTTCTCAAAGCTGCAATGTCATCATCTTTTTTCTTGATTAGAACTTCTATACCTTTGACATCCTTTGGATTGTGACCTAATCCAATAATTATTTTCTCCAATGTTTTTATCCTATTCTCTTTGGCTTGAGAAGAAGCTTTTTCAAGCTGCAATTGTGCACTAGTGTTCTCCAAAGAATCCTATATCCTGTGAGCTGCCATTGCCTTATCAGTCAAAGTTGAATAGATCATTTCACCAGTTTTCTTATGTAATTCAATTTGATCTAAAGGATGGATATCCTTTGCTAGGACTTCAAAGTTTGTCCTAATATAATCAGCAGCTATTTGGGGTTGCTGCACTTTGGGTTTGAAGTGACTCATTATCATTTTTCCTTGCTGAATGTCATAAGCTGACATCAATATTTCTTGATTCTTAGGAGCCATCTTCAAATATTGATTATATACTTGAATTATCAGTGGATCATTCTTGGCCTTGATACTGATAAATGTCTTCTTTATATCTCCTGCATCTTTAAATGGTGTTTTGAAAGAAGATATTTCAACACTCTGTTGCTTTTGTAGCTCTTTCCTTTGTGAAGTAGTGGATGCTCCACTGAATGTACCTGTTTTTTGACTGCCCAATTGTTCTGGTCCTTTCCTATCAAGGATTTCATCAATAGATTCTAATTTTGGAGGAGTATTCAATTTATGTCTCTGTGCCTGAGGCTATTGTGAAGATCCAGTGAGAGGGGTAGCAACTTCAACATCTCTCTTTTTTCCCTTTTCCACATTTAATGGAGTCTACAAAATTGACATTTCTACTGGATTGGTTTGAACAGAAGAAACCTATACTTGATCCTGTCCCTTGGAAGTTTGAGGTTGTTCTATCATAGTGAATGTTTCTTTAACTTGTGTATCAACCTCTTTCTCTTTTCCTTTTGATTCTACTGCTACTGTACTGATCTCATGAAAATGTTGTTGTGAAGTTCCTACTGAAGAAGGTCTTGCTATCTGTACCTGCCCAAAATAGTCCAGGTCAAGTATTCTTTCAGGGTCTTTCATTACATTATCAACATTGAATTGCTCACTATCTTGCTCTATCAAAGTTCCTTCCACCCATTCATCCGTATTAGCATATTGTTCTATTTCTGGCATCCTAAAATGAATGTACGGTGATAGTTTATTTTTCATTCTTCTATCACAAATAAAGCTATATGGATCATAGGGCACCCAGTAGAAACTCTTTTGTAATTTCAAATAGTCCTCTAAAATCCTTTCGGCTTCTTTTCCACCCTCTCTAGAATTACAAACAAAGGGACCTAATTGGCTCTTTATCCTGAGTTGAGCCTTTTTCTTTGCATTACAGAAATGAATTATATCTAAATTATTCATCTGTCTGAAGTACTCTAATGCAAAGAGTCGCATTGGAACATATCTTGGTAATTTGAAAGGGCACAATTCACATCCATAAATTCTGATTTTAGTATGATTCTGATACAAGTACCAGTCACCTATCTTGTACTATTTTGAGAGCTGAAGAATTTTCATGATTTCATTACTGACTCTAGGAGGGGATACTCCTGCCAACAAGGTAGTTGCAGGGTGTACAAATAGGTCAATGAACTCATTATAGGAATAAGGGGAATCAGGGGAATTGTGAGTAATGGCCGACCAAAAGATGACTGACCTAGAGTTTCCTTTAGCATCAAGTTTCTGAATGTGGAAAGGAAAACTTTCAGATTGATAATATATTATGAGATGATATATGAAAGAAGAATATTTGAATACTCTCTCATTTCCAAATCTCATGAACTGATCATGGATTTTGTTAGCAATATAAGATGCAAAGTCATACTTGACAGCAGGAGGCTGTCCAGGGGTAAAAATAGACAACAATACTAGAGTCAAATGGTCAACATACTTAGTAGTATTGAAGCCCATTATTGAAGTATCATGTTTAGAATAATTTTGCCTTCATCAGTAAAAAAAGTATGACCATAAGGGGGAGGGCCTTTAGGCTGATGCTGTGGTAGCATAAAATTCTAGCCAAGACGGTTTAACTCTTCATGGGACAATTTGGTAGATTTCTCAAGCAATTCAGCCATGGACAGGGGAGTGAGGGCTCGACCAGGTTGGAATTGTAACATCTCATTTATGGACTGAGCAGTTATTGGGAAGAGGACATCTTGACTTGGGGATAAGACTGCTCTTTGGTTAGGATCATAGTTGGCATGGCAAAAATGGATGATTTCAAGAAAAATATGGACTGCTGGGAGAAGGTACATGGGCATATTGGATTCCCAAAGTCCAATTATGTCAGAACCATTCAAATAATTGTCTCTGCAGTGGAAAAATATTCGAAGAGGATTCTCACTGAGACCTAGGTCTTTAACTTGAAAATCCATATCGACCAAAGGTAAATAATCCAAGTCTTTGTAAGGGGCATTCAAAGGTGCTACGTTTAAAGCCACAGGAACTTCCATTTTTGGTTCTTGTGGATTCAAAAATGGAAATTCGGGTTTGGATATGAAAAAAAAGTACAATTGCAGATTGGGAATTCAATTACAGTTTCGGGTTTAAGGAACGAACTAGAAATTAATTTCAACTCTGTTTCAGTAAAAGAAAAAGGAAAATCAAGTTTCTTACAGAGTTCAGTGATAGTTTAGGGTAAATACCTGTTTTCTGGAGATAATAGTGATTTAATCAGGTACTGGTTAAGGTAGACAATCTTCCGGGAAGCTTGACTGCAATTCTCTTCAACAAGAAAAAGGTTGGCGGACTTCAGCAGTCAAAATTTGAATTTCTGTACATGGGGGGTAGTCATTCTCTGCGGATGAAATAATGAGAAAGGCGGGCTTCTTTTGTTTTATTCACAAAGTCACTGGGTGGCAGAATTTTTTATTTTTTTAATGAGTGATGTCAGCATGTACGGGATTGGTCATAGGGAACGAGTGGTAAAATGGTTTTCATCGCACTGATTATGAGGGAAGGCGGTTTTGGGCGGAGAGGCAGCGATGCGATACAGTGATTAACACATAGCCAAGCACTATTTAGAATACCACCGGTCCATCGCGCATTATCTTTCGTACGCAGATGGCCAACGAAATTGATAATGACTGTAGATCTTCGACGGGTCAATCGGACGGTTGACGGGATAGGGAGATGGCAGAGTTTTAATGGCACGGGCCCAACGTAGTTAATAATTAAATAAACTCATTGGGTGGAATTTGATTGGCGGGTTAGGTTTTTAATTAATCGTGTGGATTAATTAAATCCTTTATACAACGGGAAAATGATCGGGGATGGTTTTTTTAAACCAGAGTCAAACGTTGGGGTACAGATTATTAACTTGAGTTAAGCGTTGGGAAAATTGAAAATAGTTTAAACTAATTTCAGGCTTTTTTGTTTTAAACACAAATCAAATATGTTTAAACTTTTTTCATATATTTTTATTATATGATAATTAAACCAAAGCGATTTATTTACCATAGGGGGCGGGAATATATATAAAGTTATTTTTTAACCAAAGGGGGTATAAAGAGGGTTTTTAATTTGAATAAGTGGGAATTAAATACTTTGGTTAAAAGTTTATGATACATGGGTTTTTTGGGATATTTATATAAAATAAGTTATATATAATAAGAAAAGGTGATTTTATAGGGGGTTAATATATAAAATCAATGTTAATATGACAAGGGGACAAGACATACTTCAAAATACATTAATATAACTAAGAAAGTGAAGTTTTTAGAAGCAAATTGAATTGTAATCACTTCATCACTTAAACTTAGGATAAAATGTGATTTTGAGGGTTTTCTACGAAATATCTCATGATTTTCCTAAGTAAAATGGGATTTTACTTAGGAACGAATTTTTTGAAATAAATGAGTATGATGATGAATGATTTTAAGTACTTAGGTTTTTTCCAATTATTGGGCCGAGGGTCCGGTCCCTCCAAAAGTCAAGGAAATGCCTTGAGCCCCTTTAATCTTCAAACACCTTAGTGCTTAGGGAAATTAGTGAATTCTTTAGGGGAAAAATGAAGGGGAAGTTAATAATCTTGACTTTGCTTTGCTGTGAACTTTTTCCAATGTAGTATCTGCCTTTACACTTGTGATGAAAGTAAAATTGAACTTATTTAGAACCATCATTCATCACATGTATTTCTGCAACAACATCTACCTACCCTATCTACTTTACTCTACCATTTTTTCTTCTTTATTAGGGTGCACTTAGACTGGAAAACCCTTATCAATCTTCTTTTTCTTTTACATGGAAAACCTACCTAAGTCTACACTTATTACATCCAAGGGCTCAGATTAAACTGTTGAGCATCTTTTATTAACTCTACCTATCTACTTATCTGCCAAGATTAAATTGTTTGGTCAGATTTTATTCTCTATTCTACAACATGAAATTGAAGAATAAATGAGTCAAGTTTAAACAGTTTGACTCTTCATAAATTGTGGCAAAATTTTAACAAGCTACACACAATTTCTTATTACATTAGAGTAAAAAGTAGTGGCATTTAGACTTGCACACTTTCCTGGTATATTTTTGTTTGGGGTTCATTTCTTTCACTTTTTTGACAAATTTATTTTTTCACCCTTTGATTTTTCTTTTAGGGTATACCCTCTTTACATTTTTTAATTTTTTTGATTTTTTGATAATATGGAACAAATTTTGCAACAAGAAAAAGGTTTGAACATATTGCATAGTTCGACAAGTCAATCATGAAAAATGATACCTATTGGTATAGGAGTCTAACACCATGATTGCGTGAACCATGGCCATGATAAATTGTTGGAGAAGACACCCTTGTCCTACTACCTCCTAAAAAATAAAAAATGAAACTTATTAACAATTAATTTAGCTCACAAAACTGATAAAAAATCAATTCCTCGTGTACACATGTATGTATGAAAATAATTTTATATTTAAATACCATGAACATCCCTCGATCCATGATCCCTCTATCTCATGGAGATATGTGATTCTATTTATCTTCACCTTTCATCCTTCATGACATATATGGATATATCTACGATGGACATTTACAATTATTTTTAAATTACTATTTAAAATAAATTCAAAAGAAATTTCAAAAAATTAATGTAATTTAGTGTGCAGAAATTATGTAAAACACAACTTTCAAAGCACTAATTTATGTGTGAAACTGACTTTAAGAATTTTTTTTATAAAAATGTTAAGTTCACCAAATTGCATTTTACATGGTGGGAGCACACTTGGAATATAGCTGAAAAAACACATGGTAATTAAAAATGAAGCGTGAAACTCCAATTTTTGTTGTTGTTGTTGAAGTCCTCACATTTTAATTTTATAAAAATGTGAAGTTCACCGAGTTGCAAATGTGAAGTTCACTAAGTTTTTCTTTACATGGTGGGAGCACACTTGGTATATAATTGAAAAAAACATATGTTCATTAAAAAATATGCATTTATAAGTAAAAAACACACACATATCAAAGATATGTTACAACGTCCATCAATAAATATTGAAGGAGAGCCTCTCAACACTAATTCATCTTTGAGAGATGAATCTTGAATTTTTGAAGAAGAGTGTCTCAACACTAATTCATCTTTGAGAGATGAATCATGAATTTGAATTTCCCCGTATAATACTAATTCAATATTAATTCATCATTGATAGATGAATCTTGAATTGGCATTTCCCCACACAATAGATTAACAAGCATCTTATTAACATTTGAACAATGTCTTATACTAAAAAATTGAAATTGACTAACAATATTATTTTCTTTTCCGTGCAGTTTTTTTAGCCTCTCCTTCTTAACTTGGTACATGCTTTTCATCTAGTTGAATACATGTTCAGAATTGGTGAAAAATGCAATTCTATTTGATCTGTACTCCCTAGTTGTTCTCAAGCCTTCTATCAATGCAATATAATATGCCTCGTTGTTTTTTTTTCTTCTCGGTATATTCATTTTCCATTGGAGGACCTTGCTAGTCGCAATATTGCAAAGCACATATGTAATCAATTATTTCCCTAGATTGGGATAGCAAGAAACATCTATGAATAATGTCCATTTTTCAACCATATTTAGTGGTTTTTTTTATCCCTAAAAAAACAAATTCAATAAAATATATTAAATTAACATTTATTGCAAATGCATGGGACAAATGACATGTGCATGGTTTGCCTTAAAGTTTATGGGAGAAATCACATCTAGATATGACATACCTTAAAGATTGCCTTGCCCAGAGTTTAAGGGAGGAATGACATGTACATGGTTCCAAAAATACTAGCAAATTATGCCTTAAAGTATATCAGAGAAATGAAATGTACATGGTTATCCTTAAAGTTTGCCTTGAGTTTATGGGAGAAATGGGGGAAATGACATGTATGTACATGGTTATCCTTAAATTTTTCTGTAAATTTTATGGGAGAGATGACACTTGTACATGGTTCGAAAAACACTAGCAATTGCCTTAAAGTTTATGGGAGAAATGACATGTACATAAATGGATATTAAAATGAAGAAATTCTATTTAGATATATTCTAGAGATTGAATGTAGGGGTATTTACTAGATATGTCACCTTTAAGAAATGATGAGATCCAAAGGCTACCTGTCCCTTTACAGACTCTTCCTTTAGAACTTGTAGATCTTAACACTCAACAAACAAAACAAAATCCAATGGAAGTTTAACTACTTTACGTTTAGTTTTTAGGCCTTAAAGTGTACCTTGAATTAATGGGATAAAGGCTTGATTTTGGGGGATCCTATGGAGTTTTAGCCACTTTAGGTTCAATTTTTAGGACTTAAAGTTTTCCTTGAATTAATGGGAGAAATGAAATACATGCATGGTTTGCCTTAAAGTTTATGGGAGAAATCACATCTAGAAATGACATGCCTTAAAGTTTTCCTTGCCTGAAGTTTAAGAGAGAAATGACATGTACATGATTGGCCTTATAGTTTAAGGGAGAAATGACATTGCATTATAGTTTATGGGAGAAATGACATAGAAATGAAAGAAGCCTTAAAGTTTTCCTTTCCTAGAGTTTAAGACATAAATGACATGTACATGGTTTTCCTTATAGTTTATGGGAGAAATGACATTCCCTTATAGTTTATGGGAGAAATGAGAGAAGTGACATTGCCTTATAGTTTATGGAAGAAATGACATAGAAATGACACAAGCCTTTAAGTTTTCCTTGCCTATACACTACAAGGAAAAGACCCTCTAGCAGAGGTTATAAAGGAGGTTTTTAGTGTTATAAAATTGGCCAAAATTGTCAAAAAACATTTGCTACAACATTCGTTTATGGTTACGGAGGTTTTTGGCAGAGATTTTAACGGAATTTCAACAAATCTAAAAAAACTGGGTGATCGGAGGTTATTACAGATGTTTTTCTCACCAGTGCGCTACGAAGGTGTCAACGCACCGGTGCGTGTCATCTAGAAGGTGGCCCAGGGCAGTCGAAGGTGCATGCACCGGGTCGTTAAGGTATAAAACTGCACCAGGGGGTAGTGTTGGTGATACAATGCACAGGGCCATTCTAATTGGTCTTGGGATTTGCGCAGTGCCCATAGGTTTTCTAAACATACCAGTATGTCGAGTTATAGAAACGAACAGGTGCGTAGTATCCAAAAAACACACCGTTTGTTCTAATTCGTATTGGTATTTGTGCGGTGTGCATTGCTCGTACAAATGCCCCGGTGCGTAGACTCACATAAACGCATCGATGCGCAGTATCTCACAAAAGTGCTGAGATTAAAAATTGGTATTAGTATTTGTACGATGCATATAGGTCGTAGAAACGCACCGGTGTGTTGTATCTTACAAATTCACCAGTGTACAATAACTGACATGCACAAGTGTTCATTTTGTATTTTTTAGAAACATTGACCTGTGATAGTGCAATTATTGTGATTTTTTAAAATTCATTATTCATCAAAATTCGATACATCTTATAACAATATTCATATTAATTAAATTTTTATTAATGCATTTGAATGTGATGTTTGGATTAATTTGTTATATCATATCAAAATTATTGTGATTTTTAAAAATTCATTATTCATCAAAAGATTACACATATCTTATAACAATATTCATATGAATTAAGTTTTTAATAGTGCATTTTAATGTGATGTCTGGATTAATTTGTTATATCATATAATCAAATTTCACATCTCTTCATTATAATACTTAATCATCCATAAATTTAAACAGTGGTGTTACATTTCACAGCGACAATGGAGAATGCAATAGAATAAATTAAAACACACACACACACACACACACACACATATATATGAATAAGACAATATTTTTCATACAAAATGGGACATTTTTTGGTATCCCTTTGTCTTTCAATTGGGACAGTATGTCCATTACATTAAACAAAATGTCTGATTTCATAGACAAATATTTCATAAAATACAATGCCTTGCTTTGATATCCAAACATAGTGATCATCATTCTTTGCTTGAATTGTTGTCACTACTAGAGCTACTTCCATGACTTGGCTTATTTTCAGGAATGTTTTGTTCTCGACAGTGATTGTTTTCTTGATATTTTTCACCTTCCATCTACAAACATAAAAATAAATTATAATGAGTGTATATACCTTGATGAGAATAATGAAATTTGTAATATTAAATAATATACATCAATGTAAATCGAAAAGAAATGACTTACCATAGCAACAATTGACTCATGAACTATACAGATTCTTTCCAAACCATGTAGTATGCCATCTTTCAAGATCTCATTTGTTGGCACAGTTCCATACTTTATTTCTTGCAAGTTTTATACCCCATAACAAATCATATATTAAATTTAAAAGTTTTTTTTGTTCTATTAATTATAGACAGAGTTAAGTAAAACAAGATCGATAGATGCTTACAAATTCCAGAATTAATTTATGATATGCCAACATATACTCAAAACCGATATTTAACCCAATGTCAATCAATTCGTCTCATGGTTCTTCTTTGTATGTAGGACCTGTTTGAAGACATTCAATGATGATTTTTGTAAAACAACTTAAAAAATACAAAGGTGAAATCTAGTTAAGTTGTTATAAGGAAGTAAAAATTAATTAGAAACTTAGATATCAACCCTTTTCTTCCTTGTCGTCCTGTTTTATATGCTGAACGGGTTCCGTTTTATTTATTTTCTGCAAGAAAATAAATGAAAATTAATATTTAATGCTATATTGTTTATTTATTGTACCTAATGATAAAAAAATTCAATTATTACATATTACATTTGAAGCAAGTTGTTATTGATATGGCTCCTCTTGCGATGCAATTTTGTCCATTTCTTTGACCATTTCCTTGTACACCTTTTTGGACATTGCTACTGGCATATTTCTGATATCAGCTCGTTCATCTTTTGAAATTTTCATAATCTTCCTGAAAATGTAACATGACAATAAACTATTTAATTTTTATATTGATATATGAAAAGTAAATATAAAAAAAGTGATATTAATAAATAATTCTAGACAAACATTTAAAGGAATATTACTTTTTCATTCCTTTGTTTTTGTTGTTGTACATATTTTCTATTAAAAGTCTGACATGTCTCATTAACCAATTCTCTGGAATCTCTTCTTGTAGTTCAGATAAAATTTGGTTCTTGGAATCATTGGATTGATTTTTGTATTTTAAGTGGAAAGAATGTCTATACATTCGTTCCACTAGATCCCTCAAACTTTTGTAAAAGTTTTTCCCCCTTTCGTTAACCTCCAGCACGACTCCAGATGAGCTGAGGAGCAATTAATTTTGATTTGCATGTTCTATTTTTTTATTTTATTAGAACAACATTCCTTTTATAAGTTGTTGGTCCATGTAGAACATTAAAAAAATGTGAATTAACATATTGTTTGACACATGTTATCTAATAATTTTAAGTATATTATTAATGAAAAAAAAAAACTCATATTGGATCGATTGTATTTTTTCATTCACTTGATTCATGATTTTGCAATTTTTCCATCAAGATTTTATGCTCTTCAGGTCATAGATCAGAAATAATCTTATTGAGCTTCATCATTTTGCGGTTCTACATGATACAGAGTAAAAAATACATATTAGTTAAAATTACATATAGTTCAAAAATATATATATTTTTAAATAATTTACAAAGAACTTGCCTTTTTTTTCTTTTTTTGATGTGTTAGTAGTATTTTTGTTACTTGATCTCTTGTCAACCACTTATTTATCAATAAGAAACCTATACCATATCATTCATTAATGTATTTTATAGATAAATTGTCAAATTTTCAAGTAAAAAATAAAAATCTCAAGAAACCAGTGTGCCATTCATGGTGTATGCACCGACGTCGGTGCATGGGTGTCTTATAAGTGCACTGCACAATAAGTATAATAGACCGTATGGTGCTCTATGTCAACAATAAGCACCGATGTGTTACATGTTAACCACTGCACCGATTAACACAGAGAAAATAATAAAAATTGTCCAGTGTTAGTTTTTGTAGCATAAACGCCCCACGCAAACAAGGGACCACCATACGATGTTCTCTATCAACTAGGAGACCCAGTGCGGTGCGTTATATGTTATATAGTGCATCGAAAAACACAACAAAACAATTTTTTGCGAAACAACACGTTCGCGGTGCACTATAATGAAATAGCGCCCCAGTGCCTTATTTTACATATGATGCACTGATTAATTTTTTTTTTAAATTTTTTTATCACAGTACTTTCATGGTGTGCTAGGTTATGTAGGGCACACGTGTATATATATATATATATATATATATATATATATATATATATATATATATATATATATATAATTTTTTTTTTTTTTCAAAAATTCACGCAGGGGTTGACATGGATTGGGATCTGACTATGCAAGTCGTCACGTGGGTTGGATGTCTTAGGCCTATATATAGCAATAAAAAAACCCTATAATTCTAAAATGAAAAGCCCTAATTCTGAAATCACAGAAACAAGGAGAAGAAAGGGCAGAAACAAAAAAAATGTAGGGTTTAGGGTAATGGATTTTTTTATTTTATTTTGTTTCTGAAAATGAAAAATAAATTGAATTTCTTTTCTTACTGCATAAAAAAACTGCAGAAAAGTAAAAAAAGAATAAACTTTAATCATGAGATTGCTTGAAATTCTATGCTATAGGGTTTGAATCACCAGAGGTTTGGAATTCTGGTTTTCTGAATACTTCTATTTAGACATATTTCACTGCTCCAGAGTGCTCTTGTGCTCTGTTGCTCCAGGTATCTCTCCTGCCAATCTATGGCTAAATTTTTTTGCAAAAGTAATGAAATAATGAAAAGTGTTTAGTATTTAAAGAATTGTTTTATGAAATTAGATTTTTGAAAATATTTTGCTGCCCATTTTTCAATTTACCACTTTTTTTCACCTGAAGAAAATACAGTTGCACTTTTTTTATTTACGATTATTTGTCACTGGTGTGTCACTTAATATCACCACACCAATGTTTTGGTTTATATCATGACACAGGTGCACATTAAAAAAAATGCACCGGTGCAGTGATCTGTTTATTAGCACCGATAACAAGAAGTCCATTTTTCATTCACCGAAATTACTTTTAGGTGTGTGCACCAAAATTTATTGTTGATTTTTCTCAAATTCAGGGACAAAATATCATAATTATATTAAATGGAAAATTCTTCAAAATCCATCTCGTTCCATAATATTTCTCAAAGTCCATTGCGGAGTTCTCCCTATCCATCTCGAGACGTAATATTTACTTTAGATTTTATTTATATTTTCATTATCTAATTCAATTTATGTTTTTTATCCATGTCAATCATGCACAAATTAATTTATTTTATAATGTATACAAATTTGTAGGTTCACATAGATTCTGAATCGATTTCAGATGCAAAAAATATTCAAACGTCAGCTCCAAAATGTCAGAATCTCTTATTAGTAGCAACATATCACAAGGCGCATTTGGTAGATGAAAATGGACAACTGCTTCACCCTGCTAATTGTAACAATATTGCATCTTCTAGCCACAATCCTAGGAAATTAGTGATGGTAATAATTATAATTGTTTGGTATATTTATTAATGCAATTATTTCAACGTCAAACCAATTAATCATGCAATATTGTCAAAATGGTTACTAACTGATATCATATATTTTGTACTAATCATGTTCGAATATTTTTTTTTAAATTATTAGGATTCTAGTGATGATGAGCGACCTACCTACCATCTTCTGTTACACCCCAATGTCAAATCGAGAGAAGACTGAATTAAGAGAAAAAATTAGAGAGGAACGATACCAAGACTAGTTGAATCAACCACCGATTCAATTCCCATTATGTCTAGATTCAAAAATTAGGAATGACTACAACAATAGTAGTTCTTCACAAGCTGGCAATGGAGGTAATCAAATAGATTTTGGTATGGATTATTACTTAAGGGATATGACTACCATGGAGACAATTTTGTTAGATGCATTCCAAAATGATGATCAACTAGGGGATGATGCTTATATCGCTGACACATTTTTCGAAAGCCTTAAATTTTCTTCCACCACCCCTCTATTTAGACCCAATGGTCAGTCAAAGTCTACCCAGCTGGGGACAATGATGTTATTGTACAACTTGAAAGTAATGTTTGTCTTGTCGAATGCATGTTTCTTGGAAATTTTGAGGTAAGTTACCATAAAGTCCTCCCTTATATAAATTTGAGAATTATAATTAGTACAATACAATGAACATTACAAATGGTAAATTTTATAAATGCTAATAATTATATCAGCATTAATGTACATTTATTAATATATTTTTCCATGATCACCAACTACAGGGTATTCAAAGATAAGGTTCTTTCGAGTGATAATGTCTTTCTCGGTAGCTGCGAAGAGGTAAAGAAATTGTTGAAAATGTTGGGTGTTGAGTACATATCATATCATGCACATCCATACGATTGTATTCAATATAGAGGGGAATATGCAGACAAAGAGATATGTCTAAAATGTGGGCATGATTGGTATGATAAATAAAAAAAGAAGGGTAAATCACGTACTGGTCCTCCTTTTAAGATATTGAGGCACATGCCTATAATTCCAAGGATTCAAAGGCTCTTTCATTGCAAAGAATTAGCTATGTTGTAGGGATGGCATGCCTCACACAGAAGTGAGTTGGGAGTTATGTGAATCCCAACTGATTCAATAGCCATGAAGCATATAGAGGATACATGGCCCGAAAAATTCAAGGATGAAGTATGAAGTCTACGACTCAGCAGAGCCATGGATGGAATCAACCGATATTCCCTCTAGAACACCAAATAACATGTTTGGCCTGTAGTAGTGATCAATAAAAATATCCCCCCATGGTTTTTCATGAAGAATGAACATCTTATGTTGGCTATCCTAGTCCTTGGTAGAAGACAAGTGAAGAATATGGATGTCTGCTTACAACCATTGGTAGATAAATTGAAGGAATTATGGGATGGGATAAATATATACGATGTATCAAGACCCATCGCAACAGAGAGGATTTTTACGTTGTATGGCATATGTTCTTACACGATACATGATTATCCAGTCTTAGGAGTTTTCTTTAGTAAATTACATGTTTAATTTATTGATTTATTTATATACATAACAATATTATTTCACATATTAGTTATTTAATTCGTTGTAATTGTTTTTATATTCATAATATTCTTTAATGTTCCATGCATATTAATTGTATACAATAATATTGTAGGTCTTGTAACAAAGGGTTATTTTGGATGTAAATGTTGTGGACCTTCTCTGAAAGGTAGATGGCCCAAGGACCTAGGAAAGCCAGTGTATGATTTCTCCAGGGTATTCCTCCTAGAAGAAAACCCTTACAGAAGAGCAGCATTGGCTTTCAATGGTAAATGAGAGAGAACCCAAAGGCCTCCAGTAATGACACCAACTGAATGTCTTAGATCATATGAGAGAGAGAAGGAGAAGGAGTTCATAGAAATGTTCAATTCAAATGGGGAGCCTACGTTTGATGATCCAAAATTCTTCGACACATATGTTGAGAAATTTCCCATTGGGATGAAAAGGAAATCTATCTTTTATAACCTCCCATATTGGGAGCATCTAATGATTACCCACTTATTAGATCCCATGCATATATTTAAAAATGTTTCATATTCTTTATGGATGCACATATCATTGAAACAAAGTGACACATTAGCTGTTAGGAAAGATCTTATTACTTCAAAAAATAAGAAACATTGGCCAAGATGATTAGAAAGTACGGGATAAGAGGCAGGTGCTAGTCCCTCTAATTCATGGGTTTTCAAAGAAGGTGATGTCCCATGGATTTAAAAAAAAGATGATATTTCTTTGGAAAAGGAAGTTATAATGGGTGTGAGGGTGCCAACTTCATACAGGTCTTCACTACGACACTGCTTCACCGTGGATGACCATTTGTCGGGGTTGAAATTGCATGACCATTTGAATCTTCTAAGAGTGCGTATAATGTCAAAAGCATGATTTTATTATTTGTTATATTAATAAATTTATCCCATGCAGGGATCATAAAACATAACTAATTTTGTATATTATTTCACGTGTTTATAACTTTGCAGTGTCATTATCCTTTTTTCGTGCGTGGGTGTGGGAAACATGAATTCCCTTAATACCTAGGACATGCCATATCTAAGTTATCTACATTTTTATGTTGGGTCATGCTAAAGGAGATTCATGTGGCTAGCATTCAACAGTGGCATCAAGAGATAATTGAGATTTTTTGTATGTTTTAGAAGGAACTGTTAACGAGTTTCAAGGACTTATAGGTTCATCTTCTAATCCACCTAGTAGATGAGGTTGAATTATTTGGGGTGGTTTCTTGTCGTTGGATGTCCTTCTTAGAGAGGTACATGAATAAATTGAAAGATTTTGTTTGACAAAGGGTAAAACCTGAGGGGTCTATGGCAGAGGGGTACATATTGTATGAGTATTTCTATTATGGTAGTGAGTACATCATGAAGATCAACAACAGACCAGGTGAGGTATTTGGGATAATGAAAGAGATGAAGAAAAAATAGAAGGGGAGTTGCTCCAAACGAGTGGACAAAAGTGTTTGATAAAGAGTAAGCGACTTATAATTTTTCAAATTTACACAAAATAAATATTCATGTTGAACTTCAATATTATGTATATTTTGATCTCTAAGTTCTATATAATGTCTGTTTGAGTTCATCAGTGAATGCAGAAATTGAAGTAATCAATAATTTTGTTCTTTACAATTCTGAAGCAACACAACTGTGGGTCGCATTGTATGAACAAAAGAGGATGAAATGAGATAGTGACAGGAAAGAATTCAGACATTTGAATGGTATAAGTGTGCCTTATCCCGATCATTTAAAATAAAATATGCCAAAAATATGCCCCAACAGTTGGGTTACTGACCAAGTCATAGAGAAATACGGTGCAACTAGTCGTTACCTGCGTGTTGAAGAGGATGCGCTAAACGTAGGCATTGGGTGCAACAACTCGGTAATAATATATTTAATTTATATGTAAATTTGAAACTTATAAGACATCTATCTTTCATATTTTAACTATTGGGTTATTATAAGACACATGACACCATGATTTTTCTAAATTTTTTAATAATAGGTGCATTTGTTCCCATCTATGTGGGTATATGGACATCATTTTGACATAAAAAAAGCCGATGCTGGAAAAATCACACAAGACTGTGGAGTGGAAGTTGAGTTCAATCAATCTAGTAGATCTAGCCACCGTGATCAAAACCTAGGATGAGGGACGTTAGGTTACGTTGGAAAGATACAAGAGATCATTGAAGTAGATTTCTCTTATTTCCAATGTGTTATTTTTAGGTGCACGTGGTGGGACACCTTTGATCGGAATAATGTAAAGGAAGATCACGATAGTAGGCTGGTATGCATAAACTCTAGAAAGATGTGGGATGATGCTAAGGAGCCCTATGTTTTCCCCAAACACTGCAACCAGGTGTTTTTTACCCAGATGTGTTGGATAGGGATTGGTGGTTTGTATTGAGACATGACCCTAGATCAAAACTTATTTTTGAGAACAATAGTCTTATCATGCCATGCGAGCTGGAAGATAATGAGGGTGATCATGAGAACCGAGAGTGATATGGTACATGTGTTATTTCAAAAATATTTATATATTTTAAGATGGTTTTTTTGAAACATTATAATATATATTTTGAATTAATTGGTAATTTACATTGCGTTAATGCTAAAATCAATATTTCACTTGATAATTTGCAATTATGTTGATCTAAAAAACAATGGCATATTGTATAAAGTTTTTTTTTTGTATGTCAGATAATAATATAATCATAATTCTAAAGGACATGGATTTATTTGCATTATTTTCTAAACTTTATTATGTTACAATAATTCATATTATTGTAGATTTATTTTTTTTAAATTATTTAGAATTTTACAAATTTAAAATTTTTAATAAAATCATTTCACATTAATAAAATTAAAATTTTCACATTAACACAATTAAAATTTTACAAATATTTTACATAAAATTAGAATTAGAATTAGAATTGCAATTTTACAATTTCACATACAATTAAAATTTTAGAATTTTACATACAATTACAATTTTACAGTTACAATATTCACAGTAATACAATTAAAATTTTACAAATATTTTATATAGAATTAGAGTTAGAATTACAATTACAATTTTACAATTAAAATATTCACAGTAATACAATTAAAATTTTACAAATATTTTATATAGAATTAGAATTAGAATTACAATTACAATTTTACAATTTCATGTACAATTACAGTTACAATTTTAGAATTTTACATATATACAATCACAATTTTACAAATTTAAAATTTACAATTACAATTACAATTTTACAAATTTACATATATACCATTACAATTACAATTTTAGAATTTTACATACAATTAGAATTAGAATTTTACAATTTACATATTTAATATTACAATTAAAATTAAAATTACAATCATTTCACAATAAATTAAATATTACAATTACAATTAAAATTTTACAAATATTTTACATACAATTACAATTAATAAAAATCATTTCATTCTACAACTTGGTTTGAATTCAAAAACTTTTCTTCAAAGTTTGGGTTTGAAAATTTTTTTTGGAAAACATTTTTTGGAGGCGGCGTGATTTTTCTTGGAGGTTCAAAGTTTGAGTTTAAAGAAATTTTTGGGAAGACATTTTTTTGGAGGCGACTTGATTTTTCTTGGAGGTATGTAAGTGTTTTGTGTTGAAATAAATCTTTTGAGCTTCTTTGTACAAAAAATTTTCTTCACATTTTAGAGGCGGTGTGATTTTTCTTAGAGGTATGTACGTGTTTTGGATCAAGGATTACGTATTTTTTAGAAAAGATTTTTTTAAATTAAATATTTTGTAATATTGTTTGTAATTGAGTTATTGTCTAATTTTTTAAAGGAAATTTTTTGAACCTCATACTCTATTATCATGGGAAATCGAAGAACTTGTGTGAGAAAATATGATAGAAAAAGAAAGCCTGAAGAACGTAGAGAAGAGACGAGACAATATTGCAAAAGAAAGTTAGAAGCTCTCTCAAATATTGAAGAGGAAAATCAACCTCAAGCAGAAATTGAAGCAGGTATGTAAATGTAAATATTACATGATCTATTGATATATATTTAAAATTTTCCTAATGTAAAATATGAAGCTTAATTTCTATTTGATGAACTAGTTTGAAAAATATTTTGTTTGATGTAAAAAGACAAAGATATTCCTCAAAATATTGAAGAAGAAAATCAACCTCAAGCAGAAATTGAAGCAGAAATTGAAGCAGGTATGTAAATGTAAATATTATGATCTATTGATATATTTTTAAAGTTTTCCCAATGTAGAATGTGAAGCTTAATTTTTATTTGATGAACTAGTTTGAAAAATATTTTGTTTAATGTAAACAGACACAGATACTCCTCAAAATATTGAAGAAGAAAATCAACCTCAAGCAGAAATTGAATCGGGTATGTAAATGTAAATATTATGATCTATTGATATATTTAAAATTTTCCTAATATTTATTGACATATTTATTAATTTAGTTATTTATTGAATATGTACTATTTTTTCGAATATGTATAGATGAAATCAGTATCGATAATGAGATGTTAGAAAATGTCGACACTCACACACATGGAGATAAAAAACCTTACTATATTATACGATATCGTGTCGATAAAATTTTGGAAATGTTTTTCAAACCTGAGCAAGTGACAGTTCAAGCTCAAATGTTGAAATGTCTCCTATCATCAAGGAAATTAAAAGAAGCGACGACACTATTGGGTATTCGAAAATCAACCAAAGATAAAAAAATGAAAGAACAGGTGATAAAAAATATTAGTGCTATAGAGTCAATTAAGAGATCTAGAGATAAAGAGGTTTCAAATATACGTAGAGGAATACAAATGGCAATGGTTTCACCAAGTACTCAAGAGAATCGTTTGAATCTAACATCTATGGCACGAGCACTGGGAACCTCGCGAAAAACTCTGCACAAACATCGAAAATTTCGATTGCAAATAGACGTAAATGATGAACTCGCTTGTTGGAGAGCTATTTGTAGGCAACCATACAAAGATAGGCTTGGAGAAGATGTTAAAAAAATAATATATGAATATTGGAAGAACAATTCACGTGTTTCACCCATTGCAAGACATGTGATGCGAAGAAGAATAGCACGAAATCAATACGAAGAACATGAAAAACATCTCTTGGAAACCACTCAAATAGAGTTATTCAATAAGTTCAAAGAAGAGAATCGTCAAATTCAAGTTTCACTCAGTGCTTTTGTTCAACAAAAACCATGGTATGTAAAACCTATCACCGTACACGACACTTGTTGTTGCCGTTATCATGTGGAATTTGAGTTATATTATGACACATTCCTTGATTTCGGTAGAACATTATGGAAGGATTCACCTCCTCCTTCCACTATCTGTGAATTCATATCTCAAATTCTATGTGAAAGAGAAAGCGACGAACTATTTTACAAAAAGAAATGTGTTGGTGGTAAAAAATGCAATGATTGTGGAAATTTGACTAAATTTCAAAACAAATATCATATTGATATAAATGATCAATCATTGTCCAACATGAAAGTGAAATGGAAGAGATATGAATATACCAGTTCATCGATTCAAGGTGCAGATAGTGTTAAAAGAATCGAATTACGAGAAGACGAAATTTTTCTAATAGACTTTTTGAGAAAGTTTGAAGTAGAAATTTACAAATACACCATGCATTCCCATAGAGCTCGATGGCAAGACTTGCAATTCAAAAAATCTCGTGAAGTTTTTCCACCAGGGACCATTTTGTCAGTGATTGATTTTGCAGAAAACTACACATTTGTTCCACAAAGAGAAATTCAGAGTGAATACTATCACTCTGACCAAGTCTCCATGCTCGTCCATATTCTATATAGACATGCTGAACAAAATGTCGATCATATAGAAAGCACGAGTGAAAATCGACACATCATTAAAGAATATCATTTTTATATCAGTGACGATCGTACACATGATACATGTTTTGTACAACATTGTTTTGAAAGAATTTATGATTCATTGAAAAATCGTGAAATAACATTCAATGAACATTGGATATGGTCAGAAGGATGCGCAGGTCAATTCAAATCTGCACGATCATTTTTTTGGTTGTGTCATCTTCATAAGAAAACTTGCATTAAACATTGTTGGAATTTCTTTGAGATTGGCCATGGAAAAGGAGAACATGACGGTGCAGGAGCATGCATAAAATGAGTACTTCAAAGATATCAAATGAACCACTTTGCACGCCGACTTGTGAACGCTGAAGAAGTTGTTCAATGGTGCAAAAATGCTCTAAGCCATGAGATTAACCCATCAAGAGAAGTGTGAAGGTACATTCAATTTAATTTATGTTGGAAATCTAATTTTAAACATTGTACATTTATCATGCAATGATTATTTTTAATTGTATTTTGATATCATATTTACAAATTCTTTTTCTAATTTTCCATATAAAGGTTTTTCTGGCATATTGGAATTGGAGACGTAAATAGATCAATTGGAAATGAGGTTGGAACAATAAAAGGGACTCGAAAATTGCATTCAATTCAAACAAAATTGTCCACAAATGTGTTTGCATTGGATAAAAGAAAATATTCTTGTTTTTGTGATGTTTGCATAGACAACACAAAATCCAATGACGTCCGTGAAAACAAAATGTATGTGAACGATTGGAAACATACAGAGCTAAATACAAAGGGAAAAATGTCTGTTGCAATGTTTGAAGAAATGGAATCAGAGGAAACTACAATATCATCCGATGGTGATCGAGTTTCTGATCTTGTTAGAGAAGGTAACATTTGAATTACTTTTTAATGATTTAAAGATTTACAAATAAATTTAAATATGCATAATTAAATGTTAAATTTATTTTATTGTGCAAGAGATGTTTTTGCTGTAATTTCACCTATTGACAACGATGAAAATGTAAAGTATTATTTGATGCGTTGCACTGAACAAAAAATGAAATTATTACAAGACTATAATGATCACGGATTTCAGTATGACAAAGGGTCTATTATACTGAAAGGTTATTTTTTCAAACAAACTCGTCAAAGTGAAGACTTTGTTTACTTCGAAGACTATGAACCCGATTCCATAAGTTGTCAATATAGTCACTTGTGTGTGCAGCACGCATAAAGTTGATAGAAGTTAAATCAAAGAAAAAATCAAAAATTAAGAAATGGAAAATGTCAAAATCCGATCATGAACGGATTATTGAGGATGGAATTCCATTAGAATTCTTTTGAGTGAAGTGTCCAACAATTTATTATCATTTAGACCTTTCAGTACTCAACTAAAAATTGAACTGCTTATGTCATTTGTGGTTTGCAGATGTTACAAATTGTTTGGGTACAAGCACGTGCTCTAGTATCCACTGAAAGTAGTTTTTCTATACATGTGCATTGATTAAAAATGTTAAATATGTATTGGATATATATATTCTAGAATGAAATTAATTGTTCTTGTATATTAATTGTTCTTATATATGTTCTCCGACCATATGGTACAAATTATTTCACTTTATTTTGTGAAGTTAGATTCGGTCCCCATATGGCCTAGCCTCCAAGGGACGAGATAACAAGTGGTTGTCCCCACTTGCCCGAATCTCGGCTTTTAAGTACAATTTTACTGTTTATGTCAAGCATCTTACATGATGTCCTAGCCAAAGATAGATTCTCTTTGTTTCAAGTTTCCAATAAAAGTTGTCACCGAATGACCTGCTCGAACTCTTGTAGTAAACACCATACCTCATCTCTCTTGCTCTCCAATATTATTAGGTTTAATTATTATAACACAAAATTCGTTCTACGTTGTCAATAATTTTTTGCGCTTAGACTAAAATCAATGAACACTATTAATCCAATGTCTTTACAAGTAATGTACCATCATACATGCAATTATATCAAATTAAAAATCAACATATACAATGAAATCAATGGGGATTGTCTTGTTACAAGTAACATAATTTCAATTTACCATATGTGAAAATGTAGGTTGAAACCATCCAAAACTTTAAGTTGTAAATTGAAACCATCCAAAACTTTAAGTTTTAAAACCCTTTTGATTATATATTGTGCATCATTAAAACATTTAACATTTAAAGTTCATTAAATATCACATGCAAAATGTAGATTGAAACCATCCAAAACCGGAGTTTTAAAAACTTCACATGCCATGCCAATTATAATTCAACAATCCAACAAAAACATTTAACAAATTAAATATCACACGCCACTAAGACAACCACACTAAGAGGATTGGTGCACTTCGTTTGGAAGGAGTCAATATATGTCGTATTGGAGCGATTAGACAGAATTCGAAAAGGAAAGAGCTTGAACCAATTCAA
This sequence comes from Pinus albicaulis, assembly GCA_034641835.2. NCBI lineage: Eukaryota > Viridiplantae > Streptophyta > Pinopsida > Pinales > Pinaceae > Pinus > Pinus albicaulis. The sequence goes on along the minus strand of CM076572.1, from coordinate 936,378,145 downwards.
GCAGACCCAGGATCGAATTGTTCTATGGAGCTTCATGAGAAGAGATATGTGAAAAGCATTGTTAAGCCATGCCAATTATAATTCAACAATGCAACAAAAACATTTAACAAATTAAATATCACACGCCAAAGTCGTTTCAAGTTTTCAGTAAAAGTTGTCACCGAATGACCTACTAGAATATTATAAATACTAACTTTGCAAGATCATTTGGCATTCGGAAAAATTCGAAAGTCTTAGACTGTCAATCAATTTAAAGTATCATTCACCCTAGGGAGTGTAAAATATTCAATGTAGGTTGGTGACGATGCTCACTCCTAGCTTGAAGCAGTGCCAATGACCAATTCTTTAATGAATTCCAATGCACTAGACCAAAGTTGGTTCAACCTACTTGGTTTTTCACGCAAGAAATTCCAAGGATGGACTTTCTAGAAAAACTGCTGAAATTGAAAAGCTTGACATGGAGATACGACAAGGTGAACAAAGACTTCAGGAACTCTTTATGGAAAGGGCTCACTTGAAGGAAATAAGCACCACGTTGTAGGGTAAAGTCAAGAACATGGAAGATAAGATCAAGAGGGACTTTCTTGATCCGAAACCTATTGGTTTGAAGAAAGAAAATGCATGTGTTGGCAAACTTGGAAAAGAAGACGACCACACTAAGAGGATTGGTGCACTTCGTTTGGAAGGAGTCAATATATGTCGTATTGGAGCAATTAGACAGAATTCGAAAAAGAAAGAGCTTGAACCAATTCAAGCAAGCCCAGGATCAAATTGTTATATGGAGCTTCATGAGAAGAGATATGTGAAAAGAACTGCTAAGCCAAGGGCTAGTTCGAAAAACATATTGGAAGAGGAAATGTTGAAGAAGATTGCGAAAGTAAGGCACAAGACAAGGAGGAATGATGATGAAAGTTCCTTGGACTTGAGATTCATGTCTACAACCATACATGGGAAAAAGTTCTCTGCTTTGATAGACATGGGGCTACCCATAGCTTCCTAAGTCGAAAGGCAGCTTCATCTCTTAGAAAGAGGAAGGCTAGCATCGAGAAAGAGTTGAGTGCTTTCAAGGCAGTCAACTCAAGGATAAAAGTAGCACGACTGGTGTCATGAAAAGCACACATGTGAGAGTAGGGTCATGGTTTGGAAAGATAGACTTAAGAGTCATCGACATGGATGATCATTCTATGATGGACCATACCAATGATGGACCGAGACATTCTCTTAATTCTTGTGATCAATCTTAAACTATTTTATGAAAGATAGATAAACCATTTACATATTTAGCTCAAACTCTTGTAGTAAACACCATACCTCAAGTCTCTCTTGCTCTCCAATATTATTAGGTTTAGTTATTATAACACAAAAATCATTCTACATTGTCAATAATTTTTGCGCTTACACTGAAATCAATGAACACTATTAATCCAATGACTTTACAAGTAATGTACCATCATACATGCAATTATATCAAATCAGAAATCAACATATACTACATAATGAAATCAATGCGGATTGTTTTGTTACAAGTAACATTTCAATTTACCACATGTGCAAATGTAGGTTCACATTCTATCATTCATGTAGTTTTAAAAACTTCAGATACCATTAGAATTATAATTCAACTATCCAACAAAAATATTTAACATTAAATATCAAATGTCAAAAGTAATTCAATGACAACATTACTTCACATTCACATGCCAAAAGTACTAAAACCATCCAAAGAACATTGAAATCAATGAAAAAGTTATTAATCCAATGACTTTACAAGTAATGTACCATCATATGTATGCAATTATATCAAATCAGAAATCAACATATACTGTAATGAAATCAATGGGGATTGTCTTGTTACAAGTAACATTTCAATTTACCACATGTGCAAATGTAAGTTCACATTCCATCATTCATGTAGTTTTAAAAACTTCAAATGCCATGCCAATTATAATTCAACTATCTAATAAAAACATTTAACATTAAATATCACATGCCATGCCAATTATAATTCAACTATCTAACAAAAACATTTAACATTAAATATCACATGCCATGCCAATTATAATTCAACTATCCAACAAAAACATTTAACATATGTCCAAAAATATGTCCAAAAAACATATTGTAATAAAATATGTCCAAAAACTGTAAATCTCACTCAAGTATCAAATTGTATCAAGTTTAACAAATTTTAAAACCATCTAAATTTTGAAATAAAATCAAATCTACTGTATATCTTGTCCATCAAATGGAAGATCTTGCCTCTGGGTCTCGGTTGGCTCGCTATCTTGTAAAGGGAAAACCTACATACACAATGTACATGTACTTGAACATTAAAATTTGAAGTGTTAAAAATGAACGAGAATATATATATCTAGAACTTCATGTAAAAAACAAAATATAACAAAAAAATCGCGCAATACCTCGTAAGGTTGCCTCTCCATTTGATGAACAGGATCTGCCATAGAAACATCTCTAGTGGTAACCTGTACAATATACATGTACAGTTAAATATAAATATATATATATATATACAGAAATAATTTATATAAATTAAAAACTTTCAAATGAAAATGCACGTGTGTACATATATATAAACTTATATTTGAACAATAATATTAAAAAAAAGAACTAAAGACAACTTCTTCAAATGCTGTGGATGTCTCTATCTCCGTCGCTAAAGTCCTCGGATTAAAAAAATCTTCTATACAAACCTAAATTCAAAAAATTTTAAATAACTCAAAATATAGATCTCTCTCTATATATCTCAATTTTTTATGGAACTTTTTGAGGTAACATAAATTTTGAACTTGTGAAAAATTGTCCATACTTGTGCATCTCCCAATGAAGTAGAAGGTATATCTCCTAAAGAAGAAGAAGGTACTAGCATCCCAAAAACATCAGACGGAATCAGTACCTGTTAAAACATTTTATCGAATTATATATATACATACATGTACATGTGTGGCAACAATTATTTATTTTAGAGTCACTTAAAAAACACTAACATACATGTGCCAACATATCATGATGGTCAGACCCAGCTGCATCGTTTGAGCCAGAGGTCCCAAACGTAATATTAACATTTTCATCACGCATCATGCCTGAGAACTGCAAATGGTGTTTTAACATATAATCATACCTTTTTGTTAGATTAATGTACACATACAAATAAATGTATACATGTGTACATACACATGTATTTATTACAAATTGTGCACATGTATATGTAAATATAATTTCAAATCCTAAGGTCACTAACACATACCGTTCCGGTGCCCTCTTCCTCACAAAAAATTAGGTCTTGCAGACCATTGCGACAATTTATTGCGTATGTTCGGAGATCTTCAACATTCATGTTGTAAATCTCCTCATCTGTATGATAAAAAAAATTGGCACGTGCATTTTCACGTGCTCTTTGTCGATTTAAGCCAAAGATCGACTCCACTCAATCCGCTATGAACATTTTCGATCATAACATCTCTTGCTTCACGACTTATTTGAGAAGTCGCATCCATCTCTGATTGCAAGGTTTCGACTCGAGACGGTCGACTCACCAATGGCGGCTCAGGGCGAGGTAACTCCACATCTCGCTTAGCGCCCTTACGTTAATATAATCGACCTCTCCCCGGGCCAAAAAATTCTGAAGGAAGGTCATTGTAGTTTGGTTTCATATCCAAAAAAAATTCTGCATAAAACATTTGTGCAAAATAAAGAGGAACCTCATCGTTCCATGGAAGCCTTCCAAAGGCCGCAAGATGTCGACTATACAAATATTTTGCTTTTTCTGGGTGCTTGAAATACTACACCTTCAACATATTTCTTTTTGGCCCTTCCTTATAATTAAACATTGACTTAGCCTGCGCTCTTGAAACTTTTTTTTTTATGTCCTGCCATTTATCGGGACCTATCACTGTTTCTCTTCTCTTTCTCATCACTTCTACAAACGAATCAATGGTTGGCCCCAAATCTTTGTACACTTTTACCATTTCACTCAATGAATGTGTAACTATTTCTAGGCTTTGTCTACTCTCAGCAGGTAGAGACAAATCCTGGAGATCTCTTTGCAATTTTTCATAAAGGCTTTGACACCTTTGTAAGGTGCATTCCGCCATGTTCGTTTCCCATGGTATATCAGTAATCTCAACTGGATAAGTTGTGCTAGGTTGACGGCCTTCTTCTTCAATGTAGCGCACTGCCCTGCGTCTTTTTTGACCACTGGCTCTAACATTTTCAGCCTCTACATCAATATATATAAAATTTCATATATTAGAAAAAACACGTGTAAAAAGTTGTAAAAATTTAATGAAAAAATATTGAAATTGATGGCAACCTTGATGTTGTTGGTTAACATCATCTCCAACATGACCCTGCTAAGAACCAGCTCCAGAATGATACTGCTGAGAACCAGACCCACAGTGACCCTGTTGAGAACCAGCAACCGTTGATTGCTGGCCTTCGGGGGAATAAACATCACCCCCTTCCCGCACCCTGCTACCTCGACCAGTTGAACCTTGGCCACGCTCCATTGATGGAGTAGAAAGCCTTCTCCTCTTGCCTCCTAAAAAATAAAATATGAAACTTATCAACAACTAATTTCAGTCACAAAGTTAATAAAAAAATCAATTCCATACGTACACACATGTATGGAGATTTAAGATTATATTTAAATACCGTGAAAATCCTCCAATCCCTGAGCCTCCATATGGGATTCGGCCGATCTTCGTCTTTCATCCTCCATGATATATATCTATTGGTCGACATTCACAAAATAGATTTCAAAAAATCAATACCTCGAAGTAAAATCCAGTTTGGGGCTGTTAAATCCAGTATATTCTATATTTCTTACATTTTTGCCCTCCTATTTTCCTTTCCAACCAAGGTTTATAAAATAACATGAGAAGCAACATGAGACTTAGAACAATCATTTTCATTATCTATATGGAAGGCAAGAATGATTATATCCCCTTGAGCTTAAGGGTATGTAGTTTGTCAATTTTTATCATATATTTTTTGGCAAGTGTAAATGTTTTTTTTATCTATAGTACAAGTCATGAGTTCCCCAATTTTACCTTATGTAATGCATGATTCTAGGATTACTAAAATTTGTACTTGGTTTTTTAAGAATATATCAAATAAAGTTTTTGAGGAGCAAATATGGCTTGTTCCTTAGAATTTGGCACTTTGAATTTCCTTACCCATATTTCTTGTTAATGATTATAAACTTAAAATGGTTAATATTTGTTTGTCATCATCATCTAAAAATGACTTGGCACATGAAAATTTACCATGTCCATCATCATCACTTCACACCATCTCATACATGACCCCTTCTACATATTATATGCATGAATTTTTGAAATGTCATCCTCTCTACCTATCCCATGAATGATTGTGACAACAGGCGAATAAAATACAATTTATAAGTAGAAGATAGTTTCTAGCTTGTCCTCCTCCATCCGCCCCGTAGCTAGTGATTTCTCAATTTTCCACTTCCAACTTTCTATTCTCGAAATTCATTAGCAGCTAATTTTATCGATAGCCACACCACTATACATATAATTATCATATACACTACTACATTAATGAACTCTACGTTGTTTGTTATTGTAAATTCCAATAAAAAACAATGTTAATTGAGTTTAGTAGTGTATATAACAATTTATTTGACTTCCAAGTGTGTTGTGACTATTAGTAGAATTAACTACCAAAATGAATTTCCAAAATAAAATGTTGGAAGAAAAAAAATAGGCAATCACTGGATATGGAGTGCGTGGAGGAAGACAAACTTATACTGATCCCTTCCTTATCAAATTTCCTTTATTCACCTAATGTCACAATCAATCATGGTCTAGATAGAGGAGATGACCTACCATAAATTCAATCATATAATGTGTAGAAGGGTCATATGTAGATGGTGTGAAACGATGATTACAAACATGATAATTTTTCATCTACTAGGTCATTTTGAGATGATGATTACAAACCAGTGCTAGCCCATTAAAGGTTATAATCATTAGTGCCTAATGTGGGGTGGAAAATTTAAATAAAGTTCGTATCAAAGTACAATTTAGCTCATTTTATTCAAGGTTAGTTAGAAGAATTAGCTATTGGTTTCTACCTTCAATTTCCTCTGAAAATGAATGTGTACGTGCTTTTGAGAGACATTAGAGACATTAGAGGAACAAGGTCCAAATTTTTGATGAAAATGTGCTATGAAAGTAAAGGGTTTTAAAGGCAAGCATGTAAAAGGCATAGTTGAGCCAAATGTTCTTTAAGAAGGGCCTAATTATTTGGGTCTTGGTTATGGAAAACATGGAAAATGCTCCAAAGCCAAGGAGGCTTGTGAGGTTTTTTTTCATGATGAATGGAACATGTACATAGTTTACCTTAAAGTTGTTGTGTTTTACGGATATTAAAATGAAGAACTTCTATTTAGATCCATTCCAGAGATTGACTGCAGGGGCATTTACTAGATATGTCACCTTTCATAAAAGATGAGATCCAGAGGCTACCTGGCCCTTTACAGACTCTGCCTATAGAACTTGTAGAAGTAAACACTACAGGAATTAACAATATCAAAGAACGTTTTCATGCTCAAACATGGGAATGTGTCTCTTTCCCTACGCAAAAAAATAGTTCTTGAGGTAGTTAATCTTCATAGACAGGTCATCAAGCAAGTCAATGTGATCATCCCTCCTTGGTCGACATTCACAAAATAGACTTCAAAAAATCAATACCTCAAGTAAAATCCAGTTTGGGGTTATTAAATCCAGTACATGTTCTATATTTCTTACATTTCTGCCCTCCTATTTTTCTTTCCAACCAAGGTTTATAAAATAACATGAGAAGCAACATGAGACTTGGAATAATCATTTTCATTATCTATATGGAAGGCAAGAATGATTATATCCCCTTGATTACAAACCAATGCTAGCCCATTAAAGGTTATAATAATTGGTGCCTAATGTGGGGTGGACAATTTAAATCAAGTTCGTATCAAAGTACAATTTAGCTCATTTTAGTCAAGGTTAGTTAGAAGAATTAGCTATTGGTTTCTACCCTCAATTTCCTCTGAAAATGAATGTGTACGTGCTTTTGAGAGACATTAGAGACATTAGAGTACCTTCAATTTCCTCTGAAAATGAATGTGTACATGCTTTTGAGAAAATTTTTGATGAAAATGTGCTATGAAAGTAAAGGGTTTTAAAGGCAAGCATGTACAAGGCATAGTTGAGCCAAATGTTCTTCAATAAGGGCCTAATTATTTGAGTCTTGGTTATGGAAAACATGGAAAATGCTCCAAAGCCAAGGAGGCTTGTGAGGTTTGTGTTCATGATGAATGGAACATGTACATAGTTTACCTTAAAGTTGTTGTGTTTTACGAATATTAAAATGAAGAACTTCTATTTAGATCCATTCCAGAGATTGACTGCAGGGGCATTTACTAGATATGTCACCTTTCATAAAAGATGAGATCCAGAGGCTACCTGGCCCTTTACAGACTCTGCCTATAGAACTTGTAGAAGTAAACACTACATGCATTAACAATATCAAATAACTTTTTCATGCTCAAACATGGGAATGTGTCTCTTTCCCTACGCAAAAAAATAGTTCTTGAGGTAGTTAATCTTCATAGACCGGTCATCAAGCAAGTCAATGTGATCATCCCTCCTTCCCTCCCTTATAAAATAATTATGTTTCGCGGGTCAGAAAGCCAAAATCTGGAGACAATTATCACCAAATCCAACGTACAATTATGCATGATGGAGAATATCTAGCACTTTCCCTTGTTAAATATATTAACAAGGGAAGGCGCTAGAGATTCTCCATCATGCATAATCGTACGTTGATGCTTATAGAGTGAAAAAACTGAAAGAATCAACTTGTAGGGTCATTTTAATGGGGGGTGGAGAATTCAGGTCTTTTCAAATTCAAGTATGGTGCATGTAAGAGTACATGGACATATTCACATGATGTGAATTTTTTTTTCTTTGAAGGAGAAAAATGATGTGTTTTCAGTTTGATGGTTTTGTTTGTGACAAGACGTCACAAGATTTTGCAAAGGTCCACTCTTTAGCGAGAGCCTCATGATTGCAACCTATCCGTGAGAATCAAATCGGAATGCATCCTTAGTTTGAAAACAAGTAGGATTCTAAGCTACCTAGGACTCAAACCATCATTTTTAAATTTGAAATATAATGGTGTTGTTTCAATGCTTGAATCCACAACCCTAACACATGAAATCACCAATCTAATTACACATGAAATAAATAGTTATTTTCTCCAAAAATAAAAATATAACTAAAAACTAAATTCAACATGGTTGAAAGAAAAAGAAGCGCCATTGAAATGGTTTGCTAACAAATGGTTATCTATTTCTTATCCAATTAAGGCCTAACATGTATTTTGATGTTTCATTAATTTCTTTGCAAATTCAAAGTATGGTGCATGTTGCATGAAGCAAGATGTTGAAAGTACATGAGCTCTATTATTTGACTTAAGAGTCGGTTGTTTGAAGAGGCATGTTTTGTCAACTTGTGTTTGGTTGATGGTTTTGTACACCAATATGTAAGAGTACATGGACATATTCACATGATGTGAATTTTTTTTTCTTTGAAGGAGAAAATGATGTGTTTTCAGTTTGATGGTTTTGTTTGTGACAAGACGTCACAAGATTTTGCAAAGGTCCACTCTTGAGCGAGAGCCTCATGATTACAACCTATCCGTGAGAATCAAATGGGAGTGCATCCTTATTTTAAAAACAAGTAGGATTCTAAGCTACCTAGGACTCAAACCATCATTTTTAAATTTGAAATATAATGGTGTTGTTTCAATGCCTGAATCCACAACCCTAACACATGAAATCACCAATCTAATTACACATGAAATAAATAGTTATTTTCTCCAAAATTAAAAATATAACTTAAAACTAAATTCGACATAGTTGAAAGAAAAAGAAGCGCCATTGAAATGGTTTGCTGACAAATTGTTAGATTTCTTATCCAATTAAGGCCTAGCATGTATTTTGATGTCTCATTAATTTCTTTGCAAATTCAAAGTATGGTGCATGTTGCATGAAGCAAGATGTTGAAAGTACATGAGCTCTATTATTTGACTTGAGAGTCAATTGTTTGAAGAGGCATGTTTTGTCAACTTGTGTTTGGTTGATGGTTTTGTATACCAATATGTAAGAGTACATGTACATATTCACATGATGTGAATTTTTTTTTTTCTTTGAAGGAGAAAAATGATGTGTTTTCAGTTTGATGGTTTTGTTTGTGACAAGACGTCACAAGATTTTGCAAAGGTCCACTCTTGAGCAAGAGCCTCATGATTACAACCTATCCGTGAGAATCAAATGGGAGTGCATCCTTATTTTCAAGCAGAAATTTCAATAGGCTTTAGGAAATTTAATTTAAAGTAATTTAATTACTCTACCCATCCCGATTTTCATAGGATCCATAGCACATACATTTCTTGTGTAATAATATTTTATTTATTAGTAGGAATATATGAAAATGTTTATGAATTACATTTTTATTCCCTTGATTCATCTTTTATAACTCTATAGGATAACTCTTTTATAACAAGTAGATTATGTTAAATTATTTCTATGTATTGTTAGTAAAGGGGGTGAAATAATTTCTTATCATTTTCTAAGTGGTTAGGTCGTTTGAATCTCCAATAGTTGTGTTGGTGTGGTGGGAACCATGCTAGGAGTTGGGCACTCCATTGATATGGTCAAGGTACTTAGTGTATGAGGAGCATCCAAAATTAGGCGGATTGGGATCTTGATGAGGGGGATATGTCACTTGATGCATGCAATGATGATGGTATTTGATGAGTAAAGGACACATATAGATGAGATGAGTGTCTTTAACATAGAGCACTCAAGGGCATGCCATATACTAATTAACCGAGTTCGTGACATAATAAATGGTGGAAGAGGAATCATCAACATATGAGGTTGGTGTAAGTGGTGGTGCTACTATTGAGGTATGATGTATGGTGACCAACACATCTTGATATCATCAGAGATTGAGACAATGTTGTGTTTAATTTTTGTGTTTCACATAAATAGACAAGAGGTCGTTGGTTCTTAAACCCTTATTACGTGATGAGGTGGCAACATCACATGATGGAGTGGGGAGAAATGGGGGTGCTTAAGAAATAGTTAAGCACCAATAGTTGAAGGGTATGAAGGATACCCTTCAACTCATGAAGCATGGGGCATGAATTGGTGGGATGACCTAATGTGTCTCAAAGGGCATAAGAGGGACTAACCTTAGGGGTATTTTTGGTTGAAGGTTCTTTCTAAAATAAAAATTATAAATAACTATGGAAACTTGCATTAACATGTGTGTGTGTGTGTGTGTGTGTGTGTGTGTGTGAGATCCTAAAAATACTTAGTCCAACAAGAATAAATATACTTGGAAAATATAACCAAATATATAATCAAAATTAATTTGTGTTCAATACAACCAACCATATAATTGAAATTACGAGTATGAGAATTTTTATTATAAAAATAAAAATAAAAGTAAACTATGATAATGATATTGTATAACAAATTATCCTACAAAAATTATTGTAGAAAATTTTCAAAATTGAAATGCAACCTTAAATTCCTTGCATTCTTTCATCAACTTTGTTAATAATTGAATAGTCTACTAGTTGACTATATTACAAACTGCAATGAATATTGTCTTTTCCTAATGTTCATTGTCAAAATGGATCCTCACGTTAATGTGATAGGATCTTTTTCATCTCTCAAGTTACTAGGTCAAAGCATCCTAATGGGTAAATTAATTGTGAGATAAATTACTTGCATTAAATGTCAATCCAGGTTCTTATACTTCTAAAGTACACTTGCACAATATATGCTAAGCAATTAACTCTCAATCAAAAATGGAAATTAACCTATGGAAATGATTGCAATTAAAGAAAACCAATTAATGAAAATATCTAAATGAGCACAAACACGTTATTCACATATTCACATGATGTGAACTTGTTTTTTCTTTGAAGGAGAAAAATGATGTGTTTTTAATTTGATGGTTTTGTTTGTGACAAGACATCACAAGATTTTGCGAAGGTCCACTCTTTAGCGAGAGCCTCATGATTACAACCTATCCGTGAGAATCAAATGGGAGTGCATCCTTATTTTGAAGGAGAAATTTCAATAGGCTTTAGGAAATTTAATTTCAAGTCATTTAATTTCACTAGAAATAATTTAGAGGTACATGAAATGAATAGTATTTAGGAAGAACAATAGTCCCTCATGGAATATGAAGAAAGTAGCCACTTCATTTTGTATATATGCATGCTTTGAGTTACTCCTCAAAAAATTTCAAAACATGTGTATTTACAAAAGGTTACAAAGGCTTCTTCAAAAGGTTACAAAGGCTTCTTCAAGTATATCAATTGAATCAAAATTTGGAGAAGCACTCCTATTTAGGTAAAGCACTTTGAGGACAGTATATGAAAAGTACTTAGAAATGAAGGAAGGAAGCTCTTTGGGGGAGACTTTGAAGTGTAGCATGAGACTTAAATCAGGTCCACCTGAAAGCACATGATCTTAAGGGGAGACTTTGAAGGTGCAGGATCAACAGCATGATTATCTGGTAACAAAAAGGCAGCATGAATCTGTCAGGTCCATAAAATCATACAGGAATAGGAATAGTTCAAGAAGTTTTGGGAGCATGATTATTTCATACAGGAAAAAAATTTGGTTAAGGGTAGATAAGGAGACACTACAATATCAGGCTCAACCATGAATATGGTAGTGTTTATAAACATGTGTGACCCTTTGCAATCGATATTAAAGCAGGATATGTTTGCAGACATTAATACAAATATTGACTATGAGCAGGAAAGAAAGGTGAGACTTAAAGCAAATATTGACTATTAAAGCACATGATCTTAAGGGGAGACTTTGAAGGTGTAGGATCAACAACATGATTATCTGGTAACAAAAAGGCAGCATGAATCTGTCAGGTCCATACAATCATACAAGAATAGGAATAGTTCAAGAAGTTCAAAAGCACTGTTAAGCCAAGGGCTAGTTCAAAAGAAATAAAAAGTTAAAACCAAAACTAAAAGGCTAAAGTGACAAGTCACACAAATCATATTGATGTTCATACTGGAAAACCATGTGAAAACCAAATAAAATTGAAATTTTATCTTCACATTTAAAATTAAAACTAAGAAAACAAAACAGGTTAAAGCAGACTCCAGAGTAATAAAAGTTTAATTATATGATACACTGTCAGTAAAAAAAAATAATTTTTCGAGTACAGATATATCAATGATCATATATGCATATTGAACTAAGTTACTAATTATATGACACGGTGTCAATAAAAACAAAAAGTTAAAACCTGAGTTTATAATAGTAGAGCAGGATGCGGAGGATGTAGTGTCCCGGGCAAGGGTCAAATTAACATCTGCCATGAGATACAAAATAAAAAGAAGTAGATCCAAGATGTTTTGCAGAGATAGAGATGCGCTCTTAACTTTAAATGATCACACCAAGTGCAGAGTACCTACCAACTACGCAGCCTTTGCTACTCTGATCTCTGTATCAAGACCTCGAGAGTAATTGGAAAATGGATTGAAAACAAAACAACACTTAAATGAAAATCTCGTGGGTTACTGAATTTCTCAATTCATTTAAGTTTAAACTTTATATCTATTGAAATACCATAAATATTTTGGCTATATAGTATATATTAATATGATTAATGTGAATTTTCAATTAAATAACAAAACACAGTGTCAGAGTAAAGTGTAGTAATAAGTTTAATAAATAATAACTAAACATTGAACAATGAACAGGTTAAAAACTTAAAGTTATAGATCATTTCTTGAAATCGAAGGCTTGGATCTCCTCTTTAGAAAGATTAGGCTTGCCGCTTATGCGATTTAGCATGACGAAGAATCCTACCACAGTCTTAACGAATTTCTTTAGCCATGGCCCATATGTGAAGGGAGGTTTTGACTCTTGAGCGATAAGCGTGGAGCAAGGGTGAAGTTGAATCCATTTAATAAATATTAAAAAATTAAAAGTTTAAAACAGAGTAATGCACAGTTGCCCGTGGTAGTAACTAAACATTGAAAAATGAACTTGTTACTTAATAAACATTCCAGAATGAGCACAAGCAAAATTTTAAATTCCTTTACAAACTAAAGTCTAAAACTATACCACTGGACTGTAAAGACGGATTCAGAAAGGCAAAATCCTCATACCCGGGCCAACGCAGACGTAACAGCAGGAGCGCCAACGCGGCGAATCGAAACAAAGCTGCAACTATCTGCGCACCAGCAGAAACAGAGCCAACGCTGAAACAGAGACAAACAGAAACAGAATTGAAAAATCGCGCGAACAATAGAACCTGTACAATTCGCGGGAGAAGCATTTATAAAAAAATAGTTCGGCTGAACTAAAATTTCGGCCGAACTCTTGTTGCCAGTTTTTTAAAGCTCCGAAAAAAATTCTGTTCGCTGTGCCGTCAATCTAAACGGACTCAAAACTTCGGCCGAACTTTATAAAATGTTCAGCCGAACTATTGCCGAAAATTTTTTTCTGCCCCCGATTCTCACAAAAGTGTAACCCAGCTTCACGTTTCCGCCCAAATACAAATACAATTTTAGAATTTTACATACAATTAGAACTACAAATATTACAATTTTACAATATCATCATCATTTAATATTAAATTAATTAATAAACATCACATTTATGATAACCATCGTACAAACATCATATTTGACTAAAAAACACACTCAAATTCGCTAACATCATCGTGATCATGATCATCTAACCATACACAATTAACATTATATAACATCATCACAACACAAACATCAAATATACATCCCATGTGAAATAACTACTATCACATACACATCTATCTGCACACTGCACATTAAATGAACAGATCTAACATGACCTAACAATATACACATCATGATGATCACCAACATGTAAATTAAGTACAAATGAAACATGAACATAAAGTACATGGACCATATATATATATATAGCTGAATAATGTAAAAAATATACAACTGTAATATAAATGTCATGGATCAGCTGGTGGTACATCATCAATAGCAGTACTAGTCAAGGCCTTCTCAGTCAATGGTGCAGCCTCAACAAGCTTAGATACATGATGATCATCATGTGCCTGCTGATATGGATCAACTCTCGGCTACTAATCGTGATGACTTGACATGGTCAATGGTCCAGCCTGCTCTCCATGATGACTGTTTCTTGATGCTAGTGGAGGCTGGTCATCCAGTGCGACGCGAGGTGAACGATCAATAGATGATGCATCACTGCTTGCAGACTATCGATCACGTGCTGCATCTCGACCACGCCTATAATGTGCAACAGTCCTCCTCATACACGTAACTAAGGTCATAGCTCCTACGACATGTCGCATTAGGATTTACATGTCATGCAACATGCCTCTTCACATATGTAACAACCTACCATCGGCCTGTGTGTCTCTCATAGTAGCGGGCCTCATGCCTACGTCAACAATCAATGCAGTGATTTGGTCACCCAACTCCATCCTGTATCTGATATCAATCCTACCATGCCTAGAAAACAACAGTATCAGTGCGCCAGCAGGAGCATGTCTCTACGCACTGGCCTCCTGATGATCCTCGGCATTTGGCATACCCTGGTCATCATCATGATCCACACTTGGATCATGTGGTGGTGCTGGCATGTCCTCCCCATAAAAAGACCCAATATCTACAAAATATATATAAGTACAAAACAATAATTAGATAATTTCATTACACAATTTAATAAAAATAAGTTAAAGAACATGTTATAATAAATTTAAATAAAACAGTAATATTACCTCTATCATCCGGTGGATCATCATCTATGAAGAGGATGTTGGCACACCCCCGCCAATCCAAACCAAAATAAGGACAGGGGACCATAATGAAGGGATGCTCTTCAACACTGGCTAGCAACTCTAGTACATCATGCGATATCCTTGCTGGAAACACAGTCTCACCCCTCTTGGGCATCATCTGCCCCCACATGTGCGTCCATGCCTCGAACATCAACCTGCAAGGTTGCCAAACAAAAGTAGGCCTTATCTCTGGAAGGCTCTCAAAAAATAAACAAAGAGGCTTTGAAGAAAAAGGGGAGTTGATGCTCCCTTGTGCATGAGAATGACATCTATCTAAGGTTGTACAAAACTGCCACAACAAAATGGCAGACCACTTGACAAGTCGTGGCTCTTGTACTAAAGAATCAAAATAATATAGAAGCAAGAAACTAATGCGTTGCGCACCACTTGTGTTGTGGGAAATGGTCAAAATTAGAAGCGAGAGGCACATCAACTCATCACTACCAAATGCACCAATATGTAACTAATCTCCAGAGACCTGAAAATCTGAAGGAGACAATATATCTACGGAAATGTATCTCTGGAAGTACAGCAACTGACTCCCTACTGCATAGCCAACTGGAACCTCTAGGAACGAGGGAAAATCCCCCCTATCCTCGATATCCCTGTAATGAAATATATGTCCTTCTCACTAGGTACATACCATTGGTTAGGACCAACTTGGAAATCCTGTAGGTGGGCATTCCACCTGCGGATAAGATGTCTAAAAAATAGACCATGGCCCTTTAGGGAAGTTTCCTCCTCATAGAACTTGAGGAGGCCTACCTGCCTTAGGAGCCCCTGGGTAGCTTCTTTAATAGGGCGAGGGTACGCATCTCTCTCCCTCTTTCATGCCTCCCAGAGACGAACCATGTTATACTAGTCCGCTTATTGTTCTATTGTTCCCCCTCTTCTCTCCTTTCACTTCTTTGAATGATTGAAATATTAAATACAATTTTTTTATTAAATGAGAAATGTATTTAGGAATATACATATACAATTTTTTTAGGGAAAAAAAGAAAAAACAGCCGGTGCACCACAAAAAATAGGCATGCACCGATATTGGTGCGTCGTTTTTTGTCACACACCAACGACGGTGCACTAGAAAATGTTCAACACACCAGCGACGGTGCACTTGAAAATTTTCAGCACATTGTTGACTATGGACGGTGTCGGGAGTGTGGTGTGATAACTAAACTCTACACCCTGGGGCATATAGTTTGGTTAGCGCATCGACCTCCTGAAATCATTACATAGTCAATGGTGCGGTCTTTTACCAGGCCGAAACGTTGACCATGTCGAAATGCGGAATGTAGTGCGCTAACAAAAATACCTGCCCCGGGGTGGATATTTAAGTCAACGCACCGCATTGTCTCTATTCCACATGGTCAACGGTGTGGCTGGGTAACCGACCGCACCACACTTTTTTAAAATTTTAAAATAACACGGTGCGCTTTCGGTACTACCATGGACCTGGTGTAGATAACGTTCACACCATTTGCGGTGTGGCTTGTAATTTACGGGCAGCACAGCAAACCGGTGCGAGCCGAACGGCTCGAGCGCACTGTGCGACAATATTTTTTTTCTTTCTTTTAAATGGTTAATTTTAAGGTAATTCGAAATTATAATCCACTAAAAGGCTTAATTATGGAAAATAAATAAATATACCTATACATTTGGCCATCAAGAAGGCATATTGGATGTAGAATTTGAAAATAAAATTTGCCCACTGATTTGAAAAATTCAAGCTCACGATTGGTGGGAAATGCATAGTTGTAGTACGTGCAATGGATGAAATGGGAGCACCGATATTAGGACAAATTAGACAAGGATAAATTGCACTGGTGCTTGAGAGCTCTGGAGCACTGAGAAAAGGGAAAAATATGATTTTTTGGCCATAATTTTTATTTTATTTAACCATGTTCTGGTGCACGGGATTTTATATGCACACCAGTGCGGTTGCTTAAGACCGCGTCGAGCGATTTCTGTTTTTGTGTGGGGTTTTATGACACAACGTTGTGGAATATTTGTAAAGCACCAGTGTGCTACAATAATAAGACGTATCGGGCGGGTGTGTACGGAGCGCACGGTGTCCAGTGTGCCAATGTTTTGTTCGCACATGTGCTTTCTCTTGTTGAACACACCAGTGCGGTTTAGTATGGTAAGTGCACCAGATGAAAAACATCTGCAAAAACCTCCATCCACCAACATCCTCTAGTAACCTCCACTAGAAACGAATTTCTGGGGTATTTTTATAAGGGGTTCCTCAAAAACATCCACTAGAGGTTCTCTTCCTTGTAGTGATAGTTGAAGAGAGAAATGACATGTACATGGTTTTCCTTAAAGTTTTCCTTATATTTTATGGGAGAAATGACATTTCCTTATATTTTATGGGAGAAATGAGAGAAAGGACATTTCCTTATAGTTTATGGGAGAAATGACATAGAAATTCCAGAGAAATGACATAGAAATGACACAAGCCTTAGAGTTTGTGTTGCCTAGAATTTAAGAGAGAAATGAAATGTATATGGTTTGCCTTAAAGTTCTCCTTATATTTTATGGGAGAAATGACAATGCCTTATAGTTTATGGGAGAAATTACATATAGAAATGACACGTTTTGCCTTAAATTTTGCTAAAGTGTGTGGGAGAAATGTCATTTACATGGTTTGAAAAATTATTTTATGTACTTACTAAAATTTATGGGAGAAATGGGAGAAATGACATGTATGTACATGGTTTGCCTTAAATTTTATGGGATAAATGCCATAGAAATGACATGTAAATGGTTCGAAAGACACTAGAAAATGCCACCTTAAAGTTTATGGGAGAAATGTCATGTACAAAAATGGATATTACAATGAAGAACTTCTATTTATATCTGTTCTAAATTATGGCATGCCTTAAAATTTGCCTAAAATTTTATGGGAGAAATGACACATGTATGGGAGAAATGACACAAGTACATGGTTTGCAAAATTATTTTATGCACTCACTAAAATTTATGAGAGAAATGGGAGAAATGACATGTATGTACATAGTTTGTCTTAAATTTTGCCTTAAATTTTATGGGAGAAATGACATAGAAATGACATGTACATGGTTTCAAAAACACTAGAAAAGACCTTAAAGTTTATGGGAGAAATGGAATGTACAGAAATGGATATTACAATGAAGAACTTCTATTCAGATCTATTCCAGAGATTGACTGTAGGGGCATTTACTGTATATGTCACCTTTGAGAAAATATGAGATCTAGAGGTTACCTGGTCCTTTACAAACTCTAACTTTAGAACTTGTAGAAGTTAACACTCAACAGAGAAAACCCTATGGAAGTTCAAAATCCAATGGAAGTTCAGCCACTTTAGGTTTAGTTTTTAGGCCTTAAAGTTTGCCTTGAATTAATGGGAGAAAGCATTTAGTTTGTGGGAGAAATGGCATGTGCATGGTTTTCCTTAAAGTTTATGGGAGAAATCACATCTAGAAATGACATGCCTTTAAGTTTTCCTTGCCTAGAGTTTAAGAGAGAAATGACATGTACATGGTTTGCCTTAAATTTTTCCTTATAGTATATGGGAGAAATGAAATTGCATTATAGTATATGGGAGAAATTACATAGAAATGAGAGATAAATGACATAGAAATGACACATGCCTTAAATTTTTCCTAAAATTTTAGGGGAGAAATGACACATGTACACAATTTTCCTTAAAGTGGTAGTGGTTGATTAAGTTATGTCAAAAGTCACACCTTGATGAGTTTGTGGGAGAAATGAAATGTACATGATTTGAAAAATTATTTTATGCGCTTACTAAAAAAACTAGTGGTAGTGGTTGATGAAGTTATGTCAAAAGTCACACCTTGATGAGTTTGCAGGAGAAATGACATGTACATGGTTTGCAAAATTATTTTATGCACTTACTAAAACAACTAGTGGTAGTGGTTGATGAAGTTATGTCAAAAGTCACACCTTGATGAGTTTGTGGGAGAAATGACATGTACATGGTTTGCCTTAGAGTTTAGTTTGCCTTGAAGTTTATGGGAGAAATCACATCTAGAAACCTTTACATCCATAAATAGGCTAATAAAATTAAAAAAAAATTTCAAATAGCATTAGTTATGTCCTTAATAAGTATGATTTAGCACCTAACATATTGTTTAATAATTTATAATAATGTCATTTTGTTTATGCACTTACTAAAACAACTAGTGGTACAATGGTTGATGAAGTTATGTCAAAAGTAACACCTTGATGAGTTTAACTAGTGGTAGTGGTTGATGAAGTTATGTCAAAAGTCACACCTTGATGAGTTTGTCGGAGAAAATTAAAGTAAAGTTTAACATTTTACAAGATTATAAAAGTAAATGAAAACACTAGGAGAGGAAGCATCATGGAAGGTGTAAAATTTAATAATCATTTAAATTTTCTAATTTAATGTCATTTTTGGCTTGTACTATCATTCATCCTTGATATGTACAAGAATTTTACAACTTGAACATCAACCTACACACTATCATCATATCACTACATACATAATCTATATTAGTAATATCCATTACATCATAAAACACTCCACTTTTAACATTTTACAACATTAGAAAAGTAAATGTACATAATATAGATTAGTAATATCCATTACATCATAAAACACTCCACTTTCAACATTTTACAAGATTAGAAAAGTAAATGACAACACTAGGAGAGGAAGCATCATGGAAGGTGTAAATTTAGGTACATTAATAAAAAATAGTTAGCATCGACATAAATGTGAATACAGTGAAAAAACTATAGTGGAATTATGGTAGGAAGCCAAGGGTATTCATTACTCGAATAAACAATTTCTATCAATCATTCCTATTAAAATCATGCCTCCAAATGAATATAATGATAAACTATAGTCAACATGCATTTTACCTTTTTCATAGAATACCATTCAATTTCACTTCATATGTTTTTCTAGAATTCATTTTTCCAACCACTATCAACGATATCCAATGTAATTATATCAACTTATAAGGAATCAATCTTTTTTCACTTCCATAAAAAGGTAGAAGAAAATTTGTGTCCATCTACTATAGGAAATATACAATAAGGAAGCTATAAAAATCCATACCATAACACATTGTTTTCAATTCTTTGAGGAAAAGTGATATCTAAGAATCAAACAAGCTCTTATGTACACATTAATCAACCATATTTAGTCATTTGAATCCATTGTACACAATTAAAAAAATAGTAAGTCTACGGGTATGGATTCACTAAACCTTGTTCAAAATGTCATTTGATGTAAAGTATAGATTATAACAAGATGGTTACAGGCATTTTTGTAATAAACTCTCTGTATGTCTTCTAAACCTTTTATGAACTACAGGTCTGGATTCCCTAAATATTCTTCAAACTGCTATTTGATGTAAAGTATGGATTCTAACAAGATGGTTACGATTCTTTCTATAATAAACTCTCTGTATGTCTTCTAAACCTTGTTCAAACTGTCATTTGATGTAAATTATGGATTCTAACAGGATGGTTACGAGTCATTCTGTAATAAACTCTATGTATGTCTTCTAAACCTTTTTATGAACATGTTTTACAAGTAGTAATTGTTATAAATAATATCCCCATGTAACTGATACAAATGTATAACTTCTCTAAATATCTAACTTTTATAAAGAAGATATAACATAGATATAAATAAGAGCTCAAAGATTTGGCTCTAAATACTAATAAAAAGGAAGTGAGGTTTCTCCATCAAAAAGAAAAGATAACACATTGTTTTCAATTCTTTGAGGAAAAGTGACATTTAAGAATAAAACAAGCTCTTATGTATACATGAATCAACCATATTAAGCCATTTCAATCCATTATACACAATTAAAAACTCTGCTGAAAGTACACAATAAATCACTCTGCTAAAAGACAACAACAATCTAACAAAGGTCTGAAGAAGCAACAGAACACAAATACAACCTACATGCTTAAGAAAGAACAAAGTTATGAGTTGGTGCTCATAATAAGAACACGAAGTTATTAGATCTACATAAGTTAAAGGAAAGAACATATATATTAGATCTGCAGAGGTTGAAGGAAAGAACAAATATATTAGATCTGCAAAGGTTGAAGGAAACAAAAAATATATTAGATCTGCAGAGGTTGAAGGAAAGAACATTGTTTTCAATTCTTTGAGGAAAAGTGATATCTAACAATCAAATAAGCTCTCATGTACACATGAATCAACCATATTTAGCCATTTCAATCCATTGTACACAATTAAACACTCTGCTGAAAAACAAAGACAATCTAAAAATGGTCCGAGGAAGCAACAAAACACAAATACAACCTACAAGCTTAAGAAATAATAGAGCTGTGAGTTGGTTCTCATAAGAAGAAAACAAAGATATTATATTTTATCATTTCTGGTGGAAAAGCTTCATGGAGCTTGAACAGCTTCCATTTCTCCTTCCGAACATATTAGTCATTGGTGGTTCTAAATTCCTCCTTGTGAAGGCATATTTTTTGGCTAGAAGTATCAGATTGATAGATTGTTAAGTTTAGGATAAGAAATTAAGAAAGCAAGTATTGACGGAAATGGAATTTGACTAAGATAGTATTTATCTTACTACCATGGGATTGATGGCAAAGGATTAGTAGTTGAACTAAGAGCTATAGTTCGAAGATATTATGATGATTCGTTAAGGAGAGGAGCCAGAGTTATTAAGGAGTAAAACCTGATTGAAAGAGTAGTTTGAAGTGTGATCTCTAAGTGAGCTATAGTGAGTAAGAGCCTTTAGCTTTCATGTTAGGGTATGGTTGCTTCAGTTCTAGGTTGTTGCTTGATTTATAAATAGAAGGAAGAGCTCTGATGGATGAAGCATGAATCTAACTCACTTGATTCGATCTGTAATCTATAACTCACCATAACTTGGTATTACATTCTTGTAATGGGCACAGGGGAACAACTATAGAATTTTTTCCCGGCCTTCCTCCAAGTGCCTGTATGAAAAAATATTTGGCTCAGAGTATGAAAATGTAAAAAAATCAATATCTATTAAAGGAAAGAACAAATATATTAGATCTACAGAGGTTGAATCAATCCATTGTACACAATTAAACAAATAATAAGTCTACGGGTTTGGATTCCATAAACCTTGGTTGAACTGTCATTTGATGTAAGGTATGGATTATAACAGGATAGTTACAGGTATTCCTACCCTAAACTCTCTGTATGTATGTCTAAACCTTTTCTAAAAAAATTATACAAATGGTAATTGTTATAAATAATATCCGCATCTAACTGATATAAATGTATAACTTCTCTAAATATATAAATTTTATAAAGAAGATATAACATATCTAAATAAGAGCAGTGAATTTTCTCCATAATTCGGTTCTAAATACTAATAAAAAGGTAGTGAGGTTTCTCCATCAAAAAGAAAAGATAACACATTGTTTTCAACTTTTGGAGGAAAAGTGATATCTAAGAATCAAATAAGCTCTTACGTACAACATGAATCAGCCATATTTATCCATTTCAATCCATTGTACATAACTAAACAACTTCTACAACAAATTATTTTTAGGATTGGCCTACCTGGAGAGGAAGACAATAGCAGACAAGGATGAGGCAGGCCACAATGAAAAAAAATGGCAGCAAGCAGGCCACAACGACAAAAAATGGTAGCAGGCAGGTTGTAACGACAACAAATGACAATAGGTAGGACACAATGATAGCAGGTAGGCCGCAATGATAGCAAACGATAGCAGGCAAGCCACAACGAGCACAAAGATTGCTGAACCTGTGAACAAAAACATAGAAAACACATTAAAATTAACAAAAATACAGAGAAAAAAAGGAAATAAAGGTAGCAGGTTCTCACCTCCTCGCCCCTGCAACAAAAAACACTAGTGCAATGACCACTACACCAACAAATGCCAGCGCAATGACCCCTGCAACAAAAAACACCAGCACAATGGTAACAACCAAACGGTAACAAGCCCAAAACCTGTTGAGGTCTGTGGGCCGATATATTTATAAGAAAAATTTTAGCCAAATTCTTTTCAAAATTTCGACCGAACTAATAGTCTGGATGAACTAATAGTTCGATCGAACTTCGGTTGCTAGTCTTCCCATCTTCGGCCAAAAATCTATTTACCTACTTTGTCAATACGCCATCAATTTCAATGGCAGAATGAGTTCAGCTGAACTAATTTAAAAATTTAGGCTGAACTTTCTAACAGTTTGGCCGAACTATTGGAAAAATGAATTTTCCACCCGTGTTTCTCACAAAAGTGTAACCCACCTTCACGTTTTTACCCATAATTAAATTGAGTGAACTATGAATGGATTAATATATATAATGGGAAGAGGGTGTAGAATTTTTATTAAATAGTATTGAACTACTTTATAGAGCGGGTTAATTGTTTAAGACACATTGACTGAGGTCATTGTTGGAAAATTAATTCTCATTATATATATTGGAAGGGTGAAATGCATGACCTAGAGGTTAACTAGATTTTTCTTACTCTTAGAAGAACTGGTAAAAATTTTTCACAATAGAAATGGGTGGATATTGTTGAGTGATCCTAAATGAGGATTGCAAAGTTTAATCATTGGTGTTGAGTACCAACTGAAAATTACATTAAAGAAATAAGAAAATATGTGCCAAATTATGAAGCTTAAGTTCCTAGGCCCAACTGGTTCTATCCAACAGCTAGGAAAATAATAATTTATTTTAACTCTTAATGCAGAGAAACATATAAAAGAAATCTAACATTAAGAAGGTGTGCAACTTGAAACATTTGAGACAATGAAAGTTTTGAGAATTGATAGAAGCAAAACTACCATCATTCACAAATAAAAAAATCTATCCATCTTAATAGAAAAATATAGATATTACTATTATAAACAAAAATACTGTTTGTTTATACAAATGGTGTGGAAGGGCCTTGACCGCGTCAATCGATATTCTCCAAATGTACCTAGTTAATACAACCAATTTATTTTACATTTCAACTCATGGTAAAAGATATTTGGTGGGATCCCAACCATTATATACCTTCTTACTATAATAATACCTAGAAAAAAGTATAGGGAACTCAGTGAGAGGTGCTAATGTTATAAAAACAATAATAATTTAGATGAGAAGTAGGACTTCCCAGCAAGGATTGAAATAGGCCACAAGCACTTGGAAGGAAGAGTCGATCATTAGCAAGGTTTATGCCAAAATGAAAGAAAAATGAATCTGATAGTCTTCAAGATTTTAGAAAACCGTAACTACACATCTGTATCACCTGTGCAGGGAGAACAAAAGTTATTAACATGACCCTTTCATAAATAAAGGAAGGAAAAGAACTAATGAAAAATAATTAATTGACAAAAACCCAAAATTCCTTCTCCAACGGAACAAATATCTGCATCCATTATTCCATTAGAAAAAACCCAAAATTTCATTCTATGAAATGTTATAAATTAGTTGATCTAGGTAGCTATTACCTGCAACAAGGTCGACTTTGGTATGTCTCTAATGTATCTACAACTCTAGCTGAATGATGGACTAGAGTGGAAATTTATGAAGGCTTAATATGAATGTTTCTACACTTGAAACAAAATAAAATCATGTCAATACCTGGATGAGCGAGGCTTTGAGGGTATGAGAGTGCGGGGGTAATAAAATTCAAGAACATCAATAGAAGAAAATATTAGCACTAAAAAACTAGATGAGGGAACAATATCAGGTTAAGGATAGGCAACTGCAGAGCAATACTTCAATCACTGTGGTTGTAGAGGCTCCTCAGTGGAAAGAACATAAAAAATTAGACCTTGCTCGGCACGAAAGAAGGGGGAAGTTAAATTGAATGACCTTTTGCATTATGAACCGTAGATACAAAAGTTACATCGAATGACCCTTTGCATTATGGACCATAGATACCAAACTTAATCATCGTGAAACATAGAAATGAAATCTTGTCAATCCCAAGGTTTTCCATGCCACTTGGAATAGAATTAGGGAATATCCATAAAATTTGAACGACCAGTGGAATCAAATTTATATTATTAGTATTTACACAAAGTACAATAATTTCCAACCTATGGAATGCAATTATATACATTGTGTGTGTGCCATAGGAACCATGCAAAGAAAATAATTTAGAAATGAACCTTTTATCGTAAGTATCAATAAAAGTTTACAAGTATATATTTTAAATAATGAAAGAGGCCAACAGTAATTTGAGGTTTATAGTTAATTAATGTGTAATTTAAAAAAAAACAGTACCAAAAGGAGCCAATGTTACAAATGGTATTAGAGCCCCAAGTTGCAATATTGTGGCCTTATGAGCCCAACTATAGTTAAAGCATTTTAGCAACAGGTTTATCATCTTAGAATAGAAAATTCATAGATATGGTAATGTGACTTGAATGAAATATATATTTACCGTGCATTATTAAGGTGCACATGCACAGTGATCTAGATAATAATGTTGAGTATGCTTCTAACTATGCCTAAATAATATATGGGATTTTGTTTGTGTATGTTGGGAATCATACCCTGTATGATTTAATCACTTTGTGAATTTTCTAGATGTACCTGGAAGTCTCGATTTTCCTATTAATCTCTAACAAGGTGTCATTGTAGCTACGATAATCTCCTGTGTCAATTTTTGGGGACTCAAGGGGTAACGATGAAGGCTTTGTGAAGGATTTCTAGGATAAAGTGGAGCTATGTCATATTCAAAAATTGTTTGAGGGAAATTATTGGTGATTAGTGTCAGCATCCAATTGTATGGCTAAACACACATAAGGTGACAATAATTTATTTTAACTCTTAATGCAGAGAAACATATAAAAGAAAACTAACATTAAGAAGGTGTGCAACTTGAAACATTTGAGTGAATGAAAGTTTTGAGAATTGATAGAAGCAAAACTACCATCATTCACAAATAAAAAAAATCTATCCATCTTAATAGAAAAATACAAATATTACTATTATAAACAAAAACACTGTTTGTTTATACAAATGGTGTGGAAGGGCCTTGACCACGTCAATAGATATTCTCCAAATGTACCTAGTTAATACAACCAATTTATTTTACATTTCAACTCATGTTAAAAGATATTTGGTGGGATCCCAACCATTATATACCTTCTTACTATAATAATACCTAGAAAAAAGTATAGGGAACTCGGTGAGAGGTGATAATGTTATAAAAAAAATAATAATTTAGATGATAAGTAGGACTTCCCAGCAAGGATTGAAACAGGCCACAAGCACTTGGAAGGAAGAGTCGATCATTAGCAAGGTTTATGCCAAAATAAAAGAAAAATGAATCCGATAGTCTTCAAGATTTTAGAAAACCGTTACTACATTTATGTATCACTTGTGCAGGGAGAACAAAAGTTAGTAACATGACCCCTGCATACATAAATGAAGGAAAAGAACTAATGAAAAATAATTAATTGACAAAAACCCAAAATTCCTTCTCCAATGGAACAAATCTCTGCATCCATTATTCCATTAGAAAAAAAACCAAAATTTCATTCTATCAAATGTTATAAATTAGTTGATCTAGGTAGCTATTACCTGCAACAAGGTCAACTTTGGTATGTCTCGAATGTATCTACAACTCTAGTTGAACGATGGACTAGAGTGGAAATTTATGAAGGCTTAATATGAATGTTTCTACACTTGAAACAAAATAAAATCAGGTCAATACCTGGATGAGCGAGGCTTTGAGGGTATGGGAGTGCGGGGGTAATAAACTTCAAGAACATCAATAGAAGAAAATATTAGCACCAAAAAAATAGATGAGGGAACAATATCAGGTTAAGGATAGGCAATTGCAGAGCAATACTTCAATCACTGTGGTTGTAGAGGCTCCTCAGTGGAAAGAACATAAAAAATTAGACCTTGCTCAGCACCAGAGAAAGGGGAAGTTAAATTGAATGACCTTTTGCATTATGAACCGTAGATACAAAAGTTAAATCGAATGACCCTTTGCATTATGGACCATAGATACCAAACTTAATCACCGTGAAACATGGAAATGAAATCTTGTCAATCCCAAGGTTTTCCATGCCACTTGGAATAGAATTAGGGAATATCCATAAAATTTGAATGACTAGTGGAATCAAATTTATATTATTAGTATTTATACAAAGTATAATAATTTCCAACCTATGGAATGAAATTATATACATTGTGTGTGCGCCATAGGAACCATACAAAGAAAATAATTTAGAAATGAACCTTTTATCGTAAGTATCAACAAAAGTTTACAAGTATATATTTTAAATAATGAAAGAGGCCGACTATAATCCGAGGTGTATAGTTAACTAATGTGTAATTTAAAAAAAATAGTACCAAAAGGAGCCAATGTTACAAATGGTATTAGAGCCCCAAGTTGCAATACTGTGGCCTTATGAGCCCAACTATAGTTAAAGCATTTTAGCAACATGTTTATCATCTTAGAATAGAAAATTCCTAGATATGGTAATGTGACTTGGATGACATATATATTTACCGTGCATTATTAAGGTGCACATGCACAGTGATCTAGATAATAATGTCGAGTATGCTTCTAACTATGCCTAAATAATATCTGGGGTTTTTGTTTGTGTATGTTGGGGATCATACCCTATATGATTTAATCACTTTGTGAATTTTCTAGACATACCTAGAAGTCTCGATTTTCCTATTACTCTCTTACAAGGTGTCATTGTAGCTACGATAATCTCCTGTGTCAATTTTTGGGGACTCAAGGGGTAATGATGAAGGCTTTGTGAAGGATTTCTAGGATAAAATGGAGCTATGTCATATTCAAAAATTGTTTGAGGGAAATTATTGGTGATTAGTGTCAGCATCCAATTGTATGGCTAAACATGCATAAGGTGACAATAATTTATTTTAACTCTTAATGCAGAGAAACATATAAAAGAAAACTAACATTAAGAAGGTGTGAAACTTGAAAAAATTGAGTGAATAAAAGTTTTGAGAATTGATAGAAGCAAAACTACCATCATTCACAAATAAAAAAATCTATCCATATTAATAGAAAAATAAAAATATTACTATTATAAACAAAAATACTGTTTGTTTATACAAATGGTGTGGAAGGGCCTTGACCGCATCAATAGATATTCTCCAAATGTACCTAGTTAATACAACCAATTTATTTTACATTTCAACTCATGGTAAAAGATATTTGGTGGGATCCCAACCATTATATACCTTCTTACTATAATAATACCTAGAAAAAAGTATAGGGAACTTGGTGAGAGGTGCTAATGTTATAAAAACAATAATAATTTAGATGAGAAGTAGGACTTCCCAGCAAGGATTGAAATAGGCCACAAGCACTTGGAAGGAAGAGTCGATCATTAGCAAGGTTTATGCCAAAATAAAAGAAAAATGAATTCGATAGTCTTCAAGATTTTAGAAAACCGTAACTACAGATATGTATCACCTGTGCAGGGAGAACAAAAGTTAGTAATATGAACCCTGCGTACATAAAGGAAGGAAAAGAACTAATGAAAATTAATTAATTGACAAAAACCCAAAATTCCTTCTCCAATAGAACAAATCTCTGCATCCATTATTCCATTAGAAAAAAACCCAAAATTTCATTCTATCAAATGTTATAAATTAGTTGATCTAGGTGGTTATTACCTGCAACAAGGTAGACTTTGGTATGTCTCGAATGTATCTACAACTCTAGTTGAATGATGGACTAGAGTGGAAATTTATGAAGGCTTAATATGAATTTTTCTACACTTGAAACAAAATAAAATCATGTCAATACCTGGATGAGCGAGGCTTTGAGGGTATGGGAGTGCGGGGGTAATAAACTTCAAGAACATCAATAGAAGAAAATATTAGCACTAAACTACTAGATGAGGGAACAATACCAGGTTAAGGATAGGCAACTGCAGAGCAATACTTCAATCATTGTGGTTGTAGAGGCTCCTCAGTGGAAAGAACATAAAAAATTAGACCTTGCTCGGCACCAGAGAGGGGGGAAGTTAAATTGAATGACCTTTTGCATTATGAACCATAGATACAAAAGTTACATCGAAGGACCCTTTGCATTATGGACCATAGATACCAAACTTAATCACCGTGAAACATGGAAATGAAATCTTGTCAATCCCAAGGTTTTCCATGCCACTTGGAATAGAATTAGGGAATATCCATAAAATTTGAACGACCAGTGGAATCAAATTTATATTATTAGTATTTATACAAAGTACAATAATTGCCAACCTATGGAATTCAATTATATACATTGTGTGTGCGCCATAGAAACCATGCAAAGAAAATAATTTAGAAATGAACCTTTTATCATAAGTATCAACAAAAGTTTACAAGTATATATTTTAAATAATGAAAGAGGCTGACAGTAATCTAAGGTTCATAGTTAATTAATGTGTAATTTAAAAAAAATAGTACCAAAAGGAGCCAATGTTACAAATGGTATTAGAGCCCCAAGTTGCAATACTGTGGCCTTATGTGCCCAACTATAGTTAAAGCATTTTAGCAACATGTTTATCATCTTAGAATAGAAAATTCCTAGATATGGTAATGTGACTTGGATGACATATATATTTACCGTGCATTATTAAGGTCCACATGCACAATGATCTAGATAACAATGTTGAGTATGCTTCTAACTATGCCTAAATAATATCTGGGATTTTGTTTGTGTATGTTGGGAATCATACCCTGTATGATTTAATCACTTTGTGAATTTTCTAGACGTACCTGGAAGTCTCCATTTTCCTATTACTCTCTTACAAGGTGTCATCGTAGCTGCGATAATCTCCTGTGTTAATTTTTGGGGACTCAAGGGGTAATGATGAAGGCTTTGTGAAGGATTTCTAGGATAAAATGGAGCTATGTCATATTCAATTTTTTTTTGAGGGAAATTATTGGTGATTAGTGTCAGCATCCAATTGTATGGCTAAACACGCATAAGGTGACAATAATCTTGTATGAAAGATTAGACCAAATGAAAATGGCTAAGATATATATATATTTTTAATAAAAGATTTATAGTAAGATATAGTTAATTTTGTTATAGTAAGGAAATGTAATACTTGAGGATCAACATTTATTGCAATAAGATGAGATGGTGGAAATATTTATGCATGATTAAAAATCCTAGGAGTTTGGTTTGGCCATGAACTTAAATTCGAGATGGTATCATGTCCATAAATACCAGCCACACACACACACACACACACACACACACACACACACACACACGGATATATATATATATATATATATATATATATATATATATATATATATATATATATATATATATATATATATATATATATATGATGATGATGATGATACGTATTATTACTATGAGGACGTCGTCAGACAATTAGTTCATTTTGTTGAAAGAACCATTGCCTATTAGCATCACCAAATCTTATATTCCAATTTTATTAAAATAATATGTTGATGAACGAAGTAAATAACATGTTGTGATCCATCACACACACACACACACACACACACAGATACATACATATATATACACACACATACATACATACATACATACATACATACATACATATATACATATATATATATATATATATATATATATATATATATATATATATATATATATATATATATATATATATATATATATATATATATATATATATATATATATATATATATATATATATATATATATATATATATATATAATAGAGTAGCACAATGAGTGTGAAATCATTAACGATAACAGAGAAAATTCCATGACTATACATAAAAGCATAACTGCATACAACTTTTAGCAACCACCCGCAATATAGGATGGTGGTATAAAGGGGGGTGGGAAAGATTGAAGAAATGTTGAAAAGTGGATTCCTCACTTGTGCTTAAAACAAAATATCAAAGAAGCCTAGGAGGGGCCTAACTATGTTTTTTCAGACAAGAAGACATCAAGATATTTTCCTTGAACATAGCAAGGAGGAAAGTTTATCCCAAAAATTTATACATGTAACATTTGGAATTAAAATAAAGGCATAAAAAAATCTACCAAGTACGAAAATAAACTAGTTGCAATATATCATAAAAGACAATGTATGGAAAATAATTTCTGAAAACCTTATTATCACTAAATGAATAGTTCAGATAAAGTTGGTGCTTTTATGGTTTGAAAATTTACAGGGAAACAACGTCGTGGAGTCCTTGAAATTTGCATATCCATTGGGTAAGAAAAATATTAACTATTATTGAAACAAGCTACAGTGAAGTTGCTAACCCTTATGGAATGTAGGCTATTAACCCTTCAATCATTATTAGCCCTATTAATGAACCTTGCCAGGGTACATAAATAAAAAATAATGATGTGTGTTATAATGTTTTATATATATATATATATATATAACAAGTTTGGTGATTATAGGTCGAACCAGACAGAGAATTCTGAGTCAAACATTTGTGCACCCTTAATTGGAGAGAAATCATGCTACAAAAGTAACTTACCATCCATGATAAAGTGCATTGAAGGCACTTTAGGATTGAAAGGATGATCTGAAAAGATGATTTTTTCAAGGAGGAAACATGTTCCAACCTGTTTGAAGGGTTAGAAGAAAACACCGAGGAAATTGTTTCACTCGAGAGGGGGAAGATATAATACGTCTCATTGGAAAATAAATATTGAATTTACGTTACTACATTAACTTGGTGAACCATAGGCTATGTGGAAGCTTGGTGGGAAATTTAAATGTAAGTATATTAATTTATTTTAAGAAATTAAACCAATAAAAATAAAAAAAATTAGTTGTCGCAAGCCAAGGGAATTATGAGGAAAATACCCTAGATGAAATTTTCAACTACCAAAAAATTTAGATAGTTAATCCCATCCCTAGAGATAAATCATCTCAAATTGGGGAAATAAAGCCAAGGAGGTTGGGAAAGGAAATACATGAGGCATCTGAAGAGTGGATATTAGGAAGTATCTGATTCCTCGAATGAGGAACAATTGAGGAAGGGTAGGATGCTGCAAGTTAGGGTATTCTTGAGCTAGTGGGTGGTGAGTGGAATCCATCATATTATAGGTTGGAATTTAGAGTCTTTATGCCTGAGAATAGACCCCACCCCACTAGGTCATTGTCAAATTACTTTTCTGGACGTGAAAAGGCTCGGGGCGAGAAATGGATGTGATATCATTTCTCATTGGTCAGGAGGAGTGATTTTTCTCCTATGTAATTTCCTTGGCAACCTAAATCTAAAAATTAGCCACAAAATAAATGGGTAAAGATACCTGAGTGATCCTGAATGAGGGCTGAAAAGTTGAACCTTTGATTTTCAATACAAACTGAAAAGTACATTAAAGAAATAAGTAAATATGTGCCAAATTTTCAAGCTTAAGTTGCTAGGACCAACTGGTTATAACAAGTAATTAGGAATAATTTTTGAGTCCATTAAAGTATATGTATTGAGACAATATAATGTCATGAAGGGAATTATATATATATATTTCATAAGAGCAGAAAAAATACTTTCTTTTAACTGTTCATATGGAGAAACATATAGAAGACAACCAAAATTTAGAAGGTGTACTACTTTAAACATATGAGAAAATGAAAGTTTTGAGAATTGATCAGAAGTTATGTAAAAACAAAACCTACCAATATTCAAAAATAAAAAAAAACTATCCATCTTAATAACAAAATAAAAATCTCACTATTATAAACCAATACACAGTTTGTATGTACAAATGGTGTGGAAGGGCCATGGTAATGTCAATAGGTATACTCCAAATGTACCTAGTTAATAGAGACAAGTTAGTTTACATTTAAACTCGTGGTAAAAGATAGTTGGTGGAATCCCAAAAATTATATTCCTTCTTAGTGTAATAATCCCTAGAGAAATGTACAAGGAACTGGGCAAGAGGTGCTAATGATATTAAAAAAATGATTTAAAATGAGAGGCAAGAGTTCCAACTATTTTTTGTCCAACTTCATCCTTTTAGAGTCGAAAATTAGAGGAATAAGCTCATAGAATTATTTTAATTGGTGGGTCCTAGTTAGAGGAACCATGATCTACAAACTTTTGGAATATGTTTGATACATTAAATAGAATATTTTTGGGGTAAATATTTATTTCTTAAATTCCACATTCTCTAGCATTATTCTATAGTTAAGCACCTATCAAAATATGCAATATAGACCTCAGGCAGACTTTGAATAACACAAATTATGCCACCCTTATGTTGAAATTCTTGTTTGACTACTATTATTAGAGAGGATTCCACCTCAACCAATGTTATTCATGGAAAGTAAGCTAACCATGTGGCCAAGATGAAAAATATTCTAAAAGAGTCAATATTGTAACTAGTTAAGAGATTAGGGAGTTAAACTTATCCACTATTAGGTTATTAGGTTGTATTATTGTGCCAAGAGGCACTTTAAAATATAGTATGTATGAGAGATATGTTGTCATAGAACATTACATTTAAAAATTATAAAATAATATGGCTGACAGTTATGAACTATGGTCATTTCCATATCCTACATTTGCATTAACATAATTTATGTTTAAGTCAAGCAGGGAAAATTTTAAGAACCCCCCTAAATTTCTATGTATATTAATTTTTTTTGTATATCTAACACATGTTATTTAAGTAGAATAAATTTATGATGACAGTTTGTACAATAAGAACAATTAAATATTCTTTTAATTTCACTGAAAGGAAAAGTATTTGCCTGATTAGAAAATGAAATGCAAAACATATCTTGGTGTTTATTTTCCTCATATTCTTTACATAGGAAAAATGGAAGGAAATTTTACTAATAATATAATATGTATATATATATTTTTTTGGCGAATCTCTCATGAGATTATATTATCTTGTAAAATCATGGTGAATCACTAGTACAAATGGAAAATCACTAGTACCAACTGACAAATCGTTGTCTAGTGGAGTTTGGGGTGTCGGTTCCAATGAAGATATGGTATTTGAACCAGGATTTGAAGGAAGCGAACCACCAAGACCAAGCATGGAACATGGTGAATCGTGAGGGAAGTAGTTCTCATGCAGTTTGGAAAAAACATTCTAGTTATACTAAGCGTAGTGTTGTTGCTCATGCTACTGCTAGCACTGATATTGAGGTTGGAGAGGAGTTTGAGGAAGCATGGAAGGTAGAAGTGGTGGAGAATTACAAAGAAAACCCCATGATGGGCTCCATTTTTCCCTTTGGTATTTGGGCCTACAAGATCTTATGTCCATTGAACCAACAATTAACCATTCAACCAAAAATCAACTTGACTGAGTTGATTAGGTACGAGTCAACTTAGACTAATCTTCAAAACTATGCTTTGCACTATCCCACATTTATCACACTATTGCTACACAACATTGAGCATTTTCACCCAACTCTCATGCATGCACACAACATTTTCATTAACATCTATAACCCTAACCAAGTGAGAATTGATCAACAATTTGCACCAAAGTTTGTTATAGTGTTGAAAGTTCATAAGAAATTTATATCCATGGTAACTTAAATAAATTTTGAGATAACCTCCACAAATTCGACCACAATAGAGAAAAATTGTGATAAATTTTAAACGTACAAAAATTAGGATTCATGTTCCTAGGAATAATCATAAGAAGTAGTTGACATATAGGTCAAGTTTTTAGCCTTAACACATTGATAATGCAATGTCTTAGGTCAAAACTCACACATTGAAAATTCGTCAATGAAGAGAAGACAATATCATTATGAATTACACATACTCCAAACTTCCTACTAAATTCTACTTATTTTTCTGCAACTCAGCTATACATAATCTTATAGTAATTACAAATTCCACAAATCCTTCTTCACATAGCTAATAAATGGCCATTGGAAGAGAAACCCTTATATAATAGTAATATTAAAAATCAATAGATTATTTCATATTGAACTTCATAGCCATAGAAATCCTATGTATTTTATGATGTATTGTATCATGTTGATTGCTATAACTTGTACTTTTTCTCTCTGTTGAATTTGAAGAATAATAAGAAGATTTTATCAAAGGGTTTTTGCCACATTGGGTTTTTTCCCTGGAATTTGACAAAATATTGTGTCCTCTTGTCTTGGCTTGTATTCTAGTTATTTGCTTATGTTATATCAAAATTTACTGTCAGTGTTAATGTGATTGCTAAATAGGAAATTGAATTGGGCTGAAAGATTGAAGTAAATTACTCTAAGCATAGAAAATACCATGTTAACTAAAAATTAACAAATTTTTTATTAATATGTTTCGACATTAATTAAAATTCATTTTATATCCAAAAATATAGGATCCAATCAACCCAAAATAGGAACAGAAATTATCATGACAATAGTTATCTCATGATCCTCCGGATGATCTTGAGCTCCACCTAGAAATAAAGCCATTTATTGGACACACATCACTATTCAATATAAAAAAATAAATTCTCTAGAAATTACCAAGGTAAAATTAGAAAATTAAATTATACCCCTACATCAAGAAATGATCGTCTATAAATTAAATTACCATCTAACAAGTGGAGCAGAAAATGTTTTTACAAATGCGGGTTCTCTTAGTGCTTTCGATATGGAATCCTCCACAACTACTTGATATGGTCAGTAATCATATATGAACAAGGTATTTATGATTATATCAACTAATAGTGATGCACACTAAATATTGACTTCTCCTACACATTCATAGTAATTAGTTCATTGCAAAAAATAACAATAAAAATATAATTCAACAAGAAATGAAGAATTACAATATGAAAAAATTATCCAAATGATCAAACAATGATGTTAGCGTGAAAAAAGTAATCGAAATGGAAAAATATTATCCACATCAATGCCAAATTTAATTTATAATAGGTTAAATCTGAGATGGAACAAGAAAAAATATTAGAACATAGAAAGGGTTTCCAAGTGCATCTGTGAAGGTTCGTTGTGACCCTAAAAGGATGAAAATATGGTTTTTTTTGGGACTCATAGTGATTTCCAAGTCTCATCAAGGATATATAGTAGGTCATCAAGCCTTTAGAAAAAGTGGGAATGAAAGGAGACTTGATCCTTTTGTTCAAATATGCCCTTGCACATGGTGGCTCGGGACCAAAAATGGAAGTTCTGGTCCTATATAGTATCAAAAGGGTGTGATAAGGTAAAGACTATTGCAATTATGGATTTCATGATAGGAGAGATAGTAGAAAATAAAGAAGAATATATGGACAACCATTTGATTTGGAGATTTAATAGGTAGTCGATCTTGAGTTTCAGCACATGAACTAAAAGAGCAATTTTTTAAATGGGTTGAAGCATGTAAGGTTTTATTCCATGCTCCAAATTTTATTTATTTTTCCTTTTGAATCTTTGAAGTCATAAGAGACACTGATATGGGAAGGTTCATGGCTCTATGGTAATGATGGATTAGAAATAAAGTTGTGGGTTCATTGATTTAATCTGTAACCCATGAGCCATGAGCCATGAAACCACTAGTATGGGAAGGGTCATGGTTCTATGGTATTGTTGGATTAGCAAGAAATCAGTGGTTTCATGGTTTAATCTAGTAGAAATGGAGTTTTTTTTCATCCCTAAGTCCTAGTTATAGTGTTTCTCCCAAATCTCCTTTTAGCTTGTAGGAGTTGCTTTGGCACTCCCACAGTATGTGACTATTGGATGGTATTTTTCAGTCCCATTGACCTAATTTTTTTGGTCATTTGTAGACATTAATAACATTATATTACCATACATAATGGGAAAGGAAAATATATTAGGAACCCTGGAGTCTATTGGTAGCTTTTTCTCTATAATATTGTTAACGTATTGGTATGGAGCCTTTTAGTAGAAATTTTTCTACAAGTGGGTTTTATTGTTGTTAATACATCTATGTGTTTATCTAATTCAACTTATATGAGATTGAAGTTACTATAGATCACAAAATATACTTATATGAGCTCATCACAACTACACAATGTTTCCTATATTCATTAAAAAAATTGTTGCAACCTAGACTTATAAAAATATTTTCTTAATCTTTTCTAACATGGTATCACTCAACTCAATACATACCTTAAAAAATCTCTCTAGTTTCACTTCACCTAGAAATAATATGGATTTTATACAAGATGGGAATACGCTATTAGAGATAATAAGAAAGAATAATGCTTAGATGGTCTTAACAATAAAAAAATATCGAGTATTTTGTAGATATTTTGAATCAATTTCATCCCACCTTGTTAGCATCAACACATAGAAGTTTTTGAAGCCAATTAATTTCTCTTGTACTAGTCGATAAGAAAATGACATCATGGATGTGAATCAAATCTTTAAACTACATACAATCCTTCCTAATATTCGATAGTTCATCTCTTGCCACAAAATTTCCAAGCATTGGAATGATTATAGAAACACCCTCTGCTTCATGCTGAGTAAGGTTTGAACCAAAACATTTTATAAAAATACAGTCACATGGATCTAAAAATAATGAAAAAATAAATCAAGCCACTAAAAGATATAGAAACTACCATACCAAGAAAAATGCACTGCAAATTCTCTATTACTACATTTCCTTTTAGTTGACCTCCATTCAAAAAATCATCATGAGTATATAAACGTTGACACAAAGGATTTGACAT
The DNA here is from genome assembly GCA_034641835.2 of Pinus albicaulis. Taxonomy (NCBI): domain Eukaryota; kingdom Viridiplantae; phylum Streptophyta; class Pinopsida; order Pinales; family Pinaceae; genus Pinus; species Pinus albicaulis. The sequence continues at coordinate 936,340,586 of CM076572.1, read as the reverse complement.
AGACACATGATCATGTTAAATTAACGTAATATTTCTAACACCACAAGCCTACATATTGAAAAAAAAATACATTACCTTCAAAGACAAATAGTGACTGTAAGATGCATTCTCATGTAAATTAATGGCACCTACCATAATATTACGAGCAGCCTGACACCCAAGTGTATCGGATCCAAGAAGAAGGAATTTTGTAGATTAAAATCATTTCAAGTCTAGAGATGGTAGAGAACACCATCTAATAATTTTTAAATTTATAACTCTTGCTGATATAGCCAACCTGGAACTAGTGCCACTTATAAGTTAATTAACATATCATTTCCCTTATTGATACAAGTAAGATACTCAAACTAACATCTTTCGATCCATATCGATTGAAAGATTAATCAATGTAGGTCCCATATTTCCATGTCTATTCAATTCCCATCCAACTAAATTACGAATGAGTTTGCAATTACTCTAACCTTGACATATCTAAACTTTGACAACTTAGTTGAGGAATGGGAAAAACTTGATAATAAGAAAACATGAGATGATTTATTTATTTTGTCAGTAATGTTGATTCCCTTTGTGGTTTTCCTACCTGGTGGAGTAGGAACCAACATATCAACAACAAGACATTGTTGCAAATCTCCAATACCTCCTTTCTCTATGTAGCATAGAACTATGGCCTTTTATAGGCCCCACCTCACCACAAAAAATGGAATAAATTTGTGAAGTGGCCAACCAGGATTGGTTGGAAGGTGGCACGGGTCATAAAAACCAATAATCACCTACCAAGTCATATAGTTTTCAAATTCAAGTAAAGAATATGAGGAAAATAAACACCAAGATATGTTTTGCATTTCATTTTCTAATCAAGCAAATACTTTTCCTTTCAGTGAAATTAAAAGAATATTTAATTGTTCTTATTGTACAAACTGTCATCATAAATTTATTCTACTTAAATAACATGTGTTAGATATACAAAAAAAATTATTAGTAGCACGACTATGTTAGTATTTTTCAAATAATTTTATAGCTTCCTCAAGAATATTGTTACAAAAAAGTATTCCATGAACTCACCTACCAACCTTCTCGTTGGGATGCTTCACAATCTCTTAATAGTCATAGTCTAACAACAACATCATAGATTATGTGAACCAAAAAGAAAGGAACACCTACATTTGGCCAAGTCTTGTTTCTGTGTGAATTAGTATATGTTTTGATATTAATTAAGGCTTGAGGATACAAGACATCAAGTGAAAACAACCTCAAAGATCACACATTAACCTTCACCAATAACTGGAAGCATATATATTTTTGTTTTATGAAAGGGGGCTTGTGCTAACCTGTAGTTGATGTTGACTGGTGCCATTCATTACAAGATGCTAATAAGGTGGATTTGGAACTAAAAGTATGATGAAATATTTTTACTAATTATGAAAATATGGAGTAATATTATAGCATTAAGATAAAATATTGTTTATAGGTTTCAGGTGCAGATGGAAGTGAATGGAAAATTTAGGAAGTTTTGTTTTGAAACTTTCATATACCTATGGTGGTAGAATTTTCATGCCACAATTGTTAGAATTTTAGAAATTTGAACATTTGTAGAAATTCATATGTAGCATATATATTAAAAAATATGGCCATAAATGTATGCATTAGGGGTATGTAAACCCAAACCCAGAGCACATCAAGAAAGTACTGGTATATTTCATACTTTGTACCTAGTAGTACAAGAATACTACTAGTACAGGAATACAACACCACATATTGGTGTGTATTATGATTTTCTGGGTATGATAAGGCACTCCTTAAAAGGCAATTTAGTGTGGATTTCCCATAAAAAATGTTTTTTTATTTTAGAAAGAATGCATAAAATAAAAGGAGAAGATGGGTTGAAGATCTAAAACTCTATCCTATCATTTTATAGGTGCAAGGAAAAAGTGTATAAATCACGCTTGGGGGCTTTTCATTTGATGTGGGGTGTATGATATGTTAATAACCCTTGGTTGTGCCATGATGGATATTCACACTTAAGATAGATTTCTTATGGAAATTTCTAGACCTTGTCTTGATGCTTATGTGGTACACTTCCTTATATCATTGGAGATGTTGTCTACACAATTGTTTGCATGGAATTTTTTGACACCTAAAATGAGCCTTGGGTGCATGTTTCATAGAAAAAGAACTATCACCTCTTGAAATCCTCTCAATTTTGGTTTTTTGTTCCCAACAAAAAAGGGGTATCCATATCACCTGCCTATGATCTACAAATAAATTGCTGAGAATGAACTATGCCAAAAATTAAAATAAAAAAGGAAAATAGTAATAATATTTGGGAAGGATCCAAAACTAGGTGTTTTACATTGGGTCTTGAAGTCAAATAAGAGATAGATTTTTCTAGTGAGGCGTCTATGTTAGATGAATCTCACTACATAACACTATTTTGAACCCTACAACATATGCCTAGACACAACCTTACTCTTATTGTTTAAACCTAATTAGAGGAAAGTTATTACCTTACCAATATTTTTGGTCAAGGACCACTAGGAAAATTCATAATAATCTTAGTGAAACCAGGGGACAAAGGCCCACACAATGTCACAAAATTAACTTGACTAGGCTGAAAAACAAAGATGTAAGCATTCACCAACAATGGAAAATACATGAGGAAGATGACCAAGTGCCCAAGCTTTACTCATTATATATTTTCATGCATTTACAAGTCTTTTAGATTCTGAATCTGTAATGGCAGAGATCAAAACTCCTAGAATTCATCCTCGTGGCAATGATTTTTTTCATATTTTAAAAAGCTATTCCTCCTTGAAACTTGCACATTAAGCCCCAAAATGTCTGTGCATGTCACCAAGAATAGAATTAGGGAGGTGTACCCTTCAGTTCAGTATGCATGCATCTGAGAATGCATACCATCCATATTAGTGATATTCCTCTCTCCTTGTGTGCACCAATATGTTAATCCATCAAACTTAAATATGTACCCTATTGCAACAGTCCAAAACCATCCATTGAAATGAATATCATAGGTGAAAAATCATGATGTATGACATGTAGCAAGCATATTTTAGAGTTTTTCAGTAGATATTTTGTAGATATTTTGAATCAATTTCATCCCACCTTGTTAGTATTAGGACATAGAAGTGTTGGAAGCCAATGAATTTCTCTTGTATTGGTCAGCAAGAAAAGGACATCATGGATGTCAATCAAATATTTAAGCTGCATACAGTCCTTCCTAATATTTTGTAGTTCGTCTATTGTCACAAAATGTCCAAGCATTGGAATGGTCATAGAAACACCCTCTTCTTCCTGCTCAGTAAGGTTTGAACCAAAAAAATTTAACAAAATACAGTCACATGCCTCTCAAAATAATTAACAAAGAAATAAAGCCACTAAAGGATATAGAAACTACCACACCAAGAAAATGTGCTTCAAATTCTATGTTTTTGCATTACCTTTTAGTTGACATCCATTCATAAAATCATAATGAGTATATAAACACTAGCACATAGGATTAAACATAGCCACAGATCATGGAAAATTAACGTGATATGTCTAACACCCCAAGCCTGCATATTGAAAAAAAAAACACATTGCCTTCAAAGACAAGTACTGAGTGGAAGATGCATTCTCATGTAAATTAATGGAACCTACCATAATATTACAAGAAACCTAAAACCCAAGTGTACCAGCTACAAGAAGAAAGATAAGGATACCCTTCGGAGTTCCTATACTGTATAAAGTCATAAGATCTAATATCATTTCATCAAGTCCAATATTTTGAAGATTGACACTTCCCTTTGATTTTGTGTTTATTTTTTGGGCATTTACATTTGAGGATGGATCATGGTCACTTACAATTTTGGGGAGGCCAACTCAATGAAAAGAAAACAATTAATTTGTGATGTGTTATTATATAGTTATTTCTTTCAAAATTGAGGGTTCTGTTATGTTATAGTATCAACACTACTGTCATTGATATTATTATATACCGGAAACAAGTGACAGTGATCTGGTTGTGGTGATGATCTTGAACCACTAACTTAATGGATCACAACTAGAATCCCACCTCAAACAATTGCATTTGTTTGTTACAACAGATGGTATGGATGAACCATAAAGACACACTATAGTTCCATCCTCTACCTATGTAGATAAATGCAATTTAGAATCACACATCATGCTCTATTGGGTATTTTCACCCATACAGAACATACCCAACCTTGCTGTCTTTCCTAGTCCAACATCTTCCATGCAGAAAATAGTTCCTTTGAGGATGATGTTGCCTTGGGGATTATAATTCCATGACTCAGTTTATGTATAGGGGCCAAGTGTAATGTCTAACCCAAGTAATGAACACCTTTGGAGGCATAGTCCTATAGAGGGATGGTATATCATTTGATAAGGATAACGTTGAGACAAACCTGGACCTACAGCCAAAAAATAGGGTGATTAAATAATCATGGACGAGGTAGCTTGATCCCTGCAAAGGGAGGATAAAATGATAATGATATTCTACAGATATTACAACATAAACTCATTGGACTTACAGTGAAGTCCATGTTATAAATAGTAAACATTATGTGCTATTTAGATATGAATACCTACTCGAAATTGGGTGAATTTCCTACATTTTCACAAATAAAGTATGATCAGCCACTATTATCTCTTGATTCTTGTTTAGGTAGTATTTCATCAGAACATGCATCCTCTTTCTTATATGGAATTTATTTCCAATGGATTTAACTAAGGTTTTAGGTGTGCATTTTTTGCAGATATTGGTTAATTAAAAGATTCAAACCTTGAAATTCACAATTTACATAACATTTCATATCACAACACATTATAACTACCTCTAAAATAAATTGAATAAAATAGAGGCGGGAACACCTTGATTAATTTAAAAAACAAAATACCAAAAAAAGATGCCCCTGAAGAATGGACAAAGGGCTCCTTTCTGGGCAGTCCTTGTTGGAATTCACTGAAACAAAAATTCCTGATTTGGTTTTGCATTATTTAAGTTTTTTTCTTCAGATTTTGCATGATTAGCTACCCTGCAAAGTTCCCTCTCAACATGCCTTATTTATAGTAAGAAAAAAAAAGGCCACCTCTCAAGTTTTGCCACTGAATGATAATTATCAGATGCAAGGGAACTCCTCTGGCTTAATAGGAATTACTGAAACAAACATGTGCACCCTTATAGGCAATTTTTAGCAGCTTTCAAATATAAAGTTTAGTTGATATGCAAGGCATACAAAACCAAAACATGCCAATTTTTGAAAGGGGTAATACATATGGCGCACACACAAATATATTCCAATTATAGGTATGCCAAATATGCCTAGTTGGATATTTGAGTTTAACAATCAACTTTGGCACAATCCCAACCACAGTAGAGATCAACCGTAACGTTTCTGTCTTGCATTTCCCAAACAGTGCAATGTTGTGCCCTTCCAAACAATCATCTTCCAATAATGTAGGATTGGAATAACATTCCTTGGATAGGTTTCGTGAAGGATTCAAAACCTAGAAAGAAAACACTACTACAACAATATCAACGATGTGAAATAATATACTCAAAACTCAACCATCTAAAATTATCATAAATGGATGAACCTTCACTGAAAAAAAAATTTCTTGTTCAAAACTTTGCAGGGGTTTCATATTTCTTGATTTGCAATCCCTCTCATAGCCATCATTTTTCTGTGTGCAGAATTTGGACACATGTTCGAGGATGGAATGGTTTTCCAGCATAAAAAATAAGTACAGGGCCCTTTGGCTAAAGTGTGATATTTCATGCGCCATCTTTCAAGAACATAAAGATGATGACTTCTATATGCCAAAAATAGATGAATATTGGCTTCTATCAGCAAGAATAAATGGAATTATTATTTCTTACATGCATATCATTACCAATAAGTAAAATTTAAGATAGAAAGGAAACAAAAGTAGTACATGTGTACATTCGACATAATCAATGCAAGATTAAGAGAATACAACCTGCTTGTTGGTTGGAAGTGGCTCAGTAAAAGTTCTTGTCTCTAGCTCCATGTACTCCAGAGAACTCTGATCTGCTAGTGGGGTCTTTTAATATTGATTCTCTAAAGAGATACAATAGGAAATATTTTACCATCATTTTCAAATTATTTGTCACAAATCTGTGATGCTTCCAATATAACCAAATCTTCAGATCCAACTTCATTTGAACACCCTTGATGATTTATACCAGGACTCGATGTAGATATTTGAAATATTTTTCTTGGGATGCTTTCATGTCTGATGCCTCTGCAGATGATGTAGCTTCCAACTCTTTTAAAGGACTCATTGTGAGTTCCCACCATTGTGAAGAAACCTTCTGTGGTGCTATGGCTGACCATTTAGAAGCATGCCTGAAAACAAGAGAATTTTTATTTGCATATTCATTATTCATCTGATTAGGAAATCACATGTCAAGTAAAATTCATGATTCTATTTGTTTGAGACATATTATCTTGGAGTGCGGAAAACCATATTGTTGAGGAAAATTAAAATATTTAGTTTATATTTAGAGATTTTAAGACAAGCTGACACAAGATAGGTGGGCTAGTTGTTGTTTCACACTACAACATTGACAACCTGTGTCGGCTCTTCTATGCTAGGTGGCATTTCTTTTCTTCAGATTTTGCACCATTGGCTACCCTTCAGACTTTGTTCTCAAGATGCCTTATTTATGGTAAGAAAAAAAAAAATGTCACCTCTCAAGTTTTTCCACTAAATGATAACCATCAGATGAAAGGGAATTCTTATGGCTTAATAGGAATTGTTGAAAGAGATGTGCACCCTTGCTGGCAATTTTTGGCAGCTTTCAAAAATAAAATTTAGTTGATACACAAGGTATAAAAAACCAAAACATACCAATTTTTGAAAGGGGTAATACATATGGCACACACACAAATATATTCCAATTATAGGCATGCCAAATACGCTTAGTTGTAGATTTGAGTTTAACAATCAAATTTGGCACAATCCAAACCACAATATAGGGAAACTGTAACATCTCTGTCCTACATTGAGTGTAGTGTTATTCCCTTCCAAACAATCATATTCCAATAATGTAGGACTAGAAGAACATTCCTTGGCTAGATTTCGTGAAGGCTTCACAACCTTTAAAGAAAACACTGTTACACAAATATCAACAATGTGAAATAATATACTCAAAACTCAACCATCTAAAATTATCATAAATGGATGAACCTTCACTGCAAAAAATATTACTTGTTCAAACCTTTGTAGGGGTTTCACCTTTCTGGATTTGCAATCCCTCTTGGAGCCATCGTTCTGCTGTGTGCAGACTCTGGACACATGTTCGAGTATAGACTAGTTTTGCAACACAAAAACCAAGTACAGGTCTCCTTGGATAAAGTGTGATATTTCATGAGCCATTTTTCAAGAACATAAAGATGATAAATTTGATATGCCAAAAATAGATGAATATTGGCTTCTATCAGCAAGAATAAATGGGAGTATTTTATCTTAGATGCATATCATTACCAAAAGTAGTACATGCGTACATTCGACATAATCAATGCAAGATTAAGAGAATACAACCTACTGTTTGGTTGGAAGTGGCTCAATAAAAGTTCTTGTCTCTAGCTCCATGTCCTCCAGAGAACTCCGATCTGCTAGTGGGGTCTTGTAATATTCAGTCTCTAAAGAGATACAATAGGAAATATTTTACCTTCATTTTCAATTGATTTGTCACAAATCTATTATGCTTCCAATTTAACCAAATCTTATGATCCAACTTCATTTGAACACCCTTGATGATTTATACCAGGACTCAGTGTAGATAGTTGAAATTTGTTTCTTGGGATGTTTTCATGTCTGATGCCTTTGTAGATGCTTAGCTTCCAACTCCTTTAAAGGAATCATTGATAGAGTTCCCACCATTGTGAAGAAACCCACTGTGGTGTTACGACTGACCATTTAGAAGCATACCTGAAAAAAAGAGCATTTTTATTTGCATATTCATTTTTCATCTGATTAGGAGATCATATTTCAAGTAAAATTCATGTTTCTAGTTGTTTGAGACATATTATCTTGGAGTGCTGACAACCATATTGTTGAGGAAAAATAAAATATTTAGTTTGTATTTAGATATTTTAGGACAAGCTAACACAATATAGGTGGATTGGTTGTTGTTTCACACTACAACATTTACTATCTATGTCTGCTCTTCTATGCTAGGTGACCTTTTTTCTTTTCAGATTTTGCACTATTAGCTACCCTGCAGACTTCACTCTCAACATACCTTATTTATGATAAGAAAAAGAAAAATTCCACCTCTCAAGTTTTGCCACTAACTGATAACCATCAGATGAAAGGGAATTTCTCTGGCTTAATAGGAATTGATGAAAGAGATGTGACAATTTTTGGCAGCTTCCAAAAATAAAATTTAGTTGATAAACAAGGCATACAAAACCAAAAGATGCCAATTTTTGAAAGGGGTAATACATATGGCACACACACAAATATATTCCAATTATAGGTATGCCAAATACGCTTAGTTTCTGATTTGAGTTTAACAATCAACTTTGGCACAATCCCAACCACAGTATAGGGCAACTGTAACGTCTTTGTCTTTCATTTCCCAAACAATGCAACATTGTGCCCTTCCAAATAGTCATCTTCCAATAATGTAGGACTGGAAGAACATTCGTTGGCTAGATTTCATGAAGGCTTCACAACCTTGAAAGAAAACACTATTGCACAAATATCAACGATGTGAAATAATATACTCAAAACTCAACCATCTAAAATTATCATAAATGGATGAACCTTCACCGCAAAAAATATTGCTTGTTGAAACCTTTGCAGGGGTTTTGCCTTTCTTAATTTTCAATCCATCTCATAGCCATCGTTCTAATGTGTTCAAACTCTGGACACATGTTCAAGGATAGACTAGTATTCCAACACAGAAACCAAGTATAGGTCCCTTTGGATAAAGTGTGATATTTCGTGAGCCATCTTTCAAGAACATAAAGATGATGACTTTGATATGAAAAAAATAGATGAATATTGGCTTTTTTCAGCAAGAATAAATGGCAATATTGTTTCTTACATGCATATCATTACCAAAAGTAGTACATGCGTACATTCGACATAATCAAAGATGGATTAAGAGAATACAACTTGCTGGTTTGTTGGAAGTGGCTCAATAAAAGTTCTTGTCTCTAGCTCCATGTCCTCCAGAGAACTCTGATCTGCTAGTGGGGTCTTGTAATCTTGAGTCTCTAAAGAGATACAATAGGAAATATTTTACCATAATTTTCGATTGATTTGTCAAAAATCTGTGATGCTTCCAATTTAACCAAATCTTCAAATCCAACTTCATTTGAACACCCTTGATGATTTTTACCAGGACCCAATGTAGATAGTTGAACTTTTTTTCTTGGGATTCTTTCATGTCCAATGCCTCCTGAAGGAGTTAATCCTGTGTAAGAATATTTCCTAGTCCAAAAAGAAAAACACATTCTAAAAGGAAGTTTTAATTCATTTTGATTAGCTAGATCTGCATTTTGATTCCTTAAGTTTTGGACTACACATTGGGAAAAGATGGAAACTAAGTTGAAGAGGCCTACAAAATTTTATCCACAAACCAATGCACAAAATAAAATTACGAATAAGAGAATGATACCAACTCTTATTAAAATATGATCATAAAAGCCCAAAAATATAGGATGTGTATCTACACTAAATTCAACATTGTTACAATAGACCAATTCATTATCCATAGATGAATTCACAAAATAAAGTTGTAAATAGGACAATGGTACAAACTCTTATTATTGTATAATAAAAAAAGCCCAAAAACATAGGATGCATACCTACACTATATTCAACATTGTTAAAATAGAGAAATTTATTGCTCAACCAATTAGTCCTCTTCTAAAAAAAATTAGGTTTTCTAACTCAAACTCCATTTGACATTGTTCTAAAAAATGTATTGATGCAACATAGAGTAGACAATACTTTAAGTAAAGCATCCAAATTGATCGAAAGAATACAACAAATACACAAGAAGATACAAGAGCAACTCCAAAAAGTTTAGGCAATGTATAAATCAAGGCATGATTAGACTATAGCTACTCATAATTTAGTCGAAAGAGATAACTCAACTCGTTGTTGCTAATATTGTTGGGAATTTTACTAGTTCTATGTGAGTGGGGACCTAGTTTGAATCCCCCAGTAAAGTGCACTAATCTATATCAACAAGTTTACAATGAATGTTATCTAGTAATGTGAGGAAGAATCCACTAGGTTTCCCCATATAGTTGTCCTTGGAAATAATCACTATTAAAAATTTCCAGGTTGAAGATTTTATGTGGCTACGTTTAAGCAAAGAGAGATTCCAAGGACAAGGGGAAAAGTTTGAAACATTGTCACTATGGCCCATTAAATATTTTACAATGGATTGGAAGCATTCATTCAACTTGTACCTCCCATTATAAATGAACATCCTTTCCATATTGAATGATGAAAATTTGAAGTATTTGAACCATCAATGTCAGTTGTGGATGAAGATGTAGAATATTTCTAGCAATTGAGGAGATATCTAGTATGAAAACTAAACTTGTACATGATATCACATTGCAAAGAAAGATTCCTGCTTATAGGAAGTGGCCAAAGAGTACTTACAAAATGGTTTAGAAGGTAAAATTATAAGCATATCCAAGTGATATTAATGGAGGATATGACCCAAAAGAAACCACACTCCTCTTCAACATAATAATTTAGTGCTGAACCTGAAACCTACCAAATAGAGAAGGTATGGCCAGTATACATTCCATAAATTTTCTTAGTGTAAAGAAAAAAAGGAGGGCTAACTATGAGATGACCAAATAAAATATTCACGAAATAATAAATTACAAATTTATAATCCACCAGAATATATTATTAATTCTCACGAGAGCCATCAAGTACTATAGAAATAACTAAACCTAATAAAATAGCCAACGAATTGGACAATAGAGAAAAACAGAGAGAGTTGTTGAAAAGGAACATGAGAGTTTGCAAAGGAAAACAGGATGGAGAAAAAAGAAGGGGCACATGGGTCAGAAACATAAAAGTTGAGCATATTCCAGAGGAGGCAGGAAAATAATTTCGTCCTAGGGAGTTCACAAAGTTATATTATGTAAGAACAAGAAACAAAAGACAAAGTGGCAAAATTTTTATTTAAGAGGATATTTTTGGGTTAAGTATAATAATTGGCATGTATGCATTAGCAACTTGTAATTGAGCTATTTGATACAGATTTATTATATAGACAACATGGATCCATTTCTATATCACCCAGAAGACACAAAATATTTAAACCAGTAACAAAGAAGGTCAATAAAAAATATTTGTAACACAATTAATTATGTAAAATGAAGAATTGAAAATCGTATCATAACTCCAATTTATGGAAGATGTAAGGAAACAATTCGATCATAATAAATAGGAAGAAATAAAGGCTGAATAAAATATCTTGCTACTAACTATTAGCATATGTGGATATCATAGCATCCAGAGTAAATAATATTCATACTGATCATAAAGACATGATACACAACACCTTTCCAGTGAAAAAATAACAATGATTTGATTCAAAGAAAACAAAATTAGAGAAGTCCATATTATCATAAACATATAGTAGTAGGTTAGGCTTATATTACTGTGAGGTCATCTCTAAGGTTTTTGAATGTCTTTCCCCTTAATAGTCTTTCTTTATTTTTTCTTGTTTTCACCTTTTGCTGTTTGAATCCTATGCTCAGTTACTGCATCTAGATATGTTCAATAGAGGCATCCCAGGGCGATATATCAAATTTGAATTATCCATATATTTAGCATAAATGTTTACATTCATAACAGGTATTAGGCTCAAAATATTCTTCAAAATAAAATCAGATTACATCTATTATGGCTTCAGGCAGAGCCTTTTTTCTCTATTTTTGACATGTTGAATGACCTAAATGACGATTTCTTAATGCATTTGATTCATCTGATCTCAAATTCAAATGGAAATGGAAACCAATCATAAGATAAATTATATCAATCAAGTGAGAATGAATAGATATTATATAAATAAAATGTATATCCCATTCAAACTACAATCTTATATTTCATGCCGAAACTCATTCTGTTCCTCTTAGTCTTAAGAGAAACTACCTTGAGGAACAAGTGTAAAGTAATTACACAATGCAATCCCACCACATACAAATATAAACAGTGCATGCCCAAACCAATACCAATGGCTATCAAATATCACAACAACACTAGGTTTAGAGGTTGAATTGGAGTGTATAGAATAAAACCCATTTTCTAGTTCCTCTTGCAGAAGAAATAATCACAACTCAAATAATAAAGCAAATCAATTGACACAACTGAATATAGAGGAAAAGTTTCTAAAGTGTGGAGCAACACCTCTTAATATTAGTACTTGGAAAACATGGCTTTTACCTGTATTAGAATTGACCAAAGCTCTGGTTAGGAACTCAATGGCAGTAGAACCCATTTTCATAACTCTCCACAATATATTCTTTTATTGCCCTTCTTTGTACCAGAAATCCAGAGGACCATCCATGAATCAACCGTGTAGTATAAGGTTGCCTAATGCTTGTGTGAAGCTTAACACTATTGAGGAGGAAAAGTTTTTTTAGAATACTTATATGGTCCTTAGTCCCTTCTTTGAGCCATGTGATTATCTAGGCCATCCGAAGTCATGAATCTAATGCATCAACCTTGATTATATTTAGATATGAAAGATCTAATCAACGACTTTGTACAACAACTATTTACTGCATTCGAGAATGTGAATTCCCTACATAAAACTTCTAAACATAATCTTTTAGATTTCAATGAATTTGAGAAAATTTTACATGCAACGCATATGTACCAATTTCATGAATTTTACACACAGTGCATATTCACCCATATGCATTATTAAAATCTCAAATTTGTTTTACAATTTTCAAAGAGAAGATATGTACAAATTTCTCACTTTATCCAAACCAGGCCCTGAAGAATACCATATTACCATCTCCCAAAATATTTTATGCCCAAAGTTCCTACTACTGCGCTGCCTGATACAATGGACACTATCTCCAAAGCATAAGAGGTTTGGTTCTCTTTGACAATAAAATCTACCCAAATATTAATGAAAGGCTTCCAAACCCAAAACAATAACAATGGCTTCCATTATCAGAACAACTCTTGATTTATAAGGTGGGATGGAGTATATATACTAAACCATTTCAATAAGCACAACCCAACCAATAGAGCTAATAAAGTTGACACAACTCACTAAACCAAAAGGTTCTGAGCCCTAGAAGAGTACCTCTTAAAGTCAGCACATGGCAATCATCGGTGTTATCGCCATTAGAATTGACCAAAGTTCTGGTAGAAACACATGGCAGCAAACCCATTTCCTTTATTGTCCACAACATCATCTCTTATTCCCCTTCTTCCTATCATACAGTTAGAGAAACCATCTCGTCCATTGTGAACCAGAAAGTTAGCACAAGTTTGAGAAATATTTTTCTGAACCTAGGCACTATTAAGGAGGCACTATAATATTCTGATCCATTCATCGTCGGCTCTTCACCATGTAGTTTTGTAGGGAATCCTAAGCCATGACTCTGACTCCTATGAATTAGTAATCTTTAGCCCTGAAATATCTAATCAACAGCTTTGTCCAATCAACTTAGCTCGAATTCCATAATAGACTAGATATCACGCTGCATTCTTAGATCTCGGTTATGAGTGTAGTGGGCTCTAAAGAAATTAATTGTGATAGGATGGAGCCCAAATATCTACTTGAACTCATCCCCTCACTAAAATTTTAATAAAAACTGACAGATTTCATGAAAATTAAAAAGTTTGTTAACATTTCAATTAATCCAAGTATTGCTAAAAGGAAGACTACACAACCATCCCAATCAACCAACCAGGCTTAAAATAAATAATGGGTCTCCATGCCAATCCTTAAATACACCCACTCTTAAAAAACCTACAGTTTAAATGCATAGATTGCCTTTGCATTTGATTCCTAGTGCAACAGGAAAATTAACTGAATCTGTTACTATTTCAAATAATTCTTGCCCTGTTGAAAGTTCTGACGCGAGGTTGTAGAAGAGTCAATACCCATGCATTGAAGCCCAAACTAGTAAATCCCGAAAGCCCCAACAAGTAAAAAATGGGGCAAATGTGAATCCAATGCTCCTCCTACACAGTAAATCGCGGGCAAATGCCATTCGAAGCCGCTCCAAACCAGAAAATCAGGAGGCGAATCCATCCTTTAATGTTTATGTGCATTTATTTTTTTGGGCTAAGAGGGAATAATTAATTATTTTTAAAATAATTATAGGGCTAACTATATAAAAATATATAAAATGGGTTTTATATAAAAAATTTGCCCCTCCAAACTATAAAACCCCTTAAAATTTTCCTTTGGGCTAAAATTCGCCCCTAAAATTTTCTCTGAAGTCAAGTGGGTTTTTATTTTCTAAATGCATTGAAGTCAAACGATGGGATGGTTATATGCATTTACACCTTATCATTTCGAATTCCCAACTTGATTAATGCTTGTCCTTTAAGCACCTGAATATCACATGGGTGCATTTATGATTTGAGACACCTATATGGTTGATCTGAGATGTTGGCAAAAATTTAGATTCACTCGTATTCCCTCCATACCCGGATTGAACATGGCTAGGCTTCAGTTCTCCTATTGTTTTTTCATTTCCCCAATTTTTAATTTGGACAAAATTTTGCAGAGAGAACATCCTCTCTTTGGTTTCTGGCATCTCTTGAAGCCAATAATGGAGGACCTTACTATTTTTTTTCATATTACTTTCTCCAATAATACCGTGTACCACTACTGAGTGTACTTCTCGTAGCTCCTCAGGTAATTTTCCTAGTTTTTCATTTTTGATTTCACAACTTTAAGTTTCTGTGTAAACATATGTGGTTTTCAACTAAAATCTTTCATAATTGTTGTTGGTTTGAGTGTATTAAACTTAGGATGATTTATCCATCTCCTTCTGGTCTTATTAAAGAAATTTTCTCAAGTTTGTAGGTTTTATACCTCTTTAAATTTTTATCGACTTACCCTTTTCTTCTTTAGAATTCCTTATGGCCATAATAGAGGTACTATTCTCCCTCACGTTATTAACTCATAATTTAACGGCGTCTCGTATAATATAGGGTTTCAATCTCCTAAGATTGAAATTCTTAGTTATCTGCATCATTATTTTTACTAATGCATATAACTTAGTTTCTGAGTCTTTCGATGGTGAAATAGGTTATCAATCCAATTAATTTGTTTATCAATTTCTCAGTCGTATGGGTGAAAAGTGATTTTACCCAATAGAATTAATTCGACCCATGAGAAATCGTTTTCTCCTTGTAAATTTTCTTCCAACATTTAATTGTTGGTTTTGAATTTGGGATTTTCCCCAATAATTCACTACTACATGTACATATTTGTTTCTCTGTATTAATGCTTTTAATGCCTATATATGTTTTTATTCAAAGATTTATCCTACTTGTATTTATTTTGTATTTCTATAGAACGTGAATTAATGGTTTTCGAAAGGTCTATACCGCCTTTCCATTCACGAAAATGGGAATAATTTTTTTTTGCTAAATTCAATTACTTTTAATTCGATGACTGTGTATCGATTTTATTCACAACGCATATGATTTATCTAAATTATATATTTTTCTCTTTGTAATAAATTTATGAAGACGTGTTATGAAATTTATGGTTATTTCATATTAGCGGTATCTCGTTATTGTCTCTAATGTATTACACTTCTCTGTTATAAATGTTTTTTGTTATTCCATTTGTTCAATTTGTTGTACATGTATATGCTCGAATTTGGTTTCACTTTGACAGTGTGGTTTTCCCAGTATGAGCATAACTCTGCTGCATATTATATATGAGCATACCTTGACTTCTGTATTGATAAGAAATTATTTCAATTCATATTTTTGAACTCCTTCATAAAGTTTTAATTCTTTTACCTCAAATTTGGTTTGACATAGATTTTAATAGAGGTAGAATATGTTTATTTTCTATTTTAAATTGAACCTCCAGTTTACATAGTTTCCACATTTACATTTTATTTAACAATGACTCTATGAATTTCTCCATTTTAGTATGTTTATAGCCTAACTCTGTAAAATTAGAAAATGTATTAAAATTTCTTTCATATATATACTTCAACCCAGTATACTCAAATTTATAAATTTATACAGTTTCTAAATTAAATATAATTATGCTTAATATCTCACAATTATATATTTAATTCAATTTATACTCTAATCAATTAGAGTTATTGCATTAAAATTTTTGATTAAAAATAATATTTATAATCCTTTTAGAACTAATTCTGGAAAAACCTCTTTTTCAAATTTGGCATAGTTTCCTCAACTATATCAATTTTTGCGGTACGAGGCCACAACTATTCTCTCAAGTAAGCATTTACCTTTCTCTGTTTATATTTTGTCACAGTGCTCTATTTATTTTATCATTTTATTATTTTCATGTACTTACAATTATATTTTTGTTATGTACATGATAATTTTCCACTTGGATGACCTTTATACAGGTATCATTTTTGTTGTTATTTCTTGTACAACTCTATGTCTTTTCATATTTATTTTTATCAATATTTCATGTTATTCTAACACTACTGTCCATGATTCATTTCAGGTGTGTCATATTTCATTTAACTTCCATTTAAATTCTTTCTGATCCAATTTCACAATATCTAACAGCAACGTCACACCTTCTTCCAGGTTGGTCATACGAACATAGAGAGTTCCATATTGTCATGTCCCTAGATTACTAGTGTAGTCCCTTACTGTTGTTAGTGTAACCCCCTTATTATTATTTTTATACCCCTGTAACCCCCATATTGTTATTATTGTGAACTTACATTATTATTGTTAGGTCGGCTAGGATTATATTGTGACCCCATGGACTCCTATATATAGAAGGACATTTTTTCTTTTGTATCATCCAAGAATTTTTCATTTACGTAATGTAAAGAAGGTTTCCCCCTCGAATTGGATTACTTCTAAGGTTTTTATCTCTATTTTATTCTATTTTTGGAGTTGGTTTCATAACATTTGGGAACAGAGCGTTGGGTTCTAGGGTTTCGCTCCTTGAAACAAGACATTGTGGAATTTTTGCTATGAATTTATTTCTACGAAGGTTCATAAGCTGAAATTTTTATCACACGAAGCCAAAATCCTAAGGAACTTCAAGTGAAAATTTTAGATCTTGGTTCACAATATTTTCGGATATATGATATGTGGAAGTTATGGTTTTTGTAGGCTACCAAATTTCATTTAAAAGAGGTGACCTTAGGAAAATCATCATAACTCTCTCTCTGAGCATTGGATTAGAATTATGTAAAAATTGGCTGAAATTAAACTGAGTGTAGTTTCATGTATATTAATTTCAGATCCAAAGGAGGAAACAGTGACACGTGGCATGCCGTACAGGTGCACTCTGCTAAACTAGCCCATAGTTAGGTCATTGTGGGAGACTGGACATAAATTTACCTTGAAGAATCCAAATCAAGTCAAACATGTGGCATTTGAAAGAATATTTAGAGGGCTACTACAATACTAAATTTCAGATACCGAGGATCCAAAATCATAGATATAATTCAATTTCATTATTGAGCTCATAAAAATAAAGAAAAAGGTGTGTATTTTTCTTCAAATTGCATAAGTATTGTTTGAAAAATCAGTTTGAAGTGATTCCAAGGGAATATTTAGCCATAGATATCAGTATTGGGTTCTAAAATTCCCCTTTTAAATAATTCAACACCCATCAAGTCCTCAGAATACTCTAGTATGACTCATGAAAATGAAGAAGTGCAACATGATATATCAAAATTACAAGAGAAAGTACACCAAATTTCGCTCTCGCAAAGAGCAAAAAAAAATGAAATGGAAGTTTTGAAGAAAAGTGTGGAAGCTAAGATGGATGGTTTGAATAAAGGTGTGGAAGATAATATGGATGGTTTGAATAAAGGTGTGGAAGCTAATATGGATTGTTTGAAGAAAGGTGTGGAAGCTAAGATGGATGGTATGGAAGAAAGAATGGAAGGTTTGAAAGAAGACATGGAAGGTTTGAAGGAAGGTTTCACAAATTTGATACAAGAAATGATTACTAATGGTGAAAATATAGGAGAGGAAACTCATGATGAGAACAAAATAAATGTTAATCATGATTTCATAAACTTTAATTTTGGATGGAAGACCCACCATATTCCATAGATCCATATGAGGAAGTTTGATGGCAAGGATCCCGTAAAATGGATACTGTAGATGGAGCAATATTTTTATCTCAATAATGTGCAAAACACACAAAAGGTACGCATTGCAACTTTATATTTAGAACAAAATACAGTGTATGGTATTGATGGCTTTTCTCCCATAAAAAAATTGTCACTTGGTCAATTTTTATGGAGGAAATGATAGCACATTATGAGGATACAAAGAGAAATACCTTTTTAAGCCAATTGATAAATCTTGAACAAGAGGGTTCAGTGGTGGAGCATATTGTGGACTTCCAAAAATTGAATATAAAGGTAACTGATATTCCATAGGAACAGAGGATTGATGTCTTCATAGGGACTTTAAAGGATAACATCCAACATGAGGTTCACGTTTAGGAACTTGATTCAATTGAGAAGGCTTTCAAGTTGGCAAGAAAAATTGAATGTAAAATTATGGTGACAAGGAAGCCTACCACTCACATCTATAAAGATGGAAGTGTTCCTACTCATAGACTTCCACAACCTACAAGGTTGACATCACAACAATTGGAATAAAAAATAGCAAAAGAGATTTGCTACAGTTGTGATAGAAAATATACTAAAGGTCATAAGTGTGCTCAGAAGAAATTATTTTACATAGATTGTGAAGAGGAGGGAGAAAATGAGGAAGAAACTTCAAAAGAAGAGGATATAGACTAGGAACCAACCCTAGAGAAAGAAGAAATGAGTCCAACCATATCGTTTAATGCATTGGAAAGCATTACCACTTCTAAAACTCTCAAGATAGAAGGAAATATCAATAATAAAAAGGTAATAGTGTTTATTGATTCGGGTAGTACCCATAATTTTATTCATTGTAAGGTAGCCAAGGAATTAAATTGCTTCCTATATGCAACACTAGAATGTCAAGTGATGGTTGAAAATGGAGGAACTATGAATTGCTCTGGAAAATTCCATAATATCAAGATAAACATGGGGGAATATGTATTGAATAGTCCAATTCTTTCCATTCCAATGGAAGGTGTCGATGTTGTACTAGGAGTCCAATGGTTACAAAATTTGGGGATGGTAGCTTTTAATTTTCAAGAAATTTTCTTGAATTTTTTTTTTGGAAGGAAAGGAAGTCAAATTACGGGGCATAACAAGGAATCCAACAAAGATAATAAGCTCTAATTTCATGAAAAATCTTATGAAGAAATAACAACGAGGCGTAATTGCACAATTATGCTCACTAGAAGTTCCAACATCAAAATCATTTATTTCTCCAGATCTCCAAAAAGTATTGGACAATCATTCTAAGGTGTTTGAAACTCCCAAAGGACTCCCACTTATTTGTGATCATGATCATGCTATTCATTTGATTCCATGAAGTGTTCCACCAAACATCAGGCCTTACAGATATCCTTATGTCCAAAGGAGCGGAATTGAATGTATGACTACATAAATTTTAGAGACTGGTCTAGTTCAACCTAGTTAAAGTTCTTTCTCTGTTCGAGTAGTATTGTGGCACTAGAAGGATGGATAATGGCACATGTGTCTGGATTATAGGGAGCTCAATAAGCTCAATATTAAAAATAAATTTTCCATTTGTGTGATTGATGAATTATTGGATGAATTACATGGAGAAATTTATTTTACCAAGTTGGATCTTCGTTTAGGATATCATCAAATTAGAATGAAAACTGAAGATATTCCAAAAACATCATTTTGAACACATGATGGTCATTATGAATTTTTGGTCATGCATTTTGGCCTTACCAATGGACGTTATACATTTCATGGGTTGATGAATTCCATTTTCAAACCCTTCCTTAGAAAATTTGTGTTAGTATTTTTTGATGATATACTAATCTACAACAGGTCTTGGAAGGATCATGTTCAACATATTGACAAGATGTTCAAACTATTGGAGGAGATACAACTATATGAAAAAACCTCCAAATTTCTCTTTGGAGTACAAGAGGTGGAATAGATGGGTCATATTGTATCTCACGAGGGTGTTAAGGTAGAACCTAACAATATTAAAGCCATTATGGAATGGAAATTCCCCACAACCATAAAGAATTTGTGAGTATTTCTTGGGTTAACGTGGTATTATCACAAGTTTTTTAAAAATTATGGGAGAATATCAGCACCTCTAACAAGATTAGTAAAGAAAGATGGATTTTCATGGACTCCTGAAGCAGCTAAGGCCTTTGAACATCTCAAAGGGGAAATGTGCCTAGCACTGATCTGAGCTACACCAAACTTCACATAGACCTTTATTGTGGAATGAGATGCCTCAAGAAATGGAATTGGTGTTGTTTTAATGCAAGAAGGAAGACCCATTGCTTTTGAAAGTCGTCCAATAAATTGAAAGTATTTACAGAAAGCTATTTTTGAGAAGGAAATGTTGGCAATACTACATGCACTAAAGAAATGATGACCTTACATAATGGGAAGACACTTCAAGGTAAAAAATGATCATGATAGTCTTAAACACTTTTTGGAACAAAGGATATCTTTAAAAGAGCAGCAAAAATGGGTCACAAAGGTGTTGGGTTATGATTTTGAAATAATCTACAAAAAAGGGAAGCTAAATGTCGTTGCAGATGAATTCTCAAGAAGGATGAAGACGTGGAAGCATTGCTTTGTGAAATTTCTATTATCCAACCAGATTGGATAACCAAAGAAAGGGATGAATTGAAGAAGGACGAAGAATTGTGGACACATTCAAAAGTTGTAGCAAGATCCTAGTACATCTAATACATTTAGTTGGAATTTTTTTTCCTTATGGTACAAAGACCACTTATATATTTGTAATAATTCCCAACTAAAACAAAAGACTATTTTGGAATTTCACACTTCTCCTTTAGGAGGACACTCTATATTTTTAAAAAAATACCCTATGGTGAAGAAATTATTCTTTTGGGATGACCTTAAATTCTGATATTCAAAGGTTTGTGGTGAAATGTTTGTTTTTCTAGCAAAATAAAGTTGAGACAATTAAGAACCCGGGTCTTCTACAACCTTTATCCATTCCAAGTCAATGTTGGGAGGAAATTTCAGTGGATTTTATCACAAATTTTCCTAAGTCCAAAGGAAAGAGTGTCATCATGGTTGTAGTTGATAGAATTACCAAGTATGCACACTTTTGCGCATTATCTCATCCATTTAAAGCAAGTACTGTTGCTACTTCATTTATGAAAAGAATTCAAAAGTTGCATGGAAACCGAAAAATTATTGTAAGTGATAGAGATCCATTTTTATTGAAAATTTTTGGACGAAATTATTTTCTTGTTTTGCTACTCAACTAGCTCATATCTCATCTTATCATCCTCAATCCGATGGTCAAATTGAGATAGTGAACAAATGTTCGAAAGGATATCTTCGTTGTTTTGTATTTGATAAACAAACACAATGGGTCAAATGGTTACCTCTGGCCGAATGGTGGTATAACACTTCCTTCCATACTGTAGCAAAAATGACCCCATTTATGACACTTTATGGTTATCATCCACCATCCATCACATCACCTTTAGGAGAAAAATATAAGGTTCAAGAGTGGAATATCACATTGAGCATCAACAACAAGTTCTCCAAATCTTAAAAGATAACCTAAATTTGGCACAAAATTGAATGAAACAACAGGAATATCAGCATCACAGCAAGAGAATTTTTGAAGTAGGAGACTGGTTATTTTTACTGCTACAACCATACAAACAAATGTCCCTAAATCAAGCTAAGAAGGATAATAAATTATTGCCAAAGTACTATGGTCCTTACAAGGTGTTGCAAAATATTGGTACTGTGGCATACACATTGGAGCTTCTTGCTTCTTCTCGAGTGCATCCAGTTTTTTGTGTTTCATGCTTAAAAAAGGTTATAGGTGACAAAATTCTAGTTTAAACAATATTACCAGAACTTGATGAGGAAAGAAAAATCATATTGGAACCTGAAGTAGTCACGGAAACAATAACTCAACAACTATGAAATCGATTAGTTTCAGAGTATCTCATGAGGTGGAAGAACTCACCCACTGAAGATTGTACATGAGAGGATCAAAATTTTATATAGAAACATCCAGAGCTACTCAAGCATTGAGGACAACACTTTTTTGAAGGAGAGGGGCATGCCGTGTCCCTAGATTACTAGTGTAGTCCATTATTGTTGTTAGTGTAAACCCCTTATTGTTATTGTTGTACCCCTGTAACCCGCATATTGTTATTATTATGTCCTTACATTATTATTTTTAGGTCAGCTAGGATTATATTGGGACCCCATGGACTCCTATATATAGAATGAGGTTTTCTCATTTATATCATCCAAGAATTGTTCATTTACGTAATGTAAATGAGGTTCCCCCCTTGAAGTGGCTTATTTATTAGGCGTTGATCTCTCTTTTTTTCTATTTTTGGAGTTGGTTTCATAACACGCAACCTCTCTATCCCATTCACCAATTTCAATGCCATATTTTGTAGTTGAATTTTCATGAATGACTCAAATCAGTTTGTAATTAAACTATTTTAATTATTATATTTGAATGGTGTGAAAAGGGTTATTATCCTCTTCTCCACACGAGGATTTTTCCTCACATGGGTTGTTACATGTAATTCTAAAATTTAATATATTTTTATTTATTACATGTTTACGTATGTATGATGAAATATTGCCCTGCATAAATAGAAGAAAATTTCTAATTGACAATAGTTTTATTCTTCTATTTAAAGTTTACATCTGAATTGTCTATGCATTATTTAGATATATGCTTATATGAATTCTAGTTATCTAAACTATACTTTATTTAGATTTTCCCATCTTTTCAATAACTGACTGTTATTGTTATGACTGAATTTTATGTTTTTCTTGGTACATATAATTTAATTTTTCATATGGACCTAACAACAAATTTAGACTCTTACCCAATGTTTAGAGATTTTGTATGTTGGTCCTAATATTTAATTTTGTCCATGTAACCATACAGAAAGATTAAATGTACCCAACTATGGTTAATTTTTGTTAAATACATATGACACTTATTTATTTTTGAACTCAACACATACTATTACACATATTATATAAATTAACTGTAAAACACTTTTAGCCACAATTTATAAAATATAACCCTTTCTAACTACATAAAAGTTATATAAACTATAAAAACAATACAAGACATAAAATTTCACAAATGTGCATATCAAACTGGTAAAGACTATTTTCCTCCCAACCATGGGCTTAATCCATAGCCCCCCCCCAAGCAGAGAAAAATTTCTCCTAAATGTAGACAACTCCTTGTCTAACTAGGAATAGATTATTTAAGCTTGCTTTCCCTCAACATGTTTCCATGTTTATGTCCAGTTAATTTTGGATGTTGTTTCACCCCTAGGATTTATGGGCTCCATAAGATTCATAAAGAGGGTGTTCCTCTTAGACCCATTGTTAATACTATTGGTGGGCCCACGTATCTCCTAGCGAAATATTTGGCACATAATATGAAGCCTCTTGTTGGTCATTCAGATTCTTTCGTGAAATATTCTACTTCTTTTGTCCAAGAGTTAAAAATCTAGGAATGTGAACCAAATGACTCTCTTGCTAGTTTTGATGTGGTTTCCCTTTATACAAATATTCCTATAATGAGGCAGTGGAAGTAATCAAAAGAATCACTAATTTGGATTCTGAAAAGTTGGTAGTAATTTTCCTTACTTCAACCATTTTTAGTTTTGAAGAAGAATTTTATGAGCAGACCTATGGTGTTGCCATGGTTTCACCGCTCTCCCTTGTGGCTGCGAACCTTTTTATGGAAGATTTTGAATCTAAAGCTTTAGCTTCTGTTCATTTTAAACCCAAGTTTTGGAAGTGGTTTGTGCATGACACCTTCATAAACTGGTCTCATGGCTGTCAAGAGTTAGATTTTTTTCATCGACACCTGGATAATCAATCTAACTCCACTAAGTTCACGATGGAAACAGAGATTGATGGAAGCCTTACTTTCCTTGATTTTATCATCTCTAGAAATAATAATGGCTCTTTCTCGCACCTTGTTTTTCAGAAGAAAAGTCACACTGAGCAATATTTGTATTCTTTCTCCCATCATCTTCTAGCTCAAAAAGTTGGAGTTCTTAACACTTTAGCTACGAGAGATAGAATTTTAAATGGGGATCATTTGGGTGAGGAGAAGGCCCATCTCCTTAGGATCTTTGAAGAGAATGGCTATATTAAAAGTCAGGGTTTGAAGGCTTTCATGAATTCTAGCAGAGGTATGAATCAGAAAAAAGTAAAATATGATTTGGTTGGTAAAGTTCATTTGTCTTTTATACAAGGTACTACTGACAAGATCGCTCAAATTTTAAGGAAGCATAAGATCTCTTCCTCTTTTAAACCTTTGAAAACAATTCATGGTTACCTTAGATCTATTAAAGACCCGTTGGACCCCAAAATCATGAAAGGTGTTTATTTGATCCCGTTCTCATGTGGGATTCCCTACATTGGAGAAACATGTCGGTCGATTAATAAAAGGATTCAAGAGAATACTGCAGATATCAAGCATGGTAGAACAAGGTCCTCATCTCTAGCTGAGCACACAGAGAAGACAAAGCATCACATTTGTATGGAATAATCTAGAATCATTGCTAGGGTGGAGCATTTTCATCACCGTAAATTTAGGGAAGCTATTGAGATTGAGAAAAGGCCCCGTACGTTGAACATGGATGACCGGTGGAAAGTTAGCAGTTGTTAGATTCTATATCTTTGATCTCAATAGTAGTCCTCCCTCTTGTGTTTTCCTTTCCTTTGGTTTCCTTATGTTTTTTGCTTAATATGTGTTTGAGGTTTGATGTTTCCTTATTTATTATATACTTTAAATATTGTTTCTAATGCTGACATAGTTTTATGCTATTTTTCATTTTATGTTATATGTTTTTTATAAGTCCTTTTCTTTATTTTTAATTTTGATTATATATATATATATATATATATATATATATATTATTACTTTTATTTTATTCTATTTTAATTCATGTATATTTTTAATTTTATTGGCATAGTCTTTATTTTTATGATATTATTTTTATTTAATTTTAATTTTAATTTAATTTATTTGTTGTTTTAGTTGGTCTGTATTTTTATTATTTTATTACTTTAGGATGGGATATATTTTGTTTTCATTCATTTATGTATTGGTTATTTTCATTTTCGACCATTTTGAACATCTATTTTTCCATAGGTTTTGACTACCACTTTTATTTATTTATTTATTTTTAATTTTGGATCATTGTTTATTTTTAATTTTAATTTTATTGACTTATTCTTTTTATTTTATAGTGACTATTTTGTTAGTTTTAATTGTAATTTGGATATATATATATATATATATATATATGGCCTTTATTCTTATTATTTTATTACTTTACTATGGGTTTTGGTTTTATTCATTTATTTATTGGTATTTTCATTTTTTTACTGTTTTTTAACATTTATTTTTCCATAGGTTTTGACCGTTGCTTTTCTCTGCATGATATATATATGGATAGTCCGATCAACATTATCCTCATGATGAACTACATTGAGTAGTTTCCGTTCTAAAATCTCTTATGTGATTTCCCAGAAGATTTATTCCAATGTGGGTTTATAATATCAATCCCTTTAATTTATTAATAAAAAGATTCATATTACTAAAATACGATAATTTTCATATATATTTTTGATATCAATTTAAATTTTTAAATCCACTTGGCTTCATTATTTCATAATATTTATAATATGAATCTGAAGATTTTTATTAGATGGATTCATATTTCTTCCATCTAATAATTTTAGCAAGGTGAATAATATTGATCCTAGGGTTAAATATATATCCTTGTATTTAAATATATTTTATAATTATATAATAATTTTTTATTTATTATAGTTGTATTGTTGTTATAATAATTCTTAGTTATTATTATTATTATTATTATATTTTTATTTATTTATTTATTTAAAAATATTTGTTTTATTATTATTATTATTATTATTATTTAGTTTTTTAATGTTATTATTGTTATTTTTGTTTAATTATTTATTTTTTGAATGTTATTATTATTCAAGTATTGAGAGGTTTTTAAGTAAGTCATTCATCTATTACCATTTTCATGAGAGATAGTCTAATTTCTCATGATTTTTGAATAGTCTATTTAGCATTCGTTCATTTTTTGGAATTTAACTAGTTTAAGTAAGTCATTCATGTATAACCATTTCCATGAGAGATTTTCTCATGATTTTTGAAATGTCTACTTAACACTCATTACATGAGATGATACTCACACAGATAAATATAAATATTAAATATATGATTAATATACACTTATTGATATTTATCAACCACATTTTTATAATATATTCTTGATGAAAAAGACAAGATATTCTGTGACACAAGACCAGACGTTCTGATACAATCTATGAGACATCATTGCCGTTGGAGAAGGACGAGTAGATCCACGTCTGCCGTTGGACACTTTGAGTGCATACTGTACCAGTGTTGCTTTTAACATGGATTACAGCAAACAGAGAATGATAATTTTTCTTTTTACGAATACCCCAAGAGATAATATCTATTTAGTGTTGCTTTTAACATGGATTATATCTATTTCACATGTTCGCCATATTCTGCTTCAATAGATGATTGCAATAATCTATCTTCTTTCCACATATGAATATTTTATTGTCTGACGTTCTTTATTTTTTATTTTTCTAATTACAAGAATATTGATACATTTAAATAATTCACAAAAAAATTGATTTAATGATGATGAAGATTAAATTACATGTTAATCAGTTAATCGCTGAATACAATTCAGGCTTGGATGATAAAACAACCTGATATCAACTTTAGCTCTTTTAAAAGCTATGGTTATCGTTTTAAAGTTAGCCCCGCAATTTTGAAAAGAAAAAGTCAGATTCAGTGTATGAGACATCATCGCGGTTGGAGAAGGACGAGTAGATCCACGTCAGAGAAGGATTAGTACACTCGGAGCTCTTTTTCACAGGGATCAAAGCATAGAGAGAAGGGATGTTTTCTTTTGCAGATAATCTTTCATGTCACTTCACATATTTGCAGTACATTATTGCAATAATCTAGAGGGAAATTGTTACTTCCACGTTGTAAACACATGACCACTTTATCATACAAATTGTAGAAATAATGACACAACTGTAGGGTTTTATCTAGGTTAGGCACTTGACTTTTGCTTCGTGCGATGATGCTTGAATAGACAGATTTGTATGATGCTTATCCATTGTAATCCGTTTCAAATTAACCCATGTTTCGACAGCGTTTAATGTCATCATTTTTAAAGTTAAGGTACAAATTTCGGAAGAAAAAATAAAAGTAAACCCATGTCTGTGACGCTTTAAGTAGACAAGATTAGTGCCCGCAGTTGTTTCTGGCATGCGCAATGAATATCTTAATGCCAACTCCAACGTTTTTATATTGTTCTCAGAACAATTTGTCTTATTTTTCACAGAAAGAAAGGCGATGTTTTCTAGAAATACCCAAAGAGAATATCCAATTATGATCGCTTTTGTCCCGTTCTAGGTTTTCTCTCATAAAAAAATATCGCGCTGAGAATATAAACCACAATCATCCTTCCCCATTATGATCATATATTGATTTGATTTGAATTGCACAGAACTGATGCAGTTAAAATACACTCATACGCACGCAAGTAAGGACAAATACTAATTTAAATTATTATTTTAATTGGATCTTAATTTGTAAGGGGTAAGCAATTTTTTCAATTATGTGATGGATCTTAATTTGTAATGTGTAGATACATTTTTTCAATTATATTTAACATCTTTTAATTGCAGTGAAAAGTAAATATTTAATTTACTTTACTACAATAACTTGAGGAACCATGGGCTATGTGGAAGCCTAGTGAGAAATTTAAATGTAAACATTTTAATTTTATTTTAAGAAATTAAACCAATAAAAAATAAAGTAACTTGTGGCAAGCCATGGGAATTACCAAGAAAAGACCCTACATGAAATTTTCATTTACTAGAAAAATTAGAAAGTTAATCCCATCCTCAGAGATAAATCATCTCAATTTGGGGAACTGAAGCTAAGGAAAAGAAATATTCGAGGCATCTGAAGAGGGGAGACTTGGAAGCATCTGATTCCTAGAACAAGACACTATAGAGGAAGGTCATGACACTACCAGTTAGGGTATTTTTGAGCTAGACACCCTAAGATTCTAGGATGGAATATAGGGTCTTGATGCCTAAGAATAGATCCTACTAGGTTATTGTCAAATTAGGTATTCTTTAGCTAGACACCCTAAGATTCTAAGATGGACTATAGAGCCTTGATGCTTAAGAATAGATCCTGTTGGGTCATTGTCAAATTAGGTATTCTTGAGCTAGACACTGTTAAGTCCCTATATTACTAGTATAGTACCTTATTGTTGTTAGTGTAACCCCCTTATTGTTATTGTTGTACCCATGTAACCCCAATATTGTTATTATTGTGCCCTTACATTATTATTGTTAGGTCAGCTAAGATTATATTGTGATCCCATGAACTCCTATATAAATAAGGAGGTTTTGGTCATTTGTATCATCCAGGAATTGTTAATTTATGTAATGTAAAGGAGGTTTCCCCCTCAAAGTGGCTTATTTCTAAGGCATTGATCTCTCTTTTCTTCTATTTTTGGAGCTGGTTTCATAACATTTGGTATGAGAGCTTTGGATTCTAGGGTTTCGCTACTCCAAACAAGTAATCTTAGAATTTTCACTATAAATTTTTTTCTACGAATGTTTAGAGGCTGAAATGTTTATAGAGTGAAGTCGAAATTCTGAGGAATGTCGTGTAAAAATTTTAGATCTTGGTTTGCAATATTTTCAGAGATATGATCTGTGGAAGTTAGGGTTTTTCAGGCTCCCGAATTTCACCTAAAACAGGTCATCGTGGAATTTTCACTATAACGTTTTTTCTACGAAGGTTCAGAAGCAGAAATTTGTACAGAGTGAAGCCAAAAGCCTGAGGAACTTCTTCTAAAAATTTCAGATCTTGGTTCACAATATTGTTTAAGATATGATTTGTGGAAGTTTGGGATTTTTGAGGCTCCCAAATTTCTTTTCAAAGAGGTGACCATGGGGAAATCGTCATAACTCTCACTCTGAGCATGAGATTGGAATTCTATAAAATGTGGCTACAAGTACATAGACAATAGTTTCATCTGTATCAATTTTAGATCCTAATAAGGAAACATTAACACGTTCCATGTCATACAATTTCTCTCTATTGAACGAGTCCATAATTAGGTCATTGTGGAAGATTGAGCATAAATTTAACTTGAAGAATCCAAATCAGGTCAGACCTATGGCATTTGAAAGAAGATTTAGAGGGATACTACAGGGCTGAATTTTAGATATTGGAGATCCAAAATCACAGAGATAATTCAATTTCAATATTGAGCTCCTCAAAAGCAAGAAAAATGTGCATATTTTTTTCTATCGAATTGCATAAGTCTTGTGTGAAAAATCCATTTGAAGTGATTCTAAGGGCATATTGAAGCATAGATATTAGTATTGGGTTCTAAAATGCCACCGAAAAATAATTCAACACCAATTAAGCCATCATAAGGCTCTACTATGACAAAAACACAACACGACATATCAAAATTACAAGAGAAAGTGCACCAAATTTCACTCTCACAAAGAGCAATAAAAAATGAAATGGAAGTTTTGAAGAAAGGCGTGGAAGTTAAGATGGATGGTTTGAAGAAGCACATGAAAGCTAATATGGATAGTTTGAAGAAATTCATGGAAGCTAAGATGGATGGCATGGAAGTTGGCATGGAAGCTAAGATTGATGATGTGGAAGAAAAAATGAAAGACAACATGGAAAACATGAAGAATAATCTGAAAGAAGACATGGAAGGTTTAACAAAGTTGATACAAGAAATGTTCCTAATGGAGAAAATATAATAGAGGAAAATCATGATGAGAATAAAATAAATGTTAATCGTGATTTCATAAACTGTAATGTTGGATGGAAGAACCACCATATTCCAAAGATGGATATGAGGAAGTTTGATGGCAAGGATCCCATAACATGGATACTACATATGGAGCAATATTTTGATCTCAATAATGTGAAAAACACACAAAAGATATGCATTGCAACTTTACATTTAGAACAAAATACATTTGTATGGTATTGAT
This sequence comes from Pinus albicaulis, assembly GCA_034641835.2. Lineage (NCBI taxonomy): Eukaryota > Viridiplantae > Streptophyta > Pinopsida > Pinales > Pinaceae > Pinus > Pinus albicaulis. The sequence continues at coordinate 936,310,083 of CM076572.1, read as the reverse complement.
GGATTTTCCCCCGTAAACAAAATTGTCACTTGGTCAATTTTTATGGAGGAAATGATAGCACATTATGAGGATACAAAGAGAAACACCTTCTTTAGCCAATTGATATATATGAAACAAAAGGTTTCAGTGGGGGAGCATATTGAGGACTTCCAAAAATTTAATATAAGGGTAACTGATATTCTAGTGGAACATAGGATTGATGTCTTCATAGGGACTTTAATGGATAACATCCAACATGAAGTTCGTGTTTGGGAACCTGATTCATTGGAGAAGGCATTCAAGTTGGCAAGAAAAATTGAATGAAAAATTATGGCGACAAGGAAGCCTAACACTCACATCTATAAAGATGTAAGTATTAATACTCCTAGACTTCCACAACCTACAAGGTTAACACCACAAAAAGTGGAAGAAAAAAGAGAAAAAGGGCTTTGCTATAGTTCTGATAGAAAATAAACTAAAGGTCATAAGTGTGCTCAGAAGAAATTATTTTACATAGATTGTGAAGAGGAGGAAGAAAATGAGCAAGAAACTTCAAAAGAAGAGGATATACACCATGAAGCAACCCAAGAAGAAGAATAAATGAGTCCAACCATATCGTGTAATGCATTGGCAAGAATTACAATTCCTCAAACTCTCAAGATAGAAGGACATATCAAGAACAAAAAGGTAATAGTGTTGATTGATTTGGGTAGTACCGATAATCTTATCCATTGTAAGGTAGCCAGGGAATTGAATTGTTTCCTATACCCAACACTAGAATGTCAAGTGATGGTTGCAAATGGAGGAGCTATAAATTGCTCTAGAAAATTCCATAATATCAAGCTAACCATGGGGGAATATGTATTGAATAGTCCAATAATTTCCATTCCAATGGGAGGTGATGATTTTGTACTAGGAGTACAATGGTTACAATCTTTCGGGATGGTAGCTTTTACTTTTCAATAAATTTTCTTCAATTTTTTTTTATGAAGGAAAGGAAATCAAATTACGGGGTATCATAGGGAAGCCGAGAAATATACTAAGCTCTAATGTCATGACAAAGCTTCTGAAGAAAGTACAATGAGACGTAATTTCACAATTATGCTCACCAGATGTTCCAACATCAAAATAATCTATTTCCCAGATCTCCAAATAGTCTTGGACAATCATTCCAAGTTGTTTGAAACTCCCAAAGGACTCCCACCTATTCGTGATCATGATCATGCTATTATTTTTATTCCAGGAAGTGTTCCTCCAAACATCAGGCCTTACAAATATCCTTATGTCCAAAAGAGCGAAATTGAATATATGATTGCAAATATGTTAGAGGCTAGTATAATTCAACCTAGTCAAAGTTCTTTCTCTGCTCCAGTAGTATCAAGGTGCACAAGAAGGATGGATCATGGCACATGTGTCTAGATTATAGGGAGCTCAATAAGCTCATGATTAAAGAAAAATTTCTCATTCATGTGATTGATGAATTATTGGATGAATTACATGGAGAAAATTATTTTACCAAGTTGGATCTTCGTTCACGATATCATCAACTTAGAATGAAGACTGAAGATATTCTGAAAACAACATTTCAAAATCATGAGGGTCATTATGAATTTTTGGTCATGCCTTTTGGCCTTACCAATGCACCTTCTACATTTCAAGGGTTGATGAATTCCATTTTAAACCCTTAGAAACTATTGGAGGATAAAAAATTCTATGCAAAAACATCCAAATGTTTCTTTGGAGTTTAAGAGGTGGAATATCTGGGTCCTATTGTATCTCACGAGGGTGTTAAGGTAGACCCTAACAAAATTAAAACCATTATGGAATGGAAAGTCCCCACAACCATAAAGCAGTTTCTAGGATTTCTCGGGTTAACAGGGTATTATCGCAATTTTGTTAAGAATTATGAGAGAATAAAAACAACTCTAACAATATTATTGAAGAAAGATGCATTTTCATGGACTCATGAAGCAACTAAGGCCTTTGAACATCTTAAAGAGGCAATGTGCCTAGCACCAGTCTTAGGTACTCTAGACTTCACAAAAACCTTTATTGCGGAATGTGATGCCTCAGGAAATGGAATTGGTGTTGTTTTAATGCAAGAAGTAAGACCCATTACTTTTGAAAGTCATCCAATCAAAGGATAGTATTTACAGAAAGCTATTTATGAGAAGGAAATGTTGGCAATACTACATACACTAAAAAAATGTTGACCTTACTTAATGGGAAGACACTTCAAGGTAAAAACTGATCATGATAGTCTTAAACAATTTTTGGAACAAAGACTATCTTCAGAAGTGTAGAAAAAATGGGTCACAAAGATGTTGGGTTATGACTTTGAAATCATCCACAAAAAAGGGAAGCTAAATGTTGTTGCAGATGCACTCTCAAGAAAGGATGAAGAGGTGTAAACATTTCTTTGTGCCATTTCTATTATCCAACCAGATTGGTTAACCAAAGCAAGGGATGAATGGAAGAAAGACGAAGAAGTGTGGACACTCATTCAAAATTTGCAGCAAGATCCTAGTACATGTGATACATTTAGTTGGAAAAATGATTCCTTATGGTACAAACATCTATTATATATTTGCAAGAATTCCAACTAAAACAAAATATTCTTTTGGAATTGCACACTTTTCCTTTAGTAGGACACTGAAGATTTTTAAAAACTTACCACAAGATGAAGAAAGATTTTTTTTTAGATGGCCTTAAATTTGATATTCAAAAGTTTGTGGTGGAATGTTTGGTTTTCTAGCAAAATAAAGTTGAGACAATTAAGACCCTAGGTCTTCTACAACCTTTATCCATTCCAAGTCAATGTTGGGAGGATATTTTAATGGATTTTATCATAGGTTTATGTAAGTTCGAAGGAAAGAGTGTCATCATGGTGGTAGTTGATAGACTTACCAAGTATCCACACTTTTGTGCATTATATCATCCATTTAAAGAAATCATAGTTTCTACTACATTTATGGAGACAATTCAAAAGCTACATGGAAACCTAAATATTATTGTAAGTGAAAGAGATCCCATTTTTACAGGAAATTTTTGAATGGAATTATTTTCTTGTTTGGGTACTCAACTAGATCATAACTCATCTTATCATCCTCAATCCTATGGTAAAACAAATATAGTGAATAAATGTTTGGAGGGATATCTTCGTTGTTTTGTATCTGATAAGAAAACACAACGAGTCAAGTGGTTACCTCTCGCTGAATGGTGGTATCACACTTCTTTCATACTGTAGCAAAAATGACCCCATTTATGGAACTTTATGAATATCATCCACCATCCATAACATATTATTTAAGAGAAAATTCTAAGGTTCAAGCAGTGGAATATCACATCGAGCATCAACAAGAAGTTCTCCAACTCTTAAAGGATAACCTAAATTTGGCACAAAATCTAATGAAACAACAGGAAAATCAACATCACAGTGAGAGAATTTTTGATGTAGGAGACTGGGTATTTTTACGGCTACAACCATATAAAAAAATGTCCCTCAAGCAAGCTAAGAAGGATAATAAATTATCACCAAAGTACTATGGTCCTTACAAGGTGTTGCAAAATATTGGTACTATGGTATATAAATTGGAGCTTCTTGCTTCTTCTTGAGTGCATCCAGTTTTCCATGCTTCATGCCTAAAGAAGGTTATAGGGGACGAACTTCCAGTTCAAACAATATTTCTAGAACTTTATGAGTAAGGAAAAATCATATCGGAACCTGAAGCAGTCACGGAAATAAGAACTCAACAACTACGAAATAGATCAATTTCAGAGTATATCATCAAGTGGAAGAACTTACCCATCGAAGATTCTACATGGGAGGATTAGAATTTTATACGGAAGCATCTGGAGCTACTCAAGCGTTGAGGACAACACTTTTTTGAAGGAGAGGGCCATGTTAGGTCCCTATATTACTAGTATAGTCCCTTATTGTTATTAGTATAACCCCCTTATTGCTATTTTTGTACCCCTATAACCCCAATATTGTTATTATTGTGCCCTTACATTATTATTGTTAGGTCGGCTAGGATAATATTGTGATCCCATAAACTCCTATATATAGAAGGAGGTTTTGGTCATTTATATCATCCAAGAATTGTTCATTTATGTAATGTAAAGGAGGTTTCCCCCACGAAGTGGCTTATTTCTAAGGTGTTGATCTGTATTTTCTTCTATTTTTGGAGCTGGTTTCATAACATACATCTTAAGATTCTAGGATAGACTATAGAGTCTTAATTTCTAAGAATATGATGCCAGGGATTCTGGGTTAAATCAGATCCCGGCATATAAACCAATAAATCCTTCCTCCATTTCATAAACACTTAAGTAGTCGCATAAAAATGCCATTAACTTCAACGTCAAATATACAAATCAAAATAGAGCTTATTCAAACAAAATTTATATATTAATAACATAAAAGAAATCTTCGGCCACATATTACAATGGAGAGCTTCTCTCAGCTCTAGGCCTTTGCAAAAGCTCTCAAACTATTTCACACTCTCTCTTAATTCCTCACTTCTCACCTCTCTTCCTTGTTTTCTTCTTTAAAAAAATCTCTTATTTATACAAAAATATGGATTTAATCCATTCCAAAAATCTCTCCACACAAATCTCAACGAAATCTAAATTAGACTCATTCTAGGTGTGGACTCAACAAAGTCCCGTACCTAGAATTCCTACTCCCTAAATTTGCTACCTAATTCTATTTCACTCATATACTTTTAATTATTAAAAGAATATATACAATAATCCTCACATTTATAATTTCTCTCCTAATTTATTAAAAATAAACAATTTAATTAATAAAATAATTAAAATGTCTCACCCCCCTTATTACATAATTAAATAATGAAAATTGAGCTTGATGCTCCTGCATCAGAATAAATCTTGCTGGGTCATTGTAAAATTATTGTTCTAGAAGTGAAAAGGATAAGGGGAGAAATGAATGTGATAACCATTTTCATTGGTCAGGAGGAGTGGTTTTTCTTGTCTGTAATTTCCTTAGCAACCTAAATTTAACAACATAAGTGCTTTACTTTCCAAATATATACTATTTTTTGTAAGTAGAGTAGTATAATTTTTCTTGGTATATTTGTGGTGTAACTTGGTGAACCCTTCTCCGTGGATAGAATGGTATCAATAATATATATATATATATATATATATATATATATATATATATATATATATAGTTATGAAGAATTTATATCCAGCATAGTGTAGAATATTGAAAAAAAATGATAAATCTTTTCTGTTAAGGGAAATTCTGTATGGATGGGACTATTAAAGAATATAAAGAAATTATATATATACCATTTATTGATATAAGAATTTATATGTGTTTTCTATAAAATTGCGATGATACAATATTGGTTTGGTTATATGGAATGATAACTAAAATTGAATGAACTACGAAAGGCTTAATATGTATAATGGGAATAAAGGGAAAAATAAAGGGCGAAGAGGGTGTAGAATTTTTATTAAATAATATTGAACTAATATATATATTGATATATATAATTATTCCAGAAAGGAAATGCAAGACCCAGAGGTTAACTCGATTTTTCTTACTCTCGAAGAACTGGTAAAAAATAACACAATAGAAATGGGTAGAGATAATTTAGTGATCCTAAACGAGGAATGCAAAGTTGAACCATTGGTGTTCAATACCAACTAAAAAGTACATTAAAGATATAAGCAAAGATGTTCCAAATTATCAAGCTTCAGTTCCTAGGCCCAACTGGTTCTAGCTGAATAATCCTGAGTCCATTAATGTCCAAGTATTGAGACAATATAAATTTAAGAAGGAATATATATATATCGCAAAACTAGAAAAAATAATTTATTTTAACTATTACTACAAAGAAACATATAAAAGACAACCAACATTAAGAAGTGCAACTTGAAACATATTAGCAAATGAAATTTTTGAGAATTGATCAAAATCTCTCTAAAACAAAACCTACCAACATTCACAAATAAAAACATCTATCCATATTAATAGAAAAATAAAAATATTACTATTATAAACCAATACATAGTTTGTTTATACAAATGGTCTATAAGGGCCATGACCACGTCAATAGTTATTCTCCAAATATATCCAGATAATAGAGCCAAGTTAGTTTACATTTCAACTCATGGTAAAAGATATTTGGCGGCATCCAAACCATTATATTCCTTCTTACTATAATAATACCTAGAAAAAAGTACAAGGAACTGGGAGAGAGGTGCTAACACTACTAGGAAAATACCCTCTAGTGGAGGTTATAAAGGAGGTTTTTAGTGTTATAAACTTGGCCAAAATTGTCAAAAAAACATTTGCTACAACATTCATTTATGGTTACGGAGGTTTTTGTGGAGCTTTTAACTAAAATTCAATACAACTAAAAAAAATTGGTGGCTGAGGTTATTATGGATGTTTTTTCATCGGTGCGCTACTCTGACTTTAACACACTGGTGTGTAAATTTCGATGGTACCCTGGAGCTGTGTTAGTCCAACGCACCAGGAAGTTTAGGTGTAAAATCACACCAGGCGTAGTGTTGGTCATACAATGCATGGGGCTATTCTAATTGGTCTTGGGATTGCAAAGGCGCTTTCCGATAGTATTTATCAAATTGATTTCTGCACCACATGATCACGTAAACACATATAATTGGTATCGGTATTCGTGTGGTGCTAATTCATGAAACGTGCTATAAGATACAAATCACTTCATATGAGTATCACACAAATGCACCATATTGATAACTGTTACTGTTATTTGAAAAGTAACGATAGATCGATATAACAACACCAAGTATGATGTATGACATAAACGACCGCAGCATCATCATTAATAATACCCGCTTTTTATGTTGTATTTTTAGAAACATCATATGTGACACCAATTATTGTGATAGTTTTAAATTCATTATTCATCAAAATTCTAAGTCATTATCTATAACAATATTCATATGACTACATTTTTATTAATGTATCAATGTGTTGTTTAGATTAATTTGTTATATCATATCATAATTTATTGTGCTTTAAAATTATTATCTATCAGTGTCATCACATATATCTATAAATAACATTTTATATTAATTAAATTTATTAGTGCATTTGAGAATGACAATGGAGGCATCACACAGTTAGCAATGGTAGCGGTAATAGAATAAATTAAAACATATTTTATGATATATATATATATGAATAAGACAATATTTATCATACAAAATGGGACAGTTATTGGTATCCCTTTGTCTTTCAATTGGGGCACTATGTCCATTACATTAAACAAAATGTCTGATTTCACAGACATGTTTCAAAAAATACAACGCCTTGCTTTGATATCCAAACATAGTGATCATCATTCTTCTCTTGAATTGTTGTCACTGCTAGAGCTAATGGCGCAATAGGGTTGTTTTCTAGAATGTTTATTCATAGCATGATTGCTTTCTTCACCTTCCATCTACAAACATAAAAATAAACTGAAATCAGTGTATATACATTGGTGAGAATAATGAAAATTTCAATATTAAATAACATACATCAATGTAAATCGAAAAGAAAAATGATGTACCATAGCAACAATTGACTCATAAACTATACACATTCTTTCAAAACCATGTACCATGCCATCTTTCAAAATTCCATCTGTTGGCGCAGTTCCATACTTTGTTTCCTGCAAGTTTTATACCCCATAAAAAATCATATATTTAATATAAAAGATTTTTTTGTTCTATTAATTATAGACGGAGCTAAGTAAAACAAGATCGATAGATGCTTACAAATTTCACAATTAATTTCTGATATGCCAACATATACTCACAACCCATATTTAACCCAATTTCAATCAATTCGTCTGATGGTTCTTCTTTGTATGTTAGCACTTGTTTGAAGACATTCAATGATGATTTTTGTAAAACAACTTCAAAAATACAAAAATTAAATCTAGTTAATTTGTTATAAGAAGAAATAAATTATCAAAGAAACTAGAGATCGTTCATTTCTTCCTATATCATTATATTTTATAAAATAATGGTCTTATCGGTTTTCTTTTTCATTAAGAAAAATTGTTTATTTATTGTACCTAATGACTGAAAAATTCAATGATTACATATTACATTTGAGGCATGTTGTTTTTTTTGGAAATAATGTCTATATATTCATTCCACTAGATCCCTCAAACTTTTGTAAAAGTTTTTCCCCTTTCGTTAACTTCCAGCACCACTCTAGATGAGTTAAGGAGCAATTGATTTTCATTTGCATGTTCTATTTTCTTTTCTTTTCTTAGAACAAAATTCATTTTCTAAGTTGTTGGTATTTGTACAACATCAGGTGTGAATTAGTAGACTATTTGACACATGTTATCTAATAATTTTAAGTATATTATTAATGATAATTAAAAAAGAAACTCATATTGGATCGATAGTATTTTTTCATTCACGTGATTCATCCTTTTGCAAATTTTCCATTAAAATTTTACACTCTTTTGGTCCTAGATCAGAAATAATCATATCGAGCTTTGTCATTTTGTGTCTCTGCATGATACACAGTAAACAATACATATCAGTTAAACTTACATATAGTTCAAAAATAATATTTTTTATAAATAATTTACAAAGAACTTTTCTTTTTTTCTTTTCTTGATGTGTTAATAGTATTTTTGTTACTTGATCTCTTGTTAAACATCTCTTTATCAATCTGAAACATGTACCATATCATTCATTAATATATTTATAAATAAAGTCTCAACTTTTTAGGTAGAAAATAAATCTCAAGGTATTGGTGCACTTTTCACGAGGTCTTCACCGCCGCCGGTGCGTGGGGATATTAACAACACACCGCAAAATAGTATAATACACTGTACGAAGCATTGATATTGTAAACACACCTAAAAAAAAAAGTAATATACCTAATGGTGCATGGGTTATTATAAACACACTGCAAAAATTGTGTAATACACCATATGGTGCTTTCCTAGTTAAATGGAGCACTTGTGCCCTATTTCAGATTTGGTGCACAGATTTAGAATTTTTTTTTTTTTTTACTACAATAATTTCACGGTGCACTGTATGATACAGAGCACCAGTGTAGTATAGTATGCAGGGCGCACCGATAAAGAAAAATCCATTTTTTCAAAAATTCACGCAATGGCCAAAAGGATTGGGATTTGACTATGCAAGTCATCCCATGGGTTGGACGTCAATATAAAATGAAAAACCCTAATTCTAAAATCAAAGAAATAGTGAGAAGAAAGGGAAAAAACAAAAAAATGAAGGTTTTAGGGTAAAAATGGATAAACTACAGAAAAAAAGTAAAAAAAAATCAAATTTAATCACGAGATGGTTTCAAATTCTATGATACAGGGTTTGAATCACCAAAGGTTTGGTTTCTGATTGTTTGAATACTTCTATTCGAACATATTTCACTGCACCATAGTGTCCTGCTCTCTTGGTCCAGGTTGTCTCCTGCAAATATCTGGCTGAAAATTTTAGCAAAAATAGTGAAATAATGAAAAATGTTTAGTATTTAAAGAATTATTTTATGAAATTAGATTTTCGAAAATATTTTGCTGCCCATTTTTCAAATTGCCGCTTTTTTTTTTCACTTAAAGAAAATAGAGTTGCATTTCTTTTATTTGCATTTATTCGTTACTGGTGCGGAAGATAAATGACACACCAATGCGTCTTATTTATATGACGCACTGGTGCGTGTTAGGATGATAAGTGCACCAGAGTGTATAAAGTTTTTTTTTTTTTTAATATGTAAGGTCATAATAAATAAATGATAATTATAAAGTACATGAATTTATTTTCATTATTTTCTAAACTTTATTTTGTTACAAAAATTCTTATTATTCTGGATTTGTTATTTTAACATTATTTGCAAATTTACAAATTTAAATATTTTAATAAAATCATTTCAAATTAATAGAATTAAAATTTTCACATTAGTAGAATTAAAATTTTACAAATATTTTACATACAATTACAATTAAAAGTACAATAATTACAATTAGAATTAAAATTACAATTACAATTTTACATTAATTTCACATACGATTAGAATTACAATTATAATGTTAATTTTGCATACAATTACATTTACAATTTTACATAGAATTACATTTACAATCACAATTACAATTTTACAAATATTTTACATATAATTCAATTAAAATTACAATTACAAATAAAATTACAATTTTAGAATTTTACATACAATTACATTTGAAATTTTACATAGAATTACATTTACAATTACAATTACAATTTTACAAATATTTTACATACAATTCAATTAAAATTACAACTACAAATACGATTACAATTTTAGAATTTTATATACAATTACATTTACAATTTTACATAGAATTACATTTATAATTACAATTACAATTTTATAAATATTTTACATACAATTAAATTAAAATTAAAATTACAATTTTAGAATTTTACATACAATTACAATTTTACAATTTTTCATATATACAATTACAATAATTTCAGAATAAATTAAATATTACAATTAAAATTAAAATTTTATATTAATAAATATTTTACATACAATTACAGTTTAAATTACAATAAGTACAAATAAAAATACAATTTTACAATTTTACATACAATTAAAATTTAAATTACAATTACAATCACGACATAATATTTAATAAATATCATGGTCATTTAATATTAAATTAATTAATAAACATCATCATGATCATGATAACCATCGTACAAACATCATATTCGACTATTAAACACATTCAAACATCAAATTAACACTGTATATTAAGATCATCACAACACAAACATCAAATATACATCTCAATATGTCAAATAACTCATGCTATCACATATACACATCTATCTATAAGCTAAACATTAAATGAACATATCTAACATGACCTAAAAATATGTGCCACATCATGATGATCACTAACATGAAAATTAAGTACAATTGCAACATGAACATAAAATACATGGACCATATATATATATATATATATAACTGAATAATGTTAAAAATATACAACTATAATATAAATGTCATGGATCAGGCACTGATGGTAGTATAACAACATCAATAGTAGTACTACAAGTGGATGCCTACTCAATAAAGCTGGGTGCAGCCTTGACAGTCGATGGCCAAGCTTGCTCATGATCATGATCACTAGTATCGATGGATGCATGCGGTGGTGGTAGTACAACATCAATATGAGCAGTAGTAGTGGAGGCATGCTCAGTGAATAGTGCATCCTCGACAGTCGATGGTCCAGCCTGCTCATGATCATGATCATGACTAGTACTGATGGATGTAGCTACAGGCTACTGATTGGATGTGGCCGATGGTCCAGCCTCATCTCCATGATGACTGTCAGATGCTACCAATGGAGTGTCATGCTCATCAGGTGCGTTGCGAGGTGAATGATCATTAGATGCATGTGAGTTGCTACTCGTGGAATCATGTCTATCACGTGCTGCAGCTCGACTACGCCTATAGCTATGAGCAGTCCTCCTGAGTCGCGTAGCAACTGTTGTAGCTCCTACGACATGTCGCATCAGGCCGTACATGTCACGTGGCATGCCTCTCCACATCCATAATAGCCTATTGTCAGCCTGTATGTCTCTGTAATGAGCGGGCCTAACGCCTACATCAACAATCAATGCATAGAGTTGGTTGGCCAACTCCATCATATATCTGGTATCAGGTCGACAACGCCTAGAAAAAGATGGCATCGGTGCACCATGATGAGCAGGAGCATGTTTCTCTGCTGCATTGGCCTCATCCTCATCATGATTATGCTCGACATCAGCCATATCCTGATTGTCATCGTTAGGATCCACACCTGGATCATGTGGTGGACCCGCCATTTCCTCACCATCAAAAGAGCCAATGTCTGCAAAATATATACAAGTACACAACAATAATTAGACAATTTCATTACACAATTTAATAAAAAAAAGTTAATTAAGAACGTGTTAGAATAAATATAATCAAAACAGTAATATTACCTCTATCATCTGGCGGCTCATCAGTTGTGAAGAGGTCGATGGGACACCCTCGCCAATCTAAGAAAGCATAAGGACATGGGACCAAAATGAAGGGATGCAGCCCGTCAAATCTGGCTAGTAAGTCCAATGAATCATGTGATATATTGGCTGGAAATAAAGTGTCTTCCCTCTTGGGCATCATCTTCCCCCACATGTGCATCCAAGCCTCAAAAATCGACCTACGAGGCTGTTGAAAAAAACTAGGTCTCATCTCTAGAAACATCTCAAAAAATAAACAAAACAGCTCTGAAGAAAAAGGGAAGTTGACCCTCCCTTGTGCATGAGCACGAAATCTATTTAAGGTTGTACAATACTACTGCAAAAAAATGGCAGATCACCTGACAAGTCATGGCTGTTGTACTAAATAATAAAAATAATATAAAAGTGAGCAACTAATGCATTGCTCGTCACTAGTGTTGTGCGAAATGGTCGAAATGATAAGGGAGAGGCACTACACGTCTTGTCTACCAAAAGCACCTATATGTAACTGACCTCTAGGTACCTGAAACTATGAAGGAGACAGTACATGTGCTCCAATGTATCTCTGGGAGTAAACTAACTGACTCCCTGCTGCACAACCAGCTGGCACATCTGGGAATGAGGGAAAATCTACCCCTTTCCTCGATAGTCCTGTAATAAAATAAATATCCTCCTTAGTGGGTGTGTACCACTGGTCAGGACCAACCTGGAAAGCCAATCGGCGGGAATTCCACCTGCAGATAAGATATCTCAAAAACACATTGTGCACCTTTAGGGAAGCAACCTCCTCATAGAACTTGAGGAGGCCTACTTGCTTAAGGATCTCCTAGGTATCTGCAGTAATAGGGCGAGGGTATGCATCTCTCTCCCTCTCTCGGGCCTCCCATTGGAAAATCATGTTATACTGTTTAGCCTTGTTGCTACTATTCCTCCTCTTCTCTCTAAATCATTGCCATATTAAATAATTTTTTTATTAAAACAAACATGTATTTAGGAATATATATATATATATATATATATATATTTTTTTTTTTTTTTTTGAAAAAAAAACAAACAAACAAGTCAGTGCGCAATAAAAATAGTCACGCACCAGTCACGATGCATCTTAAGAATGTTGGGTACCGGTCCCGGTGCCCCTAATGAAATATAACACACCAACCTCCATGCATATATCTATTTTTCAAGCATCGTTAACTTCATCAAAGTTCAGAATAGTGGTGCGCTGAATAAAATATATGCCCCAGTGCGTTTAGTCATGTCAGGGCACCGACTTCATGACAATTACATAGCTGATGGTGCGATCTTTGACCCAGCCACACCGTTTACCCTCTTAGAATCCAGAATGCGGTGCGCTGACATACACCGAGGTGGATAATTCTGTCAATGCACCACACTGTGATTCCTGTGGTCAACGGTGCGCCTGGATAAATGAGCGAACTGCCTTTTATTTTAAAATTATTCGGGGCACCTTTCGGTACCACCCCAGAAATGGTGCAGATACCATTAGCACTAGTGGTGGTGTGGCCTGTAAATTTTACAGGCAACACTGCTATCCGGAGGAAGCCGAATATATCTGGTGCACCGCGTGAAAATTATTATTATTTTTTTTAACGGTTATTTTTAAGGTTATTTCAATTTCTAATCTGATTAAAGGCTTAATTATGGAAAAACTAGAAAATACAAGTACATTTTGCTGTCGAGGAGGCATATTGGCTGTAAAACTTGCAAAAGAAAAATTTCCCACCATTTTTCAAAATGAAAGCTGGAGATTGGTGGCCAACGCAGAGCAGCAGTGCGTGCAATGGGTGCAATGAGAGCACTAATGTCAGGGTGGCTCAGACAAGGGGAAAGGGCACCCATACTTGAGAGCTCTAGAGCACCGAGGAAAGTGAAAAATGAAGTTTTTTGGCCGTAATTTTTTTTAGTTAACCTTGTTCCAGTGCGCGGGGTTTTATAGGCGCATCGGTACGCTTACCTATAGTTGCACCGAGTTGTGTCAAATTTGGCGTGTTGTTTATAATGCACCAGGGTAGTTCCCTAACACCGCACTGGGATGTTTTAGTTTTCGCGTGAAATTTTGATGAGGCATTGGGGTGGAAAATCCGTATAGCACTGGTGCGGAATAGTCGTAAAGCACCGATTTTTTGGCCTTAATTTTTTTTTTTTTATGTAACGTTATTTCGGTGTGTGCGGCTTATCGGTGCACCGGTGCTCTTGGATAAGAAAACACTAGAACATTTCCTATTTTGGCGCAGTGGTTTTTGATGCACCGGCGTGGTAGAGTGGTGAAGCACTGGTGCGTTACAATAATAGGAGCTCTCAGATATGTGTGTATGTCGCGCAAGTTGTTCAGTGTGCCAATGTCTCGTGCACACCGGTGCATTTTATGGTAGGGCGCGCACCGGTAATTGAGAGCTCAGAAGCACTGGAAAACTGAAAAATTCAGGTTATTTTGCCGTATTTTTTTTTTAATATAACCCTTTACTAGTGAGTGTTGTTTATAGGCGCACCAGTGCTCTTGGATAAAAATGCACTGACGCGTTTCTTTTTTGGTGTGGTATTTTATGACGCACTGGTGCGGAATAGTGGTGAAGAACCGGTGTGTTACAGTAATAGGAGGCCCCAGAAGTGTGTGTATGTCGTGAAAGCTATCTGGTGTGCCAATGTCTCATGCGCACAGGTGCGTTCTATGGTAGGGTGCACACCGGTAATTGAGAGCTCAAAAGCACTGGAAAATTGAAAAATCCGGGTTATTTTGCCGTATTTTTTTTTTTTTAAATAACCCTTTATCAGTGCATGTTGTTTATAGGTGCACCAGTTCTGTTTCTTACAAACGCACCTATTGATTTGTGTTTTGGCGCGATGTATTATGATGGACCAGTGCAGTTTCTTTGTATCGCACTGGGTGGTTTCGGTTTTTGTGCGGTGTTTTATAATGCACCGATAGGAATATCTGTGATGCACCGGTGCTATAGAATAATAAGATGCACAGGTCAGGTGTGTACGGAGTGCACGGTGTCCGGTGTGGCAATTTTTTGGTCTGCACCAGTGCTTTCTCAGCTCGAGTGCACTGAGGCGACGTTTAATGATAACCGCACCAAGAGGAAACCATCCGCAAAACCCTCCACTCGCCAACCTCCTCTAGTAACCTCCACTAGAAACGGATGTATGGGGTATTTTTCTGTGGGGTTCCTCAAAAACATTCGCTAGAGGGTCTTTTCCTTATAGTGTAATGTTATAAAAAAAATAATAATTAAAATGAGAAGTAGGAGTTCCCAATAGGGATTAAAAAAGGCCATAGATGCATGGAAGGAAGAGTTGATTGTCAACAATGTTTCTGCCCAAATTAAATAAAAATCAATCTGATACTCTTCAAGCTTTGAGAAAACCCTGACTGCACATATGTCTCACTTGTGCAGGGAGAAAAAAAAGTTAGAAATATGAACCCTACATACATAAACGAAGGAAAATAACTAATGAAATTGATTGAGGTGGATATTGGTGGCCACCCACCTATTCCATTTGGATTTGCACCATCCATTCTTTTAGTTTTTTAGTTTAAGCACAACTTACTATTTTAGCATTTTTTTGGGTCATGAAATTCCGGAGCCGTTTTGAGGCCCTAATGATCCAGATGGATATTAATGGCCACCTGCCTATTCCATTTGAACCCCCACCATTAGTTCTTTTATTTTTTTGGTTTCAACACAACTTACTATTTTTAGTATTTTTTTGGGTCCTGAACTTCCAGAGCCATTTTGAGGCTCTAAACGACATTTTTTGGTAAAACCAGGAGCAACGTAGGTTGTAGATTGATGTTTCTCACTCAAAATTTGTATTTCCCAGATAGATATTTCTAACCAGGTATTGAGCGCGTCAAATTGAGATCATATGCCAAATTTATGTCCCCGGGAAGATTGATGTACCAATTTACCTAAACGGGGCCCTTAGTTTTGGTGCTTCATCTCCTAGGGTTAGGTTTTTGTATTTTTAGGGTTTTCTATTATTTCTCAACAATAAATAGGCCTTCAAGCCTCATTGTAATAGAGCTTATAGGCCTGTAGCCACCACATCTGTTCTCAGAGATAAGCTACCAGTGCCCTAGCTAGTTTATTGCCATTATGTTTGTATGCATATTTTAGTTCTTTGATATTAATGAAATGAAGTGCTATTTCCACTGCATATTTGTATTTATGGTTATATGTGTATTATGTTGCGTTCCTGCATAAATTCGGATCAATGGTATTAGAGCAGTCTACTCTTTCTCTATTTTTCTTTTCATGTCCCCAACGTAGTTGGGTATAAGGTGTCAAGGCTTGATATGGTTGAACCCTTGCAAGATCAACCTTGTAAACCCCGACGACCTCCCATGGTGGAAGAAAAGAAATAAGAGGGAGCAGGGGATCCTATCAAAATATTTCCTAAGGAGGCACTCGAGAAACAAAGGAACTTGATGATTGATAACTTTGCTCAGATCCTTCAACGACTGCCCACCTATGGCGCATCTGCATCCAAAAACCACTCTGGAGATGCCACTCCCTTCGAAGTACATGTAAAATTTTACATTCCTGTATTTAAAGGCCAGATAGATGTAGACACCGTAAATAGATGGTTGAATTTTCTAGAAGGGTATTTCTCGGTCCATGTTTTCTCTGATTGAGAAAAGATTATTTTTGCACTCCTCAAAGCCACCCCCCATGTCAAAGACTGGTGAGAAACCTACTGTAAAAGAAGGATGAGAAGGAACCCTCTCTGTTCTTGGCCACACCCACTTGGACTTAATTCCGAGAAAACATCAAGGAACAATATTTCATTGTGGGGAGGTATGAGGAAAAATACATCCAATGGACCACGCTGCAGTAGCAAAGGGATCAAGATGTGCACGAACTGACGAATTTGTTCGATACCCTGCACACAAAGTTCCTAGATATGGTAATGTGACTTGCTTGACATATATATTTACCATGAATTATTAAGGTGCAGATGCAAAATGATTTGGATACTAATGTTGAGTAGGCTTCTAACTATGCCTTGACAGTATTTGGGCTTTTTTTGGTGTATTTTGGGAATCACACCCTGTATGACTTAATCACCTTGTGAAATTTTTGGACATACCTAGAAGTCTGTATTTTCCTATTACTCTCTTACAAGGTGTCATCGCAACTGTAATAATCTCATGTGTCAATTTTTGGGAACTCAAGTGATAGTGTTGAAGGATCTATGAAGGCTTTCTAGGATACAATGTAGTTGTCATATTTAAAATTTTTCTTAGGGAAATTATTGGTGATTAGTGTCAGCATCCAATTGTATGGCTAAACACGCATAAGGTGACAATAATCATTACATTGTTCCTGCTAATTTGAACATGGAAGCAGTAAGGTGGCTCTTTATGGAATTTTCCATGATTTGGTTGAGGAGGTGGACAACATATTTTACCATTTTATATGTTACCTTGAATGGGGAAATAGATCCGTGGTTTTGAAATATTATGAGATCTGTAACAACAATTAGAAAATTCTAAGAAACAAAAAATGTGTTGTAAAACAAACATGGCAGTTTGGGTTAGAGATCTATGGCTCTCATGGATTCTAGGTTCCCTGTAGCTCCAAAACCATGGTCACCAAAATGACATAGAACTATACATTACATTAACTGGGGTTTTAGGAGAATGATTTATAGATTCCCTAGTGTATCGTGGGTTACCTCTCAGGTTGGAAAATTTTGTCCTGTTCAACTACCTGCAACATGTTTGTAGGGATATTCAGAACCCGAGTGTGATACTCATGCATACTATATCAGTATGACTCCAAAACCAACAGATAATTAAACATCAAATTTTAGGTTGGTATGTAGTGAGAAGGATATTTGTAGGCCTGTATGGCCCATTAGGGAGGGATCCTGTAGGCTTTCCATTGATGAATTATACCTCCTCCAATTACTTTTCATGGACTAAATTATCTTATTGATCCATGTGTGCTTATCTAATATTTACCCCATTTTGTTAGAGGCTTCAAGGTATATTATGAATGGGTGACATTCATGATTAGCCTCCATAATTTTCATGGTCATATTTCAGTGTGCGGCACTGGAGAGGATTGATTGCCCACATTTGAAGTCATTTTATTTAGGGTCATGAAGCCAAAATGAAAATCAGTTGCGTGGGTAGGGGAGGGGGGTTCTTCCCTTCAAGAAAATAAAAAACATGAATTTTACAATTATAGGAAACATGAATTGGCTTGCCACAATAATAACACGTCCATTTATTGTTTGTGCCAGCCTTTCCTTCCTTTCTTGTGGAAAATTATAGTGAATAAGGTCTTCTCTATGCATGTGACTTAGCTAGAGAAAAACCACAATTAGTCTTCCTTTGACCATGGATGAGTTTGTGGAGTTAGTAGATTCATGAGCAGAGTTGGAAGACAAATTGAGAGCTCTAGAAAAAACTACAAAGGCACATTGATTTTTATTTGTTGAACTATGTACAGTGTTTGAATTCAGGCCCATGTTGTTATTCTTGTTCTTTGAATCTAGGAAGTTGTCAAAGCACAAGGTATGAGCCACACTGAGCTTAGACTTATGGACATCGTAAGTCATTTTAGGCCTGGTTGGGCTATGTGATGGATCATGACCACCATTGTCCTCAAATATCACCATTTATTTATGATACTTCTTGGGCACAAGGATGAGCTTCTCTGAAACCAAATCTAATGGTTGAAGAGTACTCTGATCTTGGTTATTGGCATCACTCTAGGGATTCTTTCCAAACCTTTTCATTACACTAAATTCCCTCATCATAATAGAAATTTCCAAAATCACTCTTCCTTGTTGCACTATGTTGTTCTTGTGAGTGTATGCCACTAGCTTCTGTAATGAGAATACCTCCAGGGCTACTTCTCTATGAATAATAAAATATTGTGTGTGGTTGGGGTATGAAATTTTAGGTTCTTTGTCTGCTCACTGGTGCCAAAAAACTCTGCCAAACTCATTTCCACGATTAGAAAACTCAAATGGGTAGAAACGTAATGAGGAAAGAGAGAGGAGAAGGTTGAAAGTTGAAGGGACCCAATTGATAAGATGTTATCAGTGGGATATGATTCTTTGATTGATTTTCCATCATGATTAGTTTCCTTCCTTTTACAATATAAGTGAATAAATCTCCACCAATTTGCAAAATTAAGTTGATGATGAATGCTTGATAGTTAGATTCATAGTCTAATATGCATAAACACTATGCATATGTAAACAAAACTAATGTATTACCTTAAGAAAGGATTGGATTTGAGTGAATTATACATGAATTTATTACATTTTTATGTCTTCACAAATCAACAAACCTTCATAAGGTCTTCACACTAGACACTAAGGGATCTTCAACAATACTAGGGATGCTCCAAACTTCTTAAGTCATCAATGATCTTTCAACAATGCTTAAAAAATATTTCAAAGAGGTCTACAAGGTTTTCAATGACTGCTCCAAATATGATGCACACCAAAAAGACTAAAAAATATAAGCTCCACAAACCACTGTCCTCAATAAATCCACCCTCCAAAATTCAAAGAGTCTTCAACAATTCTTGTTGATGTGTCAAGAAAACTCCAAACTATCTTTAATGATGACTCAAGGTGTTTTCAATGATTTTATGAATTTTGCACTGTTCAATACTTCAATTTTCTTCAAAAATATTAAGTGCTTCCATGTCCAATCTTCTTCAAATTTTAGGTCTCCATCATTGACTGTAGATGCCTAAATGATGCCTCCATGGTTTCTTCCAGGTGCTAGACTGTATGTAAGTGTTATTCTTATAGCCTTATGAATCCATAAAAAATTATCATAAAAGATTAGAAAACTATCATAATGTGTTCATGTCACTGTTTTCATATGCCACAAACAAGCCTGTTAGATCATTGATCTGAAGCTTCTCACCAAATAACTATTCACACTCTTCAAAGTGCAACTTCTATCTTTGATACAAGCTCCATAGATTTATTGTTTCATCAATCCTACACTGCTATATTACCACAAAAATACCTTTCGAGATCCAAAAAAATGGTTTTATGGTTAGCTTGTATGACAACATGAATACGTGACTTAGGGCTTCATATGGATTATTTTATGGTGAAAAGTTGTGTATCTAGAACCTTTTTTATATCATTTAAGATATTTTTTTGTTGTTTCTTTAAGTTCCACTTGTTAGCTCTATAATTAAACTTTCTAAGAACTCTTCAGAATCATTACACTGTTCCTAGTACTTTGAACATGAGGGAAGTGAGGTGGATATTTATGGAATTTTCCATGATTTGGTTGAGGAGGTGGAAAATATCTCTTACCATTTTATATGTCACCTTGAATGGGGAAATAGATTTTAGATTTGGTAACAACTCTTAGAAAATGATAAGAAACACAAAATGTGTTGTAAAACAGACATGGAATTTTGTCCTAGAGATGTATGGCTCACATGGATGCTTGGTTCGTTGTAGCTCCAAAACTGAAACAATATAGAATTATACATTACATTAACTAGGCTTTTAGGAGAATGATTTATAGATTCCCCAGGGTATCCTGGGTGGCCTCTCATGTTGGAAGCTTTTTTCCTCGACAACTGCATGCAAAATGTTTGCAAGGATATTCATAACCCCAATGTGATACTCCTGCTTTATACATTAGTATGAATCCAAAACAAATATATAATTAAACATTAAATTTGGGATTGGTATGTAGTGATAAGGATATTTGTAGGTCTGTTTGGCCCATTAGGGAGGGCTGATGTAGCCTTGCCATTGATGCATTCCACCTCCAAATTTTTTTCATGGTCTGAATTATCTTATTGATCCATGTGTGCTACTATAAGATTCCCCCCCTTTTGTTAGTAGCTTCAAGGTATATTCTGGATGGGTCACATTCATGATTAGCCTCCATAATTTTCATGGTGAGCTTTCAGGTTTTGGCACTGGAGAGGATAAACTACCTAGATTTGAAGTAATTTTGTGTAGGGTCATGAAGCCAAACTACAAAACAATTGTGTGGGAAGGGGAAGGGGTTATTATCTTCAAGAAAATCAGTATCATGAATTATACAATTCTAGGAAACATGAACTGGCTTCCCAAAATCATGACACGTTCATTTATTGTTTGTGCTAGCCTTTCCTTCCTTACTTGATGAAAAGTGTAGTGAAGAATGTCTTCTCTGTGTGTGTTCCTTAGCCAAAGAAAAACCACAATCAGTCTTCCTTTGACCATGGATGAGTTAATGGAGTAAGTAAATTCATGAATAGAGTTGGAAGACAAATTGAGAGCTTCAACAAAAACTACAAAGACACATTGATTTGTATTTTTTGAACTATGTGCAGTATTGGAATTCAGGCCCAGTTGTTATTCTTGTCCTCTTGATCTAGGAGGTTTTCAAAGTACAAGGTATGAGCCACACTGATCTTATACTTATGGACACTGTAAGTCCTTTTAGGCCTAGTTGGGATATGAGATGGAACATGACCACCATTGTCCTAAAATATCACTATTTCTTTATGAGACTTCTTGGGCACAAAGATGAGTTCTTCTGAACCAAAAGCCAGTGTTTCAAGAGTAATATTCTCTAGGTTTGTGGCATCCCTCTAGGGATTCTCTACAAACCTTTTCATTCCACTTAATTCCCTCATCATAATAGAAATTTCCAAAATCACTCTTCCTTGTTGCACTATGTTGTTCTTGTGAGTGTATGCCAACAGCTTCTGCAATGAGAAGACCTCTAGGGATGCTTCTTTGTGAATAGTACATGATTGCGTGTAGTTGGGATATGAAATTTTAGGATCTTTTTTTTTCTCACCTATGCCAAAAACACTCTGCCAAACCCATTTCCAAGATTAGAAAACTCAAACTATGTAATTTTCAAAACGGGTAGAAAAGTAATGAGGAAAGAGAGAAAAGAAGGTTGAAAGATGAAGGGACCCAACTGATAAGTTGTTATTAGTGGGATCTGTTGCTTTGATTTATTTACAACATAAGTGAATAAAGCTCCTTCAATTTGCAAAATTAAGCTGATGCTTTAAGAGATAGGAATCCTTTGATGCTTTCACACATAAAGAGGAAGTATTCAAAATTTTAGTGGATTTTTCTCACGTATATACGACATTTGAAATTTGTGTGTGTTTCTTCTATTTTTGCATCATATTTTCTCTGCAAATAGTTGAAAAAATAAATATCGCTGTCATTGTCTACTCTAGAAGACAAAGCTGACATAGCTGGAACATAGTCTAAGCTACACAGGTAAAAAATTAGCACTACTCATTGCAATAAAATTTCTTTCCACCACTCCAAGCCTCTCATCGAACATCTTGAACTCCCCATTTTCCAAAGGCTTGCTCAAGAATTTGCAACCAACTCATGTATATGAAATTCCATGAAGAACCATTTCTACACCTTGTCTTTAATGGAATGATTTTTTATCTTAATATTTTCTTGAATCCATCACAAAACATCGAATTCTCAAATATTTTTATACAACATTGATTGTTATAGGGGTTGTAAACATAATAATTTTAGGTTATGTGAATTTGGAACATTCACCTGAATGGAATGCAAAAAGCCTAAGGTGAAATCCAATATTCTTATAAGTCCAGGAGACCTCATTTGGAATATGAAACCAAGTGTCACACAAATTGTATTAGTGTGTATCATATAAATGAGAAAAGCATCTTGAATTCATCTAATGTTGTCTATTTTGTGAGTAAATTTAACATGGCATCAGAGTAGGTCCTTGGATATGCCTCACTGTATATCTGTAAATATTTTTACATCAGACCTTTTTTCCCAGTCATAACTTCTATCTGCCTATTGCAGTTGCTTTGCGGAGCATCGACAACCTCAACGTATATATGTCTCGAGCCTATTAGTGCATTAGATTTTATTTGAAATTTATGTGTGTTTCTCCTATTTGTGCATCATATTTTCTCTGCATATAGTAAAATAAATAAATATTTTTGTTATTGTCTACTCTAGAAGAGGAAGCTGGGATAGCTGGATCATAGTGTAAGATTCATAGGTGTTGGGCCTCAAAATAGTCCCTATTCTCACTCCATTATTCACCAATACCTTCACATTTCTTCCATATTACCTTCATGTCACCTTCATTCCACCTCCACATCATCACATTTACCTCATCATTGGGTTATGATTATGATTTTCCAAAGTTTATTAATTCTTAACATTTTAAAGTGGATTTGTGGTTAAATTTTAGAAAATAATATGATTATACTTATACCTAACAATTAGAATGAGTTTGTTGACATGTGTAGGTACAAAAGAAGCTTCCTAGGCACCCTTATGTGGCACTCTATGTTCAAATTCGAATTTTAGGAGATCATGGACCTCATGGAGGAGATCATGGAGGATAGGGTTATGTGTCACCATGGAGGATAGGGTTGAGAAATATGTGGGTCAAAGGAGGGAATAGTGGATTTACATTTATGAGTTTGTTATCATAGCTTTTGTGTAAATAGGAGTGTTATCTCCTTCATTTGTAATCTTAATCTTGATTTGTAATCTTAATCTTATAGATTGGTAGTGAGAAGTTAGATTGGAGAATCAATGTAATGGTTGCAATTGATGATAAATAAGAGAGAGCTTCTTTGATCCTCTACATTTGAATTTTTTTTTGGTGTGATTGTGAATCCTTGGAAGGATCCCCATTGCCTAGCAAGTACACTTTTCTTTTATGTTGTTTGTGAATTTCATTAGATTAAATTATTAGGTCCATATGTTTGAAATATTAATGAATGACCTTTCGTAAGAAAGTATTAATGTTTTCTTCAATGAATCTGATTTATTATTTAATGTTTGATTTCATTAGTTTAAGTTTCTGATTTATATGCTTGAGATATAAATGAATAGTCTCTTGTAAGAGAGCTTTAACATTTCATGCAATCAATCATAATTAGGTTTAAGTGCTTTAATTTCATTAGTTTAAATAGTTTGTTGATTAAGATGATTAGAAAATTAATGAACAGTCTCATGTAAGGGAACCTTAATATTTCTTACACTTGTCACAATGTCTTTAGATTTCATTTTGTTAAATGACTAAATAGGTGTTGGAGATCCTAATGAAAGACCTCCTGTAAGGGAACTTTCGCATTTCTTCACCTAGATTAGTTTAGTTTGTCTTTAAGTCCATATATATTGGATGATCCTTGAATTTTACTTACCCGGATTGATAGTAAATGAAACTCTAATTTGCATCCACATTTTAGACCAAACAACAAGTAAAAAATTAGCACTCCTCATTGCAAGAAAAGCTCTTTCCACCACTCCAAGATTCTCACTGAACATCTTGAGCTACCCATTTTCCAAATTCTTGGTCAAGATATTTGCAACCAACTAATGTATACGAACTGCCATGAAGAACCATTTCTACACCTTGTCTTTGATGGAATGATGTCTGATCTCAATATTTGCTTGAATCCATCACAAAAAATCAGATTCTCAAATATTTTGATACAACATTGATTGTTATAGGTGTTGGAAACATAATCCTTTTAGGTTATGTGAATTTCACACATTCAATTGAGTGGAAGGAGAAAAGCCTCAGGTGAAATCCAACAGTATTATAAGTCCAAAAGACCCCATTTAGAATATGAAACCAAGTGTCATACAAATTGTACTAGTGTGTATCATATAAATGAGAAAAGGATATTGCATTCATCTAATTTTGTGTATTTTTATGAGTGAATTTAACATGGCATCATAATAGGTCCTCAGATCTACCTCACTACAAATTTTCCAGTCTTTTCACATCAAACCTTTCTTCCGAGTCATAACTCCTGTCTGCCTATTACAACTGCTCTATGGAGCGTCAAAAACCTCAATGCATATATGTCCCGAGCCTATTAGTGCATAAAATTTTCTCTGAAATTTCTATGTGTTTCTTCTATTCGTGCATCATCTTTTCTTTGCAAATATTTGAAAAAATAATGGCAGCTAGTAGAGGAAGTTGACATAACTAGAACATAGTCTAAGCTACATAGGTAAAAAATTGGCACTCCTCATTGCAAGAAAATCTATTTCCACCACTCCAAGCCTTTCACTAAACATCTTGAACTCCCCATTTTCCAAAGGCTTTGTCAAGATATTTTTGTAACACCCCCAAGTTCTATGCTTTTCAAACTAGACATTTGAACATAAATCCAAAGGGGAGTGTACCCCAATGGATAATTATTGTGTGGATGTAGTTAATTATTTATGAAAAATAAATAATATATTTTGTATGAACTATGACCAAATGAGATCATTGAGATCACATGCCTAATCCATGAGGTTATGGAAAAGGTAAATACTTTCCTCAAAATCTTTCAAAAATCCTTGAAAGAAATTATTTCTAATTTAGATTTTTGAGGAAAAATCTAAATTCCCCAATGATGAGGAAAGTAGTTGGGAAGAGGTAAAAAGCTGGAAAATCTGGAAAAGCAGAAAGCAACTTTAAAGTCCCTAAATAAGCGAAGCCTAGGAAAATAGGAATAAAAGCATCCTGAAATTCTAGACACAGAATTGGAAACAGGCTTTGGGGAGAGCATAGCTTAAATAAGTTGCTTCAGAATAGTTTGAGGTTAGTCTGTTCTTGGAAGATCTCAGCTCGGGGGTGAGTTCTGGAGATAAACGAACTCTAAGGTTGGGTGGACTGGTTATAGTATCGGTATGCATGCATAAATTTAGAGATTTATTTAAGTCTGTATTAAATATATCCATGTTTATGAATTGTTATGTTACAAATTCCTATGCAAATTTTAGATTGAATGGTTGTTCAGTACCTGATGAAAGTACAAGATAGATTTAATAGCTGATACTTCAGTATGTTAATAACAGGGAGGAAGTTAAATAGAAACCAATGGGTTGGTTCTGGGGATTTGTACCCGGCAGTAATAAAGGTTAGAGATGATAAATTAATCTGAATGTCTAATCTAATAGAAAAATTCAAGTTGTATCTTGCTGTCTTTGGAATGAAAAACTTAGTTGTTGTGTTGTATAAACAAAACATTTTAATAAAACTGTAACCAAGAACAACAAGTAGGAAACAACTAAGCCTGTGATAGAAGTATGGATTTCCGTATAACAGTTGTACTACAATGGCAAGAATTGTAGAATTAAGAATTTAAATTTTTCTATTACCTGGAAGTTTAAATATATGAAACCAGAAGTTAAATCCTAACTAAGTACGAGGATATGAAATTAGGGAGACTAAAATATAAAGTTCAGTTTCATTTCCTATTGAAAATTTACTTATGTGTGATAAAAGTATGTGTGAGGGAAGATTGTAAACATATTTAAACACTGGGAAAAGAGCATCTATCCACCTCCTATATAAACTGCTGAAAAAAAAGTAGTTGAAGCAAAGAAGGTTAATTGAATATAGATAGATGTATATGTGGATGTATACACCTATACATAGATGCTGAAACTTCATAATTATAGATGCTGGAAGTCTATAAAGCTTGCTAACTGAAAAGTTAGAGAAAGGGCATATTGATCTGTTAGAGTTGGACAAAACTCTGAAGAATAGATCTGAGAAATACAAATGAGTATATGTTTATATATACCTATAAATATATATATATATATATATATATATATATATATATAAGTCTACTAGATTGACAAATAAGAGTTGAGGTCAAGCCAAAATTCCTCATGGAAATTCTTATACTCGCCTGACTACCTATAATTACCAAAGAGAAATTAAATACCGAATAAAAGTATGAATTTGTAATTGATTCAATAGAAAGATGTTGAATGGTATCAGGTGCAGAAAGTAGAGTATATCTGATTTAATGTTGTGTGGATAAGAAGCTGGGTATGGGAGACGTGACAATTTTCAACCAACTGATGTATATGAACTACCATGAAGAACCATTTCTACACCTTGTATTTGATGGAATGATTTCTGATCTCAATATTTTCTTGAATCCATCAGTAAACATCAAATTTTCAAATATTTCGATACAAAATTGATTTTTATAGGCATTGGAACATAATCCCTTTAGGATATGTGAATTTGGCACATTCACTTGAGTGGAAGGTGAAAAGCCTCATGCGAAAGCCAATAGTCTTATAAGTCCAAGAGACCTCATTTGAATACAAAACCAAGCAACATACAAATTGTATTAGTGTGTATCATATAAATGAAAAAGGCATATGAATTCATCTAGTGTTGTCTATTTTTTTGAGTGAATTTAACATGGCATCAGAGCAGGTCCTCAGATCTGCCTCACTGCATATCTTCCAGTCTTTTCACATCATATGTTTCTGCTCAGTCATAACTCTTGTCTACCTATTACAGCTGGTATATGGAGCACCACCAACCCCAACACATATATATCCTTAGAATATTAATGCATCATATTTTCTCTGAAATTTTTGTGCGTTTATTCTATTTGTGCATCATATTTTCTTTGAAAATAGTTGAAAAAATAAATGTTGTCATTATTGTGTACTCTAGAAGAGGAAGCTGACATAGCTAGAAGATAGTCTAAGCTACATAGGTAAACAATTATCACTACTCATTGCAAGAAAATATCTTTCCACCACTCCAAGCCTCTCACTGGTCAAGATATTTGCAACCAAATGATGTATATGAACTACCATGAAGAACCATTTCTACACCTTTTCTTTGATGGAATGATGTATGACCTCAATATTTTTTTGAATCCATCACTAAACATCGGATTCTCAAATATTTTGATACAACATTGATTTTTATAGGTGTTGGAAACATAATCCTTTTAGGTTATGTGAATTTGGCACATTCACTTGAGTGGAAGGAAAAACGCCTCAGGTGAAAGCCAACGGTCTTATAAGTCCAAAAGACCTCATTTGAAATATGAAACCAAGCATTATACAAATTTTATTAGTGTGGATCATATAAATGAGAAAGTCATCTTGCATTCATCTAATGTTGTCTATTTTTGTGAGTGAATTTAACATGGCATCAGAGAAGGTCGTTAGATTTGCCTCACTATATATCTGCCAATCTTTTCATATCAGACCATTCTGCCCAGTCATAACTCCTCTCTTCCTATTGCAGCTGCTCTGTGGACCACCAGAAACCTCAATGCATATATGTCCCTAGCCTATTACTGTATCATATTTTCTCTGAAATTTTTATGTGTTTCTTCTATTTGTGCTTTTGATTTTCCCTGCAAATAGTTGAAAAAATAAATATTGTTGTCATTATCTACTCTAGAAGAGGAAGCTGACACAACTGGAACATAGTCTAAGCTAAACAGATAAAAAATTAACACTCCTCATTGCAAGAAAATCTCTTTCCGCTACTCCAAGCCTCTCACTGAACATCTTTGACTCCCCATTTTCCAAAGGCTTGGTTAAGATATTTGCAAACAACTAATGAATATAAACTTCCATGAAGAACCATTTATACAACTTTTCTTTGATGGAATAATGTCTGATCTCAATATTTTCTTGAATCCATCACGAAACATCGGGTTCTCAAATATTTTGATACAACATTGATTGTTATAGGTGTTGGAAACATAATCCTTTTACGTTATGTGAAATTGGAAAATTCACTTGAGTGGAAGGTGAAAAGCCTCACATGAAAGACAACAACCTTATAAGTCCAAGAGACCTCATTTGAAATATGAAACCAAGCATGATACAAATTCTATTAGTGTGTATCATGTAAATGAGAAAATAATCTTGCATTCATATAATGTTGTCTATTTTTGTGAGTTAATGTAACATGGCATCAGGGCAGGTCCTCAGATCTGCCTCA
The DNA here is from genome assembly GCA_034641835.2 of Pinus albicaulis. Taxonomy (NCBI): domain Eukaryota; kingdom Viridiplantae; phylum Streptophyta; class Pinopsida; order Pinales; family Pinaceae; genus Pinus; species Pinus albicaulis. The sequence goes on along the minus strand of CM076572.1, from coordinate 936,281,303 downwards.
CTACATATCTGCCAATATTTTCACATCAAACCTTTCTTCTCATTCATAACTCCTGTCTACCTATTGTAGCTTCTCTATGGAGCACCAAAAACCCCAACACATATATGTCCTGAGCCTATTATTCCATCATATTTTCTCTGAAATTTCTGTGCATTTCTTCAATTTGTGCATCAAATTTTCTATGCAAATAGTTGAAAAAATAAATATTGTTGTCATTTTCTAATCTAGAAGAGGAAGCTGACATAGTTGGAACATAGTTTAAGCTACATAGATAAAAAATAACACTCCTCATTGAAATAAAATCCCTTTCCACCACTCCAAGCCTCTCACTAAACATCTTGAACTCCTCATTTTCCAAAGGCTTGGTCAAGATATTTGCAACCACACAATGTATATGACTTCCATGAAGAACCATTTCTACACCTTGTCTTTGATGGAATGATTTCTAATCTCAATATTTTCTTGAATCCATCACTAAACATCATATTCCAAAATATTTTGATACAAAATTGATTGTTATAGGTGTTGGAAACATAATACTTTTAGGCTATTTGAATTTGGCACATCCAATTGAGTGGAAGGTGAAAAGCTTCACATGAAAGCCAACCATCTTATAAGTCCAAGAGTCCTCATTTGGAATATGAAACTAGGCATCATAAAAATTGTAATAGTGTGTATCATATAAATGAGAAAAGCATATTGCATTCATTTAGTGTTGTCTATTTTTGTGAATGAATTTAACATGGCATCAAAGTAGGTCCTCAGATCTGTCTCACTACATATCTACCAATATTTTCACATCATATCTTTCTGCTCAGTCATAAATATTGTCTGCCTATTTCAGCTTCTCTGTGGAGCACCAACAACCCCAACACATATATGTCCTTAGCCTATTAGTGCACATATTTTCTCTAAAATTTATGTGTGTTTCTTATATTTGTGCATAATATTTTCTCTCCAAAGAGTTGAAAAATTAAATATTGCTATCATTGTCTACTCTAGAAGAGGAAGTTGACATAGCTATAACATAGTCTAAGCTACATAGGTAAAAAATTAGCACTCCTTATTGCAAGAACATACCTTTCCACCACTCCAATCCTCTCACTGAACATCTTGAACTCCTCATTTTCCAAAGGCTTGGTCAATATATTTGCAACCAAATGATGTATATGAACTGCCATGAAGAACCATTTCTACACCTTGTCTTTGATGGAATGATGTATGATCTCAATATTGGCTTGAATCCATAACTGAACATCGGATTCTCAAATATTTTGATATAACATTGATTGTTATAGGTGTTGGAAACATAATCCTTTTAGGTTATGTGAATTTGGCACATTCACTTGAGTGGAAGGTGAAAAGCCTCAGGTGAAATCCAATAGTCTTATAAGTCCAAGAGACCTCATTTGGAATATGAAACCAAGTGTTTTGCAAGTTTATTATTGTGTATCTTATAAATGAGAAAATAATCTTACATTCATCTAACATTGTCTATTTTTGTGAGTGAATTTAACATGGCATCAGAGAAGGTCCTCAGATCTGCCTCACTACATATCTTCCAATGTTTTCACATTATACCTTTCTATTGAGTCATAACTCATGTCTGCCTATTGCATCTGCTTTGTGGAGCACCAAAAACCCCAACGCATATATGTCCTCGGCCTATTAGTAACCGATGCCACTTCAGTTGCTAATAATACACTATATGATTTAGCGAGCACTGATACAATAAAATTGATGAGCTAGCTATTAGTATTTGACTGAACTATGTTGTTTGAACATTCTGGTGCACTCGGAAGAAGAAAATTTAGTGCCAAAAAAAACTTGCACGAAGGTATATTTGACCGTTTCTCAAGACATTTGATGCTTTGAGAGCTAGGAATCGCTCAAAAAGAGGAATTACTCAAGATTTTAGTGGTTGTTTCTCACATTTATACGATATTTGAAATTTTCTATTTATTTCTTCTATTTTTGCATCAGATTTTCTCTGTATCTCCTTGATTTCCACTATTCATGACTGCTATTTCTTGGTGTTGTGGATAACGCTCCTTGTAATGTGCATTCGAAAATACGTATATAGCCAATTTGAGGCTATGATCTTCAAGTCCATCCTTATGTTCAAACCTTGTGCTTCTTTAAATTCTTGATCTTAGCTGTCTGGATAAGAACTTGTGACTCCAGAGATGTTTCCTCTTCAAAAATATTTGAAGCATATGTTTGAAAAATACTCAGTCAAAACTGGTGTGTCCACATCTAAGTTCTCCTCCACACTTTGAAGCTCTACAAACAAGCTATAAGGATTCAAGCAACTATATATGTCAGAATGAACTGCTATTTGGGCTTCAATAGATCTTTTCTACATGGAAGAATTAATTTTTTGAATGATTGAATTAATTTCTTCTTACATATAATTCAATTATGATATCTTAGCTTGTAGCTGCTCTTGAATTACTCTGTTATCAATAGTTATGATCTCAAGTTCAAAAAGACTTTACATTCAATTGAGTTGTAATTTTTGAGATGGTTAGTGATATTTCCAATATATTATTTGTGTTTGGAAAAGAATCAATTGAACCAACCATGTGTATTTCAAGAACCTACATTTTTCATTCTTTTATGGGATCTCATCCTCCTTCAGATTTTACATATGGGCTTGAAGTTGTAAACAATCTGGAATGCTGGCATCCTACTCAAAAAGCCATTTGAAGGAGCTTGTACAAAGAGAAACTTCCCGAACCAACATCTTCGCTTGTTCTCTAAGTAGATCCATTTTGTCGGCCATTGCTATCTCTGTTGGAGGTTGCCTCCATCCACGAACATTTGCACTAAATATATCTCTAGCCCATTTTCTTTCTGTAAAGGCTTTGATAATTGGTGCCACATCATCAACCTTGAGACAGGCAGACATTCTTTGTCCAGTCTTTAGTATCTACTGAAGAATCTACCTATAATGATGAAGGGGCACAAGATATAGATGACGAAGCTGGAGAGATTTTGTTATCAAGATTCAATATTTTCATTTGTACCACTATTTTCTCACTTCCGTAGTTTGAAACAATTGAGCATGACATGTTTTTTGTTATTCTTTCTCTAGTCATGACTACAATTTAACTTGGAAATGATATTTCAACACTAATTAATGAATTAATTAATATATTTTTCACAAATTAAAATTAGGAAAGAAATTATAATAATCATTTACTCCTCTTTAGCAAGCACCTAAAGAGGCAATTTTCATCTTGTGCATGCTTGACACTGAGCCTCTGTAGAAGCACCTGCTCAAGCTACAAATATCAACATAAATCTTAACTTTGTTTGAGTTTGGATTGAATGAAATATCATTATTTTTATTTGTGGCTTGGATGAGGAAAAATATGGGAAGAGTTAGGTGCATTTGTGCTCCATGGATGGGTTTCCATGTGATATTCTAGGCCTAAGTTAACTGCCTTATATTTGGAATATTTGTCCTTGCCATTCTGAAGATATATTTTGGGTTGAGATGAGATTTATTTGTGTACCTACCTTAACATCATCATGATTTTGTGTACAATACGTTAGTCACAACTGGTCCACTTTATTGGTTGCCTTTGTAATTGCTTTTCATGGGATATTGCAATGGTGTAGATGCTGATCTATGGTGCAACTTAGATTATTGTTATAGATTAGATTTGGGCACTATCTTTGAATGCTCTTCTGAAATCTATCTTATGTTCATCCTTGCTTGAAGAGTGCATTTCCACATGTGGTATTTTAGCTTGTTTATATAACAAAAAAAACCACCAAGAATGATTTCATGAAATCTATATTTTTTCTTGAAGACAGTTGTGGCTTGCATAACAAGAAAATACACAGTTTTAGAGATTGAATCCTTCTAGTACTCTTTATGAGGAAGAGTGCATTAGAATTACTTAATGTGGTTCATTTTTTTCCTTTTTTTGCTTTCATGATGAGTAGAACTTATACTTGAAACACAAAATGTGTAATCAATGTCACAAAACTTGAGAATGTGCATCAAGTTCAATGCTCTAGGAGATTGTATTTTAGTGTTTTGCATGAAAGCTAAAAAAATATGGAGAATGAGAGCACTATATTTCAGGTGGTCGTTTGATACTTTTGTGGGAGTAAACCACTATTGTCTTGGGAAGAAGATATTGGGATATCTCTGGAAGTGTTGCCTTCATCATTTAGAGAAAAACTGCTCTTATTTTGGAATGAAAGTGCCATTGGATAATAAAGAAGATACTCCTTTATTTTTTTTATCATAAGAAGCACTTTAAGTTGTAATTGAAAGGAAAAGTATAGAATCAATGTTAGAAACCTTCATAATGTGCAAAAAAATTAAGTGCTTCAGGAGATTTAACAAGATAGTCTTCCCAGTATGCACTGAGATCCTCTCTCTCATTTTATGTTTGCTTAATCTTTTCTTTAAAACAAAAAACTCCCCAACATAAGGAAACAATCATCCTTCTGAGTGCCAATATCCCAATATCATGCAAAAAATGCTTGCACAAAGTTCATGATCTACTGATTGTTATGTTTTCCTCTTTGATAATGGTATAGGGAAATTATGCCACGTTAAAATTTGTCTTCTGACATATAATGTCTACATTTTTACTGGTTGAAATCGTGACATGGCCAAAATTATGTAAATATGATATTCCTTTATTCTTTGAGACTTCCCCACATTCACAACCACTAGCAATATTTCAACATAAAAAGCATAAAGTTTCACCTTTCAACCTTGACTTAGGCCTTGTCTTGATTGGAGGTCCTGGGAAAACTACATGTGATCTTCACTAGGAAGACAAATTGAGAGCTTTAGCAAAAAATACAAAGTCACATTGATTTGTATTTGTTGAAATATGTACAGTGTTGGCATTCAGGCCCATGTTATCATTATTGTCCTATGAATCTAGGAAGTTGTCAAAGCACAAGGTATGAGCCACACTGAGCTTAGACTTATGGAAATTGATAGTCCTTTTAGGCCTGGTTGGGATATGTGATAGTCCTTTTAGGCTTGGTTGGGCTATGTGATGGATCATGACCACCATTTTCATCAAATATCGCCATTTCTTTATGATACTTCTTGGGCACAAAGAGGAGTTCCTCTAAACCAAAAGAAAATGCTTCAAGAGTACTCTTCTCTAGGTTCTTGGCATCACTCTAGGTGTTGAGGAGGTAAATCCCCTCTGTGGACAGAGGCGATCCCTACTAGCCCAGCAGGGGTCTAGCAACAATAAAAAATGTTACGACACAAGTTCCTAGTTACGAATGAAAAGACTAAAGATGGAAGCCTACTTGGAATCCAATGCTATGATTTGAAGAAGAGAGCGTTCCCGTTCCTCAGCCTCGGCAGATCACGATCCTCCACGATCTCCGCGGATGGACACCTGCACATGCAAGAAACAAACAGATACAAGCATAAAATCTGGCATACATAACTAAATATCAGTCAGAAAGGATATTACTCATATTAACATCATTGAAAATAGAGTGGAACCATAATCGTAATCACTCATTAAATATCAATCGAAAGAGATTACAACCAAAGTTCTGACATCGTGGTCTCCTTCGGATGGGTCTCCAGTCGTTCATGTCTCACAAAGCTCGCCAGGGAAAGGGGAAACCTCTCCTGAGTCTCTCGACAATAGTCTCCTCACTTGAGTCGGCCTTAAGGGAAGAAAGAGGGCTCTTACAACACAAAGGCTCTTGGGAATTTGGAGATTCAAAGCTTAGGCACTTCAAGACTAGCTTGCCATGGAATTGAACAGGCTTTTATAGATGGGGAAGGAGGGAGTTGGGATCCCTATTATTGTGGGATTGGCCCTATCAACAAGGAAGGTTCCATGGGAGGTGGCAAACCACTTCCCTTCCATAGAACTCCCGCAGCCAAACCTCCCAACTCAAGATAGGCAATGGTTTCTGAGTTTGTTGAAACACAACTTCCGCCATATTTATTTAAAAAACACTCCTTAAATTGGCTGGCGCGACTACTGCTCTGGGACAGAGCGCCAGTTGGCGCGGCCTCTTTGTAGGATTTTCCCCATTGGCGCGAGTGGTGAACTGTCTGCCCGCGCCAATGCAAAAGGAGATGTTTTCATGGTTTTTTGCAAGGAGATGTCTTTAGGGCAATTGAAGCTCATGCTTAGAGGAATGCATTGATGATGTTTTCAAGGCATGAAAATGTTCACAGGTCACAAAATGGGTCCTCCATTGTGCGGGACGGGAAATGGTAGGGACGGTGACAAATTACTGTGTAACAGATGCCCCCTAAAGTATGAGGCCCGAGAGAGAGAGGGGTGAAATGCTTTACGAGAACATGTTCAACTGAAGGCCCGCCGTTGAAAAACATGCTCAGAAAAATACAACTGATATCTCAAGTACATGATGTATATGTGTGGTATGGGCGCAACCATCCAGCGAGGATCAAATAAATAGACTCAGGTATGGTCGCAGCCATCCAGTCAATAATTCATATACATAATGATAATAACCCACAATCGCAGCCTGGATTACAACAGACACAATCCAGGGTCTTGCACTCCATCTCGACCCAAACCGAGTACAAGTTCGAGCATGTGAATATGTGAGCTGAAGTCAACATGCAGGAACATCATCTGATTACCAGCCAATGATGAAAGTTGTTAACAGACGCGAGAGGAACCACCAATAATGACAATGGCCCTCAAGGTACTACAGGTACAATCTACGGCATGTGAATCAATGAGTTGGTGTCGAACACCCACAGAATCACTCGATCGAAGGCCAATGATGAAAACCTCACGTCAAATGCGACGAACCTGCCATTGAGGCATGCAGGCTCCAAGGTACCATAAAGGAGTCTCTAGATCAACTTCCTGGATAATGAGCTGAAGTCGACAGGAACTGACCTTGATCAAAGGTGGGCCATAATGTTTCCCACATCATCGACACGAGAAAGAGGAACATGATGTTCTGTTGTGAATCAGGATCGTATGAGAATCAGAGGAAGGTTGATATTTTCAGAGGCCAACTTCTCTTGAACATATAAACGGCACGACAATGGACTTGGCAGTATTTGACATCAATAGATCAGAGGTCATGGTGACAAGACAATGAGCAGAGGAGAGGTCAAAAGGGATTATCCAAACCCACGGATGCAAAGTGAAGAAACGAGATGAGATGTCCCCAACCCGACACGAATGCAAACAAGTGCCATGTTCAAAAGCGACATACTGCCGATGAAAACGACGATGGTTCCATTTTCCCCCCACCATTTATGGCGAGTACCCCAACTATTTTTGATAACAAGCTTGAAGGGGATAGCATATGCTTGTAATATAAGTCCGCCCTTCAGGCGAATCCATCCTAGTGCATTTAATGAGTCCTAGGAAGGAGGAACTCGAAGAACGTCATTTCGACTGGATCCGATGTCATCAGGGTTTAACGAGTCTAACAAAGGAAGAACTCGGCGTATTTCCATGTTTAGAGAGTTTGAAAAGACAGCAGAAAAGTAAACTCCACAGGTCCCTTTTCGTGAATAGTTCCTCAGATCCGAAAAGGTAGAAAACAATATCCGAGAAAACCTCCTAGTCGCGATAGGCTAGGGTATTCCTTTTTCGTAATCAATCCATCCCAGCCCGAAAAAGGGTTAAACATATACTGGGTAGATGTCGATTCGTGTCCAATTTAACGAGATCGAAACGATAAGGGCCTCGGCAATATTTTTATGTTTAGAGAGTCAGAAAAGAGCTGAAAGATGACTCCAAAGTGACTTTTTCGTGTATTTATTGAGTCCAAAAAAGTATAAAATACAACTTGTTTCCATCGTTAAAGTCACAAAAACCTGCTGCTGCACATACCAAGCAAGCGCAAAATCCATTTTCGACATAACATATAAAAATATTCGATAAAAATGACTTTTTACCACTCATTTTATGTCAAAAAGTTATAAATATGTCAAATTGGTAAAAACAAAATTACATTTACTATTTACCTTCGTAAAAAGCAACAGTGGTCCATTTGGAGCAGAAACTTCTGACGGTGATTGCGAAAAATCCAGTTGACCATTCAGCTTCTCGTCTGCTACAGGTAAGAGGCACTCCTTTGCTCTTCATTTTCATCCAATTTTTAATAGTTTTACCCTGTAAATCAGTTCTCTAGGGCCACTTTTGAAAATTTAGGGCCGCACTCATTTGCGTGGGTATCGGGCATAGACCCGCGCCAATGGGCTCTTTTATACAAAGGGCCCGCACCACGTGGCGCGACTGTTCACAAAAGAGCTGCGCCAGCGGCTGAACCTAAAAAATCGCCTAAAATTTCGACATCTATACCAAATTGCATGGAATTTGAGGCTCATCAGAGATCTAACTAAGGGTTCATGACCATATGAATGCAGGTAATCAAGCAAAATGGCGATTGAATGGAAAGAACGAGAGCATGGAGAAGAGGATGAACAAGCCATGCAAAGTCAAGCTTGCATGAATGCCCTTAGAAATTGTGGGCTGAAAAAGTTCTTCCTCACACCGTGTCTACGAGCTCAGCCCGAGCTCCTCCAGTATTTAATCAGTATCTGGGACGAACATGAATAGGTGTTCAGGTTACGAGACCAGGTATTAGAGTTGGAGGTTTCTGATGTTTATTTTATCACTGTATTGTCCCGCAGAGGTCCAATCCCTGTGTTGACTGGAAGCAGATCATCTGGGGAGAAGATGGAAGAAGTGATGGCACGAGTGTGCCAAGGAGCACAAATGGGATCAGGAAGCAAGAAGGTGGATATCCACACTATCCCTGTTCTGGCATTGAGAGTGGTCCTACATACCATCATGCGGGCTGCAGGGTCACAAGCACTGCACGAGGCCACAAAGGCCCAACTCCTGCTAGCCTCAGAATGCATGAGTCCCCTGCTGTTCGACTGGGTGACAACAGTAACAATCAATATGAAAAGGCAGCTCACGAAATGCAAACAGGGTAAACTGAAATAGTTTGGTTATGGTTCCATCCTGGTATCATTCATTCTGGAACGCTTACCAATCTTCCAGGGCCAAGGGGTTGCAGTAGCAGATCCGATACCACGAGAGCCAAGAATGGCTCGCTGGGCAGCATTGATGCCCAGAGCTGGAGGCAGCCAACAGATGTCCTGGAGGCCGGAATTCTTTAGGTGGTTACGACACCAGCTGATTGTCGTGGAAGACTGGCCCTATGCAGGAACTGACTTCACCGGAGACCTAGATCTCCCACTGCTAGAAGGAGATGACTGGGACGAGGAGTTGGGTAAGACCTCATGTTTTTTGATTTTATATTTTTATGTTTTTTTTGTTAATACACATTCGTCCTAACACATTTTATATATGCATGCAGATGTGGGACCTGAGAGACCAGCTGGGATGTCTCCAATCTCACGGAGGACACAACTTGCCCCTGATCCTCAGGGAGAGTGCACCGGAGGAGAGGAGTTGATCCAAAATCTCGAGGGCATCGCCCATGGGATCCCAGACTATGCTCGGCTGGCAGACGTACCGATGGCATACCAGCGCCACACGGTGGTAGTTCCGAGTGGGATCCACCGAATCCTGAGACGCTTAGTGCATGCAGTCACATGCTATCATGAGCACCATGCGGATTAGCTCTTAAGATTTATACCACACCTATTTTTTGAGAGACGTATCGTCTCTGGATGTACTTAAGATGACTATGTATATTTTGACTTTTATGTGACACACTCTATGTAAACATTTCGATATCTATATATACATATCTATTTCTGGATGGATCTTTCTTTACATGTGATGATGATTTATAAATTACGCAAATGTCTATCTAATACCAAATTTTCTACTGCATCTGTTAGTGTATTCAAATGCCTGGGTATATGATGATATGTAATGTAGTCAAAATTTCTTTCCAGTAATCGAATACGCAGATACAGAAGTAAGATGGACGGGTTCCTTACCGAATAGTGTCCATTCAGTTGTAACACCACAAGTTGTGAATCTAGATACACGAGCAATTCACGGATACCAAGGTTTACTGCATCGGTTAATAATTCTAACACAACACTATATTCTGCGATGTTGTTCGTGGTACGTCCTAGACACGCTCCTTGCAGATTGATCAAATCACCAGCAGGATCATAGATTACCCAGGCTGCTGAAGACAGATTCCTGGTACTGCGGGAGGCACCATCCGCGAAACCAACAAACGGATGAAAAGACATCTGCACAACTAGGAAGACCTGATCAGCAGAAAGATATTTACAAAGCACACCACACAATACATGCACACAAATGAAAATCACACACCTATGTACACACACCACACCAAGAAATCACTTCAAGAATAGTACTTTTTAAGGTACAGCCCATTTTTGGGCTGCGCCAGCAGAACTCCTTCATAATCTGTAAGCTTGTAGGCCTCGTTTTTCAAAACGTGTTTTAGTATATAGGGCCCATGCCACATAGGCTGGAGCTTACCGGCCCCAAGCTTATCATGTGCTTGATCGTACAGGAGGATGAGGTCTCCTTCGATAAAAGAACGGGGAGAAACAGATTGATCAAAATGAGTTTTGACCCTTTTCTTTTGTGCTTCGATAATCAAAGCAGCCAGACGATGGGTTTCATCTAACCGTTCCAGATACATAAGACATTCTTCCTTGGTAGAAGTACCAGGTAGAAGCTCCACAACTAATTTCAATGAGGGAATCTCGCATTCAACTGACAGAGTAGCTTCTAGACCGTACACCAATTGAAATGGTGTGAATCCAGTTGCACTCTTAGCAGATGTTCGGTATGCCTAGAGAGCTGAGAACAGTTGGAGATGCCAATTGGATTTATGAATACCAACTATTCGCTGAAGCATAGTGACCAAAACCTTGTTCACTACTTCAACCTGACCATTCTCTTGAGGGTAGTATGGTGTTGAGCTGTCGTGACGCAAGCCCAAAGTTGAAGTCAGCTCCGCCATCATGTAATCTAGGAAATGAGTACCGTGATCAGTGACGATGGCTTGAGGATCCTCGAACCATGCGATAACATGGTTGAATATAAATTGAGTAGCCGTTTTCCCGTCAGCAGCTAGTGTAGGCATCACCTCAGCCCACTTAGTGAAGTAGTTGATGGCGACAATGACATACGCATGCCCCCCGGCTGAGTGATGGTTACACGTCATAAACTCCACGCCCCATTTCGCAAAAGGGCCGACGGTAATAACGGGATGCAATGGCAACGGCGACGCGCGCATCTTGCTCTGAAAAATATAGCATGGATGACATTTACGGACTACAGTGATACAATCCTTGAATATGGAAGGCCAGAAATAACCTGCTTGCAGAATCTTCTGGGCAGTAGCATACCCGGACATATGTCTGCCACAGGTGCCACTGTGGCAGTCATTTAGGACCTTCTCAGCCTCTTCCAAGGTTAGGCATCGCTGGAGCACCGAATCTACTCCAATGCGATATAAAGTATCTCCTACTATACGGTAGGGTTGGGACTGGTGCCGAATCCGATGGCGGGCAGCTTTATCCAACTTAGACTGAAATGTCGAGGTCTGAAGATACACTATTATGTCACCATACCAAGGATCACGAGTACTGATGAGGAAAAGAATTTTGTCCGGTATATGGTCTTTAGAGTGTGAAGGACCAGAGTTTGTAGGGAGAGAACATATCAAATCCACGAAGACCAGTGATTTAGTTGACTTAGCAGTGGTGAACTCCAAGTCAAACTCCTGTAGGATCAAAATCCATTTGGAGTACTTGCCCCCAGTAATTGTCTAGAAAGAATATACGTCACAGGGTTGCAGTCTGAAACCACTGTTATCGTGCACAAAAGGATGTAATGGCACAAAGCGTTGTACATCGTGTACTGCTGCTAATGCCAACTTCTCGACATGTGCATAACACGTTTCTGGGTCAAGAAGGTTCTGAGATAGGTAATAAACAACATGTTCATCACCGTGATTGTCATCCTGCACCAAGACCATGGCTATGGTGCTAAATTCAGCGGCTAGATATAAAGTGAAGTCGCGGTGGTAGTCCAGAAGACGAAGCAACTGAGCATTGACAAGCAACGTCTTCAGCTTCTCAAAGGATTCCTGAGAAATTTCGTCCCAGTGAAAGGGAACGTTCTGCTTTAGCAAACGAGTGAATCCTTTGGCCACCTCGGCATAATTCGGGATAAAGCGTCGAAGAAAATTCGCTTTCCCTTGCAGACTCTGTAACTGATACAGGGATGAGGGTGATGGGAGATTTACGATGGCCTCAACCTTTAGAGGGTCAAGGCGTATTCCGTCTTTCAAGACTCTGAATCCTAAAAGATGGCCAGCATCAATGCAAAAGACGCATTTATGAGGATTGAGCCTGATATTGTAGCGCTTGCAACGAAGAAAGATCTGGCAGAGATGCTCAGGATTGTCCTCTCGCTTACCCGAATGGGTTGGCAAGTCATCCAGATAAGGCTGAACGATATGGCGAATGTCATGAAAAGAGTAGGACATCGCACGCTGAAAAGTGGCTCCAGAGTTCTTTAAGCCGAACGGGAGTTTTTTGTACGCAAAAGTGCCCCACGGACAGATGAATGTGGTCTTATGTTGATCCTCAGGTGCAATATTGATTTGGTTATATCCTGAGAAACCATCCACTAAGGAATAGATCTCACTCCTGGCACATTCATCAATGATCTGGTCGATAAACGGAGTGGGATAATTATCCTTTGGACAGGCGTGATTGATGTCGCAATAATCCACATAGACTCGAATTGTACCCTGATTTTTATCGACAGGGACAATGTTGGACACCCATTCTGTAAGGGGGATTGGATAAATAAAACCCCCGTTCAGAATTTTTTCAACTTCTGCCTTGATGGCGGCGGCTTTCCGAGGATGCGTGGGACGTAAGCGTTGGCGAATGGGTTTCGCACCTGGATAGGTTGGAATCTCGTGCACTACAATACTAGGGTCAATCCCCGGCATTTCCTCGAAAGACCATGCGAAAACATCTCTGAATTCTTTGAAAAGCTCAGTATAGACTTGAATCTCATTGGGAGAACAAGTCACACCCACATGAATATTCTCAACAATCCCCGGTTTAACGGAGATGTTGATTGGAATAGTTTGAGTAATGTTACTCAGATTACCCTTCGAAAAAACCTCATGTGTCAAGATCGGTGTTTGAAGAGGAGGGGAAGGAAACTGAGTAGCATAACGCTCCAGACAATCAGTCATTGCCCCCAAGCTAGGCATAAACGAGGAGCGATGATGTCCATCGCCCCAAGGCAGCTCCTCAAGAGACATAGTTTCAATGATAGCCTCATCGGAAGGAAAAGTATCTCTGAGAGGATCAGGTGAATCAGCCTGACCAAGCCAGGGGGATTGGGAGTAGACGTCGAGAGCCATGCTCAAAGGAGCATGCTGAGGAGGCGGAGGATCCGATGCAGCAACAATCTCACAGTAGCTGATCTCTACTGGCGTTAAAGGCATGGATTCTCCAAACTCATATACCTGCTCAGGTGTAGGAATAAGCCAGGGGTCGTCGGACCTGGACAACATGTTGACTTGAGCGGTATGTGGTGGCGGTGCAGGGAAGATACCCATGAGGACTGGGACTTTGAAGAGACCAGGTCCTACACTGTCTGGGGGATTCAGAATTTGATCCACGTATGGCACATTGTTCTCAGAGTTAGAGGTGAAAAATGACAACTGATCCACCGTGACAATCTTGCCCTCATGAGGGAACTTAATGAATCGAAAAATGGTGGATGGCACGTAGAGCATGGCATGGGTCCAACTGCGGCCAAGAAGTATATTGTAGTTGAGTTTAGCGTCAACCACTTCTACTTCTACGTTGACAGTTTTTCCCTGTAATGTGATTGCGAGACTCTCGAGAACGCCCAGGGGTTTAGATTCCCGACCATCAAATGCCTCAAGGGCATTGGGAGATGACGATAAGGCTGGAGAGCCGATGGCCTTCCAACAAGTGGAGGACATAACGCAGGTAGATGCACCCTCATCTACGATGGCCCTATGAATGTTCAGACCATTAATCTTGACTTGAATGACCAAAGCGATTTGATGTGGAAGCCGGGGAGTAAAATTCTCCAGATTGAAGGTGAGAAGACTCGAGTCAGTGGGATCAATGCCCCCGATTGTAGACAGTAAAGCCTTCCGTTGTGAAGGACAAATTTGAAGAACCTCCAGTGCAGACATAGCACATGGCGCCTGTGCCAGATCCTCAACAATACTCTAATGTTGAGCGGCACGAGTGTTTGGATTATAAGAAGATCTTCGAAGGACACCTTTGGGAGGTGGCTTCACAACGGGTTCCAGAGAAGGCTTCTCGATTTCCAATGGACCGGAGACAGGTGGGGGAGGCGGCCCATCTGCAACTGCCTTCCCGAGTGCCTGCCGCGGTTCGTTGTAATCCTTCGACTGCGTAGCGACAGAGATAGGTGCAACACTCTTCACCATGAAAACCTGAGACCCAAACAGTGTAGATGGTGATGCTTGTTCGACCATCTGGGTCTGATGAGATGGAAATGGCTCTTTCAAAACAGCCGGAGTCCTTTTAGGGCCTTTAAGAAGTTGACTAACCTCATATCGTCAGGGAAAATCCTTAGTATAATGGTCGCCTTCATAGATGAGGCAAGGGTACTTCAGTTTACACTGGGAGCCATCCTCATTACGAGACTTAGATTCTGGTTTCGGGGCATCAGATTTAGATTTTCCTTTGCCCTTCTTCTTCCCTTTGGAGGATTTGTCTGCAGGATTGGCCTGAATGACATTCACCTCCGCAGTTTTACCAGAATCAGATGAGGCGGGATTGGCAAAGTTATTGTTGGAAGAATTAGCCTTCTGCTTCCCATTCGAATATTTCTTCGAATTCTGAGAGACAGAACCAATGACACCATCCACCGCAGGGGTGGGCGGAGCCTTAGTGGTTCCGGGCCATGGAGCATCAATCAAGATGTCATAAAGCATGCCAGACTGTGAATAGACAAGATCCAGGTATTGGGCACGCGTGATGGCTTGTTCCTCTTTCAAGCACGCTCCCATCACGATATCCTGAGCGATTTTATTCACAAAGGAGGTGGTCAACCAGTGAGTCAATATCTGATCAGGTATGCGAAACTTGATCAGTTTACGATGGCACCGCCACTCATGAATGTGATCTGAGATGTGAGTGGCTTTATCCTGCTTCAGGGAAGTCAGGAGGTGCGTCTCGGCTTCATACCGAATCGGTAACTGGAAATGTGTGAGGAAAGCCATGGCTAAAGAGTTGAAATCTTGAAAAATGCCACGGGATAACTCTATGTACCACTTAGCAGCAGCTCTAGTTAAAGTATGTTGGAAGAGGCGTAGGCGAATCGAATCGTTGACCCAAGAGTTAGACGAACACCAAAGATGATATGTCATCACATGCGCCTAGGGGTCCTCCCCAACTTTTCCCTCAAACTTGGGACAATCACCTAGTATCTTGGTGGGAATCGGAGGCCAATACAGATTATGTAAAATTGGATCATTGGTCAACTTTGAAACATTCGACAGTTCCAAGGTAGCCAGGAATGGCAATGGAGGATTAACTGCCATGCCAGGCCCAGGATGAGGTCCGGTACCCATACTCCACGATGGTTGTGAATATACTTGCCCCCACGGGTTCTGTCCCACAGGATTCTGACTGTAGGGGGCGTAGGTCGTATAACCAGACTGATTTGGATGCTGGTAACCATAGTGTGGGGCTTGATAACCAGGGTACGGACTCTGATTATGCGTCAGCCCTGTATAAGTAGCGTTTGGATTTGGCTGCTAAGTGTAGGTAGAACCGGGTGGAGGAGGATAATACTGAGAGCCTCTGGGGTGGTTATAGTTCGGTTGAGACTGACCATGAGGATAATAACCACCCTGAGGATGAGTAGGCTGCTGAAAAGTGGAACCCTGCAGAGTCTGATACGTAGGGCACAGCTGTTGATTTGGCTGCGGCATTGAATGAACTGGATACTGTGCAGGGTTGATGGAATGAGCGGGCTGCCTTGAATGAACAGGTTGACCCGACTGAGAGGGCTGACCTAAGTGAACAGGTTGACTCGGGTGCAAGGGTTGACCTGAATGACCAGGCTGACCCGGATAGACAGGCGGCGCCGGTTGCGCAGGTTGACCTGGTTGTAAGTGAGCTCCAGGTTGTGCCGGATGGACCGGTTGGCCTGGAGGCGGAACACCGGGTTGTACTGGATGAGCCGGTTGCCTGGTGGTGGAACAGGACCAGGTACTTGCTGGAAACTAGTTTGACCTGAGGCAGAACCATAGGATGGTCCTGGCTGATATGCAACGTTAGAAACAACAGGATACTGCAGTTGCATTGGTAAATAAGGCTGGATTTGCCCCCCAGGACCATAGACCGGTCCCGGTTGGTACCCCGGCTGAGGTTGGATAGGTTGACCGGAAGGGCTGTAATATTGTCCTTGCGGACTGTACGATGGCCCTTGCTGGCTCGCAGGGTAGCCCTAGATGGGCTGCCCCTGTGGATCATAAAGATAGCCAGGTTGGCCCGCAGGTTGGCCTTGGAAAGGCTGTCCCTACAGGTTATAAGCTTGGTTGTACGGTAAACCTTGAGCATAAAGATAAGCCTCAGGAGCGGGTAGACGCAAAATCTCCCCGTGCTCGTCATACTGACCAGGGAAAGCATACACGGGAGTACCATCCTGTGCATAGTGCGAAAAGTAAGATTGGTAGGGATCTTGGGAGGACGGTCCAACCTCGGCGTTCGGCTGTTGCAAAGACAACCGATACTCCTCCGGAGAGATGTTCTCCGGTATAGCAGTGGCTAGGTAGACATCTTCAGGAGTTGGCCCAGCCCTAGTAGCAGATGATGAGACAACAGGAGAAGAGGCGGCCACACAGACAGTGGGCCGAACGGGAACAGAAGTGACGGGCATCTGAGGAGACACCTCGGGTGTAGTAGTAGCTGGCCTCGAAGTAGGAGATGATATTCCCATAGATGCTGCAGCTGAAATGATCTGACCCAGAGATTTGTATCCCTGTGGTAAAGAAGGACTGGCTGTTGACATGTTAGCCAACTCAGAGTTGTCTCCCTCAAAGAATACTCGCAGGAAGAGCTGATATTCTTCACCGGACATTAGGATTTCCTCACCAGAATCACTCATGGTTGATCCTGCCATTAAATCATGCAAAAGACGGCGAGGACTAGGAGGAAATACAACAGCAACAAAAGGTGAACCCGAGGTAAGAGAAAGGAAATCAGCTCCTAATCTCAATTCAGACACAGGGTCCGAAAAGGGCCAATTGAACTCAACTGGTCCTCCAAAGGGTTGCTCAGTGAGAACCGGTCCCCCGTCAGGAAACTCGGAAACAACAAGCTGTTGTGGTTCGACAGAGGATTAGGAAGCCTCTGAAGAATCGTCCGTGTAAGGACTACCAGTAGACGAAACCGAAGGTTCCGCCACTGTGGCAAAAGACCAGAGAAAAAGAAGCAAACACAAACATGGTTTGAAAACGAGTTAAGGGCACATGATCAAACGGTCAACAAGAAATATCTAAGCATGCGTGTAATCGTGGGTGATTAATTTTTACCACATTGAAAACTAAGAAACTCTATCATTTCATGTTTTAAGAGTCGAGAAACAATAGAAATATGACTCTATCTCTTTCAGATTTGATACAAGTGTGAAAGGACAAGCGCTCGACGGTCTTTTCAAGTTTAGGGAGTTAGAAAAGACCAAATGACTGCTCAGGTAAAACTAGGCACAAAGGGTGTACCAAATATCCGTGAACTGCAATATACACCTTGGTTTCAATAATGAAACAGAAATCAACCAAGGACTTTTCGTACGTGTAGGTAGTCTCCCCGAATGCTGTGTTCGGTGTATCATAGGTATAGGGCGGCAGACTCGGCTTCCTGTGGATAAAGGATTGAAAACCTAGAGGGGTATCCCTTTATATACACGATGGTACGGGGAGCACAAGTCCGTACTAGCACTGTCTAAAGCCAAAAGGCGAACGACAGCTGCTAGGTTTAAAGACGCCGGAACATGTCTCTAGCCTAGACCTCTAAAAATGTTTCGTTAAATTTCAATGCTGCCTTAGGTTAATTGAATAAATTTTAAAGTTGATCTTCAATTAAGTTTCAATTTTCAGGCCCTACCGTATGTAGTGTCGTAAAAGACTCCTAAATGCAAAGCTACATGCCACAGTCCAACATTTCGTTCGATGAAAACTAGTTACAGAAGAGTTGAGAGCTTTTACACAAACGAAATGATCGGAAGAAAAACAATGAGATCTCTAATGCAACTAATGAAATTGAAAACTTTTCATTCAGATCACTAATCACTAGCAAAATCAAAAAGATTACAATTTGCACTAATTGAACCAAAAGCACAAGAGATTTTTTTTTATAATTTTCAACGTTTGATAGCTAATATGCACTGAACAAACTTGAAAACAAACGGAACAACTTGAGAAACGATATTGAGAGAGAAAAACAAACAAATTTCACTCAACAACACAAGCAATCAGATCCCAAATCGACCAAAGTCTCTCAAAACCAAGAAAAGACTCAAAGGCTCCAATGGGCTGTGTGATTTAGGCCTAATGCAAGACCAAACGAAATTTGAATGAAGGAATGAGAAATCACCCAAAAATCACAACAAAACAATGAACAACTACTAAGAGGATGTAGAGGATCAATCAGAAAGTCGACCGGACAACCGAAACACCAAAACTCCCAAGGAGGGCTCGATACACTAAGCCACTAGATGCCCTAGGGCTCCAAACGTGAAATCGATAGATAAAAGCAAACAACCAAAGGATAGAGGTGAATTCCCAGTCAAACAGGACTCCAACACACTCAGGCAGTCGGAAAATCAAGAAGAAAAACACTGACCAAACCCAGAGAGCTCAAAAATGAGGAAACTCAAAAACCTTACAAGAGTGGTGCGACTGTAAGGTTGAAACTGGTGCCAGAAAGCTATTGGCGCGGGATAAACAAAAGCAACATGCGCCAATTGGCGCGAATGTCGAGCTAAAAAGCACGCCAGTCGAGTTTCTCAGCCAAAAACAAAAAAGAACTACTCCAGAAGCAGATCAATGCATACTAAGCAAACCAAGAAGTAAACAACAGCAAAAGAACCCAACCCAGAAGGCTCATCAAGCAAGGAAACACATAAAATAATCAAAACGAGACAATACAAACGAGACAGTGAAATCCAGATGATCCCCACCGGAGTCGCCAAATTGTTGAGGAGGTAAATCCCCTCTACGGACAGAGGCAATCCCTACTAGCCCAGCAGGGGTCTAGCAATAATCAAAAATGTTACGACGCAAGTTCCTAGTTACGAATGAAAAGACTAAAGATGGAAGCCTACCTGGAATCCAATGCTACGATCCGAAGAAGAGAGCGTTCCCGTTCCTCAGCCTCGGCAGATCACGATCCTCCACGATCTCCGCGGATGGACACCTGCACATGCAAGAAACAAACAGATACAAGAATAAAATCCGGCATACGTAACTAAATATCAGTCAGAAAGGATATTACTCATATTAACATCATTGAAAACAGAGTGGAACCATAATCATAATCATTCATTAAATATCAATCGAAAGAGATTACAACCAAAGTTCTGACGTCGTGGTCTCCTTCGGATGGGTCTCCAGTCGTTCACGTCTCGCAAAGCTCACCAGGGAAAGGGCAAACCTCTCCTGAGTCTCTCGACGATAGTCTCCTTACTTGAGTCGGCCTTAAGGGAAGAAAGAGGGCTCTTACAGCACAAAGGCTCTTGGGAATTTGGAGATTCAAAGCTTACGCACTTCAAGACTAGCTTGCCATGGAATTGAGCAGGCTTTTATAGATGGGGAAGGAGGGAGTTGGGATCCCTATTATTGTGGGATTGGCCCTATCAACAAGGAAGGTTCCATGGGAGGTGGCAAAACTACTTCCCTTCCATAGAACTCCCGCAACCAAACCTCCCAACTCAAGATAGGCAATGGTTTCTGAGTTTGTTGAAACTCAACTTCCGCCATCTTTATTTAAAAAACACTCCTTAAATTGGCTGGCGCGACTACTGCTCTGGGACAGAGCGCCAGTTGGCGCGGCCTCTTTGCAGGATTTTCCTCATTGGCGCGAGTGCTGAACTGTCTACCCGCGCCAATGCAAAAAGAGATGTTTTTCATGATTTTTGCAAGGAGATGTCTTTAGGTAAAATGAAGCTCATGCTTAGAGGAATGCATTGATGATGTTTTCAAGGCATGACAATGTTCACAGGTCACAAAATGGGTCCTCCATTTTGCGGGACGGGAAATGGTAGGGACGGTGACAAATTACTGTGTAACACTAGGGATTCTTTATATGCCTTTTAATTCCACTCGATTCCCTCATCATAATAGAAATTTAAAAAATCACTCTTCCTTGTTACACTATGTTGTTCTTGTGAGCGTATGCCAATAGCTTTTGTAATGAGAATACCTTTAGGGCTACTTCTCTATGAATAATATAGGATTGCATGCAGTTGGGGTATGATATTTTAGGATATCAGTCTACTCACCAGTGCCAAAACCACTCTTCCAAACCCATTTCCATGATTAGAAAAATCAAACTATGTAATTGTCAAAACGGGTAGAAAATTAATGAGGAAAGAGAGAGAAGAAGGTTGAAAGCTCAAGGGACCCAACCGATAAGCTACTATCAGTGGGATCTGCTGCTTTGATTAATTTTCCATCCTGATTAGTGTCCTTCCTTGTACAATATAAGTGAATAAAGCTCCTTAAATTTGAAAAATTAAGCTGGTGGATGAATGCTTGATAGTTTGATTCATAGTCTAATGCACATAAACACTATGTGTAAGTAAACAAAACTAATGTATTACCTTAAGAAAGGATTGGATTTGACTAAAGGATTGGATTCAAGTGACTTATACATGAATTTATTACATTTATAGTGTAACTGTAAAAAACTTTGTAGCCTTGTTGAACCATTTACATGTCTCAGGGACATGTGGATCCAATATCTAGGAAGTGTTGCCAGATTTACAAAAATTTATTTTTCAACAATGATCATAGAACAACTGATAAACTTATTCAACAAGAATATTATACTAGTCACAACTAGTGCACTTTATTGGATGCCTTTGCAATTGCTTTTCATGGGCTATTTCAGTGTTGTAGATGTTGATCTAGGGTGAAAATTTGATTGCTAGTATAGATTATATTTGAGAACTCTCTTTGACCTGGGTACCGCAGGTGGTACTTTAGCTTGTTTCTATACCAAAAAAACCACCAAGAATGAT
This sequence comes from Pinus albicaulis, assembly GCA_034641835.2. Classification (NCBI taxonomy): domain Eukaryota; kingdom Viridiplantae; phylum Streptophyta; class Pinopsida; order Pinales; family Pinaceae; genus Pinus; species Pinus albicaulis. The sequence goes on along the minus strand of CM076572.1, from coordinate 936,260,034 downwards.
TTCATGAAATCTGTACCTTTTCTTGAAGACAATTGTGCCTTGCATATGATACTAGTTTGTATCCTAATTGATGAAATGGATGCAACAATTGATTCCCATTGTAACAATTGATGCCCATAATAGGACTATTGTTTGTAATATAATTAAGCTCTAGTCATATACTACAAACACATAATTTATATGAACATAACGTTATTAAATGAGAATACCAAACCAGAAAAAAAGTTGCAAGTGAACTTAACTATAGACGATTGAAAAAGTGGCATTGAATGGGAATAATTCAAAGTTTATACACACAATTTAGGTGTTGGCATATATAATGGTGAGTTGACCTATCAAAATGTAGTGCAACCAACTTGTATACGCAATATGGGTTATATTATGTAGCATTTTTTTTAAAGGTAAACCCCATAGCAATATGATTTCAAGGTGGATTTTTACTATAAGATATATAATTGTAAATAAATCTGATATATTAGGGGTTGTAGATAAAATAAGATAAATTTATGAAGTCTAACTAATGACCACAAATCGGTCAAAGTGCAATAATGCTACGAGAGCGAAATATAAAACTAGTACAATCATGTTTAAACTTGAAAGTGTTGCAGTCTGCTTGGAAAGATGTGAGCTATGACAAGGGGGAGGATGTTGTTTCACCTGAGGGCAACTGATCAACATCCCATGATGATCTCGCACATTAAAATCCTCGGGAAAAAATTGACAAGAAAAATCAGGGATAACAATCATTAAAATCTTGGGCAAAAATCATCAAAGTTCATTAGATCGAATTGGGCATGGTTCAAAAACGTTCTCAGGATATGAACATAATCTTAGTTTAGTTGTGATTTAAAATATAATTACACACAGAGAGATAGTTTAAGGAGGAATTGTTGTTTAATCATCATAGGAGAAGAAACAATAATGGATTTATCCTATTAGATTTAAATATGTTGAGTAGAAATCATGGGTGTATCATATTTGAATTGAGTTAATGTGTATTCATTAATTTAAATCATTTCTTTCAGATTGATAGATTATCTTATAGCAACAACTAGTTGGAGGTCTAGAAGTCGAATTTTTCATTTCATAACTTCTCGATTCTTTACAAGATTACAGGTCTTGCAATAGAAATGCAGACAGGAAGGGAAATAGAATTTTCACTATTGAACTGGAAAATTCACTAATGACCTTTTTTTGGTGCAAGATAATTCATTGTCTTGTTTTGATGGAAAAAATGGGAAAGATTGTAGCCTGGCTAGCACATTTAAAAAAAAACATTTTCTTTTATTTCTGTTAAAGAACCAGAATTATGATATAAAAGGTTGGTTGTTTTATTGATATAAGGTTACAATTTGATTAATGAAAACTTAATTTATTTATTTTGACAAGAATTATTTTATTTTATTAAAGAGAATAAAGAATACAACACCTGAGAAATCCCGTAAAGGAAAGGTTAAATCAGGATTTTGTGGAGAGGTTTATTTTACTGAGCAACATATATAGATTTTAGTTAATGTATTAGGTGTAAAATTAAATTCCATAGATATTTAAATTTCATCTATAGAATTTAATGAGAGAGATGGAAGATGGAGAATTTTCAATATGCTTTGAGAGAAAGCCAATTATCTTATGGGAGAGAACTCTTAAACGTATCTTAAGAGAGGAAATAGTTTGAGATTCTATGCAGTCTAATCTTCTCTAAGAAATTGTAGTTTTAGTTATTTATTACACTATTTTATTTAATTAAAAACCTTTGAGACCACATATTTATATATTTCATTATGAGACCAATATGTGTAAGATTCTTTGTTGAATTATTTTTACGTTTCAATGTAAAACATGAACAATCATGAATATGATACATATTAATGGTGGAAAATGGATGTCTAGTGCTCATGAAATCGATGCTATGGTAGAAGAAACAAAAAAAAACATGTTGAGAGGGACCATTTATCATTAAATGGTCCCATGTAAGGATTTTTGGAGAATTAAGAAGAAATGAATATGGGAATGTCTACAACAATTCAAAATGATGATTTAACAATTGGAAGTCATAATGGTTAACCCAACATCATTGGTGAAGATAATATTAATCATAGCACCAATAATTACAGTATACATAACGATTACATGGATGGTTCTAATGATTATCATGTACATGTAGAAGAACAAATAACTATTAAATTCAATCCAACAGAGATTCTAGATTCAATTAATATACACATTGATGGACAACCTAATGATAATGATATTATAGATATGAAAAGGATACCACTATACCATGGTGCATGATGCTCCATATTGCAAGCTTTGTTACCCCTTCTTAACTTAAAAGTTATCCATGGATGGAAAAAAAAAAGTTTCACTAACCTTCTATAGTAAGTGTTCTTATACAAAATGGAAATTTCAAGTTTTTTTAAATAGATGTTTCCAAAAATATAATTCCACTCTAAACTATATCTTATCATTGTTGATGGTACTGTCATAGGTTGTTATCACATCTACTCCTCCCAATTAATATCAAAATGCCTAAATCAAAAAATGAGATCATGTCATCGACAAAAGATTTAGGTATGGATGCTTCCAATATGCATGATGCATGTCCCAATGACTGCATCCTATATTATGGATATGGTAAGGAATCCTCAGATGATTGTCTAGAATGTGGTGACAAAAGGTACCATATAATTCCATGATCAAAAAATGTAGGAAGAAAGGTAATATGTCACATACCTTTAGCTCCACAATTTGAGAGGTTATTTGGATGTAAGGAAATGTCACAGCTCATGGATTATCATGTGAGGGGAAGGAGTGTAGATGGTGCTATGAGGATGCAAGCTGATGAAGTGGTGTGGCGTAAGATCGAGGAGAAGTGGCCAATTTTCAACGACGAGCCAGAAAATGCAAGAATATCATTAACATTAGATGGTGTGAATCTTTATGGAAATAAATCAACACAATGGTATACATGTCCAGTAATTTCTATCAACAACAACCTAACCCCATGGTTATAAACCATAAAGGAACATGCTATGTTGACACTTATCATATCAAAATATACTTTATGGAAATTCCTAATATTGAGTCTACATGGTAATAGTAAAAAATCTCATGGTGCAAATGATGAATTGAAGTTGATGTCTTTACAGGGCCAAATCAACCGAAATGTATGAACACATACTTAGAGACTTTAATAAATGAGTTATTAATGCTTTGGAAAGGAATGAATATGAAGGATGTGTCTCGTCCTATTTATTCAAGGATCTTTCAATTTCATGCAATGCTTCTTTTCAAAATTCATGATGCTCCAATGCTATCAATGTGTTGTGGTGAGGTATAGTTGGTGTTAATAACCTCCTATATTGTATTTATTGATTTCATTTAGTTCATTATAAAATCCTATATTATTACTTGATCTTTACTATAAAAATGAAAGACATTTAGACTAATGGATCTTATGGATGCCCAACATGTGGGCCTTGCACCTCATCCAGAAGATCGAGTCATTTGGGAAAGACTGTATATAATGATTATAGAATGTTTATAAATTCGTATCATCCATATTGTGTACAAGATAAGGATGATTTTTGTGGAAAGGAGTTCCTTCTTAGAGAACCTTCAAAGATGAATCCCAAGAGATGGATGCATGCATATAGAAGCACACGTGGTAATTTTCATTCTCACCTTTTAAATGATATACAATTACATTCCTAAAAAATTGATTTCGTAAGTTTATTATGATTTTTCTTTTTGGTAGGATCCCTTCCTCTAGGAATGACCTGAAAGAAAATATTTTCAAAGTTTCCATATAATGAATACCTACCTATTGTTCACATGTTAGACATAATGCACATAGGGAATAATGCATCTGTTTGTTTATATAATATGCTATTTGAGAAGAGTTCAATACACGGGAGGAAAATAAATAAGCTACAAGTGAGGATGGACCTCAAATAAGCAGGAATAATGCCTCATATTTGGCCAAATGATGATGGTAATTTTGTAGCTGATCCATGGTCTCTCACAAAGGAGGGAAAAAAGCAGATGATTAAATCCATAAAATCAATAAGATTCCCAGTAGGTTTTGGAGTAAATTTGAAGAATGCATTCTCAAAAGGAAATGAACTTGTTGGAATGAAGAGCTGTGACTGGCATAATTTAATTAGGGTATGTGCACATTGATAGACATTAACTATATTATCTATTATGTGATTTTAAAATTATTTTATTTAAAAAATAATTATATATCATGAGTAATTGATTAATTTTAACATTCTATTCACAGTATCTATTACCTGCCAACCTTCCAAATAATCTCGATGACAACATTAAGAGGAAAATTTTCAAGCTAAGTATATTTTTTAGGTATGATGCATGGCCTATATAAGGAATAATGTCTCTTCAAGTATAATGTGATATACTAGAAAATTGTTCATCTAAAATATTTTTTTTCTTTACACAAATCATGGGCTTAACATAATTAATTATATTCTAGGTGGGTCACTTCAATAGAGATACACAACAAATACTTAAATATGTGGAAGAAAGAACTCCCCATTTTGATCTGTGACATTCACATATACTTCCCAACAAGTTTCTTCAATGCACAGGAACACTACATTGTGCACCTATTAAATGAAATAGAGTTGTGTGGAACACTTCAACCAATGAAACGGTTTCCTATTGAGCGTTATTTAAAGGTTTTGAAAAAGTTCGTAAAGAAAAAGGCTCATCTTGAAGGTTCCATGCTTCAACGGTACATGTTTTTCAAATCCAAAGTTTATCTCACTGAATTGTGCAAATAATTAAATATTGAAGGGCCGCAAATATGAGACTCAAAAGAAAGTGAAAATTTTGAAGGACATGTATTCCCAGGATGAGAAAAAACTAGAGAAATTAAAGGTGATTAAACTTATATCTACATATGGTTGACGGTTTTTATTTGTGACTATGATGATATAATGCGTTTTATGTTTATGATTGCAGATGTTGTTGAAATGGAGGCTTTCTTATTATATGTTGCAAGAAATAGCGAACACACAAAATTATGGAGGGAGGAATATCAAAGGCATCATGGTGACCCAAAAAGGCGTTGTTTTTCATATGTATCTAGAGGTGGTTATAATTCATCTTCACGTTCAACAATAACGAGAAAATTTGAAAAGTATTTGCCTCCAGCGATGAGTTTAAAATATTTGAGGATAGAGTAGCAAGGGCATGTAGAAATAATGATGAAAGAGTTACAACACATGTATTGGACATTATAAAAGGACTAGAAGAGAATAAGGTGACTCATTATAAGGGGTTGTGGTGCAAGGGTCGTCATTACCGTGTTCAGAAGCTAGATGAAAATCGAAAAACATATGACTGTGGAATTGCTGCATATTTTACAGTATATTTTCAGTCACATGTTTGTGATGGAAACATAAAAACTGACACATTGAGATACTATGGATTAATCAAATATATCTTAGAGCTTAACTTCAAATATTTCAAGGTGGTATTATTTGAAAGTAACTGGTTTAGAAATATTATATTTGGAAATCATCCAACAACATATATCCATGAGAGTCATTTTTTCATCATCAATCCTACCAGGTTTGAGAAAATAGATGAACCATATTTTTTCCTAAACAATGTGAGAAAATATTTTTATGTTTCCATCCTACAAAATGATCAAAGTCATTTTTCATTGAGTATAATCCTAGATCAATAAGAGTCTTCCACCCTTCACATGAAGAGAAACCTATCTCATAATAAATTCCATCTAATGGTAAAAAAGATGATGATTTTAATGGGTAGGAGGACATTATTGAAATGTACAATGCCTATTCAAATTATTTTGATTATTAATGACAAATTCTAGGAATAATTCTACTCAAGAAAATGCAAATGTCTATTAGCTCTATATTATAATTGTATTTTCATTTAAATCTATTATACGGATTTTTTTAGAAGAATATAACCTATCATAATCTAAAAATTAATATTATTTCAATGTTAAACATATCAGGGAACTATAACATGATAAAAATGTTATATATATTATCATTATGTACATTTATATTTTTTTTCTCATTATTTTCTTAGAAAACTTACTAATTAATGAATTTCTGTCTTATAGAATTGAAAACTTATTTTTTACAAGGGAAAGTTAGATATTAGAGGATTTGTTAAGAATTTTATACCCTCTAAAATGATATTTTATGATTAAAATATTTTCAAAATGTTTCATTTGATTATGAGTTACTATTTTTTTTTGTTTCTTGTATTTATTTTAATTCATTTGAATACTTTTCATTTTATAATATACTCATTATTCCACTTCATATAATCAAAGGTTGATGATTTTATGATATATATATTTCACTTGCTTCATTATTGGACTAATGTAATGAAGTATATAAAATTAATTCTAAATTGGGAAATGTGTAATACTGAATTAGGTCTATTGATTCAATATGCGACAAAAAATAGAGTAAAGTATATTATTCAGGCAAAGAGTTTAAATAAATTTATGGGGGACACACCTTCTCGAGTCATAGATATTAATGAGATACCTTCTAGAGGAATTAATTTATCTACAATTCCATCTTCCCATTTAGATTTTACAGATGATGTATATGTCCCAGTAGTAACTGATACTTTCCATAATGTGGAGCCTGGATTTGAAATTGATAGATTTCAATCTTATAGAGAGTGGTTGATGAAGGATGATGTTGACCCATTCATAAGAGATGCAATTCATGTAGCATACAAAACAACTATCTCTGATAGAGAAAATGCATCACATACAGAAACAACTCTTGATGATCTACTAAGGTAAACATTCATTTATATTTTACTTATAAAATTTAGGTTTGTAATTACATAACATATGATTATTAACAATATATTATATCGAAATTTTCATGAGTAACATCAATGTTCTTGAATAAGACACTAACACCAATGGACAACAAAATCAATCTCCTCCATCAGATGAACAAACTATACCATATATTGGTGCATATTTTCAACCTCTCTTAAAAGATCCAAATGAATATGTTAAACGAGAGGCAACTAACTGTATGACATTCAAAATCACATGAAATGAAAAAGGGAAAGTGTTAAATGATGAAGGTGGGAGAACATGGAGAGACATACTTCACCATCAAGCATTGAGATTATTTGGTCATACAATTACTAAAGCTTTTCGCCATCAAGGTAAACACATATACTATGTTTTTTCATAAATTGCATACTTAATTTATGTAGTATAAAATATATACTTAATGTTTCATATTTCATATTAAAAATATATATATATTCTACTCAGTGTTGCATTCCCTAAATTTCATTACTATCATACTAGAAACCTTAATATTTTTTATATGGGTTATTTACTTTCTACGTGTATTTCAAGGGAGATCTAAGAAGGATGAGTTATTATATCATATGCATAAAGTATTTGCAATTGTACCTCCAAAAAAAATTGTTCATAGTGTTGCTAAATATATTAAAAATACCAAGAATGCTTCGAGAGGAGAATTGGTCAGAAAGAAAAATGTAGTCAAACCACACTTCATGGGAGAAGGAGAGTGGAAGAAGTTATTGGATGAGATGGATATTAAGAAAAAAAGGAAAAACGGAACTTTGGTTGGAAAAGACAAATATGCACATACTGCACAAGCCTCTAGGTTGTCCACACGCCATCGTTTGGGTAAAGGTGGCATGTTATGTGAAGAGGAAAAAATTGTAAGCTTAATACACTACTATGCTTCTCAAGGAAAATTTATTTTTTATATAATAAAATTTATAACTATTTCATTGTTATTTAAAATATAGTTGCAAGTGTTCAATACTTAAATGTCTAGAGATGACAAAGATTTTTCTTCATGCTATGGTGTATCTTCTCTCATTCATCAAAATATTAAAGATGGATTTCATCCTATTACCGATTATGAGGTATTTTTTCACTTATAAATTTTTTGTTCTAGATAAAGTTTCATAATATGAAAGAAATATATGAAAATGAAAGTTTCAATTAACACAATTTATAGTTGTGTTGATCTTATCTTATATGTGTCTTAGTAACTGTTCAATATGATGAAAGAGAAGTTTCATTCTAGGTAAAATTTGACAATATGAAAGAAATATATGCAAGTGAAAGTTTCAATTAATACAGTTTATAGTTGTGCTGATCTTATCTTATATGTGTCTTAGTTAATTGTCAATATGATGAAAGAGAAAATGAAACTGAACTTTGAATCATGCTTCAACCTTACCATATGCTTGGTTGGTTCACTTCAGTTATTTTTTAAATCAATAGGATACTTTAGTTATGAAATAACATTAAATGCATACAATTTTTATGGTTTATTTCAATTCAATTGAAGTTATTGTTTGTGCTTTTCTCCGTTTATTTAATTTATGTATTTTTATTCACAAAATTATGTTTATAATTTTCCTTTTTATGATTTTTCCATGTAGGTGGCGACAAAATTTATGAAAAATATTTAAGGAAGAACAATACATATGATTTCAAACAAATTATCAGTTTTTTTTTTTTCATATTTCATAATAAATAAATTTCAAGACCTAAATGAAGAGTTATTTTTTGATAATCAATAGTGGAACATATGTATAACTTTTTTTATTAAATTTTTTCTTTTTTGTATACTGGTAGTTTTGGTTTTGGTTGTTGTATTGTATACTTAAAATTTTATCATATGTAGATATTGTTATTAATTTTTAGTTATTCATTTCATGTTAAAGATATCCAATTAATATATATTTTCATAGCTAGAAATATATATAATAGATTAGAAAAACTAAGGTTTTTGAAATATCATGCTGTCTTGAAGTTTTCACTCGAACAAAATTCTTTGAGACCTGGAAGTGAAATGACACTCGTTAGAACTTTTATTTATTTATTTATTTTAATTTTCAAAGATTGAAATGATTCATCAATACCATGTTGATGAAAATGATCATGACACTAGTTAGAACTTTTATTTATTTATTTATTTTAATTTTCAAAGATTGAAATGATTCATCAATAGCATGTTGACCAAAATGATGAGTAGTGATATTATGTATGTAAATTTATTATTCCTATTAACTTGGAATCATGTGAATGTTTCAATGGAGAGAATGTTCCATTACTAGTAATTGATAATTGCCATAAAGTAGCCAAGCACACAAAAACTACCATAGTCTTATTCTACACAATGAATTAAAATTTTTGAATGTAACTATGGGATACTTCAATTGTATTAATACATTTGATATAAATTAAATATATTTATGGTAATTGGATTTAAGCATAAGAAAATGGTCAAAATTTTCTCTTTGGTACTAAAATCAAACTCTTCCCATGATCCATGATCCAAACTCACTGACAGGTACCCTCTAAATAATCAAATACAATTTCTTAGTCTATCTTTAAACCTTGGCAATATATAACCTTTCTAAATAAAGGAGGTGCACCATTTCATATTTTATGGTGCTTTGCACCATATAAAATTATATAATAATAATAATAATAATTTTTTTGGCACCACTTTTTATTTTATGGTGCTTTGTACCATATACAATTTATTATTATAAAAATAATTATGATATATTTTTAATTTTTGGAAAATTGGTTTTTGAGGCTTTGCATCACAATATCTTGATCCACCTCAAATTTGTTTTTGGTGGTTTGCACCATACACCATGGAATGTCACATATGCATTTAACACCAAATTTAACATTTTTAAAAAAAAATTAAAAGCTTTTGATTACAAAAAATTCAAAATTAAAAGTGCACTTCTTTATTTAGGTGAAACATAGCTTTTTCCTATTGAAGAAATTACTATGATAAAAGTCATAAGATATTTAATTTTATTTGCTATAATAAGAATCATAAGATATTTAATTTTATAAAATTTAACATCTTATTGCCAGATATATATTTAAAATTGTATTAAAGAAACAGTGATACTTTACTGTCAACCTACACTGTTGATAACAGTTTTTACCAAAACTATTGATAGCCGTTTTTACTTAATAGTGAAGGGATGGCTAAGTACATCCAATCCTCAACGTAAATTAAGAATTGAGTTCACATCGATTTCTAAATGTGTGTTTATTAACTCCTGTATTTATAACATCGGCCAACGAGCCTACAAGCATTCCTCTGTTGTTCGTATCACTGTATCTTTTTCGATGCGTGTAGATTTCAAAAATATTGCTAACATGCAGGCCAAATGATGGAATCTTACACCACAGACAATATACAAAATTTGAAGAAATAAGCCAGGAAAAAGCCTGCAAACTGCTATACTGGGTAAACGTTGTGAGAATATAAGCCAGGGAAAAAACAAAACCCTTGTAAAATAAGGTTGGATCAAATATGTCAATAAAATACATAGTATCGAGTATGTAAACTTTTGATTTTTTAAAATTGCGATGAACGTTGTCAAAAGTCGGATAATTTAAACTTTTAAATCTTTTAAACTATGATGTAATAATTTAGTTAATGCTATCAAAATAAATTATCACACATTAAAATGAATTAATTTTACATCCCGTACAAATTGTTTAACTGAGGAACATATTTCGAAGTAGCAAACATACAAGTGAAAAAGTAACACATAAAAAAGTGAACGAAACAAATTGAAAATAAAACGAGAACATAAAGATTGAAAGGAAGAAAACAACATCATTTGGGCATCAAAATTTTAACAAACGGGGTACTTGCCAAATTAATGAACAGTAAACATTGCCCAAGAAAGCAATCAAAATCTGAATTTGGAGGAAGTGTTAGTGGGTACATTTAACAACGTTTTCCTTAGGAAGCTTTGGCGCATACGACAGATTTACCCATTGATACATGGCGTGTCCCAAAACTTGGAATCCAAAGCAGTAGTAGTTTGGCACCCCAGAAAACAACCTTGCAAACTTGTTGAGCAGATTAATATGTTTGTGTTGTTATAAGCCATATAATGAAAGTTTTCCATTAAAGTATTGGTATATATTTCTTTCCTGTATTGAATGCTTATAGTTTTGATAAAATTAGTTTTGTAAATAAATATATTTTTACGATAGCAGGAAAATTGAAAAACCTTGATTAATAGATATTTTATGGTAGAATTTTTTTAAAAACTAAACTTTTTTAGTTATTAGTGTATTTAGTGAAGAACAGCTGATTCTATTTTTATTGATGAGATTTATATAGTTTAAATTAATGGGATCATAACTATAATATAAAATGGTTAACAAATTCAATTATTTTGTGTAATAATTTTCGGTGAAAATCACATAACATAAATTTCTGTCGACGCGTTTCGAACCAACCAGTGTGGTTCATCATCAGGCCAAGATCAGCAATCTGATCAAGAACAAGTTTAAGTAGATCAGGACATCTCCAACTAGCCGTTGGAAAAACGGCTAGTTTAACTGAAATAGGAAGAATTTTATTTATAGCATTAATTCTATTATATTTCAAAATTTTTAATTATATTTTAATTATAAATTCTATATAAAATAAAAAATCAAACCTAATCAAATAAATACATAAGTAATAATAATAATACTTAATTACAGTAATGCCAATATCAACTAGATTCCAATTTTTTATTTTTATTTTTATTTTTAATATAAAAATCTATTAGTAAATTTGGTAATTCATAAATGGAAACAATAAAAAATCACAATTCATGTATAGAAATCATTTTTAAAAATCATAATTCTAATAAAAACAAGTAATTTTTATATAAAAATCTTATAAAATGACAAATTGCAAAATTATAAAATAATAATACTTAATTAATTAATTTAAGATTACTAGAGAGGTAAGTTTCCGGATAAAATTAAAAATAGAAATAGAAATAAATAAATAAAATAAATAAATAAATAAATAAATGAGTAAATGAATATAAATATAAGTAAGTAAACAAAAAATAATCAAATAAATAAAGAAAAATAGAAATAAATAAATAAATGATACTAATAAAAATAAAAACAAGATAAAAATAAAAATTCATAAAAATAAAAATAAAAATAAAAATAAAAATTAATAAAAATTAATAATAATAATAAATAAATAAATGAATAAAATCAAAATTAAAAAAATATAAAAATTAAAATTAAAATTAAAAAATATAAAAATAAAAATAGAAATAATAATAATAATAATAATAATAATAATAATAATAATAAATTAATTAATTAATTAATTAAAATTAAAAATAAAAAATAAAAATAAATAAAAATAAAAAAAATAAAAAATAAATAAATAATAAATAATAAATAAATAATAAATAATAAATAAATAAATCAAAAATTAAAATTAAAATAAAAACAAAACAGAATTACTAATCAAAACCAAATTAATAAAATAAAAGGAGCATACAACTAGATAGAGGAATCAAGATCGAGATTAAAAAATATAAAAATAAATAAATAAATAAATAAACTAAGAGTGAAGCGCAAGAATCCAGCATCTGCTAACATCCCACCCATCATCCCTATTAAGGTTAACCGGCCTCTTTTCTATTTCCAAGGCTTCCCTCAACTTTCGGTGGTGGAAGTGGTCAATTGTTGCAATAACCTTAGTATCTTCAATACAAATATGGTGATTTGTTTTTTCAACATGCTCTGCCAAGGCAGAGGACCGAGATCTATCATGTCTAAGGTCAGCAACATGTTCATGAATTCTTTGGTTAATTGATCGACCAGTTTCACCAATGTAAGGTGTCCCACTGGAACACGGAATCAAATAAACATCCTTACCATCCATCGGGCAAATTGGGTCTTTAACAGATCTAAGAGAACTACGGATAGTGCGGAGAGGCTTGAAAGTTGAAGAGACATTATGTTTCTTCAACTGTGTGGGACACCTTACATTGGTGAAACTGGTCGATCAATTAACCAAAGAATTCATGAACTACCATCCATCGGGCAAATTGGGTCTTTAACAGATCTAAGAGAACTACGGATAGTGCGGAGAGGCTTGAAAGTTGAAGAGACATTATGTTTCTTCAACTGTGTGGGACACCTTACATTGGTGAAACTGGTCGATCAATTAACCAAAGAATTCATGAACATGTTGCTGGTCGATCAATTAACCAAAGAATTCATGAACATGTTGCTGACCTTAGACATGGTAGATCTCGGTAGTGTTACTGGTTTCTTTGTGTTACTTGTGTTACTTGTTTCAATAAAGTAGGTTTTTAATATTCAAATCATAGTTATCAAGTTTGAATTCAGATTACAGTTTAATTAGATACTAAAAATATTGGATCATGTAAAATTTTGGATTATTTATTTTATTATAATTATTTATTTTACAATTTCTAAAAACATCTAAATTAACAATATTGATATTCAAAACCTTATATAAATGACTTATTCAAAAACCTAAAAACTATATTATCTTTTTCTCAACAAAAATAAATAACAAAGTTAAAATATTAGATTTCAGTTAATATTATTAAAATTTTTATTACCAATAAACAATTAGATATAATTAAAGGTAATTCTTACTTCTTAATGCTATAAGAAAAAGAAAGATATTAATATTCAATGCCATACTTGAACGCTAAAAGAAAAAGTCAAAGGTGAAAAAGAAATTTCACTAAACATCTCCACTTGTAGTTTTCAAATCACTCTAAATTTTATAATTTTTATGACGAAATATGGTAACTATAATTCAAATAATAAAATTAGTTTCTAAGTTATGAAAGATCAAATGCAAGTGTATTAAACAGTTAATTCAAAAAATTCACAATCAAAATAAATAATATTGACAAATTATATTAGAAATAAATAATTTTGTTTCATTATTATATTATGTTTAACTAAATTTAAAAACAATATAATATGTTATAAATGAAAAATGATTAAATATGAAATAAAATAAGTTTAATTATTAATAATATTAAAACAAAACCGTAATTAGTTATATTTTATTATTTTATTTCAAAATTTATAATTATATTATAGTAATTATAGATTCATTTTAAGTCTTAATTTATCAAATATAAAATGTAAATAATTTTTTTTTACAAAATTTAGAGATAAATTTACATCTCTAAAAATATAATTTAGTTTTGTAATTAGTAGCTAAATTTATACTTGTTTTTAATAATACTATTTATATCTATATAAATTTCTATATAAAATATTTGTATTTTTTATTTATTAAAATTTTAATATTATAAATATGTTGGTGACACTTTTTTTTTAAATGTTTATAGTTTTTTAAAATTAATTTTTAATGTGATATTCACACCTTTCATAATATAGTATAATAGAAAATTTTACTTGTATATATGTATTAATCAAATTTAAATATGAAAATATGAAATATAATGATTACTAATATAAATTAATTTAATTTATATATAGTAAATGGATCTTGATTTGTAATTGATTTACAATTTTTTTCAATTATGTAATGGATCTTAATTTGTAACGGGTAGAAACTTTTTTTCAATTATATTTCACATCCTATTGTAATGCCTTTAAATAAAAGTAAATATTGAATTTACTTTACTAAAGTAACTTGGTGAGCCTTGGGCTATGTGGAAGCCTAGATAGAAATTTAAATATAAGTATTTGTGGCAAGCCATGGGAATTACCAGGAAAAGACACTACATGAAATTTTCATTTACTAGAATAGTTAGAGAGTTACTCCCATCCTGAGAGATAAATCATCTCAAGTTGGTGAAGTGAAGGTAAGGAGGGTGAAAAAGGAAATACCCAAGGTATTTGAAGCAAAGAGACTAGGAAGTATCTGATTCCTCCAAGAAGAAGGTCATGACGCTTCAATTAGGGTATTCTTAAGCTCAACACCCTAAGATTCTAGGATAGACTATAGAGTCTTGATGCCTAAAAATAAACCCTCCTAAATCATTATCAAATTATTATTCTAGAAGTGTAAACCCTTTTACATCATTGTCAAATTATTATACTAAAGTGAAAAGAACCAGAGGAGAAATGAACGTGATAGCTATTCTATTGGTATGAAGAAGTGGATTTTCTTTTCTATAATTTCCTTGGAAACTTAAATTTAACCACATAAGTTCTTTACTTTCCAAATATATACTATTTTTGTAAGTACAGTAACATAATTGTTATCTTTAGACACAATGCTATTTTTTTAGTTAAGTGTGGAATATTGAAAAGAAATGCTAAATCTTTTCTGTCAAGCAATTTGTGAATGGATGAGACGATGAAAGAATATAAAAAAATTATATATATACCATTTGTTGATCTAGAGAATTTAAATCTGTTTTCTATAAAATTGCAATGATACCATATTGGTTTGGGCATAAAGAATGATAATTAAAATTGAATGAACTATAAAAGGCTTATTATGTATAATGGGAAAACTAAAGGGCGAAGATGGTGTAGAATTTTTATTAAATAATATTGAATTGTTGGGTTAATTGTTTAAGATACATTGACTGAGGTCATTGCTGGAATATATATATATATATATATATATATATATATATATATATATTTATTGGAAGAGTGAAATGCAGGACCGAGAGGTTAATTGGTAAAAAATTGGCCACAATAGAAATGGGTCATAAGCTGGAATATCTATATATATATATATATATATATATATATATATATATATATATATATATTTATTGGAAGAGTGAAATGCAGGACCGAGAGGTTAATTGGTAAAAAATTGGCCACAATAGAAATGGGTCGAGATAACAATTGAAATGGGTAGAGATATTTGAGTGATCGGTGTTCAGTACTAAATGAAAAGTACATTAAAGAAAGCACCAAAGATGTGCCAAATTATGAAGCTTCAGTTCCTAGGCCCAACTGGTTCTATCCTGCAACTAGGAACAATTCTAAGTCCATTAAAGTCCCCCATTAAAGTCCAAGTATATATATATATATATATATATATATATATATATATATATATATATATAAACTCTTAATGGAGAGAAACATATAAATGACAACCAACATTAAGGTGGTGTGGAACTTGAAACATATGAGCAAATGGAAGTTTTGAGAATTGATTAGAAACTTTCTGAAAACAAAACCTACCAACATTCACAAATAAAAACATCTACTCATATTAATAGCAAAATAAAAATCTTACTATTATTACTATTATAAACCAATATATCGTTTGTGTATACAGATGGTGTGGAAGGGCCACTACCGCGTCAATAGGTATTCTCCAAATGTACCCTGTTAATAGAGCCAATTTATTTTACATTTCAACTCATGGTAAAATATATTTGGCGGCATCCCAACCATTATATTGCTTCTTACTATAATAATACCTAGAACAAAGTACAAGAAACTCGGTGAGAGGTGCTAATGTTATAGAAAAAATTAATTAAAATGAGAAGCAGGAGTTCCAAACAAAGGCCACATGCACTTGGAAGGAAGAGTTGATTTTCAGCAAGGTTTATGCCCAAATAAAAGAAAATTGAATCGATACTCTTCAAGCTTTTAGAAAACCCTGACTGCACATATGTCTCACCTATGTAGGAAGAAAAAAATTTAGTAATATGACCCCTGCATACATAAAGGAAGGAAAAGAACTAATGACAAAGAATTAACTAACAGAAACCCCAAATTACTTCTCCAACAGAACAAATCTCTGCATCTGTTGTTCCATTAGCAACAACCGAAAATTCCGTTGTATCAAATGTTGTAAGATTAGTTGATGCAGGTAGTTATTACCTGCAACATGGTCGACTTTGGTATGCCTCCAATGTATCTACAGCTCTACCCGAACGGTGGCTAGAGTGGAAACTTATGAAGGCTCATTGTGAATGTTTCTACACTTGAAACAAAATAAAATCATGTCAATACCTGGATGAGCGAGGCTTCGAGTGTATGCGAGCGCCGGGGTAATAAACTTCAAGAAAATCAATAGAAGAAAAACTTAACACTAGACAACTACATGGGGGAACAATACCAGGTTAAGGATAGGGAACTCGAGAGAAATACTTCAATCACCATGTTTGTAGAGGCTCCTCAGTGGAAAGAACATAAAAAATGAAACCCTGCTCAGCGTCAGAGAAGGGGGGTGGTTACATCAAATGACCCTTTGCATTATGGACCGTAGATACCAAAACTAATCACCGTGGAACATGGATATGAAATCTTGTCAATACCGAGGTTTTCCATGCCACTTGGAATAGGATTATGGCATATCCATAACGTTTGAATGACCACTGGAATCAGATTTAGATTATTAGTATTTATACCAAGTACAATAATTACCAACCTATGGAATGCTGTTCTATACATTGTGTATGCGCCACAGGAACCATGAAAAACAAATAATTTATAAATGAACGTTTTATCGTAAGTATCAACTAAAGGTTACAAGTGTATATTTTAAATAATGAAAAAGAATGATAGTAATATGAGGTTAATAGTTAATTAATGTGAAATTAAAAAACAAAAATTAGTATCAAATAGAGCTAATGTTATAAATGGTATCAGAGCCCTAGGTTGCAATACTATGGTCTTATGAGTGTTGGAATTTCTGATAATTTCATAATAACAAATGGAGAATAAAACTTTCCTCTTCATCACAGACAAAATATTAAAATTTCTTAACAGGAGACAGAGTTTCAACTCTGAAAAACAAACTTCTATTTCTTCAAAAATTGTTACAAATACTTCCTCTAACAGAGGGATAACAAAAATAGTGATTGTTGCAGATGCAGTGCACAAAACTACTCTTTGTCTTTCAAACAACACACTCTGTCTCTGTGGAAATGACAATGCTATGTATTTCTTCTCCGTGCTGCTGTGCAGAACCAAACAAAACAAAAATAATATTACAACAGTACAGGCTCTTGAACCTTTTTTTTTATATGCCGCGCATATATTAAAAAATTATATAAAACTATATTAAAAGACTTAAACTAAAGTCTATTTAAAAAAATATTATGCGGGCCCCACTTTACAAAAGCGCTTTGAACGCGTGATCAATCCATTAAATACATTGTATAATAACCATCGGGTCCACGGCTAAACAAAACAAATGCACCAAACAAAAGTTTCAATTGCGATTGCAAGTCGGATGCGATGGTTCCTTTTAATTCTATTGTATAAACTCCATCGGGTCCGCGCTCATAACAAAACATGCGATCGACCGAAAAACTCCGATTGCGATTGACAACTGGATGTGATGGACCGAGATTTAACTCCGCCATATAAATGGTGTCGGGTCTGGAACTTCAATATGTATGATCGGGCCTTGACAAACGGAAGCGATGGAACAAATAAACTCCATCGCATAACACCACCGGGTCCGCCCTTTGGTAATGTGATCGGGGTATACAACAGAAAGCCTCTGATTCAAGACTTGCAATTTGAAACCTGTGATCATATAATATAACGCTGTGTGGTCTGTGGACCCACGGGCCTCGACTATGGTGGAGGGCGATTTTAATATAAAGTTTGGTTGTATATTATATACAACTGTTCTGCTTGCGGAACTCTGCCACATCTACAAGACACTCGGACTTTGCAACATATATGTTGCAATTTGCGATTGCGATTGTGATCACATCACAATCTTCCATATCAACAAAACACTTCCCATGAAACTTGCGATTCCGATTGGCATTTAAGTGGTGGGGACCACTTGTCCTCCCTTTCAAAAAAGTTAAAGAACTTCGGCTGTTTTAATCAATTTTCCTCCATTTTGGTTGTTGAGGGCTTAAAATCCCGAAATGACTGTTTTAATTAACTCTGTTCCTCCATAGCTCAGAACTACGAAAGTCTTCATCCTCCTGCAAAAATGGCTATGCCCATCACCAATTAATTCTCCTCTGCAACTTGTGGCTACGGCCCATCAACATTTTAATTCATCCTTACAGATTCTCATTCTTCTTTGAATGCGTATTGCTGTACACGCAAACTCTGCTGCGCTACCTCTGTACTCTTTTTCTTCCGGCTCAAAGGCTAGCAGGTGACTTTAATATTTCAACAATGAGCCCAACCATAGTTAAAGAATTTTATAAGAAATAACCCTTTTGAGGAGGAATAAGAAATAACCCTTCCGAGTGAAACAACTACACTGCTAGAATGGGCACATTTGAAATAATTTTTCTCTTGCATTTTCTTCTTATGTGAGTGTTCTATCATTATCATCTTTGTGCACATGCCGGATTTGAAGATTGGAAGCTTATAGCTATTTAGAGCTCTTGATATTTTTCATTGGTTAATTCTTTTCAATACTGTTTATTTTGGATTAGTGTTTAAAAAAAATATTGGATCTATGAATATATAATACTATGGTACGAGTTTCTTTATTCATATTTTTTGATTTACAAGAAAAAAAATTACTTGTTCTGAAGTTTGGGCCATACTAAGTATCGGAGGTGAACCTTGGTTGAGGCCATGGCATACAAATTTCAATATGTCCATAGGAAAATTTGAAATTATGTCACTCTGAGTTAGGTTCCCAAATTCGTTAACACATTTTTAGCATGAATCATCTTTGAAAGTACTGAAAATTACCGAGTAGTCACATGTCTTATACTTTGATGTACATAAATGAATCTTTATAAAGGGATTCCTTTGAAATTCAACAATTTTACCTAAGAACATGTTTTACATTATGGAAATTTTACCCTTCAATGTTGGTCTTATCATGAATATGGCATATAGCTTACTAGTGCCCTCTCTGTATCCCAACTGCTAAAGAATCGTATCCCAACTGTTAAAGAATAAGGAACCATAATAATAATGTTCTTTTTATACAAATTGCAAACAAAGCATACACAACTGAAAATTGATGGATGTGATAAGAGATGAAAGATATCTGGTTGATCATTGAACAAGGAAATTGGTGCAAATCAAATGTATATATGAATCATATTAGTAGGAGAACATAGGGGAAATATGTGATATAAATATGAACAATGAATAATAACTGTAAAATCTTGATGGGATACTAGTTGGCTCATGGTTTGGTGGATTTTTGTAGGGTAAAAATGCGAAGGTGGGTTACACTTTTGTGAGAATCGTGGGTGGAAAAGTAATTTTCCCAATAGTTCGACCGAAGTTTCGAAATGAGTTCGGCCGAACTAATTCTTCCGTTTACATTGACGGCATATTGACGACATAGGAAAACAAATTTTTGGCCAGAGATGGAAAAATCATCAACCAAACTTCTACCAAATTAATAGTCTGGCTGAAATTTTAAAATAATTGGGCTGAAATTTTGCTTATAAATATACCGACCTGCAAACCTTAACAAGTTTCGGGCTTATTACCGTTGTCACATCTGTGTGTCATCTGTCTGTCTCGTGTCTGTCTATTTTCTGTGTCATTTCTATGTCATATGTTTGTTGTTGTGGGGGCTTAGTGTTGCGTTGTGGCGACAAGGTGAGAGAGTTGTTGCTCTATTTATTTTTGTGATTTTTTTTTGTTGATTTTAATTTTATTGCTATGTTTTTTTTTTTCGCAAGGAATTTGATCTGCGTCCTCCATGATGTCTTCGACGATCTCCCACCTCGTCTTCTCATTGTGGCCTCGTCGTCTTGTCATCTCTAAATCTCCAGGTATGCGTCATCATAAATTCTATTTTTAGCAAGGAAAACAAATAAAATTAGTCGTTAAAATTGAAATAAAAATAGTGCTTATGATTTATGACTATAGATTTCTATGTCTCATCAACACAAATATTCTTTGATAGGCTAATTACAGATATTTAAATTTATAAATGTAGCACATAAAGGTTATGCTCTTGAATACTTGGTTGTTTGACCCATCCCTCCTCGGTACCTCCTGACTGCCTCCCGATTGCTTCTAAGAGCTCTAGTGAATAGTCTCCATTCTTGAAATTTGAAAAATTAATAAAAGATATTTTTTTCAATCTCCATTCTTTATTGTGGATAAGATAGGTTAACTATGGTAGAGAGTAGAAAACATAGATCAATACTTTAATAAAGAGAGTGCTATGGTTATGCATTCACATTTTGTATATATAAAGGTAGAGAAATGTTCTTAAATATTTCAAGAATTCGTATTCTTATATTGTGAATAGGACCATGCATTAACATTTTGTATATATAAAGACATAAATATTAGTATTTCAAGAATTCTTATTCTTATATTGTGGATAAGACTTCTTGACTATGACAGAGAAGATATAACTTATTAAATTAGAAAACATATTTTAATAGAAAGAGTGTTTTATGGCTAATATTAACAATTTGAATAGATAATTTTTATTTTATTAATATTTTTTTTGATCTAAAAGTGTGTCTTATGAATACATATTTTATATTTTTAAATATTATTGGAGCATATATTAAAATTTTATATATTAATATATAAAATATATAAATATTTTAATGTCAATTATGTATATATTATAAAAAACTCAGAGAATATAATTTTATAGTATTTTATTAATATGTAGCATAAATTTACTTTTGAAAACTTTAATACTTCTCATTTATTGATAGATCCAAAATTAAAATAAATATATTATCATAATAAAAAATAAATTGTAAAATTAACTTATAAAATAAAATTTTATTTATTTAAATTTAATGCTTTTATTTAAGATAACTATTACTAAATCACAATTTTAATATTATAAAAGTATTTTTATTTATTTAATTTTAATTTTTTTTATTTAAGATAACTATTGAGAAATCACAAATGGATCAATTTTAATATTATAAAGGTATTTTTAATATTAATTTACATTTATAATATAAATTTATAAACTAATTTTACCAACATGATCAACTTTATATTTTGTCAATAATTCTCTTTTATCAAGGTAAACTCTCGTTGGATTTAAATACGGTGGGTGTTTTTTAAATAAATTTCAATCTTTGTCATAGACAACTATAGACAACGTTACTCGTTGAGTGAGTTTACATAGACAACGTTACTAGTCGAGTGAGTTTAATAAATTTGATACGTATAATCTCACAATTTTATATACAATTTTAATAAATTTGATACGTATAATCTCACAATTTTATATACAATATAAAAAATGTTTTTTTATTTAGATTTGACTAGTCTAAAGTCATCTTAATTCTGGATTTATCAACGGTCGAAGGGATCAAATATTTCAAGGTGAAAACCTATTTTTTTTAGAAGTTTAATAAATTTGATATGTAATGATGTGACAATTTTATCCACACTATAAAAAATTGTTTTTTATTTAGATTTAACTAGTCTAAATCCATCTTAACTTTGGATCTATCAACCGTCAGAAGCGATCAAATCTCTTAAGGTCTAAACCTATTTTTTGAGTGTAAAACTTGAGGAAAGGTTTGCACAAGAGATTTGATCCCTCTTGATGCTTGGCAGATCTGGAGTTAAGATGTATCTAGGTTGGTTTCAGTCGTGTGCGGCCAAGGAAACTCTATCGATAATATAAGCAACATATGATTAATTTTATCAATAATATGTAAATACATCTAATATTAATATAACCATTTGAAATATGCTAAATATGTGTCAGTTTTATCGAGCCATTTTAATTTTAAATTTGCTTAATTATCTAAATTTGTTGACATTATAAATAGTGTAAAATAACTTTAATGATGAAAAATGATTGTCTATTTTTTTGAATGCAAAGTGAAAATGTAATAATATTGAATAATAGAAAATGTGAATAATACGAATGTACTCAACTACAAATAGTCTTCATTGTGATCAATCTCAAACTATTTTTTTCTTCTGTTCTTATTATCACCCTTGTTAGTTTTGTCATTGTTTCATATCGATTATATGAAAAGGACATTTGGAATCATAAACCATTTAAATATTTAGCTCGAGCTGTTGTATTAAACGTCATACCTTGTCTCTCTTTCTCTCTAATATTAATAAGTTTAATTACTATAACAAAAAAATCAATGTACATTGTCAATAAATTTTGTGCTTACACTAAAATCAATGCACATTAGTAATCCAATGACTTTAAAATTAATGCACCATCATACATCCAATTACATGAAATCAGAAATCAACATATACACTGAAATCAATGCATCTAATGCAAAAAATCAAATATGATTAGAAAAAAACATCTACATTGAATTCAATGCATCTAATACAAGTAATCAAATAGGATTAGAAATCAATATCTACACTCAAATCAATGCATCTAGTGCAAGTAGGAAAATATGATTAGATACCAACATCTACACTGAAAAGAATGTATCTAGTGCAAGAAATCCAATAGGAATAGAAATCACCATATACACTGAAATCAATGCATTTAGTGCAAGCAATCAAATAGGATTAGAAATCATATACATGAAAATCAATGCATCCAGTTCAAGAAATAAAATATAATTCGAAATGAACATCTACACTAAAATCAATGCATCTAGTGCAAGCAATCAAATAGGATTAGAAATCACCATTTACACTGAAATAAATGCATCTAATGCAAGAAATATTATTCCCTTTCTCACCCCTTTATCTATATCTATATTTTTGTCTATGTCTCCTACTTTGTGTCTTTATCTCACCCTGCCAAACACACACGGTCTCTCACTCCATATATATTAATCTCTTTGAACCTCCCTCCTTGTCTCTATATATCTCTTCTTTCTCTTCACCCTCTATATATATCTCTATCTCCCTCTCTCTATATATCAACCCCAAAACATAAACTCTCTTTCTCCAATATATCTATCTATCACTCCCTCCTCCTCTCCCTCTATCTATTTTCTCCTCTTCCTTCCCTCTCCCCCACTTCTATCTCTCTTCCCTCCTATTATCCTATCTCCCTCTCTCTCGATATTTCTTATCACTCCCTCTCTCTCTCTCCACCTTTCACTTTGTGTCCTTATTCTTACCTCCCTCTCTCTCCATCTTCCTTATCACTCCCTCTGTGTCTCTCCACCTTTCACTCTCTACGTCTTTATTATTACCTCCCTCTCTCCCCCCCTCCATCTCCTTCTCTCTTTCCCTACCTCTCTTCAATATCTCTCTCTTCCTTTCTTTCCCACCTCTCTCTCTCTCTCTTCATCTTCCAACTTTGTTACTATATTCCTATCTCTCTCCTTCTCTCCCCCTTCTCTCCATCTCTCATTGTTTGTCTCTTATCTCACTCCTAAACATACACACTCCCTATCTATCTATACCTTTCCACACTCTCTCTCTCTCTCTCTCTCTCTCTCTCTCCACTACTCACTCTCTATGTATTTCTTCTTCCCTCCCTCTCTCTACATCCAACTCCATCTCTATATCCCTGCCTATCTCTCCCTCCCTCTCTCCTCCTCTCTTTCAAGTCCCCTCTCTTTCCTTCCTCTCTCTCGCTTTCTCTCCTATTGTCCTCTCTCTTCCCCCATCACTCACTCTCTCTTTGTCTCTCCCCCTTACAATCCTCTCTCTTCCCCCATCACTCTCTTCCTCTCTCTCAAGTCCTCTCACTCATCCTTCCTCTCTGTCCATTTCTCTCATGTCTCCACTATCTCCCACCGCCCACCCCCACTCTCTTGCTCTCTCTTTCTTTTCCATTGAATTCTCTCTCTCTCTAAGCTACCCTTCAATCCTCTCTCTTCCCACATCACTCTATATCTCTCTCCAATTATGTTACTAGATACCTCCCTTTATCCTTCTCTCTACTTCTCCCCCCCTTGTCTCCATCACTCCTTCTATGTCTCTTTATCTCACCTCTAAAAATACACACATTCTATCCATACCTCCCTTGTCACTTCCTCTCTCTCCACTTCTCACTCTCTATGTATTTATTCTTCCCTCCCTCTCTCCCCATCCAAATCCATCTCTCCTCCTCCTCTCATATTTCCTCTCTCTCCCTTTTGTTCCTACCTCCCTCTCCCTTCCCCCTTCTTTGTCTCTCTCTCTTTATCTCTCTCTCTCTACCCTTCAATCCTCTCTCTGTCTCTCTCTCCCACTGATTCGAATTTATGCAGGAACGCAACAGAATAATATTATAACCATAAATAAAAAGATGCAGTGAAAAAAATAACTTCATTTCATTAATATCAAAGAACTGAAATTTTCTTATAGACATAATGGAAATAAACTAGCTAGGGTGCTAGTAGCTATCTATGAGAAGAGATGTGGTGGCTACAAGCCTCTGAAATGAGTTACAATGAGGCTCAAGGGCCTAATTATTATTTAAAAACAATGGAAAACCCTAAACATCCAAAACCCTAACCGTAGGAGATGAACCGCCAAAACTATGGGCCCCATTTGGGTAACTTGGTGTTCCAACTTCTCAGGGACGTAACTTTAGCATACGATCTCCGTTTGATGCGAACCATACCTCGTTAGAAAGATCTATCCGAGGAATACAAATTTTGAGTGAGAAATATTAGACCATGGACCAATGTTGCTCCATTTTTCCCCAAAAAACATCGTTTAGGGCCTCAAAACAGCTCCGGAAGTTCAAGACCCGAAAAAATGCTAAAAATAGTAAGTTGTGCTGATACTGAAAAACTGAAAGAGATAATGGTGGGGCCCCAAGTGGAATAGGCGGGTGACCACCAATATCCACCTAGAATCCCAACACGAACCTACGGTAGAAATTAGAAAGACCCAGAAAGTTACGAAGCTCCATTATAGTTGTTGGGGCTGGCCAATCCCGAATGACTTAGATCTTGGTTGGATCCACATGCGCCCTCCTTTCATCAATAATGTATCCTAGATATTGAACTTGGGTCATGCCAAAAGTGCACTTCTCCAAATTGGCACAAAACTTGTGTTGCCGCAGTGTTTGGAGGACTTGTCGGATATGGTGGAAGTTCTCTTCCCAAGTCTGGCTGAAGATCAAAATTTCATCCAAGTACACCACTACAAATGAGTTGGTGAATGGCCACAAGATGTCATCCATTACCCTCATGAAGGTTACGGGAGCATTCATCAACCCGAAAGGCATGACTAGCCATTCGAAAAGGCCTTCCTTGGCTTTGAAGGCAATCTTTCACACATCGGAGGGTTCAATTGGTACTCAATGATACCCAGACTTCAAGTCAATCTTGCTGAAATATTTCTCCCCTTTGATTTGGTCTAAAAGGTCATCAATCTGTGGGATTGGGTACCTATTCTGGACAGTGATCTTGTTCAGCACCTGATAGTCAATACAGAGTCTCCACGTCCCATCCTTATTCTGTACCAACATGATTGGGCTCCCACAAGGTGATGAACTTGGTCGGATGTGACCTTTCTGCGGTAGCTCCTAAATCTGTCTCTTGATTTCATCGTTCTCTAGAACAGAGCGCTAATAGATCGGTCCATTGGGTAGCGACGCACCTGGGGTCAGATCAATCGGGTGCTTGACTTGACAGTGCAGAGAAACCCTTGTGAGTGAGGTGAAGATGTCCTCATACTCCTCCACAACCTTTTCCATTTGTTGTTGTCATGCAAAGGAGCCTTGTATGGAGGTCTTGGCCACAGTCTTCTTCTTTCCCTGGGGGTGGATCATCAAGAAAGCAAATTTCCTGGTTTGGGAAATGAGCTTACTGCATTGTTTTGCAGTAAAAAAAGAGATAGTGGTAGGAGGTGGTGCCTCTAGTATCCTATATAACTTATTTCCCAAAGTAACAGTAACGCGAGGCCGAGACTCATACACAGCATGACGCTTCCACAAGTACGGTTGTCCTAATAATACATCAGAAACATCAATAGGAGCAATGTCACATAATACCTCATTCGTGAAGGGCTTGATGCTATAGGGAAGGTGGAACTGATGGCTGACGCAGAGCTCTTGTCCTTGGTGTAGCCACCCGATGGTGTATGGATGTGGGTGAGCTATGGTCGGTAAGCCTAACTGATTCACGGCGTTTGCTGAAATGAGGTTCTTTTGGCTCCCATTGTTGACAATGAATTGTACCGGGGAGCCCTTTACCCACATCTGGGAGTGGAAGAGAAGTTCCTCCTCCTTTGGATCTTCTAGTTCCTCCTTCTAGATCTTCATAGTGGAAATAGTGGCATTGGGCTCCACATCAATAATCTGTTTCCATTTTTCATTCCCCTTGTCAGGTTCTGATTCAGAGTCAGAGCATGCATCTAACTCCGAAGCCCTTATCTCAGCCACTAGTGACTGCTTGGCCTGACACTCACTTGTGTTGTGAGTGGAGCTCTTATGGAACTCACACCACTTTCCCGTGTCCTTCTTTGGATTTGCGGTGTTGTTATTTGCTTGTGGCTTTGACAGGTTGTCTTGAGCTACCATGCCTTGGCTCTATTCTTTGTTCTGTGGTTTGGGAGCACCTTTCCCTTACTTTTGATTCATAGATCCAAAGTCTCGCTTCTTCTGTTTGAATTTCTGCTCAATCTTGGCAGCATACCGGTATTCCGTACCAAGCGAGGAGATGTCGAGGAACTCCATTTCCTCATGAATGTATCTATGTAGAAAACTGCGATACTTTAGCACCAGATGTTTCTCTGAATCTTTGATACCCAAATTTGTGCGTACGGTATGGAACAAATTTTTCAACTCATGCACATCTTGATCCCTTTGTTGTCGCAGCATGGTCCATTGTATCTACTTGTCCTCATAGCTCCCCACGGGATAGTACTGTTCCTTGATGGTGTCTCAGAAAGAATTTCCAAGTTGGTATAGCCAAGAACAAAGAGAGTTCTGTTTGGCCCTTGTTCTCGCAGTAGGTTTCCCACCAGTCCTTGACATGGGGGGTAGCTTTGAGGAGTGCAAAAATAATCTTCTCATGGTCGGAAAAGTCATGAACCAAGAAATATCCTTCTAATAGATTCAACCATATATCTACGACATCTGCATCTATTTGACCCTCAAATATGGGAATGTCAAAATTTGCTTGTACCTTAAAAGGAGTCGCACCTCCAAAGTGGCTGCTGGATGTAGATGCACTGCCGGTGGGCAGCTGTTGAAGGATCTGGGCAAAGTTATCCATAATCACGTTCCTTTGTTTTTTGAGGGCCTCCTCGAGCAATATATTGATAGGATATCCTACTCCCTCATATTTCTTTTCGTCCCGCATGGGCATCTGTCTGGGTTTGCGAGGCTGATATTGCAAAGGTTCCACCAGATCGAGCCCTAACTCATTATACCCCGACCTCATTGGGGACATGCAAAGAAGGATCGATAAAACGCAGACCGCTCTGATACCACTGATCCAGATTTATGCAAGAATGCAATAGAATAAACATATAACCATAAATAAAAATAAGTAGTGAAAAAAATCACTTCATTTCATTAATATCAAAGAACTAAAATTTTATTATAGACATAATGGAAATAAACTAGCTAGGGCATTGGTAGCTATTCTGAGAAGAGATGTGGTAGCCATAGGTCTTTGAACTGAGTTACAATAAGGCTCGAGGGCCTATTTATTATTTAGAAACAGTGGAAAACCCTAAACATCCAAAACCCTAACCCTATGAGATGAAGTGCCAAAACTATGGGCCCCATTTGGGTAAATTGGTGTTCCAACATCCCGAGGACGTAACTTTGACATACAATCTCTGTTTTATGCGAACCATACCTCGTTAGAAAGATCTATTTGAGGAATACCAATTTTTAGTGACTAAAATTGGTCCATGGATCCATGTTGCTCCCGATTTTTCCAAAAAACGTTGTTTAGGGCCTCAAAATGGCTAAAAAACTGCTAAAAACAGTAATTTGTGCCGAAACTGAAAAAATGAAAGAGACAATGGTTAGGCCCTAGGTGGAATAGGAAGGTTACCACCAATATCCACCTGTATCACCCACCTCCATATTTATATCTCCCTCTCTTACCCTTATATACCTTTCTCATTCCTCTCCCTTTCTCTCTCTCTTAAATTTAGTGCAAGAAATAAAATAGGATTAGAAATAATCTACATTGAAATCAATGGATATAGTCCAAGTAATAAAATATCATTATAAATAAACATTTAAACTAAAATCAATGCACCTAGTGTAGGAAATCAAATAGTATTAGAAATCACCATTTACACTGAAATCAATGCATCTAGTGAAAGAAAAATTATTCCCTCTCTGCCCCCTCCATCTATATCTATATCTCCCTCCATATATACTTCTTCCTCCCTTTATCTCACTCTGGCAAACACACACTCTCTCTCACTCCATATATATCAATATCTTTATCCCTCACTCCTTGTCTCCATCTATCTCTTCTTTATCTTCACCTTCCATCTATATCTCTATCTCATGTTGTCTCTCTATATTAGCCCCAAAACGTACACTATATTTCTCCAACCTATCTATCTATAACTACCTCGTCCTCCCCCCCCCCCCCCCCGCGCCCCCTCTTCTCTCTCTTTTCCATTCAATATTCTCTCTCTCTCTCTCTCTCTTCCCCCATCACTCTATTTCTCTCTCCAACTATGTTACTATATCCCTCCCTTTCTCCTTCTCTCCCCTTGTCTCCATCACTCATTTTATGTCTCTTTATCTCACCCCTAAACATCCACACTTTCTCTCCATATCTCCCTTTTCACTCCCTCTCTCCTCCTCCTCTCATCCTTCCTCTCTCTCCCTTTCTATCCTACCTCCCTCTCCCTTTCCCCTTCTCTCTCTCTCTCTCTCTCTCTCTACCCTCCAATACTCTCTCCTTATCCCTCCCTATCTCCTTCTCCTTCTCCCACCTCCATATTTATGTATCCCTCTCCCTCTCTTATCATTATATACCTTTCTCACTCCTCTCCTTCTCTATATCTTCATTCCTCCTGTCGCCTCTCCTTAAGTTTATCTCCATCTCTCCCTTGGCACTCCCCCTATGTCTCCACCTCTATCATATGTATTTGTTATTCCATCCCACGTATATATATATATAGATATATATATATATATATATAGAGTTAATATATATATATATATATATATATATATATATATATATATATATTATAATATAACAACTTTAATATTTTATTAATCCAAAGTTATAATAATAAGAATAATAATAATAATATTAATATTAATATTTTAATATTAATGTTAGGGTTAATAATATTTTTTTGCATGGTTTTAATAGTTATTTGATCTATGGTATTTGGCCTATGGTATTTGACTCATGGTTCTAATAATAATTTGTCTCGTGTTATTTTCTCATAGGATTCGCCTAAATAAAACCTTTTTTTTGAGTGTTTGTAAATATAAAGAGATTTATGGAGTAAATATAAAAAGAGTTTTAATTATTTACCATACCTCTAGTTTATTTATATTTTTGTTTATTTACCATATTTAGTGAGTAAGAATAAAAATAGGTTTTATTTATTTACTATCTCTGTGGTTTATTTATAATTTTATATATAGACCATATCTTATTTATTAGAGTTCCTAAATTTCTTCATATTTTTAAATTTATATTGTTTAAATTTTTTATAATGAATTTTTAATTGTTTATTTACATGGTTATGTAAGTCATTGTTTAAGACAACATTATTTATATTTTATTTTTTTAATTTTATTTAGTTTTTTATTTATTTTGGCTTCTAACATACTTACACATAGGGGTCATACTGGGGTGTAGAATGCGCCAAAGAAAATCAACTTGCATATATAATTATGAGGTATTTATACATAGAAATTTAAATGTACAAATAATATATATATATATATATATATATATATATATATCAAATCTATTAAAGTAGAAAACATATATCCATATTTTAATAGGGACAAATTTGTATGAACATATATAAAATTTTGTATATATAAAGAGAGAATGTTTATTTCACTAATAAGATTTTTAAGAATTTGTATTTTTATATTTTGATATGACTGTTTAGCTATAGTATATAGTAGAAAATAATATCAATACTTTAATAGGGTATGACAAAGCAAATCAAATATATTAAAGTAGAAAACATATATCTATACTTTAATAGAGATAGAGTTCTATGGGAATATAGTAACATTTTGTATATATAAAGAGAGAATTTTTATTGCACTAATAGGATTTTTAATAATTTTTATTCGTATATTGTGATAGGATTGTTTAGTTATGGTAGAGAGTAGAAAACATATATCAATACTTTAATAGAGAGATTCTTATGGGTATGCATTAACATTTTGTATATATAAAGATAGAGAAATATTATTAAGTATTTCTAAAATTTGTATTCTTATATTGTGGATAAGACTGCCAAACTATGACAGAGAATATAAAATTTATTAAAGTAGAAAACATATTTGAATAGAGAGAGTGTGCTTTATGGACAATATTAACAATTTCAATATATAAAGAGATAATATTGAAATTGCACAATGTGATGAAATCACACTGGTGTTTGTTTTCATATTATAGATGGCCTCAGACCATATGTGCCTATGTTGGTGGTCCAGTATGGAGTTATATACGTAGCACACAGATCTGGAGTTTTTGGAGGATTGGGTGTTAGATCCATAGATCTATTGTTGGTGGATCTGGAGGTGGATCTGTAGATCGACTGTTGGAGGATTTGGTGTTAGACATGTAGATCGATTTTTGGAGTATTTGGTGTTGGATCTAGAGATAAGCTGCAGGATTACTAGATTGGAGATTCGACCAGTGGATCTATTGATCAGACAAGATACTAGTGGTGCTCGTAAATTTAAATCAGGGCATTGTTGAAATTCTTTTGTAACAATGAATAACCACATTATAGAGACATACCTTAATGAGAAAAATAAGCTCAATGGGTCAAATTACACCAACTAAAATTTCAAGTCACAGGCATTGCTCGAGGGTTCTAGGGCGTGGAGAATTGCAAATGGAGATGAAGAAAATCCGACTACAACTGATGGTGCCACAACTGCATCTGTTAAAGATTGGGAAAATAGGAAAAATAACGTGAAGGTGTTGTTGAATATGTCAGTAAAATACATCATAATCCCTCATATATGATACTGCAAAAATGCCAATGAGATTTGGGTGACACTCAAATATTTCTATGAAACGAAAAATACAAATCGTGTGTTGTTTCTGAAGAGAAATATTTTCTCCATTACAATGGACGAGAATCAATCTATTGTTGTATTCATCTCATGGATTAAAGGGCTGAGAGAAAATTTAGGAAACATAGGGGAGAAAGTATCTAATTCTAATCTCGTCACGATTACCTTAAATGGAATGACATGTGATTATCAAATGTTCATTATAGGGGTTGAAAAAAGGGAGAAAGATTCCACATTTGAAGAATTGATAGGGATTTTGATGTAGGAATAAGAGAGACTTAAGAATTTGAAGCCTTAGAATGAAGGTCTAACATTGGTGGCAAAGGAAATTTTCTTCAAAGAGAAACCAGGAGGAGGACATAAAAGCAGTGGTCCATCTTAGAAAAAGCCATTTCAAGGTATCCCATCCATTAAAAGTGATTCAGGAACTAATTTTACTATGGCAGAACTGGTCATGTTGCTAGAGACTACTATAAAAATAAGAATGACGAAAAACAAACATAGACACAAGAGGCACACAACGAATTTTGTTCACGAAGATATCAATCATGATCTTAAATTATTTGTATATCATACTACTCTTTCTGCTAAGACTGATGAGGTTGGAACTTGGTTTGTGGATTTTGGAGCATCCACTCATATGACGTGTAATCAACACTCGTATGAAAATTTTAAGAAGACCAACAATGGTGCTAACATCTACCTCGGAGATGACAAAGCATATCAGATTAAAGGGTATAGAGATATTCTTGCAGTATTAGGCACATCCAAAATTTCATGTATCTTCCTTTTATTAACAAGAATTTTATTTATCTCTCGATGATTACATGTCATAATTTAAAGGTTGAATTTTTCAAAACTTACTATATTGTAAAGGATTTGTTGGATCATCAAAAGCCAGTTTCATTAGGAGTAAGAGTTGGAGGCCTATATAAGTTGAATGTTAAAAGAATTCCACATCAAGCTTTAACTTCAATGACTATGACAATACAGAATCTTTGGCATGAAAGGTTTGGTCACACCAAACTTCATGACTTATTCTGCTACAGAAGAAATGTATGGTTGATGGAATTCCTATTTTAAGAAATGAACATATTGTTTGTGAAGGTTGTGCACTTGGTAAAATTCACATGGATGATTTTCCATTTACCTTAAATAGGAGAAAGAAAGATATACTTGAACTTGTGCATAGTAATATTTGAGTACCTATGCAGAGAATACCATTAAGTGGAGCTTATTATTTCTTGTTATTTATTGATGGTTGCACAAGGTATACCTAGGTATACTTTCTTAGAAGGAGAAATGATACTTTTGAGTACTTCAAAGAATTTAGAAATTTGGTTGAAAATAAAACATGGAAAGTCATTAAAATTCTCTGCTCATATCAAGTATGAGATTATAGACTTGGGAACTTCATCAAATAATGTAGAGATTGTGGAATAGAAAAAATGTTCATAATATCCCACAATCCACAATAGAATGGGGTTGCAGAAAGGTAGAACAAAAATCTGGTGGAGTGTTCACGTAGTATGATGAAAGGTAAGAACATGTCTAATGGTTTTCGGGTAGAAGAAATTAGTACTACATTTTACTTAAAGAACATAGGTCCAACTAGGTGTCCTGATCTGAAGACTCCATTTCAGGCTTTATATGGTATTAAAACTATAGTCCATCACTTTAGAGTATTTTCTTTTAGATATTTTGCGCACATTACTAAGGAAGATAGGAAGAAATTGGATGCTAAAGCTATAAAATGCATATTTTTTAGGGTATTGTTTTGATTTCAAAGCAAAGCAGATGTTTAATCCATCTACTCATAAGGTATTTGTGAGTAGAGATGTTATCTTCCATGAACATGATGAAGGAAATAAGGACGTAAGTTATGAGGAGTGGCACATGCCTTTAGTGATTTATGACAACAATGATGAAGCCAAAGACAACCATTTACAACAACAAAAATAGAAAGAGGAATCTAGTGATGTGGATACAATCAACAGTTGAAGTCTATTCATAGGTGAGAAAGAAATCACATAAAATATAATTGAGGCAAGTTCATTACTAAGGAGATAGGGATGGCAGATTCACCTACTTGTAAGGTACAAATATTATGCTCTTATGTCTATTATTTTAAATTATGTTGAGCCCATGAATTGTAATGAGGCAACTCAATATGATGAATGAAGGTCAGCTATGAAAGAAGAGTATGAGTCCATAATTAAAAATTAAACCGATGAATTAGTTTAACTGCCAAAAGGGAAAGAGCCTGTAGGTTGTAAATGGTTATATAAACCTAAGTTCAAAGCAGATGGTAGTGTAGATAAGTATAAAGCTAGGTTGGCAGCCAACAGGTACTCAGAAAGAAGGGATTTATTATGAGGATAGTTTTTCTCATGTATCTAAGATAAACACTATTAGGATGTTAACAGCTCTAACTATAAAGTACCATTGGAGCTTACACCAAATATATGAAAAATTTACTTTTCTAAATGAATAATTGATGGAAGAAGTATATTTAACACAGCCTCAGGGTTCATTAAAATGAGGCAGGAACACTTGGTCTTTAAATTAAATAAGGAATTGTATGGGCTGAAACAAGCTCCTAGATCTTCGTATGAGAAAATAGATTCTTTATTATTACATAAAGGTTATAAGAGAAGTCGCCGGATGCGGGTGATTAATAGCCATCAGGGAACGTGGCACATCGTGCACTTCCCGATGGACCTCGCTGGTGTAGCCCATGTGGCTCCCGGTACTGATATTAACTACTGTCTTAACTCCTCACCCGGTGTGAATTCTCATTACCTCAGATGGCTCATTCGGCTTCTGGACATGGCTATTGTTCTTGTCATGGATCGTTTCTGCAGAGGTTTGAATGGTGGAGTGGGCGGCTTCTGCTCTCCTCCGCCTTTGCATGTGAATTGTTCGCCTGCAAGCATTGAAGCCAGCATTAAGACTAATACGGGGAAGCACTGCTTGATAGTTGCTTGTTTTGAGCCGGCTCCAAATTGTCACTTCTCCAATAGCCCGTGGTGTAATCGACGAGTTTGTGATTCGGCCTCCTCTGCTCAGTCAGGTAATTCTGCTACCTCCTCTGCTGCTCTGCTTCGTGGTTATAGTAGTCTCGCTCCGTCTTATTTTGTTCAGGCAGGTGGTGCCCAGAATTCTCTTTCTCCCCGGCCCGCTTGGTGAGTCTTGCTAAGCCTGGCTCTGATTTGGTCATCATGCCTCACCTCCACGAACGCATGAGAGCTAGAAGGGGATCCAGCCGTGGGCGTCTTAATCAACAGCGCGTGCCTCCCACTCCAGCTCCTACGTTTGAGGTTGACTCTATCTATTCTCTTGATGCTATCTCTGCCCCTCTGCCCTCCCACCATGAGCCTCTTCCTGGTGCTCGTCCCCTTCGACCCTCCATTCGTCAAACTTCTCAGCGCGTTGAGCTCAGGTTTGACTGCACCTCCTGCAATGCCACTCTTACCGCTTTTATTACTGTTACTCTACGGGAAGAAGTCCCTAATATAGCTCCGCCCAGCTCCTCAACTCTGCCAGCTCCCCCTCTCAGCCACAGCTCCCCTCGAGCTGTCCCTGCCTTCTTTGCTCCTCAGCACGGGCCCTATATGGAGACAGAGCGCGCGGGTGGCGGAAGTGTTCCCAGTGAAAATCAGGCAGACAGAAGCGAGATGTTCACCTGTAGAATCATTGAAGAAAACCCCTCTCCTACTCATGGATCATAGCTGCTTTGGTACTCAGGTTTTTTGTTCTGTTCTGGTAGAAATTATAAGTTTTTTAGCTATACTGCTTTGCTATACAGGCAGTTCACTTATTTCAGCTACAGTTTCATTTTGTTTTT
Organism: Pinus albicaulis; assembly: GCA_034641835.2. Classification (NCBI taxonomy): domain Eukaryota; kingdom Viridiplantae; phylum Streptophyta; class Pinopsida; order Pinales; family Pinaceae; genus Pinus; species Pinus albicaulis. The sequence goes on along the minus strand of CM076572.1, from coordinate 936,224,331 downwards.
TGTAAACTTAAAGCCGGTTTCCCTCTCATGGGTGGCTCAGACGTTATGGTTTAATGGACTGGTTTCCCAATCTGGGCAGTCCAGATTATGCTTGTCTTGCTTGACTATCAAGCACAGCGTTCAGGCTTCTCTAGCTGACGCTGGTGCAGTTTTGTATCAGTACTTTTATACTTAATAGAAATTAGAAATACTTAGAAAAAAAAAAGAAAGGTTATAAGAGAAGTAAAAATTATCCAAATATATATATATATATATATATATATCAAATTTGATTCGAAGGGGAATATTGTGTTGATTTCCTTATATGTTGATGATTTAATTTTTACTCGAAATTCTGATGAATTGGTTGAAGAAATTAAATTGTGGATGTCATAGGTATTTGAAATGAAGGATCTTGGAGAACTACATTATTTTTTGGGTCTTGAAGTCTGGAGGGATTCTGGTCATAATTTTGTTACTCAAGGAAAGTATGTCAACAAGTTGTTGAAGAAATTTAGAATCGATCAACTTAAAGATGCTTCAATATCTATACAACAAAATGTTAAATTTCAAAGGGATGATGGTTCTAAATAGGTGGATGCTACATTGTACAGACAACTGGTTCAAATTTTTATTTATTTGACTACAACCAAACCTGACTGAGCATATTCAATTAGTGTTTGAGTCATTTTATGACAAAACCTCTTGAAAATCATTAGGTGGTAGAAACAAGTGTCCTAATGTATCTTTAAGGAACCATAAAGTTTGTCATTACATATACTAATTCTTTTGAAGTTAAAATTATATGTTATTCAGATTCAGATTGGGCTAGAAAGCTGGATGATAGAATATCTATAACTGGGTATGATTTCAATATTCGATTTGGGGTCATTTATTAGAGAAGTAAAAAGCAGAGTATTGTATCTTTGTCATCAGTAGAAGCATAATATCAAGTTCTATAAGTTGCCATTTGTGAAGCAATTTGGTTTAGAAGACTTCTTCATGATGCAGGGAAAGAAGAAGAGGATGCTACGATGATTAAATGCGATAAAAAAAGTTCAATCAAGCTGGAAAATAATCTTGTTTTTCACAAAAATGTATAAATTTTAATACAATTATGTATTTCTTGGATTATCCTGATCTAAAAATTATATGCCACTGTTAAAAAAAAAATCCTTCTACTTAAATCTTTGTATAAATTTAATCGTCAATTGCAAACACATGAATAAATATCAATCACACATAACACATATGTTTTTACCAGGAAAACATAAGGCTAAAAACCCCACTATCATATATTTTTTATATATCATGGATCATGAAACAATCTCATACAAAACTCTAATCCAAGAGCTCTTAGTACAATATACAATCGTCTCACACTATCATATAAACGTGGGAAAGTACATGCACCAATTTACTGCCTCTTGACAACCTGCCTCCACTGCGCAATCCCTGCTGATCACAATCCTTGAATGAATGAGATCCTGACTTGCCTTGACTATGCAATCCTCATTGGTATCTCCAATGTGTTTGTGGTTGCAAGAGTGCACCCACTAATGTCACAACTGATAGTCAAACTTCCCCTTTCACCTATCTCTCAACTCAGTCTCTACTAGATCTGACATGCATGTAGTTAACTATAGTAAATATTCAGTTTCATGTGAGATCACTCCATGTGAATTAATTTAATATTTAATTCACTGATCTCTCACTAGTGTATCTTTAGTTACAACTAGTTACAACTAGCTCAACTAAGTTTAACTCACTTAACTGAGTTAAACTACTTTACAAATCACATAACTACACATCCAACTCTGTTACAACTTTGAATCACTTAGTTACAACCAATTCCACTTGCATGTCCCACCAATCAACCTTAGAACTCGAAATTCCTTTAGCTAAATAGTTTGCCACATCAGTTAACTAAAATCAAGTGCTTCAAGAGAATAGATTATTATTTATTGTCTAATTATTATTAAGATATAATAATAATTGACGTGCATTCTATTTTTAGACATGAAATATATAAATAGACTTCTCCCATGCATCTAGAAATAGAACCTCATTTATAAATAGAATTTTCTCAACCATCTATAAATAGACTCTCGCTATAAATAGAATTTTCTCACAATTCTAAAAATAGACATACACCGAAAAATAGTCTGTGGGCCCCACCTAGTGTAGGTGCTTAGTTTTCACTAGGATCATCAACTTGTTTAATATCAACACTCCCTCTCAACAAAAAAAGAGATTATCCTTCACCCTGATCTTGTCTCTATGGTATTTGAATTTTCTCCATGTGAGCGCCTTCATCAGAATATCTGCATCCTGATATTCCGTAGGAATGTACTGAAGCAACATAATCTTCCACTCCACACAATCTCTAATATGATGATACTGGATATCTATATGCTTTGATCTATCATGGAACATAATATTAATCGAGAGTTTAATGCAACTTTGATTATCACAATGAATCACTGTAGGATCTAAATGATAACTAAACAAACCAACTAGGATCTTCCTCATCCAAATAGCCTCACATGCAGCTTGACTTGCTGCCATGTATTCTTGCTGAACTAAGTGCCACAGACCTATGTTTCCTGCTGTACCAAGAAAAAAATGTATATCCGATACTCAAGACCCCTCCTAATGTGCTCTTTCTATTCATTAGGCTGCTCACCCAATATGCATCCGTGAAGCCATGCAACTTCACCTCATATATTTGTATGTACCATATGCCATACTCAAATGTGCCCCCGAGATATCTCAGGAGATGCTTTCACACCTTCCAAAAGATCTTGGTAGGCTTAACCATCGCTTGACTAAGCTGGTTCACCACATAGCATATGTCCGGTCTTGTATTTACTAAATACATTAGTGAACGATAGAAAATAGTATCCTCTACCTCTCAAGATGTAGCATCCTCTTTCCTCCAGTTTCCTGGACGAGTAGTATCGATGGATTTTCAGCCCTCCATGTGAAACTTACCCAATATCTCCCTTGCATACTTTCCTTGAGACACAAAAATTTCACCTTCTCGTTGCCATATTTCCAATCCAAGGAAATAATGAAGGAGACCCATATCCTTCATCTCGAACTCCTTTGCAAGGTCGTCCTTGCATGAGTGTATCAGATGCTCATCACCAGTCAGTATTAAATCATCAACATAAAGAACAATAATTAAAATTTTACCCTCCACCACAATTTGGCATAGGTTTGCATCCACCTCACTATTGGTGAACCCAACAGTGGTGAAATAGCTGTCAATCTGAGTGTACCAAGCACAGGGTGTTTGCTTCAACCCATACATGGCTCTTTTGAATCTGCACATATGCGACTCGCTGCTGAAGATCTCAAATACTCCAGGCTTCTTAATTTACACATATTCTGCAATGATCCCATTAATGAACACAGTCCTCACATCCATCTGATGAATGTGCCAGCCCATCTACGCTGAGAGAGCAAGGATGGTCCTTATGGAAGAATACCGTGCAAAAAATGTAAATGTTTCTTCATAATCAGTCCCCTCAATATGTGAGAAGCCCCAGGCCACAATTCTGGCCTTGTATTTATCAACACTCCCATCAGTAGCTTTCTTTACCTTGTAGATACATCTTGAACCTACCACTGATTTATCAACCGGCCTTCGAACAATTTCCCAAGCACTATTTCTGACAATGGAGTCATACTCCTCCACCGTTGCATCTACCCATCTGGGCTCCGACACTGCTTCTTGAAAGGAAGATGGCTCAGTCACAATACATTTTCTCATGAGATCCATGTATCCAGTCAATTGGTCAGGAGACTGTCTCTATCCGCGCTATGAAGTAGGGACTCCTACATTCTCTGTCGCATCAAGCTTCATCCTCTGAGTTTCTATGGTATGCCTTCTGCTAGTTCTGATGTTTGGCTCTGCATGAGTGGACTTCTCCACTTCATGAAACTCATCTTATGGCTAATCCACATCTAGAGACTCATCTTTGGGAAAAAAATTTCCTCCTCTACATGTAAGTCTAGCTCCCTCTCAAGTGACAACTTCTTGGCTTTCTCCTCATTGAATTTTATATACCATCATACCACAATCATTTGACTGTTTGGAAAATACACATGATCATTATGGGGTGTTTCTATGTACCCCACAAATATCCCAAATTCAGCAGTTGGCTCTAGCTTCTTCCTAGTGTTCTTGGTCACATGCACATAAACAAATGAGCCAAAAATCTTAAAGTGAGAAACATCCAGTTTATTACCAGTACAAGCTTCTTTAGGTGTACTCATGCCAAGTACTTTATGAGGACAACGGTTTTGCACATAAACCGTAGTGTTGCATGCTTCTACCCACAAATGAATTGGTAGGCCCTGATCATGTAACATAGCTCGTGCAACACCGACGATCGTTCTGTTCTTCCTCTCCGTGACCCCATTTTACTGTGGGTTATGAGTCACTATGAGTTCTCTTTGAATTCCTTCTTTGATACATAATTCTTTAATTAATTCAAGATGTATTCTCTGCCATTATATCTCTACATAACCTCCACTTGCTTCCCTGACTGTTTCTCAACCAATGCCTTAAACTCACAAAAATTTGAGAATGTTTGATTCTTCTTCTACATGAAGAAGATCCAGCATTTACGAGATAATTCATCAACAAAAATAATATAATACCTATGTTTTTCTGTTGAAGAAACTGAGAATGGTCCACACACATTTGTGTGAACTCTCTCCAGGATCACCGAAGCACAGTTCTCCTTTTCATGAAAGGTGGACTTTGCATATTTCTCCATGGTGAAATCATTGCATTGATAAAACTGAGCAAGTGTTCCCATTGGAAGTAAAATAGATATTTTCTGCATGACTTTCAAAGCTCCATGATGAAGATGGCCTAACCGCTTGTGTCATAATTCACCCTCATCCTGACTTACCAATTTTTATGCCTTTCCCATCATTGCAGCGCAACCTTCTACCTCCAGCTTATAGTGATTTTTAACTCGAATCCCTATCCTCTTGGCTTGACCCATTGTTTTATGTTGCAAGAAAGATTTTCCTTCGTTGAAAACAACATCATAGCCTCTGTCCTCCAACATCGTGACTGAGACGAAGTTTTTCTTCAGACCTTGAACATGCATAACATATTTCAATAGAAATGGTTCACCTGACTCCCTCTCAAAGGTAATGGTACTAATGTCGATCACACTGTATCGTCCATCGCCACCCATCTCTATATGCATTTGGAGATCTTTCTCCTCCAAGTCACTGAAAATATCCTTATCTCTGGTCATGTGGAAGGAAGAACCACTATCAAGATACCACACCGATCCCATTGTTCTTAAAATGAAGCATGCGATCAAAGAGAATTCAAGTTCAAATTGCGAGGCAAGGGCCTCACTAGCTGCAACTCCAACAACCTTCTTGTTCTTCTTTTTATGTGGGAAGTTAGTGACAAGATGCCCATGTTTGTGACAGTGAAAACACTTCACCTTAGACAAATATAGCTTCTTGCCTTTGGACTCTGACTTTGAATGGGATTTATTCCTCTTCCCTTTCCTTGCCTTGGCAGCCAAAGAAAAATCCTCTTCATCAACATGCTTTGATGAAGAGACATCTCTGGTGTTCCGCCTAAACTCCTGCACTAGATCCGACCACATTCGTTCCCAATCTAGAAGTTTTTCCTATCCATTGACATAGTCTTGATAATTGTGCCAACAATTAGGAAGTCCCAAGAGAGCCAAGCTGACCAAATCATCATCTACAATTGTGATTCCCACACTCCTCATTTCATCCCGACATTGGATAAACTTTGTGAGATACTTAGGAATATAGTCAACATTCTCCATCTTGATCTTTCTTAGTTTATCCTTCAACGCCAAATTCCTATGGTCACTGCTGCTTTGAAAAAGATCCGTCAAAGCCATCCACATTGCAAATGGAGTGGCTTTCCCCTGAAGGCTTGAGGAAATATGGTCTCGTACACCTTTCAACATAATCCTCTTCATCTTCGCTACTTTATTTTTCTAGGCATCAAGTAATGCAGCATCTGTCAAAGTACGCTTACGAACATCACTGTCGATGAATTCCTTCAAGCCATTATCCTCAAGCACTGCCTCCATCTTGTCCTTCCATGAAATGTAGTTTGAGATTCCCTCGAGTGCATACTCTAGCCGCAAACCATTGAAAGGCATTTCGATGTTTACTCAACTATTGCACCAAGAAATTCTTGCAGCAAATTCGAATTGTTTCCACCAACAAACTCAGCTATTGCTTCAAAATTGCAATCTTCTTTGCTCCGATACCATGTATAAATTTTAATACAATTATGTATTGCCTGGATTCTCCTGATCTAACAATTATATGCCACTATTAAATACAAAATCATTCTACTTAAATATTTGCAAAAATTTAATCGCCAATTGCAAACACATGAAGAAAGATGAATCACACATAACACAGATGTTTTTATCAGGAAAGCATAAAGCTAAAAACCCCACTATCATATATTATGTATATATCATGGATCATGAAACAATCTCATACAAAACTCTAATCCAAGAGCTCTTAGTATTTTTGACATGTGACAGTCCAAACGGAATTGGTACGCATGCCGTTTAAAGTTTTCTAAATCTCATCATAAATAAATAAATAAATCTCTAAATCTTAAGATATTTTAATTTTTGATTGATTTCTAAGTTAATTGATTATAAAATTGAGTTTAATTGAGTTTAAAAAAATAAATCTATAAAATATTAGAATAATATAGAATAATATATATATATATATATATCATTTTTGGAATTCAACTACATTAAGAAAGTCATTCATCTATGAACATTTCCATGAGAGGTAGTAGTATCTGACTACTAAATCCTAAAAATTATATCTAATGTAATGCACTAGCAAAAACCCCTCATTATATATATATATATATATATATTCAAATCAATTTATAATATTTATTATAAAAAAAATTTAAAATTTAACGTTCATTAAAATTTCATAGAGAATTTATACCCTTCTTTTTTTCAAAACCATGGATTTATATATTATAGGCGTCGTTTCCAATTAATGGAGCATGGCGTTGTTTTGGATATTTTATAGCGTACTAGGGAGTGAAATAGAATTTTAAGTGCCGGCTATTGCCTAAACATATACATATCCAAATGTTTTAGAGATGTAATCTCAAATTTTTTAGAATTTAAATTTTAAGTAAATTTATTATTATAGGAGTAATATTTTTGTGTGATATCTTTATGCGTTTAAATTTTGCTTATCAATCAATGGGTATAGATTCAGAAAAAGAGTTGATGGAACAAAAAGGAGCTCATAAAATTCGAATCTATGAATCTATGCCGCAAGGAGAAGTAAATTTCAGATTAAACAGTTAACCACCGAATCAAATTCAGAGTGAGATTAACAAAACCAACCTGGTATCAATTGTACTGTTTTCAAAACTATCGTTATCAATTTTACTGTTTTCAAAACTGTCATTATCGTTAACAAGGGAATTATGAAAAGACAAGACATTCGCATACAACCTATTAGACATCATTGCCCTCGGAGGACGACTAGATCCACATCTGCGAAGTTCTAACTAGACACTCCGGGTGCTGCACCAGGTGTTGCTTTTAACATGGATTACAGCACAGCACACTGAGAATTTTTCTTTTTGCGACTACCCCAAGAGAGAATATGTATTTAGTGGATGTCATTTCACATGTTTGCCATATTCCGGAATATGTATTTAGTAGATGTCATTTCACATGTTTTCCATATTCTGTTTCAGTAAATGATTGCAAATATCTATAGGAAAATTCTTCTTTCCCCACATGGATATTTTATTGTGTCACGTTCTTTATTTTGTATTTATTGTTCATTCAAGGATAAAGATACATTAAAATAATTCACAAAATTTGATTCAATGATGAAGAAGATTAAATTCCATGTTAATGAGTTGATCGCTGAATCAAATTCAACTTTAGTTCTTTTAAAAGCTATTGTTATTGTTAGCGCCTCAATTTTGAAAAGAAAAGGCAGTCAGATTCAGTGTATGAGGCATCATTGCCGATGGAGAAGGACGAGTGGATCCACGATTGAGAAGCTTCAAGTAGACAATATGATTTGCATAGTACACTCGTAGCTCTTTTTCCCAGGGATCAAAACACAGAGAGAAGCCATGTTTTCTTTTGCAGATAATCGTTCATGTCACTTCACATATTTGCATATTCCTTTGCAGTACATAATTGCAATAATCTAGATGGAAATTGTTACTCCTACTTGTAAACACATGACCACTTTATCATACAAAACTGTAGGGTTTTATCTATGCTAGTCGCTTGACTTTGGTGGCTTTGAGTGATGACAAGTTTGTACGATGCGTATACATTGTAATCAGATTCAAATTAACCCATGTTTTGACAGCTTTTGAAGTCATCATTTTTAAGTTACGGTACAAATTTCGGAAGACAAAATAAAAGTAAACCCATGTCTGTGAAGCTTTAAGTAGACAAGATTAGTGCCCCTAGTTTTTTCTGGCATGCGCAATGATCAACTCCATCGTTTTTATATTGTTCTCAGAACAATTCGTGTTATTTTTCACAAGAAAGAGAGGCGATGTTTTCTAGAAATAGACGAAGAGAATATCCAATTATCGCTCGTCTCGCTCTATGTTTTCTCTAATAAATAAATATTGCACCGAGAATCGAAAGGACAGTCATACTTCCCCATTGTGATCATATATTGATTTGAATGTGGTTAAAAAAAACTCATATGCACGCAAGCAAGGACAAATACATTGGCAATCCACTTGAACCTGGACATTAATTGGAAGAGACTTTGACATAGAATATTATAAAATGTGGCGTCACTCTAAAATCCAGTAACGTAAGATTCCAGCGAACGAATCATGGATTCTGAATATCATTAATATTTGAGATGCTAGGATATTGCTCCGCGGATCCGCCAAGGAAACATGTTTTGATAAATATGAACACCCTAATCCTAATGGACTTCCGTAAACATGTTTGAACCCTGTAACCCTGCATTAAAAATTTCACATCCATCTCGAGGTTAACCCAATTTGAAATGTAATGCTCTTCAAGTTTCCCCAGGTAGTGTTACTTGTTTCAATAAAGAGGGTCTTTAATATTCAAATCATAGTCGTGTTACTTGTTTCAATAGAGAGGGTCTTTAATATCCAAATCATAGTCACCAAATTTGATTCTATATCCAAAAATTTGGACTATCAAAAATTCAAATTCAATACCAGGAAATTTCGGAGTATTTATCCTACTACTATTATTTTTGTTTTTGTAATTTCTAGAAAAATTTAAATTGACAATCTTAATATTCAAAGTCTTATACAAATGATGTGCTCAAAAACCTAAAAACTATATTATCTTTTTTGCCAAAAAAAAAAAAACAAAAACAAAAACAAAATATTGAAATTAGCTAATATTGCTAAAAATTTTATTACTAATAAAAAGTTAGTAATCCTTATTTATTAATACTATAAAAAAGAAAGACATTAATATTTAATGTTTTTTTTTTTTCTTTTAATTTCAAAAGTTACCATAGTTATGAGAGTTTTCCATTTTGCTCTAATTAATTAAACAAAGGTAGAAGAGTAAATTTACCAAACATCTGCACTTGTAGTTTTCAAATCATTAGAAAAGTTGAAGGCAATTTTCAAATCGCTATAAAAATGGAAGATGGCTTGTGGTGTAATTTAGGATGGGGTGAAATTGCATATTGCAAAAAAATTTAACAAATTTATTCAGAGATAGTGTTGCATTGTTTTACCGAACCCAATTTTAAGGTATTATCTACAAAATTGACCCATACCGCAAAATTTTCTAATTTTTATGACCAATTCCGCCAAATTTGATAATTATGATTCAAATAATAACATTAATTTCTATATTATGAAGTATCAAATAAAAGTGTTTAATATAGTTAACTCAAAATATTCTCAATCAAAATAAATAATATTAACAAATTATTTTAAAAATAAATGATTTTGTTTTATCATTATATTATATTTAACTAAATCCAAAAACAATATAATATTTTTAAATGAAAAATTATTAAATATGGAATAAAATAAGTTTAATTATTAATAATATTTTCAATAAAAACACATATGATTATTAAATATATTGTAATTAGTTATATAAATATATTGTAATTAGTTATATTTTATTATTTTATGTCAAAATTATAATTATAATTATATTATAATAATTATAGATTCATTTTAACTTTTAATTTATTAAGTATCAAATATAAAATGCAATTTTATTTTTTTACAAAACAGATAAATTTACATTTCTAAAAATAAGATTCAACTTTGTACTTGGTAGTTGAATTTATACTTATTTTTAATAATATTATTTATATTTATATAAAAATATATTTATTTTTTATTTGATTAAAATTTTAATATTATATATTCATTGGTGACAGTTTTTGTTTAAAACGTTTATAATGTTTTTAAATGATTTTATTAATGTGATATTCAGACCCTTGATAGTATAGTATAATAATTTTTTTTATTATAAATATTTGAAATTTTATATATTTATCAATCAAATTTAAATATGAAATTATGAAATATAATGATTACTAATATAAATCATTATTGTAATGTATATATAGTAAATTGATCTTAATTTATAATTGGTAGACAATTTTTTTCAATTATGTGATGGATCCTAATTTGGAATGAGTAAACAGCTTTTTTCAATTATATTTCACGTCTTCCTACTGTAGTACCCCTAATGAAAAGTAAATATAAAATGTAAATATTTTTATTTTATTTTAAGAAATTAACCCCATAAAAAAAAAAATTACTTGTGGCCAGCCATGGGAATTAATATTTTTATTTTATTTTAAGAAATTAACCCAATAAAAAAAATTACTTGTGGCCAGCCATGAGAATTACCAAGAAAAGATCCTACATGGAATTTTCATTTACTAAAACAATAGTTATTCCCATCCCCAGAGATAAATCATCTCAAGTTGGGGAAGTAAAGCTAAAGAGGGCACGAAAGGAAATACCCGAGGCATCTGAGGCGGGGAGACTAAGAAGTATGTGATTCCTGAATAAGACATTGTTGAGGAGGATCATGATGCTTCCACTTAAGGTATTCTTGAGCTCAACACCCTAATATTTTAGGCTGGAATATAAAGTCTTATGCTTAAGAAGAGACCCTACTAGGTCATTGTCAAATTACTGTTATAGAAATGAAAAGGATCAGGGAAGAAATGAGCGTGATAGCCATTCTCACTGGTCAAGAAGAGTGGGTTTTCTCCTCTCTAAGTTTTTTTTTATGAAGTCTGTGTATCAATCGCAGTGTGTAATATTGAAAAGAAATGCTATATCTTTTCAGTTAAGAGAATTTGTGAATGGATGGGATAGTTAAAGAATATAAAAAAACTATATATATACCATTTATTGATCTACAAAATTTAAATGTGTTTTTTATAAAATTGCAATGATACAATATTAGTTTGGGTATAAGGAATGATTTATTCCATACATTTCCTCATTTGATTTGATTTTGCAAAGGGTTTTTTTTGGCTTAATTTTCAAAGGACTCTTTTTGGCTTAATATTCAAAGGACATTTTTTGGAGGTTTGTGATACATTTTTTGGATGCTTTTTGGGCTTAATTTTCAAATTACATTTTTTTAAGGTATTTTGTCTTTAGAGGTTTTGGGCTTAATTTTCAAATGACATTTTTTTGGAGGTATTTTGTTTTTAGAGGTTTTTGGGCTTAATTTCCAAGAGGCATTTTTTGGACTTTTATAGATTTAATTTTGAAAGGATTTTTTTTAGGCTTGATATTTAAAGGACATTTTTTGGAGGTAGTTTTTAAAGTGATATTTTTTTAGAGGCTTTTTAGGCTTAATTTTTAAAGGAAATTGTTTGGAGGTATTTTGTTTTTTTTTTTTTTTAGATCTAGGACAATCGGTAACTGGTGAGAGTTGCCTGAGCAAGGCCCGGGTTCAAATCCCACTGGCTGCCACTATAAACCTAGGCTAGGTGCAACAGCCTGCAAGCCACACACAATAGCAATTAACTTATGCCTCAACAAGAGCCGAGACGTCCACTATGGGGTCGCCTACTCTTCTAGCCAAGACACAACAGGCATATGTCTCCACGGAGATTTGAACCTTGGTGGATGGTATCAAAACCTTCAGCCTCCACCGTCAGACCTCCGCTTCACGGACGGAGGTATTTTGTTTTTAGAGACAATTGTTTTAGAAGTTTTTGGACTTAATTTTCAAAGGACATTTTTTGGAGGTATTTTTTAAAGTGACATTTTTTAAGAAGCTAGGCTTAATTTTCAATGGAAATTTTTTGGAGGTATTTTTTGAGGGCTTAATTTTCAATGGACATTTTTTGGAGGTATTTTTTGAAGTGAAATTTTTTTAGAATATGTGTTTTTGGTTGAAGTAAATATTTTATAATTTTTTTTAAAATGAGGTTTTGTCTAACATTTTAAATGAATTTTTTTTTAGGACTTGAAAGGAAATATTTTGAGCTTCATTTCATTTTTGGAAGACATTTTTTTCTTGAATTTTTTAAAGTGAGTATTTTGGATTGATGTATTTTGTGTGAATTTTTTAAAATGAGTTTTTTTAAATTAAATATTTTGTGATGTTTTTTTTAATTGAGTTTTTGGAAATTTTTGAAGGAAATTTTTTTAAATTCATACTCAATTATCATGGGAAATTGAAGGAATTGCAAGAGAGAATATGATTGAATAAGAGACCCTGAGGAACATAGAGAACATGGGAGAGAATATCACAAAAAAAAAGAGAGAAGAATGCTCAAATATTGAGAGAGAAAATCAACCTCAACTAGAAGTTGAAGCAGTTATTTAAATGTAAATATTATAAATTTGATATTTAAAATTTTCCTAGTGTAAATTTTGGAGCTTAATTTTTATTTGATGAACTAATTTGAAAAATATTTTGCAATGTAATCAGAGAGAGATATTCCTCAAAACGTTGATGGTGAGATACAAAATTTTGAAAGAGAAAGTGAAAGAGATATTGAACCAATGACTGAAGATGGTGATAATGTTGAAAGAAATTCAAGTGAAGAAATTGAACTGTGTATATATATATATATATATATATATATATATATATATATATATATATATGTTGAACACATGCATGTATTATTGGAATTATACATATTTATTAATTTAGTTATTTATTGAATCTGTAAACTTATTATGTACCATTAATTCGAATATGTATAGATGAAATCAATATCGATGATGAGATGTTATAAATGTTGACACTCACACATGTGGAGATAAAAAAGCTAACCATGTCATACAATATCATGTTAATCACATTTGAGTCGTTATTCATAAAGGAAAATGTGGCAGTTCAAGCCCAATTGTTAAAAGGTATCCTAACATTAAGGAAATTAAAAGAAGCTATGACTTTATTGGGTTTTTCAAAATCAACAAAAGATAAAAAAATGAAGGAAAATGTGATACAGAATATAAATAGTTCTATAAATTCAATTATAATATCTAGCCAGAAAAATGTTTCATATGCATGTAGAGCAATACATGTGGCAGTGGTTTCATGAAGTATTAAAGAGAATCGCTTGGTAAAATCTATGGCACAAGCATTAGGAACCTCACGAAAATTTTTGCACAAACATCGAAAATTTTGGTTGCAAATAGATGTAAATGATGAACTCGCTTGTTGGACATCTATTTGTAGGAAACCATACAAATATGGACTTGGAAAAAATAAAAAATAAACAATATATGAATATTGGATGAAAAATTCACGTGTTTCACCAAATGCAAGGGATGTGATGCGAAGAATAATAGCACAAAATCAATATGAAGATCATCCAAAACATTTCTTGGACATCACTCAGATAGAGTTGTTCAACAATCTTAAAGAAGAGAATCGTGAAATTGATGTCTCAATCAGTGCTTTTGTGCAACAAAAACCATGGTATGTAAAACCTATCATTGTACGTGACACTTTTGTTGTTGTTATCATGTGGAATTATGTTATATTATGACACATTCCTTAATTTTTGTAGAACATTTTGGAAAGATTCACCTCCTCCTTCCAATATCCATGATTTCATATCTCAAATTTTATGTGGAAGAGAAAGCCATGAATTATTTGACCGAAAGAAATGAGTTGGTGGTAAAAAATGTGATAATTGTGGAAATTTGACTAAATTTCAAAACAAATATCGTACTGATATAAATGATCAATCATTTTCCAACATGAAAGTGAAATGGAAGAGATATGAATATATTCACACATCAATGCAAGGTTCAAGTTTTAAAAGAATTTATTTACAAGAAGAAGAAATTTTTGTGATAGATTTTTTGAGAAATTTCAAGGCAGAAATTTATAAATATACCAAGAATTACCATAGAGCTTGATGGCAGGACTTGCAATTCAAAAAATCCCTTGAATTTTTTCCACCAGGGACCATTTTTTCATTAATTAATTTTGTACAAAACTACACATTTGTCCCACAAAAATAAATTCAGAGTGAATACTATCACTCTGACCACGTCTCCATGCTCATCCATATTCTATATAGACATGCTGAAAAAAATGTTGATCATATAGAAAACACCAGTGAAAATCAACATATTATTAAATAATATCACTTTGATATCAGTGACGATCGTACACATGATACATATTTTGTACAATAGTGTTTTGGAAAGGTTCATGACTCCTTGAAAATTCATGGAATAAAATCCAATGAACATTGGATATGGTCAGATGGATACGTAGGTCAATTCAAATGTTCATGATCATTCTTTTGGTTGTGTCGTCTTCATATGAAAACCCACATTAGGAATCGTTGGAACTTTTTTGAGACTGGTCATGGAAAAGGAGAACATGACAGTGCAGGGGCATGTATAAAATGAGTACTTCGAAGATATCAAATGGACCCCTCTGCAAATCAACTTGTCTCAACTAAAGAAGTTGTTCAATGGTGCATCGCTACACTAAGACATGATACTAACCGATCAAGGGAAGTTCAAAGGTACATTCAATTTATAACATTTATAACAATGATTATCTTTGATGGTATTTTGATATCATATTTATATTCTTCTTTGAATTTTCCATATAGGTTTTTTTGGCATATTGGGGTCTAAGATGTATATAGATTGATTGGAAATGACGTTGAAACAATAAAATGTACTCGAAAATTGCATTCAATTAAAACAAAGTTGTCTACAAATGTGTTTGCATTGGATAAAATAAAATATTATTGTTCTTGTTATGTTTTCATAGACAGCACAAAATCTAATGATGTTTGTGAAAACAAAATGTATGTAAAAGATTGGAAACATACAGAGCTAAATACAGAGGGGAAAATGTCCGTTACAATGTTTGAAGAAATGCAATCATAGGATACTACAATATCATTTGATGGTGATCGAGTTTCTGATCTTGTTAGAGAAGGTAACATTTCAATTGCTTTCAAATGATAGATATCTAGAAATAGATAATAAAATCAAGTAGATGTATGTGATTTTTAAAGTTAATTTTTCATGTTAATTATGATCTAAATTTAAATACATAAGTTTTTTTTGTTGTGCAGGAGATGTTTTTGTTGTAATTGCACCTACTATTGACGATGAAAATGTGAAGTATTATTTGATGTGTTGGATTGAACGAAAAATGAAATTATTAGAAAACTATAATGATAACGGGTTTACATATGACAAAGGGTCTATTATATTGAAAGGTTATTTTTTCAGAAAAACTAATCAAAATGGGGATTTTGTTTACTTTGAAGACTATGAGCCTGATGTCATAAGTTGTCAATATAGTCACTTGGTGTGTACAATGCGCATAAAGTTGATAGAAGTTCAATCAAAGAAAAAAATGAAAATTAAGAAATGGAAAATGTCAAAACTCGATCATGAATGGATCATTGGAGATGGAATTCCATTGGAATTTTTTTGATTGAACTGCCCAACAATTTATTCTCTTTGGATTCATTTTTTATAACTTCCAGAACTCAACTAAAAATTGAACTGTCTTGTTATGTTATCTGTGCAAGTGTTTGCACATGTACATTATTTTGGTACATGCACACAAGTAATTTATACACATGTACACATACACATGTCTAGATTATCTGGTTTAAAATATTTCATACATTCTATGGTACAATTTGTCATAATGTCATTATTGCAAAATTTACATATTTGTGTATCTAGCATAGTTGATATAATGCAAATTTGGAGTTGCACGATTATGTTTTAGATGTGCGTGTCTATTAGAAGTAAATTATGATATTCATCCTTGAATGCAAAATGTGTGCTACGTGTTTTGTAATTTCCTATTTACTATCAACTGAAAGTAGCTTTTCTATGTGCATTCATGAAAAATGTTGCACGTACTGGAAATATATGTTCTAGAATGCAATTTCAAAATTTTATGATAGTTTGACACATATAAAAAGACCCAGAATCTTATGATTGTTTACACACACACACACACAAACACACACACACACACACACACACAAATATGTGTTGTACTTCAATCATTTTAACATATATTCAAACATGTACTTAAATCATTTCTATGTACATATATTCATTTGAAAATTTTTTTGTTTGTAAAATGGAAACTTGAATTTAAAAAAAAAAATACATTATATCACAATCACATGGCAAATTTAGTTCAACCATCCAAAACTTGTGTTTTAAAAACAAAAAATTATATCATAACATTACTGAACATATGCCAAATGTAGTTCAACTATAAAAATAAAAATAAAACATTATATCACAATCACATGCCAAATGTAGTACTTCAACTATCCAAAACATGAGTTTTAAAAACAAAACAAACTATATTGAACAAAATTACTTCACATGCCAAATTTAGTTTAACTATCCAATAAAAACAAAAAATTATATCACAATCACATGCCAAATGTAGTTCAACCATCCAAAACTTGAGTTTTAAAAACAAAAAAAATTATATCACAACATTACTTCACATGCCAAATGTAGTTCAACTATCCAATAAAAACAAAACGTTATATCCCAATCACATGCCAAATGTAGTTCAACCATAAAAAACGTGAGTTTTAAAATCAAAACATTATATCACAAAATTAATTCACATGTCAAATGTAGTTAAACTATTCAATAAAACAAAACATTATATCACAATCACATGCCAAATGTATTTCAACCATCCAAAACTTGAGTTTTAAAAACAAAACATTATATCACAGCATTACTTCACATGCCAAATGTACTTCCACTATCTAATAAAAACAAAACATTATATCACAATCACATGCCAAATGTAGTTCAACCATCCAAAACTTGAGTTTTAAAAACAAAACATTATATCACAAATGTAACTATCCAAAATTTAAAATCATTCTTGACAAGAGTAAATGTAGTTTAAAACTATATATATCCAAACAATAAAATAAGTCCAAAAATTGTATCTCACGTGAACTATATATATATATATATATATATATATATATATATATATATATATATATAGTTCAATGTATAGTATTACAAGTATCAAGTTATATAGAAATGTAAATATATGACTGCATCTAGATAAGACTTTAAAAAGTAAATTTAAGACTACATCTATCAAATATAATGTTGCACACATGTGCATCATCCATCAGATACATATGGATGTAGTGTCTCTCCCAACAAAGTTATAGTCCTCGAGCTATCCTATGAAGTATGGGGAACTTGTACACAATGTCTACAAACATTAAAATTTAATATTTTAAAATTGAATCAGAATATAGAACTTCATGTAAAAAAACAAAATGAAAAGAAAAATCATGCAATACCTCATGAGGTTCCCTCTCCATTGTGTTTTGTTTCTCGTCCATTAAAACTTCCTCCACAGGAACATCTTCCACAGTAAACTGTACAATGTACATGTACAAGTATATGTATTAAAAATTTTGAAATGAAAATTTGCATATATAAACTAATTTTCAATAATATTATAAAAAAGTTAGACAAATTTTTCAAATGGTTCAAATGATGTATGTTCCTATCTCCATCATACACTCCATCACTAGAGTTCATGGAGAAAATATATCATCTCCAGGAACCTAAAATTCAAAAAATGTAAAAGTATAAAATAACTCAAGATATAGATCTCAATTTATAATAAAAATTTTGAACTTCAATTTATAACTGATAACTTTAACATATATTTAAGTGAAAAATTGAATACTTGTGATGGTGGATTTGGCACATCTCTTAAGGGTGGCTCCGAAAGAAAATCTCCAAAAACCTAAAATTCAAAAGTTTTAAAATACTCAAGATCTAGAGATCTCATTTTTTAATGGAACTTTTGAGCTAGAATATATAACTTAAAACATATTTAAAAGTGAAAAAAAATTCATACTTGTGATTGTGGATTTGTCACATCTCCCAAGGAAGAAGAAGGTACCACCATCCCAAAACCATTGGACAGAATCAAAATCTATTAACATTTAATTATATATACATGTACATGTGTGCATAATTATTTATTTTCAAAATATGTTATCATGTTTTGATATATATAAAAATAGATAAAAAATATTTGTACATCATCATGTTCACTTAAAAAACACTAACATTTGCCAACATATCTTGATGGTGAGAGCCATCGTGATTGTGTGATTGATGGTGATACCCATCTTGATTGTGTGAACCGAAGGCTATGATTGTGATATTAACATCATCTTCATTCATCAAGTGTGACCACTGCAAATGGTGTTAACATATAATGATACATTTTTTTTAGATTAATGTATACAAATAAATGTATGTATATATGTATTTAGTACAAATTTTACATGTGTTAAAATAATAACCCTAGCCATTAACACATACCATTCCCACACCGTCTTGCTCATGAATAATTTGGTCCTGCCAACCATTTCGACAATTCTTTGCATATGTTCGGAGATCCTCGACACTCATATTGTCTATCTATTCATCTGTATAATACACAAAATTATTGTGTGCATTCTCACATGATCTTTGTCGATTCAGAAAAATATGAACTCCACCTAATCCACTCTGAACATTGTCAATGATGGCATCCCTTGCTTCTCGACTAATTTGAGAAGTGACATCTATCTCTGACCGCAAATTTTCGACACAAAGAGGTCGACTAAGCAATGGTGTCTCAGGGAGAGGAAAATGAGCATCACATCTAATGCCCCTAAGGTCACACAATCGACCTTTCCCAGAGCTAAATAATTCAGAGGGAAGTTCATTATAATTGGGTTTCATTCCCATAAAGAATTCTACATAAAATAATTTCGCAAAAGAAAGCATAACCTCATCGTTCAATGGGATTCTTCCATAGGCAGTAAGGTACCTATCATAAAAATAGCTAGCTATATGAGGGTACTTGAAATATTGCACCTTTAGCATCTTTATTTTCAACCCTTCTTTGAAATTAAACATAGACTTGGCCATTTTTGTTGTAACTATTTGTTTAACAACCTCCTATGTATCGAGATCCATCATTTTTTCCTTTCCTTTTCTCATCACTTCTACAAAAGTATCAGTGGTTGGCCCAAGCTTTAGGTACACATCTACTAGTTCACTTAAAGAGTGAGTAAATATTTCCAAGCTTTGTCAACTCTCAGCAGGGAGTGTCAAAGACTCGAGATCTCTCTTCAATTTTGAATGAATATTTTGACACCTTTGTAAGGTGCATTGCTGCATTTTTTATTCCCAAGGTATATCAGAAATGTTAGAAGGATAAGTCATGGTTGGTGTACAACCTTCTTCTTGAATGACACATTCTATCCTACGTCTTTTTTGAGAAACATTTGGAGCAACATTTTCACCCTCTATATCAATATATAAAATTTTGTATCTTAAAAAAGCATGTAACGAAATTTTTACAAGTTGAATGAAAATAATATCCAGATTGATGGCCACCTTGATATGTTTGTCTAACATCTTGCCCACCTTGAGACTGTTGAGAGCTAGAATGACCACCAATTGGTTGAGAACCAACACGACAATCCATTGATTGGCCTATAGGAGAATGCATATCACCACCTTAACACAATTCACCACCATGTATTGATGGCCCTCCAATGGAATGTGTACCACCACCAACCTCATGAGACAAGAGGGAAGCTTCATAAAAAAATATGAATTTATAATCAATTCAAAAATACATTCATACATATAAATACATGTACATATTCATTGATTAAATTGCTTTAACCATACCATGATTGTGTGAACCATGGCCACGTGAACCATGGCCATGATCCATT
The DNA here is from genome assembly GCA_034641835.2 of Pinus albicaulis. NCBI lineage: Eukaryota > Viridiplantae > Streptophyta > Pinopsida > Pinales > Pinaceae > Pinus > Pinus albicaulis. The sequence goes on along the minus strand of CM076572.1, from coordinate 936,204,024 downwards.
GATGGATTAGACACCCTTGTCCTCCTACCTCCTAAAAAATAAAAAATGAAACTTATTAACAACTAATTTAACTCACAAAATTGATAAAAAATCAATTCCATATGTACACATGTATGTATGGAAATAATATTATATTTAAATACCATGAACATCGCTCGATCCATGATCCCCCTCTCTCGTAGAGTTATGGGATTCTATTGATATTCATCCTTCATCTTCCATGATATATATGGATATATCTACAGTGAACATTTACAATTATTTTTAAATTACTATTTAAAACAAATTCAAAACAAATTTCAAAAAATTAATGTAATTTAGTGTACACAAATTAAGTAAAACACAACTTTCAAAGCACTAATTTATGTGCAAAACTCAATTTAGGTAAAAATTTTATAAAAGTGTTAATTTCACCCAATTGCGCTTTACATGGTGGGAGCACACTTGGTATATAGTTGGAAAAAACACATGATCATTAAAAATGAAACGTGAAACTCCATTTAATTCTTTTTTTGTTGAAGTCCTCACATTTTAATTTTATAAAAATGTGAAGTTCACCAAGTTGCAAATGTGAAGTTCACTAAGTTTCGTTTTACATGGTGGGAGAAAACTTGGTATATAATTGAAAAAAACACATGGTCATTAAAAAATATGCATTTATAAGTAAAAAATAGACACATATCAAAGATATGTTACAACGTCCATTAATACATTTTGAAGGAGAGTGTAAACACTAATTCATCTTTGAGAGACGAATCTTGAATTGGAATTTCCCTGTATATTACTAATTCGTCTATTAAATCATCATTGATATATGAATCTTGAATTGGAATTGCCCCACAAAATAGTTCAGCAGGCATCTTATTAAAATTTGTATAATGTCTTATACTAAAAAACTGAAATTGGCTAACAATATTGTTTTCTTTTCCATGCAGTTGTTTTAGCCTCTCTTTCTTAACTTGGTACACGCCTTTCATCAAGTTGCACACAAGTTCAGAATTGGTGAAAAATATAATTCCATTTGATCCATACTCCCTAGCTTTTCCCAAGGCCTCTATCAATGCAATATAATATGCGTCGTTGTTTGTTGTTCTTATGGTATATTCATTTTCCTTTGGAGGACCTTGCTAGTCGCAATATTGCAAAGCACATATGTAATCAATGCTTTCCCTGGATTTGGATAGAAAGAAACATCTATGTAGAATTTCCATTTTTCAACCATATTTAGTGGGTTTTTTAAATCACTAAAAAAACAAATTCAATAAAATATATTAAATTAACATTTATTGCAAATGCATGGGAGAAATGACATGTGCATGGTTTGCCTTAAATTTTATGGGAGAAATCACATCTAGATATGACATGCCTTAAAGATTGCCTTGGCTAGAGTTTAAGGGAGAAATGACATGTACATGGTTCCAAAAACAATAGCAAATTATGAGTTAAATTTTATCGAAGAAATGATATGTACATGGTTATCCTTAAAGTTTGCCTTGAGTTTATGGGAGAAATGGGAGACATGAAATGTATGTACATGGCTATCCTTAAAGTTTTCCTTAAATTTTATGGGAGAAATGACATAGAATGACACTTGTACATCGTTCCAAAAACACTAGCAAATGACTTAAAGTTTATGGGAGAAATGGCATGTACAGAAATGGATTTTAAAATGAAGAACTTCTATTTAGATCTATTCCATAGATTGACTATAGGGGCATTTACTGGATATGTCACCTTTAAGAAAGGATGAGATCCAAAGGCTACATGTCCCTTTACAGACTCTGCCTTTAGAACTTGTAGAAGTTAACACTCAACAAAAAAAATAAAATCCTATGGAAGTTCAGCCACTTTAGGTTCAATTTTTAGGCCTTAAAGTGTGCCTTGAATTAATGGGAGAAAGCATTGAGTTTGGACGATCCTATGGAAGTTCAGCGACTTTAAGTTTGATTTTTAGGCCTTAAATTTTTCCTTGAATTAATAGGAGAAATGAAATACATGCATGGTTTTCCTTCAATTTTATGGGAGAAATCACATCTAAAAATGACATGCCTTAAAGTTTACCTTAAAGTGTGTCAAAGAAATTACATCTAGAAATGACATGCCTTAAAGTTTTCCTTGCCTAAATTTTAAGAGAGAAATGACATGTACATGGTTTGCCTTAAAGTTTTCCTTATAGTTTAAGGGAGAAATGACATTGCCTTATATTTTATGAGAGAAATGACATGTACATGGTTTGCCTTATAGTTTATGGGAGAAATGACATAGAAATGACACAAGCCTTAAAGTTTCCCTTGCCTATACACTACAAGGAAAAGACCCTCTAGCGAAGATTATAAAGGAGGTTTTTAGTGTTATAAAATTGGCCAAAATTTTCAAAAAAACATTTTGTACAACATCCATTTATGCTTACGGAGGTTTTGGCTGAGCTTTTAACAAAATTTCAACACAACTAAAACCTGGGTGGCCGAAGGTTATTATAGATGTTTTGTTCATCGGTGTGCTCCGAAGGTGTCAACGCACTAGTGATTGTCATCTATAAGGTGGCCCGGGGCGGTCGAAGGTGCATGCACTAGGCCGTTAATGTATACAATCGTACTGGGACACAGTGTTGGTGATACAACGCACGGGGCCATTCTAATTGGTCTTGGGATTTGTATGGTGCCCATAGGTCGTCTAAATGTACTGGTACGTCGAGTTATAGAAATGCACATGTGCGTAGTATCTGAAAAACACACCATTTTTTCTAATTCGTATTGGTATGTGTACAGTGCCCATTGGTCGTACAATTGCCCCGATGCATAGACTCAGATAAACGCATCGGTGCAAAGTATCTCACAAACGCACCGAGATTAAAAATTGGTATTGGTATTTGTGCGGTGCATATAGGTCGTAGAAACCCACTGGTGCTCTGTATCTTACAAACGCATCGATGTATAGCAACTGACATGCACTGGTGTTCATTTTTTATTTGTTAGAAACATCGATCCGTGACAGTGCAATTATTGTGATTTTAAAAAATTCATTATTCATCAAAAATTGACACATCTTATAACAATATTCATATTAATTAGATTTTTATTAATGCATTTGAATGTGATGTTTGGATTAATTTTTTATATCATATCATAATTATTGTGATTTTTTAAAATTAATTATTCATCAAAAGATGACACATATCTTATAACAATATTCATATGAATTAAATTTTTATTAGTGCATTTGAATGTGATGTTTGGATTAATTTGTTATATCATATCATAAAATTTTACATCTCTTCATTATAATATTTAATCATCCATAAATTTAATCAGTGGTGTTACATTTCACAACGACAATGGAGAACACAATAAAATAAATTAAAACATATATATATATATATATATATATATATATATATGACAACATTTTTCATACAAAATGGGATAGTTATTGGTATCCCTTTGTCTTTCAATTGTGACACTATTTCCATTACATTAAACAAAATGTCTGATTTCACAGACAAATATTTCATAAAATAAAACGCCTTGCTTTGATATCCAAACATAGTGATCATTATTCTTCGCTTGAACTGTCGTCACTACTAGAGCTACTTCCATGACTTGGGTTATTTTCAGGAATTTTTTGTTCACGGTGTTGGTTATTTTATTGATATTCTTCACCTTCCATCTACAAACATAAAAATAAATTGTAATGAGTGTATATACATTGGTGAGAATAATGAAAATTGCAATATTAAATAATATACATCAATGTAAATTGAAAATAAATGTACCATAGCAAAAATTGACTCATGAACTATACACATTCTTTCAAAACCATGTAGTATGCCATCTTTCAAGATTTCTTTTGTCGACATAGTTCCATACTTTGTTTCTTGCAAGTTTTATACCCCATAAAAAATCATATATTTAATATAAAATATTTTTTTGTTCTATTAATTATAGATGAAGCTAAGTAAAACAAGATTGATAGATGCTTACAAATTCCACAATTAATTTCTGATATGCCAACATATACTCACAACTGATATTTAACCCAATGTCAATCAATTCATCTGATGGTTCTTCTTTGTATGTTAGCACCTGTTTGAAGACATTCAATGATGATTTTTGTAAAACAACTTAAAAAATAAAAAAATCAAATCTAGTTAATTTATTATAAGGAAGTAAAAATTACTCAGAAACTTAGATATAAACCCTTTTCTTCCTTGTCGTCCTGTTTTATGTGCTAAATGGGTTCCATTTTATTTTTTTTTCTGCAAGAAATACTTGAAAATTAATATTTAATGCTAAATTGTTTATTTATTGTACCTAATGATCGAAAAATTCAATGATTACATATTACATTTGAAGCACGTTGTCATTTATATGGCTCCTCCTGCGATGCAATTTTGTCCATTTCTTTGACCATCTCCTTGTACACCTTTTTGGACATTACTACTGGCATATTTCTGATATCAGCTCGTTCATCTTTTGAAATTTTCATAATCTTCCTGAAAATGTAACATGACAATAAACTATTAAATTTTATATTGATATATGAAAATCAAATATAAAAAAACTGATATTTATAAATAATTCTAGACAAACATTTAAAGGAATATTACTTTTCCATTGCTTCTTTTTTGTTGTTGTACATTTTTGCTATTAAAAGTCTGACATGTCTCATTGACCAATTCTCTAGAAACTCTTCCTGTAGTTTAGATAAAATTTGGTTATTGGAATCATTGGATTGATTTTTTTATTGTAAGTGGAAATAACATCTATACATTCATTCCACTAGATCCCTCAAACTTTTGTAATTTTTTTCCCCCTTTTGTTAACCTCCAGCACCACTCCAGATAAGCTAAGGAGAATTTCATTTTCATTTGTATGTTCTATTTTTTTTTCTTAGAACAACATTCATTTTCTAATTTGTTGGTCATTGTAGAACATTCAACAAATGTGAATTAATATATCGATTGACATATGTTATCTAATAAATATTATTAATGAAAACTAAAAAAAACTCATATTGGATCGATAGTATTTTTTCATTCACCTGATTCATCTTTTTGTAATTTTTCGATCAAGCTTTTACGCTTTTCTAGTCCCAGATCAGAAATAATCTTATTAAGCTTCATCATTTTGTGGCTCTGCATGATACACAGTAAATAATACATATTAGTAAAACTTACATATAGTTCAAAATTTAATTTTTTTGTAAATAATTTACAAAGAACTTGCATTTTTTTCTTTTCTTGATGTGTTATCATTATTTTTTTTACTTGATCTCTTGTCAGCTATTTCTTTAACAATAAGAAACCTGTACCATATCATTCATTAATATATTTTATAAATAAATTTTCAAATTTTCAAGTAAAAAAAAAATCTCTCAAGAAACCGGTGTTCCATTCATGGTGTACGCACCAATGGCGGTGCATGGGTGTCTTATAAATGCATCGCTCAAATATTATAATAAACTGTACGGTGCTCTATGTCAAAAAGAAGCACCAGTGCATTACATGTTAACCACTGCACTGATTAACAAAGAAAAAATAATAAAAACAATCTAGTGTTATTTTTTGTAGCATAAACGCCCCGCGCAAACAAGGGACCACCATACAGTGCTCTCTGTTAACTAGGAGATCCGGTGCAGTGCATTATATGATACAAGGTGCACCAATTAAACGAATAAAACATTTTTTGTAAAAAAACACGTGTGTGGTGCACCATAATGAAATAGTGCATCGATGCCCTATTTTATATATGGCGCACTGATTAACAAAAATTGTTTTTAATTTTTTTATCACAGTACTTTCATGGTGCGTTGGGATAATAAAATGCACCGGTGTGCTAGGTTACGAAGGGCGCACCAATAAAAAAAAATATTTTTTTCAAAAATTCATGCAAGGGCCAACATGGATTGGGATTCGACTATGCAAGTCATCCCTTGGGTTGGATGTCTTAGGCATATAGCAATACAAAAACCCTATAAATCTAAAATGAAAAGCCCTAATTTTGAAATCATAGAAATAGGGAGAAGAAAGGGCATAAACAAAAAGAATGTAGGGCTTAGGGTAAAAATGGATTTTTTGTTTTTTTTGTTTTTTTCTTTTGAAAATGAAAAAGAAATTGAATTTTTTTTCTTACTGCGTAAAAAAAAACTGCAAAAAAATAAAAAAAACAATAAAATTTAATCACGAGATCGTTTGAAATTCTATGCTACAGGGTTTGAATCACCATAGGTTTGGAATTCTAATTGTCTGAATACTTCTGTTTGAACATATTTCCTTGCTCCATAGTGCTCTCGTACTCTGTTGCTCCAGGTATGTCTCCTGCAAATCTTTGGCTGAAATTTTTTGCAAAAATAGTGAAATAATGAAAAGTGCTTAGTATTTAAAGAATTGTTTTATGAAATTAGATTTTTGAAAATATTTTGCCGCCCATTTTTCAATTTACCGCTTTTTCACTCAAAGAAAATAGATTTGTGCCTTTTTTATTTACGGCTATTCATCGCAGTGCATCACTTAATATCACCACACCGATGCATCCGTTCATATCACGACACTAGTGCGCATTAGCGAAAATGCACCAGTGCAGTGATCTATATATTAGCACTAATAAAAAGAATTCCATTTTTAATTCACCAAAATTACTTTTAGGTGGGTGCACCAAAATTTATTGTTGATTTTGCTCAAATGCAGGGAGAAAATATCATAATTATATCGAATGGAAAATTCCTCAAAATCCATCTTGTTCCATAATATTTCTCAAAGTCCATTGCGAATTTCTCCCTATCCATATTGAGACGTAATATTTACTTCAGATTTTATTTATATTTTCATTATTTAATTCAATTTATGTTTTTTATCCATGTCAATCATGCACAAATTAATTTAATTTATAATGTATACAAATTTGTAGGTTCAGGTAGATTCAGAATCGAGTTCAAATACAAAAAATATTGAAACGTCAGCTCCAAAACTTTAGAAGCTCTTATTAGGAGCAACATACCGCAAGGTGCATTTGGTAGATGAAAATGGACAACTGCTTCACCTTGCTAATTGTAACAATATTGCATCTTCTAGCCACAATCCTGGGACATTAGTGATGGTAATAATTATAATTCTTTGTTATATTGATTAATGTAATTATTATGACATCAAATCAATTAATCATGCAATATTTTCAATCTGGTTACTAATTGATATCACATATTTTGTACTAATCATGTTCAAATATTTTTTTTCAAATTATTAGGATTCTAGTGATGATGAGAGACCTACCTACCATCTTCTGTTGCACCCCATGACAATGTTAAATCAAGATAATACTGAATTAAGAGAAAAAATCAAAGAGGAACGATACCAAGAATGGTTGAATCAACCACCGATTCAATTCCCACTACGTCCAGATTCAACAATTAGGAATGACTACAACAATAGTAGTTCTTCACAAGCTGGCAATGGAGGGAATCAAATAGAGGTTGGTATGGATTATTACTTAAGGGATACAACTTCCATGGAGACAATGTTGTTAGATGCATTCCAAAATGATGATTATCTAGGGGATGATGCTCATATCGCTGACACCTTTTTTGAAAGCCTTAAATTTGCTTCCACCACCCCTCTCTTTGGACTCGACGGTCAGTCAGAGTCTACCCAGTTGGGGACAATGATGTGATTTTACAACTTGAAAGCAAATTTTGGCTTGTCAAATGCATGTTTCTTGGAAATTTTGAGGTAAGTTAGCATAATGTCCTCCCTTATATAAATTTGATAAATATAATTAATACAATACAATGAACATTACAAATGGTAAATTTTATGAATGCTAATAATTATATCGGCATTAATGTACATTTATTAATATATTTTTCCATGATCAACAACTACAGGGTATTCAAAGATAAGGTTATTCTGGATGATAATGTCTTGCCCGGTAGCTGCGAAAGGGTAAAGAAATTGTTGAAAATGTTGGGTGTTGAGTACATATCATATCATGCATGTCGAAATGATTGTATTCTATATAGAGGAGAATATGCAGACAAAGAGATATGTTTGAAATGCTGGCATAATAGGTATGATAAATCGAAAAATAAGGGTAAATCACGTATTGGTCCTCCTTTTAAGATATTGAGGCACATGGTTATAATCCCAAGGATTCAAAGGCTCCTTCATTGCAAAGAATTAGCTATGTTGTAGGGATGGTGTCACGTCTCCCAAACCCATTTTTTTTTTTTTTTAATTTTCATAACAGGTCCATATACACCCCGATTGGGGAAAGACAATTGAACCTGTGATGAGTGCTACCCATATAACATAACTCACATATTCTCCGCTTTATGCGTCGATAACAGTTATAGTTTTTATACTGAATCACTTACAAGTGCAGACTGTTATCCGGGGTTTAGATTCTTTTCAGTACTTATAACCAGCCATGGAATACAAGAATTTCCATGAGAATTTTTGGGCTTGACCTCCCCTTATAGACTTGTATACTTATATATCTATATATATTACTTTGTATTTCTCAGGTTTTCTGTTCAGAGTTGTGTCCAACTCTAGATGATCACTAGGCCCTTACTCAAACTTCCCATTTTGCAGGCCTGATAACATTTTCAATATTTTAAAGTTTCAGCATCAAGGTATAAATGTATGCCTCCTCGCATACATCTATCTTTACGCAGTTAACCACCATTGCTCCAACTACTTTCCTAGTAGTTTCTATGGACGGTAAACAGATGCTCTGTTCATGGTATTTTTACACATGATTACAATCTTCCCTGACACAAACTTTTATCACACAATAGATTTTGCAATAGGCTTTTCCCCCCTTATTTTTCTATTATAACCATTCAACATGTGTGACACTTTGGTACAGATTCAACTGTTCCATGGAAAAACTAGGAAACAGATCCTCTTGCTTCACTCAAATGGAGGTAGAGAATACTGAACTGGATAGTTTAGAATCCCTAGTGTTAGATTCTTGTACTTAGTTAGGATTCAACTTCTACTTCCATATGTGTACAATTACATTTAACAGAATATTGTAAATTCTAAATTTTACAATTCTTTCCATTGTAACACAGCTGAGGGTTGTTGTTCCCTACTTTCTGTTATTGATTACAGTGAATTCTGGGCCATCAGTATTGTTATGATAGATTTAGTTATTTGGCACTTGCTGTTCATGGGTACTGTTTGGTTAACATTTTTTGGTTATACACACAGAAATTAAATATTTCCTTAAGAGATAGCAAGCTATACCTATACATGGTTATCAGATTTGCTGTTCAATTGATCTGTCATCTCTAACCTCATTACTACCAGATACTCATCCATACAACCCAACCATTTGTCTCTGATATTACTAGCTTTGGTTTGCCATTACATGAACTACTTAACAATTAATCAATCTAACATTTGCATAATGCATCATAGCATGACAATTCATAAAAAGCATAATGAACCATAACATCACAATTCATAAACTGCATAATGAACCATAACAACAAAATTTCATAAACCATGGACATGTTTAATTCAACTTACAGAAATCTCCCAATTTATGCATGCACACCACTACTATGACCAGTCCTCCCAACCTTAGAATCCTCTTTATCTCCCAGGATTCACCCCCGAGCAGAGATCCTCCAAGAATAGACTAACCTCAATCTGTTCTGGAGCAGCTTATTTAAGCTGTGCTTTCCCCAAAGCCTGTTTCCAATTCTGCGTCCAGAATTTCAGGATGCTTTATTCCCGTTTAGCCTAGGCTTCCCATTTTGGGACTCTTTAAAGCTGCTTTAAGCTTTTCCTCAGCTTTTCCAGCTTTTTCTCACCTCTTCCCAACTACTCCTCTTCATTGGGGAAACTTAGATTTTTCCTCAAAAATCTAATTTAGAAATAATTTCTTTCAAGGATTTTTGAAAGATTTTGGGGAAAGTCTTTTCATTTTCCATCACCTCATGGATTAGGCATGTGATCTCACTTTCTCATCTGGTCATAGTGCATACATCATATTTTATTTATTTTTCATAAATACATAGTTAACCCCAAAAATTATCCATTGGGGTCCACTCCCCTTTGGATTTATGTTCAAATGTCTCATTTGAAAAGCATATAACTTGGGGGTGTTACAGATGGCATGCCTCACACAGAAGTGAGTTGGGAGTTATGTGAATCCCAACTGATTCAATAGCCATGAAGCATATAGAGGATACATGGCCTGAAAAATTCAAGGATGAAGTACAAAGTCTATGACTCAGCATAGCCATGGATGGCGTCAACCCATATTCCCTCCAAAACGGAAACTATTCTGTTTTTCCTGTATTAGTGATCAATAGCAATATCCCCCCCATGGTTTTTTATGAAGAATGAACATATTATATTGGCTCTCATAGTCCTTGGTAGAAGACAAGTGAAGAATATGGATGTCTGCTTACAACCACTAGTAGATAAATTGAAGGAATTATGGGATGGGATAAATGCATATGATGTATCAAGATCCATCATAGCAAAGAGGAGTTTTCATTGTATGGCATATGTGATTACATGACACATGATTATCCAGGCTTAGGAGTTTGGTCTGGTGAATTACATGTTTAATTTATTGATTTGTTTATATATGTAACAATATTCTTTCACATATTAGTTATTTAATTCATTGTAAATGTTCTGATATTCATGATATTCTTTAACGTGCCATGCATATTAATTGTATACAATAATCTCACAGTTCTTGTAAAAAAATGATATTTTGGATGTAAATGTTGTGGACAGTCTATGAAAGATAGATGGTCCAAGGACCTACGCAAGCTAGTGTATGATTTATCCAGGGCATTCCTCCCACTACAAGAAAAAAGGACATTGGTGAGGGGCGAAAATGGTCACCTTAAGCTCATTGGTGAGGGTCAAAAGAGCTTTCGTCACGAAAAATTGAATGTCACCAAAGGTGGCGTCGATGAAAGTATAGGTGTTGTGGTGACATTCAAGGTCTGTCACCATTGATGATTTACAGTGACGGATAGTGACCGCCACCATTTCATATAAGCAATGGTGATGGAAAATAGCCTCCATCACCAAAAAACTGAACGTCACCAAAGGTGGCGTCACTGAAAGTATGTGTTGTGGTGACATTCAAGGTCCGTCACGAATATTGATTATAATGACGGATAGTGATCGTCGCCATTTCATATGAACAACAACGATCTTTTGTGATGGAATTTTCATGTCCGTCACTACTAGTGCATATATATGGAGACTTTCATTGATCGTCACCATAAAAACATTGGTGACATCAAGGTCTGTCACGAATAATAACTATAATGAAAAATAGTGACCCTCACCATTTCATATCAACAACAAAGATTTATGGTGACAGACCTTTAATGGTCGTCACTATTGATGCGTATATATGGTGGCATTCGTTGACTGTCACCATTTCATATTTTGGTGAGGGTCGAAAAATGTCACCATAAGCTAGTTGGTGATGGTCAAAAGAGCATCCGTCACCAAAAAATAATCATCGTCATTCCTTATGAATATCAGGGCATGATGGAATTGAACCACCAATCTCATGCTTGTAAAGTAGGTGCTCTTCCATTGAGCTAACACCCTTTAAAGAATTAGCATTTAAACTAGCAATTGCCCCTAAAGGTGCAAAGATACACCAAAGGAATAGAAAATCTAGGAAAATCAAAAGTTACTAGAAATAATATGTTCAATATACATAATAAAAAGACAATAAGAATAAATTTTGATATAATCTAACAAAGCATGTACTACGTAAGAGAACAATTGAAAAGCACAACTAGAAATTTGAATCACAACATAACAATATAGAAGAACATGCAACAGGAAAGGAACAACTCCACAGTTTGAGAAATATGAAAAATCCATGGCCCTGTTCTTATATACTGATATAGATAAAGAAATAGAAATGTAGATTTATGAAATTCAAGTATCACACAAGAATGTATTGAACAAATATCAATATGTAAAACAATATTTTTTTACACTTGGATTTTCCTTGCAGAACCTCAGGAAAAAGTTTCCAGAGAAACAACCAATAAACATAACAACATGGACCTCAGGAGAAATTGTGTAGGGGATAAAATATGAAGGTAAAGCACTAGAGAATTATTCAAAGTAAATGATGAAAAGCGTATCTAGAAATAACTCAGAACCCTCTGAAGTAAACTACGCATTTATCATCGTGACTAGTACACTTGAAAAAAATTATTAGAATAAATTATGAACTATTCCACCAAAAAACAGTGAAATTTTCCACTAAAATACAATTTCAAATTAATCACTAGTATGACGCTAACTTCTCTACAAAAATAGAGAAGTTTCAAGACAATGTATAATAGCTTGCATGGAAATCGTGTTGATAAAACCTTCCAAGGAATAAGACCACAACAGTCAACAAGAGTGTCATCATACTTAATACTATCAAAGAGTGGTCAATAGAAAAAGTGAATTTATGGACCTTCATAACTTGCATTGGTTCCTTATCCTTCGTCCAACCCTAAATTTTAGACCAAGGTTAACATTTTGAAGGGAAATTAAGAAAATTCACATGATCTTATGAAATAAGATTTTTATCACTACCATTAACTATAATGCAACAGTTTTTCACAAACAAAGAATCCTTGTCTAAAGTGAAGTAGTTAGTGATGATTAAGACTAATTGTGGGCTTAGAATTGTTTTTCCATTTTTTTTTGAATTTTTAGAATTACCATACTTAGTAGCAGAGGCATTTCCACCATGGATTGGGAAGTCCACAACAACCACTTACGTAAGTGGGATTGTTGACTATAATCATTTTAACCTTCTCCTTCCTTTTTCTTAGCCACTGAAATATGTGTTGAGAACCCTTTGCTTAAGACATCCCTCATTAGAATGGGCAGACCATTAGTGATAATACCAATATTCTCTTAACATTTCCACTATCATTACAACTGATTTTGGGCTAAAATTTAGACTTATGTGTATCTTTGTCATGCCTTGTAAACAAATGAAGATGACAAGGGGAAGGAGCAGAAGAAGAGGGATTAGAAAACATCCACTGAGAGGAGCTTGAATTGTTGTCAATGATGCTCCATCTTTAGGGATCACTTTTGTAACTTGCTTTCAATATTCAAGGCAAGCCATAAATCCTTGCTCAAATGAACTGAGTGCATGCAAATTCCATCTTGTGTTGAATATGAAATAAGATACACTTGATAAAATTGAAACATTAATCCCCGATGATGATTTTTTAAATATACTAATGAACAATCAATACCAGCAATTGTCAGAGAGGTAGCCACCACTAAGTATCTCCTTCCTAAGAGGTTAGAAACATTTTCTAATGAATAGTTTGTAGAAGCCATCGAAATCACCCAACAGACACCACATTGCACACACCATGTTGAGTTGTGGGAGAAATAATCTTAAATTATAATGCACCCTTCTGTGAGAGTAACGACATTTTGGACAAAAAAAATTGCCTATGATAAGTGATATACTTGCTGGAGGTATAGAAATGTTACCAGCAGATCAGGAGGTTGGTCTAGAACCCAAGAGATATCTAGGGAAAACCCCCAAACCTAAGTAGCTATGAGGTTATGGAAGAAACATTGAGAAGGAATTTTAAGGCAAAAATATTGCAATCAGACTAAACTCACAGGATAACTATGAACCAAGAGTGACAAAGTTCTGGATAGTTCCTTAGTCTAAAGAGGCTAGAAGCTCATGCAACACTAGAAGGTTATTTTATTGGGGAAAGAGAATGCTATGTGCATCTTGCAGATGCAAAATTCTCTTGCACATGATGGGAAAAATGGCTTGCGAAAAGATTCCCTGTGTGCAGCATCAATGCACACAACATTCTCTTTTTCCTAATGCACTAACCTTCTAGTTGTGGCCAAATAGCACTTGGGTCACAGTGGCAAGGCTTTCAGTAGCAGGCAATTACCAAATCTTTCACAATTTGTTCTATTGTACTGGAACTAGATCTTGGACCTATGATAAGATGTGAGGTGTTTCCACTGCAAGACATGAAGTAACGTGTTTAGCATTCAAAGCTGAAAAACTTGAGAAACACTTTGACTAGGGAAAAATAGCCAAAAAGAAATGAAATAATAATAATAATAATAATAATAATAATAATAACTTTAGAAGATTATAAATAGGAAACCCTACTATCACTGCACTGAAGGTGCAGGCCTTCACTTTTTTATTTTTCATTATAATTTGCACAAAATCCCTCTAATCCTAGTCTGTCACATTTTTGCATTTAGCAATAGTTAAATACTTTTTCATTTGGTCACATATGAATCCCAATGGAAAACTGGTATTATATATGCCATGCATAACAATTAGTAAGCCAAAAAAAGTAAATGTAATGTTTCAACTGTAACTTCTTATCATGAAATGTTATTTACAGTAACAACAAAGGTATGTCAATTGCATAAGCCATATGCATCTCCTATGGAAAGGCTGATTGTAATCCCTGTGTGAGCCAAAATCTCAATAAATAGCAACATAAAGAACTAATATGTAGCGTAATTGTTGTAGAAACTATTTTATAAATGGGAAAGGTAGTGAATTATGGAATAGCATATCATGCATACTACCTATTTAGTTGCTTACCCCGCAATATCTACTATCATTTTTAGTTTCTTTATTATTTTGGTACACTGCTCATTTTATCTAGAATTACAGTGACATATTTGTCTGATAGTTGGTCATATTATAGTAGGAACGTCATCAATATAGGAAATCTAGTTTTTGACTAAAAATGAGAGCAACGCATAAGGAAAATAATTTCCACAAGGTAAAACTATGATTGACAACTTCTTATTGGAATGTATATTATTTGGAGTTAAATAAAAACTATGATTATTTGTGGTAATGCTATGGATGTTGGAGAATAGACATTCAAGAAAGTATTGTCACTGTAACACGTCTACAATGTAGCTGTAGATCCTTTTTCACCTTGGTTTCTATTTTCTGCAATGGCTTGTAGAGGTAGCATGATGTGTGCATTAGATATTTTCTTCTAATGTTCTAGTGAACCTGGTATTTTCAAGAGGGTCATAACCTGTTAGGAAAGAACTTATTTTTTTCATAAGAGGCATTCCTAGAAAAAATTGGTCAATAGGCCAATCTGCAAGACAAAATTATAATATATATTGTGACTTCTCCAAAGCTTGAAACTTATTCACTGGTTGATACTCCACTATTCAGTCAATAATGCAGTAGCCTTCAGAAACCAAAACAAAGTGGTGACTTGCAGGTCATGTTTGCATTATGCTAGTACAAGCTTAGTCTATTAAGAGGCCTACCATATGCAACAAAAGAGATTTGCAGAGAAGCTTTCCATGTGCACTATTGGAATTATAGGACAAATGAAATAGTTAGTTTATATATCTTCAACGATTTTGAATTAGGAAAGAAGCCCTTAAAATGTACATCCACCATAAGAATAGGCCGAGTTCAATCTAGTCAAGTGTGTTGCTGCTTGCACACACTTGTTATTTATTTTTCCCGTCTTAGGCCTTAGAAAATTGACATAGTAAATGTATAAGAGTTCCCAAAATAAGTTTCTAAGTGATATGGAAGACATGTGAAAAAATTTAAGCTGGCCTATCCATGTTCACCCATTATTGGGCTTCTTTAGGATTAATAGTTGAGAAAAGTTTTTCAACACTATGGGACTAAGAAAGTATGCCAACTTGTAAGATTAAATAACATTGCAACACCATGAGAGTCATCTATAATTTTTGAAATGATGCTGAAAAATTTATCATAATAGTAGGAGACAACCTAGCAACTTCTTAGTATCACGTTGCATAAAGAATTGACTCAAACCTAATTTTTTGAGGCAACTGATATACTGCCCAAATCATGTCCTTTAGGGGACAAAGTTTGCACATTGAGTGTGTGAGAGGGTGAATGGGTATCATGTTCATGTGGATTGATACATTAGTCCAATTTATATTTTCTTATCTTTTCCTAAAGGTTAATATCAGTAAATGCGAACATGAGAGTGAGTGCCCTCACATTTGAAGAGACAAATCTAGAGGAATTATGCTAAAGACCATTTAATTTAATCATTCTACCCTCATGCTTAATGGAAATAAAAATTTCATATGATTCATGTCATATGTGCCCAAGGTTTGAAAAAACTAAAGTTTAAACTCCCAGCATGTCCTTTATGAGAGTGGGTACCCTCACATTTGAAGAGAAAAATCTAGAGGAGTTGTGTTAAAGACCATTTAAGTTAGTAGTTCTACCCTCATGCTTAATGGAAATAAACATTTCATATGATTCATGTCATATGTTCCCAATGTTTGAAAACACTAAAGTTTAAACTCCTAGGATCTCATCACTTTCTTTATTTAATATTTTTACAAAAATTGGAGGTCATTGGTGAGAAAAAATCTCAAAAACCCTAAACAAATTATCAAAATGACTAGAAAAATGGGTGTTGCTTGTAGAGGTAATGGGGTCTCTGCAAGAGGTAGCCAAGGAGAATGTGACTTGTTGAAAAAAAGAGGATCTAAATTCTCTTGTATCCAAGCACTAAAGATCATTGATGATGAAGATAAGTCTATGTTTGAAGATGAATATGATGAATTTGATTTAGTGAAGCCTGTGGGGAACAAGCAAGCAATGTTGAGACCTATTGAAAAAGCAGATCCAAAAACAAGTAGTGTGAAGGTTATTGGGGATGTTAATTATTTGAGCCAATCAATATTTCACTAGCACAATATCTCACCATTGACACTCAAGGCAACCAACACAGTGGGATATGAGTGTATGACCATTGTGCAAGAAGCAACTCTTCCATCTATTCTCAAAGGCAAGGATGTGTTGGCCAAGGTTAAAACTTGCACCGGCAAGACAATATCATTTATATTTTCTGCTATTGAGGTGATAGAGAAGTCACCATTCTTCCAAGATCATAAAAGGTCGCCTATTCTTGTTCTTGTCATTTGTCCCACTATGGAACTTACAAGTCAAGTTGTTGTCTAGGCTAATGTTTTGTTTAAATACCATGAAATATTGTTGTACAAGTAGTTAGTGAGGGCACTAAATTACCAAGAGAAAACAAATGGTTACAAAGAAATCTTTGCCAAATATTAGTGGCCACTCTTGGAAGGCTTTGGGACCATATAGAGAATACCACAACCATCTCAAATCATTTAATGGGTGTGAAAATGCTCGTACTTTGATGAAGTCATCCATTTGCTAGATATGGGGTTCCATACGGATATTGATATAGGGAAATCCCTAGTTCCTTATTACAACCATGCCAAACGAAGTAAAAAATCCTTGATATAGGGCTATAAACCCCTATAATGAATCTTGATTATGGGGATGTCACCACTTGTGACAAATCCTTGTCACAAGATTTTAAGCCCCTCGTAATAGGCAAATCCCTCTTACAAAGCATCATCAACACTCATAACATTTATCCAATGTTGAGTACAACCCAATGTTACATAGTGAAACACACCAAGGTTTGGGGCATGATCCCCACGCTTCCATGACAATGGAACTCTAAGTGAAAAAATTGTAATGTCCCCAAAATAGTGAAATGTGATGCAAAACATTTTAATTTTAATGAGGGATGTTTCAAATAGGTAAATTGGGTATCCAAGGCTATAGAGATGAAAATCCATGATGCCAACCAAGGTTATGGATTAAATTGCAAGGCATGAGAAACAAATAATGAAGCAAATGTATAATCCAATGTTTGTTAAGAGTTCTGAAACTCTAATGCAAAAGGAAGATATGCATCAACAAGAAATAGATGAAAATAAATCTCAATAGTCAAGGACAAAGTTAGATGAATAAATTGACAAGTTGTGGATGTTGATGAAGAGAATGACTAGGAGAAGGTACAACAAGAGGAAAAGGACAACCAACAACAAAGTATAATTGACTGAGGACATTTGCATTAGCAAGGCAAGTGGAAAAGAAAAACATAGGATTTGGAAGCCTAGATAAGTGAATATAACATCAACACTAGGAAAACAACATGTAGGGAAGAATGGAAAACTAAAACACAAGCTTGGGATCCTATAGGATTCAAGCTATTGTAAATGTTTTAGGAGTATAATTAACTAAGAGAAGGCACTGAACTGTCAGTAAATTGTTGGAGGCATAAGGTTAACATGAAATTATGGAATGGGATATTTTGATCCAACTAACCAACTCTTGCATCGGTTTGTTTGGACCATGAATATTAATTTGTGAAAGAATTGGAAGGATTGTTGGCAAACCCTGTCAAACAATAGAGTTGGGGCAGAGCATATTTCAGCTTGCCTTTATAGATTTTTACTTCAGAGCATGTTCCTCTTTGAAAATAAGATTATCTCCACTAAAATTCTGCCAAAGCTAACATTTGATCATAAACCCATCTTTCTGCTATTAGAAGATGAGGAAAATTTGGGGCCCATCCCCTTCTGGTTCAGCCCTCTCTGTTCAGATAGAGATGGCTTTATGGAGACAATTTCAAAGGCTTGGTCCATCCCTGTCATTGTATCGCCCAGTTATGTGTGGGAATCAAAACTCAAGGCCACCAAAGCAACCCTGAAAGAATGGATAAAAAAGCCTTCAGATTCCCCCTCTAGCCTTAAAAAGTAGGCCTCTGAGTAGCTACTCGATCTGAAAATGCACTCTCTGCACACGAAATTCAGATTGAGAAAGAAGCCCAACTTAGCACTCTCTGCACATTCATATTTGAGGAAGAGTCCTTGAGGCTCTAATCTTGTAATCTTTGGCTCTTGTCTAGAGATAAAACTTTTTCCTACTTCCACAAGCAAATTCGAGCTCACCTATTAGGAAAACACAGTCTAGCATGACAAACACTTTTTAAGTCATAAAAATTAGAGAGATTTGTACCTGCATTTGGTTTTTCAAACTGGTTAATCCATCAACAGTTGCAACAAATGTTAGCTAGGACGCCCCCACAGCCATAATTTCTCCCTCTCAAACATTAGAAAGTTCAATTTAACAGTTAGCCTTGTATAAAGAGAAAACTTGTGTGGCTCAACTTGAGAATGGAATCGATTGAAACCCTTTGAAGACAATAATGCAGGGTTTACTTACAGAACTAGGAGGCTATATTGCATCAAAATGGTCCACATCAAATATTCCTAAATTAGACAGAGTAAAATTTCCTGCAAAGAGGCTAGGCATATAAGAATTAAGCTTTTATATTTAACCTTTTGAAACTCAAGACACATATATTTCAATATGTAGGACACAAAAAATAGTTATAATGACAACCTTGTGTTGGGAATGGATAAAAGCTACCAAACAATAGACAGAGAAATTCTCTTTTGATCAGAAAATCAAAGAAGATCTAGAACATGAATAAGCAGAACAAATTCATAGCGCATTTTCATAAAACTGTATTATATTCCTAAGGCTGAAGCTGATTTGCACGAGCCTTATCTACCAGTTCCTTCCATTTCCTAGAGAGAGTATATATATCAACCTAAATGAAATATACAAATTTTGAAAATTTTAGACTTACAAAATTTCAGTCGACAAGTAATGTACAATATTGCTAATGCTTCATAAATTGAACATAAAAAAAAAAATGTAGAAAAAATTTGAATTTGATATAACAGAGGCTGAGATGTAAATTCTATATGCTATGGATTCCAAACCTTTTCTGCATCCTGAAGCACAGGTGTAATTAGGCCTCCATACATAGCCACAACGACCGTAATGTTTATGCTGCTATTGTAGGTGAAACTCTTACCATCTTTGCAGCTTGCATTAATCGCTGAGTGTTTGGCTAAAGCAAGGGCAGTGGTTTTTTCAAGCAATGAAGTCATTGTCACTCCTTTAGACTTGATATGCACAAGAGAGTCCAGCCTGGAAAAATTAGTAGTACCTCAAGGCATCTGCATACAGCAAAGGTCTTCTGCCTCCTCACGAAATTATAAATCAAGTTAAATTTTCATACTACTGGAAACAAACTTCTAAGGGAAGCTCAACATCAAAGTTGCATCCAATATGCCCATCATTGCCACATATGGATAGCATTAAAGTCGACAGTGAGTAATAATACATACTTTAAAAACAAACTATCATGAAAAGAGGCATGGGGCCTCATCTTTCTATAAATTATAATACATGTCATAATGGGAATCTAAAGTTTGGACTGTGTTGACTAGGTATAACCTATAGGGAAGATGCATAAACAAAAAATGTGGAGGAAAAAAATGTAACTAAAGTATAGAAATGTTGATAGCAAGTGCATAAAGCCACAAAATGCCAATTAAATAACAAGAAATCACACCCAAAATTTAATCATGGAAATTGCACCATGCTGAAGCTCAAGATATCATATTGAATCTTGATAGATGGATGGAGAAGAAAATTGCACTCCTCAACATATCATAGTTATGGAATGTGACGGTGAAAACATGGGGGAGGAATAAATCAAATATTCAATTCCAAAAAATACACCATAATCAAGTTAAGAAATGAGGAAAAGAATGGCAAAATTGTTTTCATTTCATGGTCCATCTCATATATGGTTGTACTAGTGTTAATTACTTTTCTGTAATATTATATGGTCCAGCATATGATGAGGTCGAAACTACCCATGTTACAACATCTCCCTCATACAAGGCTGTAGAAGTACCTCTCAGCACAACCATAATTTAGAAATCGAGTTGTCTTTAGTGCAAATTTTTTAAGGATTTTTCGGTGGATTTTTCCAGTCTAATTTCTTTAAAATCCTGCCAGAATTTATTGAAAATAGAAATTTGATGGGTAACATTGCACAATATAAGTGTCCTAGGAATTTTTTAGGGTATTGAATCTAATCAAATCCAATGGGTGGAAATGGAAACTAGTACTGCAGTGATGAACATGTCCTTTTTAGGACAAACTAGCAAGCCAGTTATTCTCAACCCACTTGAAACACTAGCTCTATGCACTTCCTCAATTCAGGCATCATTAGACACTATAATTTCCATTTAAATTAATCCAACTTTAATCTTTTTTACTTTCATCATTTGCACCGGTTGGTTTTTGATTGATTTTGATTTTCCTTTCTTTTTTCCATGGGATTAAAGAAATGTTGTATTTATTTAGATGATTTATAGGTTTCTGATCACTGAGAACCTATAAACTGTAGCTAGGCAAGATGAATAAAGAATTTTAGAATCACGTTTCAGTTTCACTGGAGACCTTAATCATTGAAGAGAGCCATCGACTTGAGTCATCAATTGAGGAGCATCTTGAAAGACACCTTGAAATATATACTGACAGAATGCATGCAGGATTTAAGAATACTGTTAGTAGAGCAGCCAATGTCATGCAGCATGTGGCGATGCTAGTATCTAAAAATGACTTCTTTACAGCACTCTGTCAAAAATTTGGCAAAGAAATATCATCTCAGGGACCTGTAATTGCTAAAGCAATTTCAATAAATTATGATAGAATTGCAATGGCTATAGCAAGAAACATGTCACAGGTTAATCTTATTTCCTTTATAATTAGTAATTACCTTTCACACAACTAATGTACCTTCTTTTGCTTCCTTTCAAATTTTGACCCATTACAGAAAGCATATTTTGAAAACAAACTTAATATTCAGACAGTGATAACTGAACACATGACGTCATGTTTCCTGTTGAGAGATTTTCCTCATTTTTGTTGCTCTGTCCTACCTAGAGGTTTTCCAGTGTTCAATTACATTTTTAGTCAAATGACTTCATATATTTCTTGAGCCTCCTAATTAAGGAAAGTAATTATTATAGTGTTTTTTGTTCATTGCATTTTCCTATTATTGCAGAAGCGAGAAATTAATGGTGATCTACTAGAGAAATACATTTTTTCTTCAACATGAATGTATATCTCAAGAGAACCACTGGCTACATTTTTCTCTGAAAGATTATAGGTTTAGTAAGTGATGTATCTTCCTCACAGTATGTATATTTAAAATCACATTTGTAGACATTACAATTCATATCAACCTTTGGCATTTGTATTTATTAAAGGTTCTATGCCACATGGTTTATGAGGTTAATGCTTTAAATATTTACTTCAATGACCATAATTTTTGTTTCCATTCGTGATGCATCCTTTTATTTTTCCAAGTAAAAACATTGAGGAAACCCAAGGGATTCTTCCCCACATTCCTGGATGGCATCCCTAGTAAACCTGTTAGTATATACTAGTGTGCCTAATCCAATGTTATTCAAACTAGGCATCAACTGGCTTGGAACTAGCCAAATGACTAGCAACATTGGCGACAATTGGTTCAGCACCCCTTGGGCTAATTCTACCCATGCAAACCTTATTCTACCATTGGATATCCATATCAATGGTCTGTGTTCATTAAGCATACCCTCTTGTGACCTTTAAACTTCAATGTAATTGTCAAGATACATCGGTAAAACCTTACCTGTTTGAATTATGGGCTATAAAACATGAATGTTTGTACATATGTAGATGAACCCTTCGTTGTACAGGTAGAGGCATCCTAAATTTAGCAAATATCCATTTCATTTTACTATCTTTAATGTGTTTATGGAATGCTCATGTTGTCATAGCAAAAGCTTGATGAACTGATAAATTGAATATGAAAGGTAAATTGAACTTTGATAGATGAGCCCCCAAAGGATTAATATGGTTCAGAGTTGTATTTTCCCAAGAGTATTACGTGGACATGTAATTTGAACCAACTCTACCTTAAAACGATTTCTATAAGATTAGATCTGCAACTTCTGGAATTTAGCAATTACTTTCATAAACAAATTTGGGACAAAATTGGTTGTTATTACTGCCATCATCACATATTGATTGGACTTGGGGCTGATCCAATTGATAAGAGGACACTCTTCTGAATGCATTATTTTCATCCTATATCTGAATATGTTGGTGGTTCTCCTTTTGGGTGTTTTTCTAAGTTATTAGTACCTCAGGATTAGAAGCATCAAGCTCTTTGGTAGGTCATGTTTAGGAAGCTCTGTGCTTGTTCAAGCAGGCATGACTGCAGAACAAATGAATGCACAAAGTTTCCTTCTAAATTATATAAGAACTTAATTGAGTCTTGTGCAATGACCACATCCTGGAGAATGGTAGTGCATGTAAAGAATTATCATTGGGGAAAAGGTGCAAATAACCCCTTACGAAGGACAGGTAATTTTCTGAACCAGCACGAATGAATGCATTATTTTCATCCTATATCTGAATATGTTGTTGGTTCTCCTTTTGGATGTTTTTATAAGTTATTAATACTTCACAATTAGAAGCATCAAGCTCTTTGGTAGGTCATGTTTAGGAATCTCTATGCTTGTTCCAGCAGGCATGACTGTAGACCAAATGAATGCACAAAGTTTCCTTATAAATTCTATAAGAAATGAATTGAGTCTTGTGCAGTGACCACACATCATGGAGAATGGAAATGCATGTAGAGAATCATCATTGGGGAAAAGGTGAAAATAACCCCTTACGAAGGACAGGTAATTGTCTGAGCCATCATGAATGAATGCATTATTTTCGTCCTATATCTGAATATGTTGGTGGTTCTCCTTTTGGGTGTTTTTCTAAGTTATGAATACCTCAGGATTAGAATAATCAAGCTCTTTGGTAGTTCATGTTTAGGAAGTTATGTGCTTGTTCCAGCAGGCATGACTCCAGACCAAATGAATGCACAAATTTTCCTTCTAAATTATATAAGAACTGAATTGAGTCTTGTGCAATGACCACATCATGGAGAATGGCAGTGCATGTAGAGAATTATAATTGTGGAAAAGGCACAAATAACCCCTTATGAAGGACAGGTAATTGTCTGATCCATCATGAATGAATGCATTATTTTCATCCTATATCTGAATATGTTTCTGGTTCTCCTTTTGGGTGTTTTTATAAGTTATGAATACCTCAGGATTAGAAGCATCAATATATTTGGTAGGTCATGTTTAGGAATCTCTGTGTTTGTTCCAGCAGGCATGCCTATAGACCAAATGAATGCACAAAGTTTCCTTCTAAATTCTATATGAACTGAATTAAGTCTTGTGCAGTGACCACATCATGGATAATGGCAGTGCATGTAGAGAATTATCATTGGGGAAAAGGTGCAAATAACCCCCTACAAAGGATAGGTAATTTTCCGAGCCAACACGAATGATGATTTGATCCTTGATTTGAGAGTGTCGTGGTTGAATGCTATATGTAACTCAACCATTTTGTAATGGTTCTATATAGTGGCTCTTCTTTTGTAATGTAATACTATAAGATGTAAGAACATTCTCTTACACACGTTCAAATATAGATGGACAAAGCAGGGCTAGTAACGAGCCAACTCAGTTCATTTATTGGATTGTCGGTCTCCATTGATTCTATACCACTTGCCTAATGGCACTGTCTCTGTCAACACATACTTTGATTGCAGGGCATGTTTTGGAAAATGGTTCATTTTTTTTTCCAATGAATAAGGTACATAAAATATTACTGTCAAGACTGTGCATGACAAAAAAACTCTTATTAAATGAACAAACAAACAATGGAATATTGCATGTTATATGGGGCAGACGTTGCGCTTGCTTGAGTGGCTCATTGTTAAAATTGGACAACTAGGTCCAAAATCCATGTTGTGATGCTTAGATGAAGATACCAATATTTGTATTGGGTTCCTCTTTTGGAGAGGTGTAAGATCAATCTAAAATTGATCTTAATCTGATGAGCAGAACATTTATTTTGAATTTGTTTTTAATAATTTCAAATATGTGCAGGTCGGCCTTAAGGTTTTACACCCCCAGCAGATGTGTCACACACCTCAGTGATTGATATAAATAGTCAACATTGGAGGACATTTTCACTCAACTCATCCCCACACATCATCTCCTCCTTTGATTTAGTACGAGCTCCTTAGAGGCAGTTTTGGTTCACACGTGGAAAGAAGGACAAATTTACTGCAACTAGGGTTTGGACGAATTTACTACAGCTAGGGTTTCCAAGAAAGTTTGACCAGCATTGACTTTGGTCAATTCATGGTCCAAATAGGCTAAAAATTGGTGGAGACTTAGATTTTGGAAGGTCGTACATGTTGGCACAAGAACCGAGGTCAAAAGGTTGACCGAAGATCGAGCTGCATTGAATTTCTTGCTGTTGTACTGTGTTGACTTTTTTGGACATCGTTGAATTTTATGGGTTGACTTTGAGTTGACCATGTGGCTATTTTGAGGGCTATTGTGACACATGCTGGGTTGGTTGACCAAGGAGACTTTGCTGGTTGAAGCATCCTGTTGACCATCGTAATGCATCACCACATTTTTATGTTTCCAGTTTGTCTTCTATAGATCCACTGGTATGTTCTATCAGCATTTTTACTTGATTGTTTATGTGATTGCTTTAGTAAAAAGGAAAGTTGCATCAAGCATAGAACATCTACATAAATTTACATGGTATCAGAGCTGAGGTGAAGACAAGCCATATTTGTTGCAATCACCGAAGAGGAAAATGGGTTCCACAAACTATGGCTTCAAGGAGGATGACAAGTTGACTGGGAAGGATGATTTCCATGCTTGGAAGATGATATTGGATCTCAAATTGGAAGACCAAGATGTCATGGACTATGTGTAGGGTAAAATCCAAGAACCTCCATCCACTGCTACTGCTGCTGCCAAAACAAAGTACAAGAAGGGGGATATCAAAGCAAAGTTGATTATCAGGGAATCCATTCATAAAAGTCTGGTGGCCTACATCTCTGAGTTGGGCACATCCAAAGAGATGTATGATAAGTTGGTCCTCATGTTCAAGGCCAACAATGCAAATCAAGTACTATTCTTCAAGAATCAATTGAAGAATCTGAAGAAGAGCAGGGATGAGTCTATCCAATCATACTTTCTGAAGCTGACCGAGATCGGGAACAATTTGCTGGCTATTAGGGAGACAATAGCGAATCAAGAGATGGTAATCACTGCACTTGGAGGGCTCTCATCCGAATGGCATGTGTTCAACATTTCCATTCTAAATAATAATGTGATACCTGACTTTCATGAAGTACTGTCAAGATGCATTCAAGAAGAATAATGAATGAAGGAGTATGGAAATGAAGGAAATTCTGAATACACTGCTCATTCTAGAAAGAAGAACTCTGGTTGCCCAAAGAACAAAGGAAAATTAGGGGCTCAAGGAAATAAGGAAAAGTGCTTCACTTGTCATAGGCCTGGTCACTATGCTAGATAATGTCCTTTCAAGAAGGATTGTCTCGATGGTGATGACAACAACAACAAAAAACGGAGGGATGGAAATCAAAGGAACAATAGGTTCCAGGGAAAGAGGAAGGCTCCCTCTGGCGGAAATGATCAACCTTTCAAAAGGTCAAGAAATTCCAGGTATGAGGAATAAAATGTTGTTGATAAAAGAAATGAATTCATTCTTGTATCTTCCCTCTCTGCTGCATCTCCACCTGACACTATGGATGTCTGGTTGATAGATAGTGGTGCTTCAAGGCACATCATTGGGTCCAAAGAAGCACTTTATGATATGGTTGAGAAGGATACTAATCTGGAAATTATCCTTGGAGATAATGCCACACATCCCGTGAAAGGGACAGGGATTGTGACCTTCCACTTGTCTCAAGGTCAAGTCCTCCACTTACAAGATGTACCCTATGTACCTAATTTGAAGAAGAACCTCGTGTTTACATCATCCATGGAAGACAAAGGTTTCAATGTGGCATTCATTGATGGAAAGGTGTGCATGTGAAAGAAGAGCTTCAAGGAAGCTATCATGGTTGGGTCTAGAATTGATACACTCTACTAGGTTGGAGTAAGTCCACTGGGAGCAATGACATGAGATGCTATCCGATAGACCGATAATGGCACTGATTATGAAATGAACGAGTTCAAGAACTTTTGTAGAGGAGCTAGCATCAAGAGGGAGGCCACAATGTTTGTGGGCTACAATGAAACTTTGAAGGCCTATAGATTCTATGTGCATGGTCAAAGAGAGGAAGAAGGTCATGAAGAAAGGCCTAGAAGTCAAGAGGAACCGAAGGATGAGACAATGCCTGATTTTGAAGGACCAATGGACCCGATTGATCCACCTCCTTCACTGGGAAAGAGAAAATCATGGCTCAGGGACACTCTCAAGGATGCTGAGGGACATATGGCCCCAAGGGGGACATTCTGTGAAAGCAAGAAGCTAAGTATATACCAAGGGTATCTAGCAGCCATGAGTACCATTGTACAATCTGAGCCTGGATCTTTTTGAGGAAGCTGTAAAGCATAAAGTCTAGAAGGATGCTATGCATGAAAATTATGAGTCCATAATGAAGAATGATGTCTAGGATGTGATTCCCAAACTGGAGGTCAAAGTAGTTGTCACCTCAAAATGGCTCTACAAGATCAAGCATCGATCTGATGAAAGTGCTGAAAAGTTCAAGGAAAGATTCATTGACCGTGGCTTCTCTCAAAAAGAAGGCATAGACTATGATGAAATATTTGCACCTATGACCACCATCTGATATATCATAGCCCTTGCTGCTATGCAAGGAGGGAGTCTTCATCAGATGGATGTGAATACCGTACTTCTGCATGGTGCGATAAAGGAAGAGGTGTATGTGGAGTAACCTCTAGGGTTCGAAGCCTAGGATCAGGACACCCATGTCTGCAGGTTGAAGAAAGCCATCTATGGGTTGAAGGAAGCACCTAGAGCTTGGTGTGAGAGGATAGATAGCTACCTGATGAAGCTGGCCTTCACTCATAGTAATGTTGATCCAAACCTTTACTTCAAGGGTCATAGAGAGAGCCTCTCATTCTGGTGCTGTATGTGGAAGACCTCTTCTTGATAGGTGTTGATGCTCTCATTCATCAGTGCAAGAGGGAGCTCACCACTGAGTTTGAGATGAAAGACCTAGGACTGATGCACTACTTCCTAGGCCTAGAGGTCTAGCAGGGACTTGGCGAGATTTTCCTTTCTCAAGGAAAATACATTGTGAAGATTCTGGAAAGATTTAGTAAGTACGTGTCGACACTGATGGAGGTTAACTTCAAGAAGTTGAGTGGCAGTGTTGCTAGGCCCATATTGACAAATCCTACTGAGTATCGTCAACTCGTAGGGGCCCTAATGTTCTTTGTGAACACCCATCTAGACGTATGTTTTGCAGTGAACACTTTGAGTCAGCACATGGTTGATCATAACATTCACTGGGTTGGTGCCAAGAAACTCTTGAGATATCTATAGGGCATGATATACCTTGGGCTAAGATACACAACCAGGAGCATGCCAATCCTTGGTTATACTGATGCCGATTGGGCTGGTAGTGTGGTGGATCGCAAGAGCACATCCAGATGCTACTTCACATGTAGATCTGCTTCGGATAGGAAACTAAAGTTGGTAGCCTTGAGCACCGCTGAGGCTGAATACATTGTAACATGTATGGCCTGTTGTGAATTCACTTGGTTACAAAAGCTCTTCAGTGAGTTGTTCAAGCATGTGCTAGATGCCACTGTTATCCTTTGTGATAACTAGCGGGGGATTCATTTGTCATAGAATTACGTGTTCAACGATTGATCCAAACATGTTGATGGATGGTACCACTTTATCTAGGATATGGTATAGCGAGGTGTCGTAAGGCTCAATCATAGGAATTGATGAGCAGGTCATGGATATTCTCACTATGCCCTTTGGGAAGGTCATGTTCCTAACCTTCCTTGAGAATCTTGGAATCGTGGAATGACCCTATTCTGAGGGTCTTGTTGGACGATGAGCTATGGGAGATCTGGGGGGCTTTGGGGATATCTTCTTAGAGCTATAAGCAACCACAGGGCTAGGCTTGCCGAACCTTGTTGGTGTGCTTGGGCCCCTCCATGATGATTGATTTGGTTCGCCTCTCATGATTTGTGCCTCGTATGCATCCTACCCATTTGAGTTCCAGACTCATGGGAAGTACCTCTCATTTGGCCAATGAGGTGGGAAAAGCTAGAGACTAGTAGCAACGACTGAATGACGCATCAAATATTGTCATAATCTCTATCTAGGATGAAACATGTCCAACCACTTGATCTGGGATCAAGTCTAGTGAGGTTTCATACCTCCTACTGACTTCGGGTCAGATAAACCAACTTTGGATTGGTATGTGACTCTTTGAGTCCATGTGAGGTTTCGGACCTCCAATTGACTTCAGGTCAGTGAGAATAACTTTGGGTTAGTATATACGACTCTCTTGAGTCCAAGCGAGGCTTCAGACCTCCTATTGACTTCAAGTTGGTATGAGACTCTTTGTGAGTCCGATAGAGGTTTCAGACCTCTGGGCTGAATCTGTCAGCTGGGGAATGATGTCTTTATGACTGACCCACTTGTATTCTGAAATAACGAGGCTAGAAAAGCAAGTTACGGTGGGATGACGCATGATGTTTGATTGCACAGGTGGATGGAGTTCTCCCTAGTTGAGAGGGAGTGTTAAAATTGGACAACTAGGTCCAAACTCCATGTTGTGATGCTTAGATGAAGATACCAATATTTGTTTTGGGTTCCTCTTTTGAAGAGGTGTAATATCGATCTAAAATTGATCTTAATCTGATGAGCAGAACATTTATTTTGAATTTATTTTTAATAATTTCAAATATGTGCAGGTCGGCCTTAAGGTTTTACACCCCCAGCAAATGTGTCACACACCTTAGTGATTGATATAAATAGTCAACATTGGAGGAATTTTTCACTCATCTCATCCTCAGATATCATCTCCTCCTCTAATTTAGTACGAGCTCCTTGGAAGCAGTTTCGGTTCACATGTGGAAAGAAGGATGAATTTACTGTAGCTAGGGTTTGGACGAATTTACTACAGCTAGGGTTTCCACTCAAGTTTGACCAACGTTGACTTTGGTCAACACATGGTCCAAATAGGCTAAAAATTGGTGGAGACTTAGATTTTGGAAGGCCGTACATATTGGCACAAGAATTGAGGTCAAAAGGTTGACTGAAGACCAAGCTACATTGAATTTCTTGCTGCTGTCATGTGTTGACTTTTCTTGACATCGTTGACTTTTCTGAGTTGAAATTGAGTTGACCGTGTGGCTATTTTGAGGGTTGTTGTGACAGATGCTGGGTTGGCTGACCAAGGATACTTTGTTGGTTGAAGCATCCTGTTGACCATCGTAATGCACCACCACATTTTTTTGTTTTTGGTTTGTCTTCTATAGATCCACTGGTATGTTCTATTAGCAGTTTTACTTGATTGTTTATGTGATTGCTGTAGTAAAAAGTAAAGTTGCATCAAACATAGAAAATCTACATAAATTTACACTCACTCTTTGATTTATTGGCTCTGTTGGCTTTGGGTTGGATTTAATTTATCTTTCTGTCTTTTTAGCTTTTGGGTGGGAAGCAGGATGGACTAAATTGCTAGTGATGGGGTGGGGGTGATTTTCCTTATGGTCAATTTTTTTTTAATATCTATGTCAATATTTTTTTGTTAAAATGATCAAAATGGGTATTAGAATTGCTAAACCAATAATAAAATTGGATTCTAGAAGTGTAGAAATGGTAATAATCAAATCAGATTCTAGAAGTGTAGAAATGGTAAAATTTGATGAGCATTTAGGATTTGAAATTCTTACCATGGTGAAAAAGATGAAATTTATTCTAAGTATCCTCTTACAATAAGTATCTTTCGTACCTGCATTCGAATTGCATGGAAAAGGTATGAAGTCTTAATTATCTGCTGCACAGTACACAGTTCCCATCTTCTTTGAATTTGTCTCTATTTTTCAGATTTGAAAATATTTCCAAAATCAACTATCTAAATAAAATAAAGATGGTAATTTGAATTTTCTTCTATTTCTATGCAATGGTGGAAATAAGAATAGCCAATTAGTTTCTTGATCTTCTTTATTTTCAAATTTTATCCATGAATTTGTCTTTCTTTTTCAAATTTCAAAATATTTCCAGAATCAGCCATATAAATAAAATAAAGATGATAATTTGAATTTTCTTCTATTTCTATCCAATGGTGGAAATAACGATGGCCAATTAGTTTCTTCATCTTCTTTATTTTCAAATTTTATCCATTCTATATTATAGATATTATAACTGATTTCTTGTTTCTAGTCTCTATCCCTTTAGAATTATAAAGTTTAAATAATTTCTTGTTTCAAATGGGAAAACCATCCGCATACCTCAAATGCAGAGAGATTGGACATGTGTAGAACCCTCAATTTCCAGAAGCTATCATAGGAGAATTTTCTTCATGCAGTCCAGAACGACTTCATGCCATACCAAATGATAGTGCAGGCCATGTACATAGGAGTGGGTGTATGGTTGGTACTTATTGGTACACCCACTCCTCAGATCACCAGGCTGCCACCAATAAGTAGTAGCACTAGGGCTCTCACACTGGAAGAAAACATCAACAACAACAAGAAATCATCTCCACATGATATGTCCTACCCATTAAGAAAAAGTGAAAGCAGAAAGCGTGAGGACCGAGATTCTTCTCTGGGATTTCTATTGAAACATAATTCAATCATTGGCCAAGAATCCAATTTGATGTCTGATATGGAGGAAACAAATTCCATACTTAGAAACCTTGAAGAAGAGATAACATGCATGAGGAAAAAAATCAATGGTAGCATCAGAGAAAAAGAAAATAAAAGTGACAATGTGACTGCAGAAGGTGAGTTCTCTGATAAATTATTTGGAGAATTCTGGAGAATTTTGAATGTCATCATCAGCACCACTGTTTGTGATGCAGATCATCAAATAAAATATCCTCTAGTTTTCCTTGGAAGTGAGGGGTAGCAAAAGGAACTTGGGTTTTGCTTGTGAAGAAGAAAATTTGAGAGTGCATTGGCTGGTTAAGTTTCCCTCACAATGCAATAAATAAAAAGAAAATAAGAAACCAAAAAAATGGAAAATGAATGGAAGTCTGTCAGACTTCATTAGCAGAGATCTAATTTAAGTAGACATCTGACAGACAGATTCATAGATATTGAGTTTTCCAAAATTCAAACAACAATGAATACAAGCAATGGGACTACTATACAGCTTCCCATTCCAAAATTATTTTCTGGTGAATCTTACCCAAACTCAACTCTAATAATTTGGTTTCCTAGAAATGTACTAGCCAAGGTTTTCCATCTTGAAGAGGAAACCTATGCCCTACTCAGTTTTGAGTTTTGGGTGCACATGCAAGTATTCAAGTGTGCTGAAAGTAGAAGGGTGCAATTGTGGAAGGAAATGCTTCTTCTATGATAGCAGATCCCTTTCTGAGCCTAACCTGACATGATAAGCTCTCTCTGGTGATAAGCACAACTTGAACCTTTTCTTATATGGTAATAGATACCAAGGCTAGTGTGACCACTGGCTTCTGTCTGTTGCAGGCAAGTTTTATGGGTTCCAATCTCTTGCAAACTAGATTCTCTTGATGTTTCTCTCATGTTTGGAGAGCGCAATGCAGTTCTTTTCATTTTCTAGAAGAAGGTAGCTTTGTCCCCTACACAGTTGCATGAAAAGGGAAGAAATGCCATCCATATAGGTTCGGATGGGAGCAACCCTTCCAACGAATGTTTTGGGTGAGTATGAGATCAATTTCTCCATGGGATCTGTGTTTGCAATAGTGATTACAAGAGCTAGAGTTTTGAGATTATGGAATTTTACCTCCAAGTTAATTGACCCAATTTCGGAAATGCCAGTAAGAAGTTGAATTTGGCCATTATGAAGTTCATCTAAGCTGTGCTCCATGTGCCATGATAGGGTTGCCTTTGTCAGCCAGCTTCCAATATTTCTTGTGGCAACAATTTTGGTCTATACTTGTATTCTTTTTATGATTTATATTCATGGGAATTTGTGGGGTAATTTGCTTGTGATTTATTGCCTAGCGATATCTGAATTGTTTCCTCAATTATCTTATGCTTGAATTTTTGTTGTGCTTTGTATATTGCCCAACTTTAGCAGCTTGCTAATGGGGTCCTTAATACATTTATTAGTTTAGTAAAGATTTAAGCCTTCCACTAGGCTTCTATTCTCACTATCATGCACTGTTACCATATTTTCCTGTTCGAAAACGTGAAAATGTATTTTTTTTTTTTGGGGGCTTTCACCTTTTGCCGATGTTTCCAAAATTTTCCACTAGTAGGGTGCATTAATAGGTTGGTCAAACAAGGTTGGTGATAGCAATGTTTAATTCCCCTAACATAAGGGAGCCTTGACATATTGGTCAAGAAAGGGTTTTCCTTAGAGTGCGGTATGTTCACCCGTGTGAAACAATGGGGCCATCATGACCTTTGAGTCTAGAAAGACACGACATTTTCCATTACAGTGATGAACATTATTCTAGGAGGGTTTGCACTTGTGGTCATATTTACTGCATTTTTAATACACAATGTTAAGCATATAATTTTCTTCTCCTCACAGGGTTCCTATTTTTTTGGTTTTGTACTTGTTTCAACCATATTCAAGTCTCTTTTATATGAAACTTATGGGAGGATGGTGAATCCAATTTTTGGATCGGTGGGGTTTACTCTATTCTTGGAATTGGCAAATTTTCCAGGCAATAGTAGAAAGAGTTCTGAAAGGCTGCCCTATTCATCCGATATTAGTGGACTCTTCTGGCACTCAAATGGAAATAGAACATTACAATACAAATCCTTCAATTCATTCTACATTGATGGAAATGATAACCAATGAGCTCCACAAAGTAAATACCAAAGGCCGATTCAAGTGCAGAAAAAGCATAGTCAAAGATTTGTCCTTGAACAACTTTGATGCAGAGGACCTGGGAGCCTCTCAGGTATTTAACCTTAGATGGCGAAGGTGTTATCCTGGCGAATCGCAGACACCAGCAATGGAAGGGATACCTAAAAATCTGGTCTCCAGCGATTCGAGCTATGAGACTCTTGAGCATTTCAATGACCTGAGAAATCAGAAAGGGGCAGACATGGAGGGGAATATGTCAAAGGCCATCGATGTGGGACCTGTCAACATCAAATGTTGTAATGATAAAAATGATCACAAGGCCACCATGGAATCAGTTCATGAGATCTCACACCCACAAGCACCAGATCTTGAAGACATGCAACCCATCAAACATGAATATGACTCAATGGCTACAGATGCTACAAATGTGAAACTTAGGCTCACTCTAAGCTCTCAAGGGTTTGATACACATGCCGCTGAAAATTATCATAAAAATTTACATTGGAATAGCTACATGGAGCATTTAGATGACCCTACTACAAAGACAGATTGGGCAAGGGTTCCCCTCAATGTGCGGTATGTTCACCCCTGTGAAACAGCAAGGCCATCATGACCTTTGAGTATGGAAAGACACATCATTTTCTATTACAATGATGAACAATATCCCACCTATTGATATGTTCTTGGTGCTTGACACTTCCAGTATTCATGAAGAATCTATGATAGTTTCCTTTTTCCCTGATTCCATTGGCAGTCCAACTTAGATACTATAGTTGTTTTACTAAAAGTGCTTAATGTCACGGATACCTGAAATCCCTTTTACTGTTTCCCTTTTGAAAATTTTATCCCATATTTCCCAGCTGTGTTATTTTTATATTCTAATTTTCCTGATACGATAAGCTCATTTATTAAAACAAAAAGAAATCTAATATTCAGAGCAATGTTTTTATATAGGATAGAGCCTAATGACGTGAAAAATTATCCAAATTATTTTATAACTGAAATGAATTCGTTGCGATCCAAGAAATTTCTTGTAATAGGTACAAATTCCGCGAAAGAGACCACACAAATAGAGAAATTCATAAATTACAGAACAAGAATTGTGGGGAGAGAAGATATCACGCTTTTGAAGAGAGAACATACACAGAATAAACAAAATAGATAAATTCAATGGGGAAAAAACCAGTGCTCAAACCCTCGGCACCGTGGAAAAGAATAAATAAATAATATTGCTAAAATTAAGTGAAAATATTGAAAACATAGCTCTTTA
This sequence comes from Pinus albicaulis, assembly GCA_034641835.2. Classification (NCBI taxonomy): domain Eukaryota; kingdom Viridiplantae; phylum Streptophyta; class Pinopsida; order Pinales; family Pinaceae; genus Pinus; species Pinus albicaulis. The sequence goes on along the minus strand of CM076572.1, from coordinate 936,169,104 downwards.
CATACCTGTATGATTGTCGATAACAACAGCTTCGAACAATCCTATAAAATTGTGCTCTCCCAACTTCTCCTCCAACTTTGATGCGCCACCTTCTCCTCCAACTTCGATGTGGGCTTGTGCTGCACACTCCATTTTTCCCTCCACTTTTTTGGTTTATCTCTTTTTTCCCTCCTCGTTTTTGGTTTATCTGTGATCTGACTTTTGGTTTTGTTTACCGCATATAAAAATAATCAAAACCCTTGATTAGCGCATATGAAATGATCCTTTAGGTGTATTGAATATAAAATATATTTCTTAACCAAAAGATGTACTACATATACGATAAATAGATGGTTCTTAACCCAAAGGTGAAAAAATGCTTCTTATATATAATTTTATATTTGCATACTAAGATCACAACCCACAGGCGCAAGAATGCTTCACATATATAACTTTACATGTGCATATTAAGATCAGCACCCACTTCTTACATTCGACGTCCAGGATTCCATTGTTATTCATGAGTTTAATTGTTCCTTTGATGGTTGAAATAACATTGTCTATTATAAATAACATTTGCATACTAAGATCACCAACCACTTCTTACAATCCGTGTCTAGGATTCCATTGTTTTTCATGAGTTTAATTGTTGTTTTGATGGTAGAAATAACATCGTGTGTTATAAATATGTTATGGAAATGATAAATTTCTTGGACGCATTCTTAAAGATAAATATAGCTCCCAAGACACATGTTATGTTTCAAAGTTTCATCATTGCCCCGTAGCATCACATTTAGATGGTTCTCATTGCTACTTTTTATGATCGCATGATACACTTTGAATAAAAAAAAAAATGTATTACATTTGGCATCATACAGTTCTATTATAATGGTTCTTGAACGCTGAAGTGATTGCATTATCTCAAGCAATTGTATTGGCAGTTCCGAGTATTGTTATTTCTTGAGTTAGTCTAAAGCTTTGCAGTGCTATATTTGGTATGGTAAACTTTCGTATCTTGGTCTTTTAATGTTTCTTATTGGATTGATGCAAAATTTGAAATTATAATCTTGTTAACTAGAAATATGAGTGAATTTTAGAGTGTTATCCATGATATATTTGTTAACCAAGCCACATAATTAGGAAATATGAAAAGTCAAATACCAAAAACATAAGAGAAGTGACAGAAGTTAGCTATCAATCGTGAAATTATTTCCTATCAAAGCACATATCAATTAAAAGAAAAGCTAGTGTGCACTTCACTCTTGGTTTTGTAATGTTTATTCATTCCAAAAAATCCACCATAAAACAACCTTGTCATAGTAAGCATGTTCCACATTGTACTACAATGTGACACATTTTTTATTTTTTGTAGACTACCTGCATCAGACACACAAGGGAGGGATGTCATGTGACAACTCCCCCTCTGCACACTTAATCTGTGTTACTCACAAAATTACAAGAGAGTAATCGTATGTGGTGTAATGCCGAGATGAGGTGCAACATTCGGCTCCAATGTCGATGTTCAAAGGTTGAAGGTTTCTTGGCTCGTTATAGACTTTTCCTATTGCAATACCGTCTTTATACAACTTTGACTCTCATACCATTTACATATCACAGACTTTGCTCAGAGGTGTGGATCGACCTTAACAAAGTCTTTGGCAAACCCAATACTCCTTAGGAGTCTCACCACATTAGGTTCACATATGCATCAAAATGCACATGTGTAGGCTTGTTGAACTCGGCCTAATAGAATAATGACATAAAGATTTAGAGAGAGAGAGAGCTCAGAATAAAAACACAGAATCGAATGCCCAAAGGCGATAAATTTTCTTTATTTATAGGATTTCAAGAGAGGTTCAAGCATCTTCTCGAAATATGACATGTTTGCATAAATTGTACAAACTATAGATCTCAAATCTAACTTTTCCATAGATTCTTTGAAATGTGGGTAAAATCCCACCAAAATTCAGAGAAGTGCTATGAGTTTCATATATTCGTCCAGAAAGTTAACCTAATATTTTACTTCAAAGGACAGACCCCTCCACTTAGTCATTTAAATTGTCCTGAAAATCTAATTTCATACTTGGGATAGGAAATTTTAGTAATTTTAGGTATAAGTTAAGATGTTGTTTGATTTTTAAGGCCTCCTAGTCATTAGGAAAGTTGAGTCTTATGATTAGGATTACTTGTGGCATCCTATGTATTTTTCAAACTACAATACATGAAGGAAAATATGTGCAGGACATTTGGGGGAAATGTGATTGTCCATAAAATGTAGATCAGATTTGAGGATCTTGTAGTTCTTTTCCTTGGACCCTACTAGTTCTTAGAGGTTGTATTTTAAGTGGTTATCAGGAAAAATCATAGTATTCCCAAGAATATTAGTGTTGGAGCACATATGGTTTGGGATAAAGGATAAGGGGTTCTAGGAGTTAAGGGGTTTAAGGGTTTAGGAGCAAGGGGTTAAGGGTAAAGGGTAAAGGGTTAGGGCTTGTGGGGTTTAGGGGTTAGGGGTTTGAGGTATAGGGGGTTTAAGGGTTAGAGGTTAATGGATTAGTGGTTAAGGGATTTAGGGGTTAACGATTAACCATCAAGGGATTACATGTCAGGGGATTTAGGGGTTAAGTTCCTAAGGGTTATGGTATTTAGGTGCTAGCGGGTTAAGAAGTTATGGGTTAATGAGTTTAGAGGTTGGGGGTTATGGGTTAAGGGTCAAGGTTTAAGAGGATATGGGATTAGGTTTTATGGGGTTAAAGGATTCTAAGCTAGAGGTTGTGGGTTAAGGGGTTAGTGGCTTTGGGTTTAAGGGATCAAGGGGTTAATTTGTTATGAGTTATGGGTGCAGGGGTTAAGGGATTGTGGCTTTGGGGTTAAAGGGATAGGTAATTTAGTGATTATCGGTTAAGTGTGTATGGGTTGTGATAATGTGGCCCCTAATCTCCTTTTCACAACTATTGGGGGTTCCCCTGTCAATTTCTCTCATTGCCTCACCTATAGGTCCCCTAGCCCCTATGACATAAGGCCCTAAGGCTCCTTCTCATTCTCTAATGTTAGGATTATAGATCTCAGTAAAACATGCTCAAACCTCTCACTTCTACCCATCCATGCTACCATTGTGTCCCCTTGACCCGTTCAATACACCAAAAGATCCCCCCCCCCAAAAAAATTCATGAGAATTGAACATTTTGAGGCGATCATTTAACAACAGCTTCACAACTACTCCATTTATAATGGTGTATTAGAGCTATTAGATGTCATTTCATTAAGTTTCAGTGATAGGTGAGAGATATGCATAGCTCACTAAATGTGTATCAAGAGGCTATTAGTCTATTGGCTATAGAATTTGACTCTTCTCATTTGTAACTAAGTGAAATGGAAAATATGTGGAGACAATCTCCATTCTTCTTCTTTCACCGGGCCATGTAAAATAAATGAAGCAAATAGTCTCAACCACTTGGAGAAGGAAAGTTGAGAACAATAATTAGCATGAACAAACAAAGAATCCAATGAGTTAAGCTTAGAGGGGTCTCCCTTTGTAAACAAGCATCCATAAGCTTGTTAGAATTAGCATGAATCTTTACTAGAATTTGAATAGTCTTCACATCACCAACGACATCCAATAGAAAGTTACCAACCCCTACATTAAAAATGATGTCTCCAAATAAGGTGTAGTTAATACGTATAATCTTCATTAGATATCATGTTGCTAAGAATGAAGTGTGTGGATTAGAGTTAAATTTGTTATTTTAGTTTTTTGTCTTTTTTTGTCTTTTAGAGTATGAATCTTTTTGGTCTACTGTGCTAAGGTAGTTTGGCTTTCAAATATTCAAGGAATATGTGAGGAAGTCTGGAAACACCCTGTCAATGGATCCCCCTTCTTTGTGTGGGAATAAAAGCCGAGGAGAGTGAAGAGGGCCCTCAAAAGCTAGGCTAAAGCCCTCCCTTCTCTGACCGAGTCAAGGCGGGTTGCCCAGGCCTGTTTGGAGAGTCACCAAATTTTATCTAAATAGCCAGGGCTAGGAAAATATCCCAATCACATGAGTTCTAGTATATTCTCATTAAATATTTTATCTAAATGGCCATAGCCCAAAGTTGTTAAAGAGAAACTTCAAAACTGAGAGATGCTCTACAAATTCTACCTAAACAGTTGGTTATAGAAAAAAAATCCCAATTTCCCCCATTCCATCCTATTTTCAAAAAATATTTCATCTAAACATCATGAACAAAGCTCCTAAACCCAAATTCCATAAATTTAAAAATGCACACCAAATTCTATCTAAAAATATATGGCTAAAAAAATCTCCCAATCATCGTAATTCTATTATGTTTTTATACCATATTTCATCTAAACATCCATGAGCCAAAGCAGTTAAAGAAAAACTCTTCAAATTCAGATACCTAGTGAAAATTTTATCTTAACAAATAGGGCTAGAAAAATCTCCCAATCATCACAATTTATATTGTTTTCATAACATGTTGCATATGAGCAGCCATTCCCTGAAGTTTTTAAACTCGCTCTCTGCAAATTTAGAAATAGAGCAGCCTCCGTTTAGAAACCCTTACTCAGACCTCTAACTAGACCTAATTTATGACTACATCTCTCCAAGCCTCCTTGATAAAATGAGCTCCTTCTAACTTGATGTTCTTGCCTTCATACTAAGGCATCCTTAAATAACTTTTCCTAGCTAGGCCTCTTCAGAATGATCTAGAACTTATGAATTTTATCTACTTAGACCTTAGGAAATTTTTTTTTTTTTTTTTTTCTGTTTAATTTTCTTTTAGATTTTAAACCTCATCTTGGGTCTGAAGCCCCTTCTCTTGGGTTATTTTGCCACAAAACATTTTTTGGTGATCAAAATCACACAAACCCATCTCACTAGGCTTTTAGAGTACCTCCCAAGCTACAAAATTTAACAACATAGTCTTGTTGTAGTAATCATAACTTGGTCAAGCTACTATAGTCAAGCAAGGACTTGGTTGGGTTCCCAAGTTGAAAATTAAGTAAAGGTAGTTGTGAGGGCATGATAACTAGGAAGGGTTAGGGAATCCCAAGGAATGAAAAGGTGTGCTAACACATGCTAGACAATGTCAATGCATGTTGAGGAGTGCTAAGGAGTGTTGAGGTATCACAAAGGAGAACTAGGTCAAAATGCAGGGAAATGAACAAATAAGAGTGTGTTCCAGGGAGTCTCAGTGAATTCATGTGTGCCAAGGATGAAGTGACGTGTTAGAAAAAGTTCATAATAGGATTTGTAAGAGGCTAGCCTATGATTGCGATAAGGGGATCTATTAGACTCATGTATTTCACAGTATCACAAGGTGACTGATCACTGATTAGATTTTTTATATACTGAAAATAGTATTCTATGGCTATCATTTATTTTCAGAGAAGAAAGGGAGACCCTGACTGTCAAATAGCATCAAATGAATCAATTTACCTTATAGTTCAGTGGAAAGGAGAAAAAATTTTGCCGACAAGGTGTGATGGGGATCAAAATTCATTTCTTCCCTCGTTCCATTTCATTTCATTCACCCTCTTTGCCCACTTAATTTCCTCCATATTCTCCCATGCTCTGAAACCCATTCCCTACCATGCTTCTCTTCCATTTTGAAATATATGTTACCTTACCTTTCTTCTGCCTTTCCGCTTTACCCTTACACCTTTACAATTTCATTGCTTTTTATTCCCTGATTGTGATCAAAGTGGGGCCCTCATTGCATTTTGTAGACTTTACGTATTTAGCATTGGAACTAAACTTTAAATAATGCGATCGTCGATTTGCGATATCGCATCGCATTGTTTTACCTTGTGAGCACCCGCAATCTATTTTATTTAGTTTGCGATGCGGTAATTCGACTCCACCTCAGCAGCTCCACCCCATTACAGATCCATTGCAATAAATTTTTATATCATATAAAACTTCATAACACTGACTGCTTAAAAACCTTTCGCCGATTCATAACACTCTGCCAATTGCTAGTGGGCCCCTCTTCTCCACACTTCGCAAATTTTAGGAGTTAACCCTGCAGGATATAAATAAAAATTAAGAATTATGATGTGTGCCTGCGATCCAGTCCCAATTCTTCCTGCCACGTCACTCATCTCCTTCCCCGCCCATCACACTTCGAAAATTTTAGAGTTTACATATTCCACACTTATAACTAAATGCTACGAATTGCAATGTGCACTGCAGTCCGATCCCACTTACCCTCCACATAATTTACCCTCCATGTCACCTCCCCATCGCATCGCATTTCCAATCATATTCTTTATAAACTAAAATTTAAAGGTTGCGAAGTGTGCGGATGCGATGCCACTTCAGAACTAAATTCTACATAATTTCAGGTCCGGGTGAATGAGTTGTCACTACGTTTTGTGTGTAAAACAGGTCAATTCAGGACTAAAAGGTTTATAGCTCATTTCATGAATAAATAGGCCAAAATACCCGATGAGAAGAAAAGGATTTCCACCTCATCTTGCCACCTTCATCTTTAAATCCGATGGCCTACGTTTCATTCTGACCCCCCTTTACCATCCTTACTTTATCCTTGCAGGGGGGGTCAAGAACGAATTATTTTCAAGAAAGGGACCCCCTTATGTGTCACTCTCTCTTGAAATTTTACCCCCCCCCACTTTCTATTACCACTTACCACTTCAGAAGGGTCCGAAATACCACTTTTCTCTTGCAAAACCGTTTTCCCCAAATGAAAAACCATTTTTTAGCCATTTTTACCAGTCTGTTTTTTAGCGAGATTCCAGGAAGATGGGAATGAATTTTGAAAACCTGAGAGAGGTTTTTATTCATCATGGGCTAAATAAAAAATACCTCTCCCATATTTTTCACAGGTGTCTTCAGTTGGGATAATCAAAAGCCATCTCTCAGCCCTATTTTCGTATTTCCATTTTTCTGTGTTGGTCATGATTTTGTGGCGACTATTGTGGAGAGCTGGAGATGAATTTTGAAAATCAGAGAGAGGGTTTTGACCAGAATGGGGAAAATAACAATAAAATCTCTCATATTTTTCATAGGTTTCATCGTTGGGGAGAAAATAATGTCTAAGTTGACCCCTATTTTCGGTAGTTTCGCCCATTTTTCATAGCATGACAAACATCCCACGTTTTTCAGGAATTTGTTTTTTGATGATGGTTATTAGATGTGAACAAGGTTAATATATTTCAACGAGTTTTTTCCATCAAAATAGTGCCAGACAATATGACAGTAGGACAACAAAGCAATCGGTGCCACACTGGAGTTAATGATCCAGCCAAGGCGGTGCAAGAAAGGCTAGGCCAGACATCAATTTTGTCTCACTTTGTATTTTCAGAATTTTAAAAGCCCAATTGTGTTCACCTTATAATTCACGAAGGGTCATCAAAGTTAATACATCCAATGGTGGCTGACAGATTCACCTCGTCATAACCTTGCATGGCCATACTTGTCCATTTTCTGCTTAAATTGTAATCAATGAAAGTTTGTCAGGGTAGATTATGGAAAAATAACTCAGTTGTTATTTAAATACCACTAGAATTCTCATTATATAAGGTTGGATATTTTAGCACCTGCATTGTAAGAACTACTATTGAAGAACTTTAATTTTTGGAGTTAGACATCAATAATCAAAGACCGTTTATAGGATTCTTGAGCTGTGTCAAAATGGTGATGTGTTTCATCTTTGCTTAAGTCTTTCCATTGTTTTCTCTATTGTGTATCTGCTCATCTAAATGTAAATCAGAAATTTTAGATTAAGAATCGTTGTCAGAGCACCTTAATTCTATCTGCATTTACAACCTGAATGTTTTCTGCTGAAGTCTGATTAAAGAATTCTTAATTTCTCTTTAGTCACTACTGAACCTTACTGTTTCTTTCACCTCATAATTCATACATCTCTTAAAATCCATTTAGCACAGTTAGCTTGCCCTGTGATTTTCTCTTGATTTTGATGTGCCATTCCAGCCTTTCATTCCATTGCCCAATGGAATAGCTTCTGCAACCCTATCTGTCCAACCACACAATCAATCAAACAAACAACCCACATCACTGTAAGTAGCCTAATATCAATATGTATAAACAACAAGTTAAATTGATTTAAATCATAAAACAGAGAGAGCCCTCTCTGAGTCTAGGAAGGCTAGGTCCTGGAATCTAAAGCGGTTTGATGTTGTGCTTGATATTTTAGTTTTTCCAATCTTCTAAATTATAGAGTAAAAACAGGCTCAACAAAGAAATTTTAAACAAAGGGAGAGTTTGTGTCGGGCACAAAAATATTTTTCCTTTATCTATTATTTTTATATGACATGTGGCACACTTTGGCCAAATTCTCATGTTTTAAACTATTTTAGAAAATTTAATATTGTACATTGTTATGTATAAGTTTTAGGGAAATTGACTTGTTCCAACCTATATCTTATGTGTCTTGTGTATCCTGTGGTTCTTTCAAACTCTCAGTTAATTCTTTACTGTTTATATGAACTAGACATACATGTGAAATATTTCCTATGTAAGCTATGTTTCTTAGTTGTTTTATGGCTATGGCTAGATGTGATCCTTGCCTTGGTAAGTTCTTAAGTGGGAAAATTTTAGCTTGGACATGACTGGCCTAAGATGAGGTATAGGAAGTTCTTAGGTGAACAAGGCACAATATACTTGTAGTAGGTGCAATTGATCAAGTTGTTATGGCTGAAGTAGACCAATGTCACATGAACTGGTGTAGCTAAGAACTTTATTGGGTTCCCAAGTCATGAAAAATGTAAGGATATTTGTGAGGGCATGAGTGCCAAGGCATGCTAGTGAATGCTAACATGTGCCAGGTATTTCGAAGGCATGTAAAATATGCTAATATGTGTCAAGTGATAAGGCATGCCAATATTTGCAATGGCGTGACAATACATTCCAGGGATTATCAAGGAAACAAAAAGGAGAAACAACTTAAAATAAAAGGAAATGAACACATCATAGGGTTAATAAGTCATCAAATTACATTTTCCAAGAGGGGCATGCTATGCACACCAACACTATCTGGAAATGATTTTCAAGTGCCAAGTGTTAGTGAATTCTAAGTGCCAAATCATCCTCTATTACTTCTCTACTACTTTCCAATAACTGATCTCAAATAACTTTAATATTAAACCATGCCAAAGCATATTGAGGCATCTTAATGAATGCTATACATGATAATGATCATGGCCTCTTTAGGACTACATGTCTCTTCGCCCCCTTATCAAATGAGCTCCTTCTCACTTGATGTTATTTCCTTCATCCTAAGGACTCCATAAATAGTTTTTCCTAGACCTCTTAGGAACCCTCTAGAACTTACAGGTTTTATCCACTTAGACCTTAGGAAATATTAATTTTCATTTTTAATTTTCTTTTAGATTTTAAACCCTGTCTTGGGTCCAAAATCCTTTGCGTTGCTTCTATTCCCACAAAGCCTTTTGTGACCAAACTCACACAAATCCATCTCACTAAGCTTGTGGAGTACCTCCCAAGCTACACAATTCAACAATATAGTCTAGTTGTAGTAACTATAACTTGATCAAGCTCTTGTAGTCAAGTGAGGGCTTGGTTGGGTTCCCAAGTCGAAAATTAAGTAAGGGTAGTTGTGAGGGCATGATATCTAGGGATGGTCAAGGCATGCAAAGGAATGAAAAGGCATGCTAACACGTGTTGGACAATGTCAATGCATGCTGAAATAGAGTGTTAGAGAATGTTGGGGCATATCAAGGAATAACTAGGTCAAAATGCATGGAAAGGAACAAATAAGAGTGTGTGCAAGGGAGTGTTAGTGAATTCAAATGTGCTAAGGACAAAGTGTGTTAGGAGAATTTTAGAATAGGATTTATAAGAGGCAAGCCTACGGTTGTTATAAGGGGCTCGACATAGCAGTTTTAGACAAAGGGATATCACTTTGTGCTAGGCACAACGTTGTTTTTACTTTAGTTATTTTTTTTTATATGAGATGTGGCACACTTTGGCTACATGCTCATGTTTTAAACTATTCTAGATAATTGCATATTGTACATTGTCATGTATAATTTTTGGGGCACAAGGCTTATGTTAGCTTATATCTTGTATGCCTTGTCAATCTTGTGGTTCTTGCAAAATGTCAGTTAATGTTCTATTGTTTATATGAATTGAACATACATGTGAAATATTTCTTGTGTAAGATATGTTGCTTAGTTGTTTTATGGCCATGGCTAGATCATGTGATCCTTGTCTTGCTAAATAGTTAAGTGGGACAAGTTGATATTGGACATGAGCGGCATAAGATGAGTTATAAGCAGTTCTTAGGTGAACAAGGCACAATCTACTTGTAGTAGGTGCAATTGGTCAAGTTGTTGGGGTTGAAGCAGGCCAATGTTTTCACATGAATAATAGTAGATGAGGACTTGATTGGGTTCCCAAGTCGTGAAAAAATGTAAAGTCTAGTTGTGAGGACATGAGTGCCAAGGTATTCTAGGGAATGCTAATATGTGCTAGATAGTGTGGAGGCATGTCAAACATGATAATATGTGCCAATTGATAAGGAATGCCAAGATGTGCAAGGGTGTGTCGATGTGTGCCAGGGACTGTCAAGGCAACAAAAGGGAGAAACAAGTTAAACTACAAGGAAATGAACACATAAGAGGGTTAATTAGTCATCAATTTACCTTTTCTAAGAGGGGCATGCTAGGCACACCAACACTAGGTGCCAATAAGTGCCAAGTGCAAAGTCTTAGTGCATTCTAAGTGCCAAGTCTTCCTTTGTTGCTTCTCATCTACTTTCCAAAAATTGATCTAAAATAAATTAAACCATGCCAAATCATACCAAGGCATCTCAACGTGTTCCATACATGCTAAGAATTTCGAAGCACCAACACGTGCTAAGCGCCAATATGTGTCAGGGACTGTTATGCATGCTATGAAGTGGAATGGCACATTGAAGACTACTAAGGTCTACTATAGAGTGCTAATGCATGTTTAGGAGTGCTAAGGAGTAATAGGACAAAAAATTAAGGGAGCACTAGGTCAAAATTCATGGAAATTAATGAATATGAGGAACGTGTGCCAGGGACTAGTGTTAAAGAATGCTAGCTATCATGCTAAGGAGGGAGTGACAAGGTATCTTAAGCATTGGTAAGGCATGCTAGGGAATATAAAGGCATGTAAAGAAGTGCCAAAGTGTGCTAGGGAGTTCCAAGGTGTGCTAATTATATGTTCCAAATAGTGCCAAGATATGTCAATACATGCCAAGTGCTAAGGATGTGCAGGGTGCCAGGGTTTGTCAATATGTGTCAATAAGTGTTAAGGCAACAAAAGGAAGAACCAAGCTAAAATTTAAGGAAATGAACACATAAGAGGGTTAATAAGTCAAGACTTTATCTTTTTCAAAAGGGGCATGCTAGTCACACTAATAATAGGTCCCAATACATGCCAACTGGCATTGTGTGCCAAGTGCTAATGTATGTCAATGAATTCAACCAAGGTGTTCTAGGGAATGCTAGGGACTACATGCATGATAACACATGCTAGGAGAGTTCCATGTTGTGTTAGCGCATGCCACCATGTGTGTGGGCGTCAGTGTTATGACAAGATTCTCTAGGTAAAAATATGTTCCAAGACATGCGAGGTGCTAAGAAATGTTAGTGTGTGACAAAGCATTAATTTAAGGTGTGCCTGAATTGTTGAGGAGTGTTAGGTATTTCTCATTAATAGAATTTTCAAAGCTTTATTATGTATTAAATAATATATTTCCTATACACACTAGTGGAACTTTATCTAAAGGGAATTTGATAGATAATAAACTTAAAAGATGTGAATCATGTGTTGACTCATAGGAAAACTCTATTCGACTAGTGATTACTTGAGGGAAATGATACACACTAATTAATTATTAAAAAATTGATTGCTTATAACCACTATGGCCTTGGAAATATCATAAAAAATACTCCAGAATAATGGCCTTAAATCGTTATCTTTTGAAACAAAAAATATTAACAGGCATATAGCGTCATCAAAAACTCATTGGAATGATCAATGGTGACGAAAATTTTTTGACCATCCCCAAAAGTAACAAAAAGAGCATTGGTGAGGGTCACTAAAAGTCTATCACTAGAAGTGTCACCAAAGAAAGAATTAGTGATGGGTCTTTAACGACCCTCACCAAAAGTGTCATTGAAAATGGCTTTGGTGACAAACCTTAAAGGACCATCACTATATACACTTACAGTGGATCTTTTTTAAGGACCGTCACCATATGTGACATTGGTGATAGACCTTAAAGGTCCATCACAAGCATGACCCTCATCGATGTCCTTTTTTCTTGTAGTGTCCTAGAAGAACACCCTTACAGAAGAGTAGCATCCACTTTCAATGGTAAACGAGAGAGAACCCAAAGGCATCCAATAACGACTCCAGCTGAATGGCTTAGATCATATGAGAGAGAGAAGGAGAAGGAGTTCATAGAAATGTTTGATTCAAATGGGGAGCCTATGTTTGATGATCCAGAATTATTCGACACATATGTTGAGAAATTTCCCATTGGGATGAAAAGGAAATCAATATTTTATAACCTCCCATATTGGGAGCATCTTAATATTACCCACTTATTAAATCCCATGCATATATTTAAAAATGTTCCATCTTCTTTATGGAGGCACATATCATCGAACCAAAGTGACACATTGGTTGTTAGGAAAGATCTTATTACCTCAAAAAATAAAAAGAAACATTGGCCAAGACGATTAGAAAGTACGAGATTAGAGGCAGGTGCTGGTCCCTCTAATTCATGGGTTTTCAAAGAAGGTGATGTCCCATGGATTTAAAAAATAAATGATATTTCTTTGGAAAAGGAAGTTATAATGGGTGTGAGGGTTCCAACTTCATATAGGTCTTCACTATGATGCGGCCTCACCGTGGATGACCATTTGTCGAGGTTGAAATCAAATGACTATTTGAATCTTCTAAGAGTACGTATAATGTCAAAATCATGATTTTATTATTTTTTATATTAATAAATTTATCCCATGCATGGATCATAAAACATAACTAATTTTGTATATTATTGCACACGTTTATAATTTTGCAGTGTCATTATCCTTTGTTCGTGCATTGGTGTGTGAAAAATGAATTCCCTTAAGACCTAGGATATGCCATATCTAAATTATCTGCATTTGTACGTTGGATCACATCAAAGGATATTCATGTGGCTAGCATTATATAATGGTGTCAAGAGATAGTTGAGATTGTTTGTATCTTTGAGAAGGAACTACCAATGAGTTTCAAGGACTTACAGGTTCATCTTCTAATCCACCTAGTAGATGAGGTTGAATTAGTTGGGGTGGTTTTTCATCATTGGATGTTCTTCTTAGAGAGGTACATGAAGAAATTGAAAGGTTTTGTTCAACAAAGGGAAAAACCTAAGGGGTCTATGGAAGAGGGGTACATATTGTATGAGTTTTTCTATTATTCCAGTGAGTACATCAAGCAGATCAACAACACACCAGATGCAGTGATTTGGGATGATGAAAGGGATGAAGACAAAAGAGAAGGGGAGTTGCTCCAAACGAGTGGAAAAAATTTCTTGATAAATAGTAAGCGACTTATAATTTTTCAAATTTACACAAAGTAAATATTCATGTTGAACTTTGATATAATGTGTATTTTGATATCTAAGTACTAAATAATGTCGGTTTTATTTCATCAGTGAAAGCAAAAATTTAAGAAATCAATAATTTTGTTCTTTACAATTATGAAGCGACACAACTGTGGTACATCATCAATACAAGTACTAGCCGAGGCCTGCTCAGTCAATGGTGTAGCCTCGACAAGCTCAGATACATGTTGATCATCAAGTGCTTGCTTATCTGGATCAACTCTTGGCTGCTCATCGTGATGACTTGACGTGGTCCATGGTCCAGCCTACTCATGATCATGAGTACTGCTGGATTCTGTAGGCTGCTGACTAGACATGGACGATGGTCCATCCTACTCTCTATGATGAATACTGCTCGATGCTAGTGGAGGTTGCTCATATGGCGTGGCAGAAAGTGAATGATCATCAGATGATGCATCACTTCTCATGGACTGTCGATCACGTGCTATGTCTCGACTACGCATATAAAATGCAGCCGTCCTCCTCAGCCGTGTAACTAAGGTCGTAGCTCCTACGACATGCCACATCAGGTTGTACATGTCACGTGGCATGCCTCTTCACATAGGTAACAACCTACCATCAGCCTGTATGTCTCTCATAGTGGTGGGCCTGATGCCCACCTCAACAATCAATGCAGTGAGTTGGTCACCCAACCCCATCCTATATCTACTATCAAGCCTACTGCGCCAAGAAAAAGGAAATAACGGCGCAGCAGGAAGAGCAGGTCTCTCTGCGTTAGCCTCTTGATGATCCTCAACATCTGGCATACCCTGATTGTCATCAATATCCACACCTAGATCATGTGGTGGTGCTGGCATGTCCTCGCCATCAAAAGACCTAATGTATGAAAAATATATACAAGTACACAACAATAATTAGACAATTTCATTACAAAATTTAAGAAAAAAAAGTTAAATAACATGTTAGAATAAATTTAAATAAAATAGTAATACTACCTCTATCATCCGGTGGCTCATCATCTGTGAAGAGGATGTTGTCACACCCTCACCAATCTAAACTAGCATAAGGACATGGGACCATAATGAAGGGATGCTCATCAACACCGGCTAGCAACTCTAGTACATCATGCGATATCCTCATTGGAAACATAGTCTCACCCCTCTTGGGCATCATCTGCCCCCACATGTGCTTTCGTGCCTTGAACATCGGCCTACGAGGCTGCCGAACTAAAGTGTGCCTCTTCTCTCGAAGGCTCTCAAAAAATAAACAAAAAGTCTCTGAAGAAAAAAGGAAGTTGAACCTCCCTTGTTCATGAGCACGACATCTATCTAAGGCTGTACAGAAATGCTACAAAAAAATTTCAAACCACCTGACAAGTCGTGGCTCTTGTACTAAAGAATCAACATAATATAGAAGCGAGCAACTAATGCATTGTGCGCCACTGGTGTTGTGTGAAATGGTCGAAATCAGAAGTGAGATGCACTTCAAATCACCACTACCAAATGCACCAATAGGTAACTAACCTCTAGAGACCTGAAAATATGAAGGAGATAGTATATCTGCATTAATGTATCTTTGGGAGTACACCAACTGACTCACTACTGCATATCCAATTGGAACCTCTTGGAACGAGGGAAAATCCACCCCTCTCCTTGATAGCCCTGTAATGAAATATATGTCCTACTCACTGGGCGCATACCACTGGTTAGGACAAACCCAGAAAGCCTGTAGGTGGGCATTCCACCTGCGGATAAGATGTCTCAAAAACAGACCATGGCCCTTTAGGAAAGTAGCCTCCTCATAGAACTTGAGGAGGCCTACTTTCCTTAGGAGCCCCTGGGTAGCTGCTGTAATATGGTGAGGGTACGCATCTCTCTCCCTCTCTCATGCCTCTCATAGGTGAACCATGTTATACATGTCCACCTGTTGTTGTTGTTTTCCCCCCTCTTCTCACCTTTCACGTCTCTGAATGATTGACATATTAAATGCAATTTTTTTATTAAATGAGGCATGTATTTAGGAATATACATATATAATGTTTTTTAGGGAAAAAAATAAAAACAGACAGTGCGCCACAAAAAACAGGCATGCACCAGTATTAGTGCATCTTTTATTGTCGCGCATTGACAATGGTGCACTAGAAAATGTTCAGCACATCAACGATGGTGCACCTGAAAATTTTTAGTGCATTGTTGACTATGGACGGTCTTGGGAGTGCGGTGCACTGACTAAACTCTATGCCCCAAGGCATATATTTTGGTCAGAGCATCGACCTCCTGGAAGAATTACATATTCAACGGTGCGGTATTTTATGAGGCCGCACTGTTGACCATGTCGAAATGGGGAATGCTGAACGCACCGCATTGTCTCTATTCCACATGGTCAACGGTGCAGCTGGGTAACTGAACACACCACACTTCTTTTTAAATTTTAAAATAACATGGTACGCCTTCAGTACTGCCCTGGAACCGGTGCAGATATCATTCGCACCAGTTGTGGTGCGGCTTGTAAATTTACAGGCAGCACCGCAAATCGATGCAAGTGGAACGACTTGAGGGCACTGCACGACCAAATTTTTTTTTCTTTTAAATGGTAAATTTTAAGGTAATTTGAAATTATAATCCATTAAAAGGATTAATTATGGAAAAACAAGAAATATACCTGTACATTTGGCCGTTGAGGAGGCATATTGACTGTAGAATTTGTAAAATAAAATTTGCCCCTTTTTTTGCAAAATTCAAACTGGAGATTGGTGGGAAATGAAAAATAGCAGTGTGTTCAATGGATGCAATGGGAGCACCAATATTAGGGCATCCCAGACAAGGATAAATTGCACCAATGCGTGAGAGCTCTAGAGCACTGACAAAAGTGAAAAATGTTGTTTTTTGGCCGTAATTTTTTTTATTTAACCTGGTTTCAGTGCGCGAGATTTTATAGGCACACCGGTGCAGTTGCTTAAGACCACGTTGGGCAGTTTCTGTTTGGGCATGGGGTTTTATGACACATCGGTGTGGAATATTTGTAAAGCATGGTGTGCTAAAGTAATAAGACATGATGGGTGGGTGTGTACGGAGCGCACGGTGTCCGGTGTGCCAATGTTTTATGTGCACTTGTGCTTTCTCTTATTGAATGCACCGGTGTGGTTTAGGATGGAAATCTCACCAAACGAAAAACATCTGCAAAAACCTCCACCCGCCAACCTGCTCTAGTAACCTCCACTAGAAACAGATGTCTAGGGTATTTTTATTAGGGTTCCTATAAAACATCCACTAGAGGGTCTTTTCCTTGTAGTGATAGTTTAAGCAAGAAAATACATGTACATGGTTTTCCTTAAAGTTTACCTTATATTTTATGGGAGAAATGACATTTCCTTATAGTTTATAGGAGAAATGAGAGAAAGGACATTGCATTATAGTTTATGGGAGAAATGACATAGA
Source organism: Pinus albicaulis (assembly GCA_034641835.2). Lineage (NCBI taxonomy): Eukaryota > Viridiplantae > Streptophyta > Pinopsida > Pinales > Pinaceae > Pinus > Pinus albicaulis. Next base: position 936,152,095 of record CM076572.1, on the reverse strand, counting down.
AATGCTAGAGAAATGACATTGAAATGACACAAGCTTTAAAGTTTGCGTTGCCTAGAGTTTAAGAGAGAAATGACATGTACATGGTTTGCCTTAAAGTTTTTCTTATAGTTTATGGGAGAAATGACATATAGAAATGACATGTTTTGCCTTAAAGTTTCCTAAAGTGTGTGGGAGAAATGCCATGTACATGGTTTGCAAAATTTTTATGCAAAAAAATTATTTTATGCACTTACTAAAATTTATGGGAGAAATGGGAGAAATGACATGTATGTACATGGTTTTCCTTAAAGTTAATGGGAGAAATGAAATGACATGTACATGGTTCCAAAAACACTAGCAAATTCCGCCTTAAAGTTTATGGGAGAAATGGCATGTACAAAAATGGATATTATAATGAAGAACTTCTATTTAGATCTATTCTAAATTATGGCATGCCTTGAAGTTTGCCTAAAATTTTATGGGAGAAATGACACATGTATGGGAGAAATGACACATGTACATGTTTTTCCTAAAGTTTTCCTTAAAGTGTGTGGTAGAAATGACATGTATGTACATAGTTTGTCTTAAAATTTTCTTTAAATTTTATGGGAGAAATGACATAGAAATGACATGTACATGGTTGCAAAAACATTAGAAAATACCTTAAAGTTTATGGGAGAAATGGCATGTACAAAATGGATATTACAATGAAGAACTTCTATTTAGATCTGTTTTAGAGATTGACTGTAGGGGCATTTACTGGATATGTCACCTTTGAGAAAATATGAGATCGAGAGGCTACCTAGCCTTTACAGACTCTGCCTTTAGAACTTATAGAAGTTAACACTAAACATACAGACTAAAATCCTATGGAAGTTCAAAATCCAACGAAAGTTCAGCCACTTTAGGTTCAGTTTTTAGGCCTTAAAGTTTGCCTTGAATTAATGGGAGAAATCCTTTATTTTGTGGGATAAATGGCATGTGCATGGTTTTCCTTAAATTTTTCCTTAAAGTTTATGGGAGAAATCACATATAGAAATGACATGCCTTTAATTTTTCCTTGCCTAGACTTTAAGAGAGAAATGACATGTACATGGTTTGCCTTGAATTTTTCCTTATAGTATATGGGAGAAATAACATTGCCTTATAGTTTATGGGAGAAATGACATAGAAATGACATAGAAATGACATAGAAATGACATATGCCTTAAATTTTGCCTAAAAATTTATGGGAGAAATGACACATGTACACGGTTTGCCTTAAAGTGTTAGTGGTTTGCACTAACTTAAACAACTAGAGGTAGTGGTTTATTAAGTTATGTCAAAAGTCACATCTTGATGAGTTTGTGGGAGAAATTACATGTACATGGTTTGCAAAATTATTTTATGCACTTACTAAAACAACTAGTGGTAGTGGTTGATGAATTTATGTAAAAAATCACACCTTCATGAGTTTGTGGGAGAAATGACATGTACATGGTTTGCAAAATTATTTTATGCACTTACTAAAACAACTAGTGGTAGTGGTTGATGAAGTTTTGTTAAAAGTCACACCTTGATGATTTTGTGGGAGAAATGACATGTACATGGTTTGCCTTAGAGTTTAGTTTTCCTTGAAGTTTATGGGAGAAGTCACATCTAGAAACCTTTACTTTGACATCCATAAATAGGCTAATAACATTAAAAAAATAAATTCAACTTGCATTAGCCTATGTCCTTAATAAGTATGATTTAGCACCTAACATATTATTTAATAATTTATAATAATGTCATTCTGTTTATGCACTTACTAAAACAACTAGTGGGACAATGGTTGATGAAGTTATGTCAAAAGTAACACCTTGATGAGTTTAACTAGTGGTAGTGGTTGATGAAGTTATGTCAAAAGTTAGACCTTGATGAGTTTTTTGGAGAAAAGTAAAGTAAAGTTTATCATTTTGCAAGATTAGAAAAGTAAATGAAAACACTAGGAGAGGAAGCATCATGGAAGGTGTAGAATTCAATAATCATTTAAATTTTATAATTTAATGTCATTTTTGGCTTGTACTATCATTCATCCTTGATATATACAAGACTTTTACAACTTGGACATCAACCTACACACTATCGTCATATCACTACATACATAATCCATATTAGTAATATCCATTACATCATAACACACTCCACTTTTAACATCTTACAAGATTAGAAAAGTAATTGTACATAATATAGATTAGTAATATCCATTACATCATAAAACACTCCACTTTTAACATTTTACAATATTAGAAAAGTAAATGACAACACTAGAAGAGGAAGCATCATGGAACATGTAAATTTAGGTACATTAACAAAAAATAGTTAGCATCGACATAAATATGAAAACAGTGGAAAACCTATAGTAGCATTATGGTAAGAAGCCAAGGGTCTTCATTACTCGAATAAACCATTTCTATCAATCATTCCTATTAACATCATGCCTCCAAATGCATATAATGATAAACTATAGTCAACATGCATTTCACATTTTTCATAGAATACCATTCAATTTCACTTCATATGTTTTTCTTGAATTATTTTTTCCAACCACTATCAAAGGTATCCAATGTAATAATATCAACTTATAAGAAATCAATATTTTTTCACTTCCATAAAAAGGTAGAAGAAAATTTGTGTGCAACTACTATAGGAAATAGACAATAAGGAAGCTATACAAATCCATCCTAAAACACATTGTTTTCAATTCTTTGAGGAAAAGTGACATCTATTAATAAAACAAGCTCTTATGTACACATTAATCAACCATATTTAGCCATTTGAATCCATTGTACACAATTAAACAAACAGTAAGTCTATGAGTTTGGATTCACTAAAACTTGTTCAAACTGTCATTTGATGTAAATTATAGATTCTAATAGGATGGTTATGGGTCTTTTTGTAATAAAATATTTTCATGTCTTCTAAACCTTTTATGAACTATAGGTTTGGATTCCCTAAACCTTCTTCAAACTGTCATTTGATGTAAACTATGGATTCTAACTGGATGGTTACGGTTCTTTCTATAATAAATTCTCTATATGTCTTCTAAACCTTTTCTGAACATGTCTTCTAAACCTTTTATGAACTACGGGTTTGGATTCCCTAAACCTTGTTCAAACTGTAATTTGATGTAAAGTATGGATTCTAACAGGATGGTTACAGGTCTTTCTGTAATAAACTAGTTGTATGTCTTCTAAACCTTTTTCTGAACATGTTCTGCAAATAGTAATTGTTATAAATAATATCCCCTAACTGATATAGAGGTATAATTTCTCTAAATATCTAACTTGTATAAAGAATATATAACATATATGTAAATAAGAGCCCAAAGGCTTGGCTCTAAATACTAATAAAAAGGTAGCGAGGTTTCTCCATCAAAAAGAAAAGATAACACATTGTTTTCAATTCTTTGAGGAAAAGTGACATCTAAGAATCAAACAAGCTCTTATGTACACATGAATCAAACATATTAAGCCATTTCAATCTATTGTACACAATTAAACACTCTGCTTAAAGTACACAATTAAATAGCTTGCTAAAAGACAAAGACAATCTAAAAAAGGTCTGAAGAAGCAACAAAACACAAATACAACCTACAAGCTTAAGAAAGAAGAGAGTTGTGAGTTGGTGGTCATAAGAATAACACAGAGTTATTAGATCTACATAAGTTGAAGGAAAGTACAAATATATTAGATCTACAGAGGTTGAAGGAAAGAACATTATTTTCATTTCTTTGAGGAAAAGTGATATCTAAGAATCAAACAAGCTCTTATGTACACATGAATCAACCATATTTATCAATTTCAACCCATTGTACATAATTAAACACTCTGCTGAAAAACAAAGACAATCTAAAAAAGGTCTAAGGAAGCAACAAAACACAAATACAACCTACAAGATTAAGAAAGAATAGAGCTATGAGTTGGTTCTCATAAGAAGAACACAGAGATATTATATTTTATCATTTCTGGTGGACAAGCTTCATGGAGCCTGAACACCTTCCATTTCTCCTTCTGAACATATTAGTGATTGGTGGTTCTAAATTCCTCCTTGTGAAGGAATATTTTCTAGCTAGACATATCAGATTTATAGATCTATAAGTTCAGGGTAAGAAAGTAAGAAAGAAAGTATTGATGGAAATGGAATTGGACTAAGATAGTCTTTATATTACTACCATGGGACTGACGACAAAGGTTTAGTAGTTGAACTAAGAGCTATAGTTCAGAGATATTATGATGATTCCTTAGGGAGAAGAGCCATAGTTATTAATGAGTAAAGCCTAATTGCAAGAGTAGTCTAAGGTGTGATCTCTAAGTGAGCTATAGTGAGTAAGAGACTTTAGCTTTCATGTTAGGGTATGGTTCCTTCAGTTATAGGTTGTTTCTTTCTTTATAAATAGAAGGAAGAGCTCTGATGGATGAAGAAAGGGTGAATCTCACTCACTTGAGTCAATATGTAATCTCTAACTCACCATAACTGGGTATTACATTCTTGGAATGGGCATAGGGGAACGACTACAAAATGGTTTTTTCGGCCTTCCTCCAAGTGCGTGTATGAAAAAATATCTGGCTCAGAGTATGAAAATGTAAAAAAGCCAATATCTATTAAAGGAAAGAACAAAGATATTAGATCTGCAGAGGTTGAATCAATCCATTGTACACAATTAAACAAATAGTAAGTCTATGAGTCTAGATTCCCTAAACCTTGTTTGAACTATCATTTGATGTAAAGTATGGGTTCTAACAGGATAGTTACAGGTCTTCCTATCCTAAACACTCTTTATGTATGTCTAAACCGTTTCTGAACAAATCTGCAAATGGTAATTGTTATAAATAATATCCCCATTTAACTGATATAAAGGTATAGCTTCTCTAAATATCTAACTTGTATAAAGAAGATATAACATATATAAATAAGAGTAATGAGGTTTCTCCATAATTGGGTTCTAAATACTACTAAAAAGGTAGTGAGGTTTCTCCATAAAAAAGAAAAGATAACACATTGTTTTCAATTCTTGGAGGAAAAGTGATATCTAAGAATTATAGAAGCTCTTAGGTACAACATGAATCAACCATATTTAGCCATTTCAATCCATTGTACACAATTAAACAACTTGAAAATATTATGTTGATGTTGCAGAGATTAATGTTGGCCGTGTATATTGAAGATTAGGATGAAGTCTATTATATATTATTGACAATATTTTATGTTTCAATATTAATAAGCTTAATATTAATTATTATATAATATTAATATTTTAGAAATGAAAATAAATTTATTATCACTGATGAATTAAATTTATATTGCATTGTATTGAAGATTAGGATGAAGTCTATTTTTTAGGAAGTCTCAATAATGCTTGCAACACCATTTACGTGAAGTTTCACTCAATTTGAAATTCCATATGTTTCTATATTTCATCTAGATTAGTCTGTATTGTCATCTAGATTGCATGATATTTGAAAGCTTTTTTCTTCATTTGTATGAAGGTTTGAAAATATGTTGCACTTTTGTCCAAGATGCCCATGCTCTTTGTTTTCGTTCTTTCACATTGGTTGCTTTGAGGAGCCGTTATTTTTATTTTTGTGAGAATTAAAATTGGAAATTTGTGATTTAATTGAACCAAATTGTATATATATATATATATATACAACTTTTGGTGTATGAAAGTTTGTAGCTATCCCCTTAAGTGAAATTAAGTGACAAGCACAGGAATCAACCTGAATATGAATTTTTCCTTTGAAGGATGTAGGGCAAGCAACACCAATGGTTGTAATGATTGTAAATTTTAATTAAATTATTTATAGTCTAACATAATTTAAAAAATACCTTGTTCCTTAATTATATAAGTTATAATCTATAACATTCATAATGCATATTATTTATAAACATTATCACTCTTAATATCTATAATCTTTCTTAATACTTATCATTTGTGATTCTTATTTGTATAAAACTTCATCCCCGAGAAATTTAACTCTTAAATTATTTAAATCCTAGCTCCAATAATCATAATTACCTTCAACTATTAACTTATGTAGATGTCAACAATGGGTAGGGTAGTTACCTAGTTTTTAAATTAAACCTTTTTCATTTCACACATAGCTTAATTAAGGGGAAAAGTAAGTGCCCATAATTCTTACATATTTTTCAAATTTTTTTTTTATATTTTTCATAATTCACATAAGTTAATTAGAAAAAGAGTAAGTGTCCCATAATCCACATATTTTTTTAACTAACGAAAGAATTTTTACTTTGTTGGGATTGGGACTAGGAACCAGGTGTTATTGAAGAAAGGGAGTAGCCCCCGCTTCCCTTGCATCTTTTAGATGATCTTGGGTTGCATTTGAAATCTTTCTCAAAGCACTTAGTTTTCCATTTCCCTTTTTAGGCTTACATATTGTAATATCAAGGAAGTAAGTGGCCCATCGACCACACATTATTTTATTTGTAGGTAAGGAAAAAACATAACTTAGTGTAATTAGGGGATTTTGTAAAGGATCATCACATATCCACATCACTACACACTTTATATGTTCACTTTGTCACTTACACCCATATTGCACTACACAAACTAAGCTACTCTAAACTTTGAACAAAGGGCATCCAATTTTAGGAGCTTTTGTACTTAGTTTATTTGAGCTTACTTTTTCACACCATATGTGAAGGAAGAATCCTAAAAGAAATCACAACTTGAACAAACTAAATTTCCCCACATGGGCCATAAAATAATTTATAGTTTAGGTTAGGACCATTGGGGGTAGGCATCCAATAAGCCACCATGGTCTTGTTATATTTTGAAAAAAATAATTTTTCTTTTACGGTGCTTCAAATCCTTCACCATCTCACGGAAAAGATTACACCGGCATGCCAGAGACCCGATTTAGAGGGGGTTTGGCTTAGTTCCCAGTTCATGTGGAAATATATAGGGCTACTTGACCTGTATATTGGTCAGTATTGACGACTGATTACTAAGAAGCTAAAGACTCGACTGCACCTGTGAGACGAAGGTATCCTAATGGCCGAATTTTAGGGCATCTTTCCCTATAGGTGGAGGTGTGGCAAGCACTAAAGCCTCATTCATTACCTTGGTTGATTCTTTTGGCTGTTGGAAGAATTTCCAGTTCTTTCAGGATGTAGCCCCAATACCCATCATAAAATATATATTCATAAGGCCCAGTTACTTTGAGAGTGGAAAGGATGAATAGATCTTCATATGATCATTTCTCATACGAAAAATAAACAAAAACCATTTTTCTTGTTTGATTGATCACATAACATAACTTAAAGAGAAAGTAACCATTTATTTTTCACTTTGTTTTATGTATGTAATTTATTTATTTTGATACTTATCCTTCCCCTCACCATAGAAGTGACACATACTCCATTGTAAGGATACATAAATATCTTACTTTTTCATATTAGGAATAATATGAAAATAATACACAAAATTTCAGTTCCTATTTCACCTGAATATATATGAAAATAAATTCTACAAATAAAAATTGAAATAAAATATTTTAGTTTACCCATAAAATATTTTAAATAATTACAAAAAAATGAGTAACACATAAATTAAACATATATACATTTAGAAAAACTTGTAACAATATTTTTAGTCGTGATGATTCACAATCACTTTACCATGGATATTAGCTAATGTAAATAAGCTTTGTTACAATATCAAGGCTTATCAATAACACATGAACAAAAACCATAACGTGTTTTATATGACACTTGGTTGTATGACATTTTTTTTTAAATTATTCAATTTAATTAAAAATTCAAAAAGAACATAAATATTCTAGAATATTCCACGAAAATTAAATCCCTACTGCTAATAATTATTGATGATTCATGTAAAATTCTAAGAAATATACTAATTTTCTTAACTTACTAATTAGCATGTTATATAGTGGGGGGATGGGTTATAAAGGGGTTATGTGACAGATCCTATAAGATTAATTGAAAGTGAATTTGTTTAGGTTCTTGATATTTTACTAAATAATCATGTTGAATTGTATACACTATGTAAATGTTTGAAGGCTTCCATCAACTTGGTTTTCAAAATTTGAAGGTGGTGATGAATTTTTAGAATGAAAAAAGGCGTATGTGTCACACCTCCCGTTTCCAACAAATTTTTGTTTTTTCTATATCATGATGATATAAAGTCTATTCCACATCTGAATAATTCAACATTTCTTACTTTCTGATTTACACATCAATTATAGGTATTCCCTTTAACACATATGGTATTTAGGGTCAAGACCCTTAACCTCTTGTTTTAAATTCTATTTATTATACTAACCATTAAGGTTTTTAACTTCATAACCCTTCCTTCATTTTATTAATGTGTATATATGCTTATTATACATATATATATATCCATGAATTTCCAACATATATATATATATCCCCGACTTTCCAACATATATATATATCCACAACTTTTCAACATATATATATATATATCGAATTTAAATCTTTTCCATGTCCTATGGTTACCACAACCCTAGCTTCATGATACCTCCTACGTCCTATAGTTATATGATCCACCATTGTTAACGTTGATATAATTTATTTGTTTGTTTATTGATACTATGAGTTGAGTTGGTCGTATTGCGTTATGAATGTAGTGTCTTCCATCAAATCCGAGTGTTGGATACGTTTTGTGGCTATACTCTTTTATGACCCACTGGTTCTTACCTAGCTGTAGTCGCATGTTACTTTTCTAGATGCATATGAATTTGATTTTATTAACCACGTGTATACGGAAGATATATATAATTCAGACCTTGCGTATCAGATTTTTACTGCTCTTGCAACTCTCGGTTCAGTAAGACGTCGACATCAATTTAATTGTTATATGTACGCATATTTTTGGAAATATACGATTCCAATTTGGTTTATGGCTTCTGGGTTACGGAACAGCCTGTGTAGTTAATACATTTCAGGTCCTGGGTACATTGAGCTTTTATTGAGCCCCGACCCCAATGCAACATTCAATTCAGGCATTGATCCATGGTTAAACCATTTGGACCTGAGCTAATTGTGATGTGATTGATTCCATTGTGGCTTTTCGGTACAGCCATTATAAAGACATAGCTGTGCATCCCAGTTTCCGCTTCTCAACACTTTCTTCCATTCTTCCGCACTTGTAGCCAGCTTTACGTGGCGCATCATTGGCCAAAGCATAAGCTTTATCCCGCTCAATGGCTGGTTTCTCACGTTTACGCACAGAGGTAAGTCACCAGATCGCTGATGACCGGTTTGTTTAGCATGTGCTGTCACCACACATGGTGGTCTCATGGTCTGGTGGTTTTCATTCCCCATTTACTTTCATACTTCAACTTCTCCCCATGTTTCATTCCAGATCAACGTTGCTATGGTTAGGACTTTACGTCCTCGGTTATCATTTTTCCAGGACTTCTCCTGTAGTTTGATAAACGTTGTGTTTGACAGGATATTAAGGAGTTCGGTGATCCTCGAGGACATTTTCCTTGCAAATGTGTGTTCAGGACATCGAAATTTCTACCAGGTAAGACTGTCTCGACGCTGTGATCTCCGTTCCTCCTTTCTGCGTTTTCATTTAAATTTTTGGGTTTAATCTATTCACCTGATCTGCGCCTAACTCTTCCAGGCATCTCCGATGCAGGTGTCTCCTCTCGGATCTTCGCATTTCCTAGGTAAAGTTTTAAGTTCTTATTTAGAGTTATGTCTTATTCTATGTACATTTCTTAGGTCTGGGTTCGAATTTCATTGTGGACATTTTTGGTTTCTTCGGCTAATACACATAATGTGCTCTTTTACTCGCAGGTATGGTTTATATTCTTCGACGTCAATATGAATTCAACCTCATCGCTCCTCTATTCACTAATGGTATCTGCTCTCCATATCTTTTTCAGGTCGGTATGCGTGAGCCTTTCGGCTACTAGCGAAGTAGTGGTTCATGAGGAACATTTATATATCTTGTGTTGTTTATTTTTCATATATATATCTAGTTCTGGGTGAAAATTTTATCTCCCAAAGGGAGTTACTCTTTGTTTTGTAAATGATGCATACGCAATAGCCTAGACTATTAGACGCTCGAACTGAGCGGGATTTAGCCCTGTGGGCGATAAGAATTTCCGGCTTACTTCTCGAATTTTTTTTTTAAAACTAGATCTGTGCTAGCGCTGCGTTTGTGGTTTTGTTTATTTTGTTCTACGAACTCTATCATTACTATTCAGTCTTAATTATTGGATTCTTGGTTTTATCCATATATGCCTCTGTTACATGCCATCGTTTGCTCAAAGTGACCATACATAACTTTGGTTATTAAGTTAACAAAAGGGCCAGTTATTACAATTCTTGATATGGTAGGCACATACCTCGTATAATCTAGATGAGTACTCTATCATGCGTAGAATTTTCATTTCTATCACTGATGTAACATTTATTCCTGCAATGTGTAATGGTTTTCGAATTGAAGATTTCTTACTGTGTTTGGTTGGCTACACCAGTCTGTATCTTTAAGTGTTTAATGCGAACATGACATATATAAAACTCTCGTTATTATCTCGTTACGATTTCTATTCATATGAAAATTTTACCAGTAGCAACTTTTATGTTAAATGTTGATTCTAATGTTTACTCTGTTCTATTAGTCAACATTATTAAATCACTCAATGTTTCCCTTCGGGGTATGGATATAGATAAGTGTATCATGACTTCAATAAAAATCCGTGATGGAGTTCTGTGTAAGTGAAATATGAAATACAGTTGTAGATCTATTTCAACATTTAATAATTTCTCAACTATAGTTTCAGTCCTTGTCTCTCTGTTTTGTCACTTGGTCAACATGGAGATCTTGCATTTATATAGTTCTTTTCCAGCACTCACACATAAATTTCTTCTATTATTTGGCTAGCAGAGTTCATTCTTATTGCATCCATTATGAACTATGATAATATGTTTGACTCTCTTGAAATTTTGATTTCAGAACCAAATACAATTTAATTTGTCTTATGTTCAGATTTTAATAAATGAGAGTCTGGTGCATCTAGTTTTAATGAACCTTCTTTTATTTTCAATTGCAGAAGCAGATTAAAGTTAGAATATAGATCATCTTGGGAAAATATGTATTCTCAGATTTGAACTAGTTATGGTTTAGAAATTCTGATAATTTCTTTCCCTAGATATGATTCCCACAACCATATAGAAGTTGAAGATAATTCTACCGAACTTCTGTTAAATATGTGGAATATTACTACATAAAATCTGTACCTAGATTTCTCCTTTTGATGCAACATAAACTCTAATTCTACCTCTTATGGTCAAATATAAATAAATAGGTCTAAGGTAGCATTCATAAGTCTAGTATGCAATTTCATCAATTATATGTAGCCAATTCATACCTTAAGAAGTAAAAACATAGTTAAATTTAGAGACATACCACTATTGAGATTGACCAACCTCCCAACCTTAGAGTCCTTTTGTCTCCCAGAACTCACCCCCGAGCTGAGATCATCCCCCTTGAACAGATCAACCCCTAATCTGTACAAGAGTAGCTTATTTAAGCTAATTTTCCCCAAAGCCTGTTTCTAATTCTGCGTCCAGAATATCAGGATGCTTTTCTTCCTATTTGCCTAGGCTTCCCATTTTTGGGATTCTTTAAAGCTGTTTTATGCTTTTCCTCAGCTTTTCCAGCTTTTTACCTCTTCCCAACTACTTTCCTCATCATTGGGGAAATTTAGATTCTTCCTCAAAAATCTAAATTAGAAATAATTCCTTTCAAGGATTTTTGAAAGATTGTGGGGAATAGTTGCCTTATCCATCCTTATGGATTTAGCAAGTGATCTCATAATTCTCATTTTTGGTCAATATGCACACCATTATTTTATTCATTTCCTCAACTTAAATATTAAATTACATTCACAAAATATTTATCCTTTGGGGTCCACTCCCCTTAGGATTAAAGTTTGAAATTCCAGCACATAAATTTGGGGTGTTACATATTCCCCCTCTGAAAATAAACACCGTCCTCGGTGTTGTTATTTAACTACTAGAGTTCATTTTTCAAACAAAAATGGATATCTTTCCATCATTTTAGCTTCTCTTTCGCAGGTAGCTTCTTCAGCAGTAAAGTGCTTCCACTGCACTTTTACTCTGGCTACTGTTCTGTTTCTCAATTCAATTTCTTCCCACTCCAATACTTGAAGCTATTTCCAGCGTAAAACTCCTCTTCCGGTTCCACCAATTGCATAACATTCCAATCAACTATGTGAGAAGCATCATGCACATATCTTTTTAATAACAAAACATGAAACACATCATGAACTCTAACATGGGGTAGTAAGGCCAGCTTATAAGCCACTGGTCCCACCCTTTCTAATACTTCAAAAGGACCACAATATCTAGGGCCTAGTTTCGCACAACTTCCAGCATAAAGTGTGCTCTTTTTGGGTTTAATACACAAATACACATGGTCCCCCACTTTGAATTCTTGGTGCACTCGTTTCTTATCAGCATAGCTTTTCTGGCGGTCTTGTGTTGTCTTGATGTTTCTTTGTAACTATTTAACAATTCTTTCCATCTCTTGTAAGGCATCGGGTCCCAACATTAGTTTATCCTCTGGTTGACTCCAGCTCAAAGGAGTACGACACTTTCTTACATAAAGTTCCTCAAACAGACTCATTTTGATAGAGGATTGGTAGCTGTTATTATAGGAAAATTAGGCTAAATGAAAATACTCTTCCCACTTTGATGGTCTATCCATCACATACATTCTCAGCATATCCTCCAAAATTTGATTAGTCCTTTCTGTCTGCCCATCGGTCTGAGGGTGATAGGAAGTACTAAAATTCAACTTAGTACCCATCCCTCCAAATAGTCCTTTCCAAAAGGCTGTTGTAAACTTAGCATCTCTGTCGACAAAAAACTTTTGGGAACCCATGAAGTATACTACCTTCAAGAACACATTCGCTACTTGAGCTATCCCAAAGTAGACTTTAACGTATAAAGTGGCGTTTTTGTTAAAGTAAGTTCACTACTACCATTACAGAATCATGTTGATATTTGGTTTTGGGTAATCCTGTTATGAAGTCCATGGAAACTGTGTCCCATTTCCATTTTGCAATTGGAAAAGGGTTTAAAAGACCTGCTGGATGTTGATGCTCAACTTTGACTAGTTGACATTCCATGCACCTGCTTAAATATTCTGCTACATCTCTCTTCATTCCAGGCCAAAACAACTTGTTTTTCAAGGCTGTTAACATTTTCTGATATCCTGGATGTCCTGCATATGGCTGTTTGTGATATTCATCCATAATTTCTCTTTTTAAGGACTCTACATTGGGAATATACAACTTGCTTTTATAACAGATCAACCCTTTTTGATTTTGAGTGAAATCAGTTTTCTCCTTTTTCTGTAGTTTCACCACGAGTGTTTCATAGTTTGGATCTTGATGTGCTACTTTGCTCACCAAATATTCTATTTCAATCTGGACACTACTTCCAATGCTGTTTATATTCTGACAAGCATTCCTGCTTAATGCATCAGCAACTTTATTTTCTTTTCCCTTGATATGTTTTATGTCCATATCAAATTCACTTAAAAAGGAAACCATCTCGCTTGTTCATATTCGATCAGAAAAGAACATAATTAATATGACGTCAACAAACTTTTTCCCGTATGATAGTGCCGCCACATTTTCAAAGCATGTATTAATAAATTACTTTATCTCCAAATCATAGACACTCATAATATGTTCATGTATTTTTCAGCTTCAGATTCATAGAAATAACTGAATTCTTCTAAAGAACCTCCTAACCCTCTACAAGCATCTCACATAACAATAGTGGCGAGATTCCAATTTTCGTGATAGTGTAGTATTGCATAGTTTAATTGATCAAACCCAAGTTGGCATTTTTTCACCAATAATAACCACAATTTTTTAAATGACATAATGATATGCTATGCGACACCTTTTCAATAAATTCACATAATAAGTCATAACCTTATGAATGATTCATCATTGAAATATCGCTTGAAAAGGTGCCATTTTTAACAGCTCTTTATTTTGCACAACTTAGTTCGCTTAGCCAAGACCCAAGTATTGAATCTTATCTTTATAAAATTCAAATTTGCTGAACTTGGCATATAGCTGGTTTTCTTTCAGAGTTTGCAACACTATCCGCAAATGTTCTCTATGTTCCTCCTCGTTTTTGGAGTAGACCAAAATATCATCTATGAACACAAGAAAAAATTTATCCAAGTACTTATTTAACATTCTGTTCATCAGACACATAAATGTGGCAGGGGCATTTGTCAATCCAAATGGTAGAACTACAAATTCGCAGTGTCCATACTTGGTTCGAAAAGTTGTTTTGCTGATGTCTTCTTCCTTGATTCTGAGCTGGTGATATCCATTTCTTAAGTCAATCTTCGAAAAGACTGAAGCTCCTCTCACTTGATCAAAAAGATCATCAATTCTAGGTAGAGGATATCTATTCTTAATGGTTAGCTTGTTCAGTTGGCGATAATCAATACACATCCTAAAAGTTCCATCTTTCTTTTTCACAAATAAGACTGGTGCTCCCCAAGGAGACACAATTGGTCTGATATAACCTTTATCTAGCAATTCTTGCAATTGCATTTTCAGTTCCATAAGTTCAGGAGTACTCATTCGATAAGGGGCTCAGGAAACAGGGGTTGCTCCCAGCACCAGATCGATTGTAAAGTCAATTTCTCTTTTGGGGAGAAGATGAGGAATCTCATCTGGAAAGAATTCCTTAAACTCCGTTACCACCGGTAAATAATTCAATAGATTTTCTCCAGTTTTCTGTTCTAATTCCTCCACATGTACTGCATAAACTTGGTATCCTTTTCTAGCTGTTCGTTTTAATTGTAGTGCTGATATTTGTCTCACTGAAATGGATTTTGGTTTTCCTTTTAGAGTAAAACGTTCCCCTTCTTCATGCACACAATGCAAGGTTTTATCCCAGCAGTTCATCAAGGCTTTCTTCTTTTCCAGCCAATCCATTCCTATCAGCAAGTCATAAGATCCTAACGGAAGTATGTTTAGATTTACTTCTGTTTGAAAACCATTTAATTGGATTGCTGTTTTGGGCAATTTATGTGTTACCTTTCTCTTAGTTCCAGTGGCCAACTGTACCAACCATGACTGCTGAAATCTTTCAGGTTTAAGATTACGTTTTTCTACAATTACATGACTAATGTAACTCAAAGAAGCACCCGGATCAATCAAAACAGTAATAGGTAGGTCAGAAATCTTACCCTCCATTTCCACCATGGTTGCTTGATGTTCTGCTTGCCGATTTTCCAAGGCTGCACTGATAGTTGGTATATTTCTGGCTATGTCATTTATTGTTGTTGCTTCTCGATCCCTCATGATCATATGAATGTTTCGATGAGGACAGTCCCTCAAAATATGGGGTTCTCCACAGCCCCAACATTTCAAGGGTTCCTTCATTTTTACTGTGCCCTCCTTCTTACTGTCTGCATCTATTTGTTTTGAGGCCACCTGTGACTGAGCAGTTTGAATTTCTTTGGGTTTATTAAACTTTTTCTGTTGATGATCTCTGCCAAAATTCTTCAAATATGCTGGTTTATGTTTCCTTCCTTTAAACTCATTCTTGTTTCCCCAACTTTTCCCTTGTTCAGTTTTTCCTTTGAACTATTGGTAGCATAATCTGGCTTTTCTAACAGCTTCGTCCATGGTCTTTGGGTTGTCAGACTCAATTTTCTCTTTGTATATAGCAGGCAAACAATTCATAAACCTTTGGACCTTTGCCTTCTCTTCCCTAATATAAGGGACATATCTCAATAAATTTGTAAACTTAGTGACAAACTCATTGATAGTGAGCTGTCCCAGTCTAAGTTCATGAAATTCCTTAGCTTTATCATCATAGTAACGTTCATTTAGATAGTGGTTTTTGAACTTAACTTGGAAATCCTCCCAAGTCACGGTCTTTTCATCAATAGCGTGAACCATTTTTGTCTCTTCCCACCACAAGGTAGCCTTACCTTGTAGCTGGTAAACAGCTAATTTGGCATTCAGATTTCTCTCATATTCATAAACCTGGAAATATTTAATCATATTCAATAACCAGGCTTCAGCAACTTCCTCCTTCTCCCCATCATAGGAGGGAGGTTTGATCT
Source organism: Pinus albicaulis (assembly GCA_034641835.2). Lineage (NCBI taxonomy): Eukaryota > Viridiplantae > Streptophyta > Pinopsida > Pinales > Pinaceae > Pinus > Pinus albicaulis. Next base: position 936,135,933 of record CM076572.1, on the reverse strand, counting down.
TTCAGAATTCCCCCTGTAATTCCCTTTTCTATTTATATTGATGTCTAGCAGCATCATCATCATCAGACTCATCCATCTTCCTCTTTCTGGAACCTTCGCCTTCTTGGCTGTTCCGGGAAGTTAGTTCTCTGATGAGCTTTTCCCGCTCCTTACTGGCTGATGACAACCTGTCATTCTGGCTTCTCAGTTCAGCCAATTCTCGTTGCAACCTGTGCAACATAGCCATCATTGGCGCGTTGGGGTCTGGTGTACTGTATTCGTCACACAGATCCACATAAATTTCTTCACCCTAAGCCATTTCAACACCACCGTACACTACATATCACAGATCAGTAAAGTTTACAAAGAAATTTTTCCACAATACTTATTTATTCAAGGAATGCTTAAAACCAGTGAGCATAATAACAACAACCCAGTTTTATAACTTGGGCTCCGATACCATTTGTCACACCTCCCGTTTCCAACAAATTTTTTTTTTTTCTATATCATGATGATCTAAAGTCTATTCCACATCTGAATAATTCAACATTTCTTACTTTCTGATTTACACATCAATTATAGGTATTCCCTTTAAAACCTATGGTATTTAGGGTCAAGACCCTTAACCTCTTGTTTTAAATTCTATTTATTATACTAACCATTAAGGTTTTTAACTCCATAACCCTTCCTTCATTTTATTAATGTATATATATGCTTATTATACATATATATATAACCACGAATTTCCAACATATATATATATCCCCGACTTTCCAACATATATATATATCCACGATTTTTCAACATATATATATATATATATATATATATATATATATATATATATATAAAATTTAAATCTTTTCCATGTCCTATGGTTACCACTACCCTAGCTTCACGATACCTCCTACGTCCTATAGTTATACGATCCACCATTGTTAACGTTGATATAATTTATTTGTTTGTTTATTGATACTATGAGTTGAGTTGGTCGTATTGCGTTATGAACATAGTGTCCTCCATCAAATCCGAGTGTTGGATACGTTTTGTGGCTATACTCTTTTATGAACCATTGGTTCTTACCTAGCTGTAGTCGCACGTTACTTTTCTAGATGCATATGAATTTGATTTTATTAACCGCGTGTATACGGAAGATATATATAATTCAGACCTTGCGTATCAGATTTTTACTGCTCTTGCAACTCTCGGTTTAGTAAGACGTCGACATCAATTTAATTGTTATATGTACGCATATCTTTGGAAATCTACGATTCCAATTTGGTTTATGGCTTCTGGGTTACGGAATAGCCTGTGTAGTTAATACAGTTCAGGTCCTGGGTACATTGAGCTTTTATTGAGCCCTGACCCCAATGTAACATTCAATTCAGGCGTTGATCCATAGTTAAACCGTCGGATTTGAGCCACCTGTATGGATTGATCGCGTTAGGGTTTTCGGTATGTTTATTATAAAGATAGAGCCGTAACCGACTTTCTCTTTTCGGTCACTTTCTCCATTCTTCTAGCTAGCCATAGTGATGGCGACTCTGCTGGGCTTTCAGGCATAAAGGCTTTATCCCGCTGATGGCTATTCTCCTCTTGTCGATGCACAGAGGTAAGCTCACTGTATCATTTTTGATGATCATTTCGTGGTTTATTATGCATGCTGTCATTTACACATGGTGGTCTCGTTTTAATTTAGGGTTTGCATTCCCGACGATTTTCTATACTCTAATCCTTCTCCCCATGTTTCATTCCAGATCAATGTTGCTATGGTTAGGACTTTACGTCCTCGGTTATCATTTTTCCAGGACTTCTCCTGTAGTTTGATAAACGTTGCATTTGACAGGATATTAAGGAGTTCGGTGATCCTCGAGGATATTTTCCTTGCAAATGTGTGTTTAGGACGTCGAAATTTCTACCAGGTAAGACTGTCTCGACGCTGTGATTTCCGTTCCTCCTTTCTGCGTTTTCATTTAAATTTTGGGGTTTAATCTATTCACTTGATCTGCGCCTAACTCTTCCAGGCATCTCTGATGTAGGCGTCTCCTCTCGGATCTCTGCATTTCCCAGGTAAAGTTTTAAGTTCTTATTTAGAGTTACGTCTTATTCTATGTACATTTCTCAGGTCTGGGTTCAAATTTCATTGTGGACATTTTTGGTTTCTTCGGCTAATACACATAATGTGCTCTTTTACTCACAGGTATGGTTGATATTCTTCGGCGTCAATATGAATTCAACCTCATCGCTCCTCTATTCACTAATGGTATCTGCTCTCCATATATTTTTCAGGTCGGTACGCTTGAGCCTTTCGGCTACTAGCGAAGTAGTGGTTCATGAGGAACATTTATATATCTTGTGTTGTTTATTTTTCATATATATATCTAGTTCTGGGTGAAAATTTTATCTCCCAAAGGGAGTTACCCTTTGTTTTGTAAATGATGCATACGCAACAGCCTAGACTATCAGACGCTCGAAATCAGCGGGATTTAGCCCTGTGGGCGATAAGAATTTCCGACTTACTTCTCGAAATTTCTTTTTAAAACTAGATCTGTGCTAGCGCTGGGTTTGTGGTTTTGTTTCTTTTGTTCTATGAACTCTATCATTACTATCAGTCTTAATTATTGGATTCTTGGTTTTATCCATATATGCCTATGTTACATGCCATCGTTCGCTCAAAGCGACCATACATAACTTTGGTTATTAAATTAACAAAAGGGCCAGTGATTACAATTCTTGATATGGTAGGCACATACCTCGTATAATCTAGATGAGTACTCTATCATGCGTAGAATTTTCATTTCTATCACTGATGTAAAATGTATTCCTGCAATGTGTAATGGTTTTCGAATTGAAGATTTCTTATTGTGTTTGGTTGGCTACACCAGTCCGTATATTTTAGTGTTTAATGCGAACATGACATATATAAAAATCTGGTTATTATCTCGTTATGATTTCTAGTCATATGATGTTTTTACCAGTAGAAAATTTTATGTTAAATGTTGATTCTAATGTTTACTCTGTTCTATTAGTCAACATTATTAAATCCCTCGATGTTTCTCTTCGGGGTATGGATATATATAAGTGTATCATGACTTCAACATAAATCCGTGATGGAGTTCTGTGTAAGTGAAATATGAAATACAGTTGCAGATCTATTTCAACATTTAATAATTTCTCAAACTATAGTTTCAGTCCTTGTCTCTCTGTTTTGTCACTTGGTCAACATGGAGATCTTGCATTTATATAGTTTCTTTTCCAACACTCACACATAAATTTCTTATATTATTTGGCTAGCAGAGTTCATTCTTATTTCATCCATTATGAACTATGATAATATGTTTTACTCTCTTGAAATTTTGATTTCAGAACCAAATACAATGTAATTTGTCTTATGTTCAGATTTTAATAAATGAGATTCTGGTGCATCTAGTTTTAATGAACCTTCTTTTATTTTAAATTGCAGAAGCAGATTAAAGTTAGAATATAGATCATCTTAGGAAAATATGTATTCTCAGATTTGAACCAGTTATGGTTTAGAAATTCTGATAATTTCTTTCCTTAGATGTGATTCCCACAACCATACAGAGGTTGAAGATAATTCTGCTGAACTTCTGTTAAATGTGTGGAATATTACTACATAAAATATGTACCTAGATTTCTCCTTTTGATGCAACATAAACTCTAATTCTACCTCTTATGTTCAAATATAAATAAATAGGTCTAAGGTAGCATTCATAAGTCTAGTATGCAATTTCATCAATTATATGTAGCCCATTCATACCTTAAGAAGTAAAAACATAGTTATATTTAGAGACATACCACTATTGAGATTGACCAACCTACAAACCTTAGAGTCCTTTTGTCTCCTAGAACTCACCCCTGAGCTGAGATCATCCCCCTTGAACAGATCAACCCCTAATATGTACAAGAGCAGCTTATTTAAGCTAATTTTCCCCAAAGCCTGTTTCTAATTCTGTGTCCAGAATATCAGGATGCTTTTCTTCCTGTTTGCCTGGGCTTCCCATTTTTTGGATTCTTTAAAGCTGTTTTATGCTTTTCCTCAGCTTTTCCAGCTTTTTACGTCTTCCCAACTACTTTCCTCATCATTGGGGAAATTTAGATTCTTCCTCAAAAATCTAAATTAGAAATAATTCCTTTCAAGGTCTTTTTTGAAGGATTGTGGGGAATAGTTGCCTTATCCATCCTCATGGATTTAGCAAGTGATCTCATAATTCTCATTTTTGGTCAATATGCACACCAGTATTTTATTCATTTCCTCAACTTAAATATTAAATTACATTCACAAAATATTTATCCTTTGGGGTCCACTCCCCTTAGGATTAAAGTTCAAATGTCTAGCTTTGAAATTCCAGCACATAAATTGGGGGTGTTACAGTATGGTTCACATTACTCCATTGAAAAATCTTTTGGATTTAATAAAAAAGTGGGTGAAGGAGGTATCCAAGACCTCTGTAGAGTTAACTTCTTTCATGCTTTAAGGGAGAACCAAAATTTTGATCGAGATATATGCAAATAAATCCGATAGTAATAAAAGAGAGGGGGGCTTGATTATCAATGATATGTTGGGAATTTACCACATCCCCTAAGTTACTCATGAAGTAAAAGACATTTATATATTATTTATGGAGGCACATAGTATATCTAATAGTCATATTGAAGAGACTAACACACCCTTGTTTCTTATGTAAGCAACTATTTGGTTCCACACAATTTTGATCCGGTGAGTCTCGAATTTCTAAGATAGTTGATTTGCATGGTCCTTATCCTATTATATAACATTAGTAAGTCACCACCACTATGTATTGTTTTATAAAAGAATATTTAATAGAGGGGACTACCTCTTGTCTTAATTTACAATGTTTTTTTTGGTTTTACTCTCGATATTCAGAGGTTTGTTGCAGAGGGGTGTTATGTCTCTCCCTTTGATCCTTCTTTGAAGGGCCCCAATTAGCACACTGATTCCCACTATCATATAATCAATGGGGGTGTACCATCACCCACACCAACTACCTTTTTCCTATTTGGGTGAAATCCCGAAGCTGGGAAACACTTTTTGGCAGATGGCCAAACTTTGGGTGAAATTTTTAATTTCTCGTTTAAGAAAATAGTCAAATCCATTTCTTGACTGAGAGTTTTTAAAACTCTCATCCAAGATATTTTTAATGTTTCACCTGAGAGTTAGATTGGGCTTGACCGGAGTTAAAATACTCTCAGACGAGTGTTAATTATGTTCTCATTCGAGAGTTTATTGACATAATCTCTCGGGTAAACTCTCGGACGAGAGTTGTAAGACTCTCGACCTAGAGTTTTTTTAACTCTCGTCGGAGATTTTTATTCTTTTTAAAAACCAAAAAATCCTTCCCCCCCCATCATTATGCAAACCTCACTTTCATTTTCCAGCCATCGTCTTGACATTCTGCAAAACTCTGTACCATTGTCGTTTTCGAGCCATCGTCCCCACATTCTGCAAACCTCTTTAGCATTGTCGTTTTCAAGCCATCGTGAGCACCAATGATAAATTGGAATATAAAAAATGAAGGCAACCTTCAGAACAATTTGAAGCAATTTTAGGCTGGTAAGTACCATTGTCTCCTCTATTTACTCATGGTTTCATTAAAAACCCTTGCAAGGACATTATTGAGTGCTCACACCAAATACGCATAGACAATGTCTAATGGCCAATCTTTTATCGCACCCAAATTATACTCATCTAAAGGGCTTGACCTGACTGCTCATTGAATAACTCTAGTTCATCTTAGCTATACTAAGCCTTGACTCATCTCTGGGGAAAATCCCTCGAACTATGCTCGTCCTTCCACTCGGCCTTGTGAGCTATTGGCTTAGCCAAGGGCGCTTAGGTATTTTAAGGCTCGCTCCTTTAATGGGTTCACGGTTTCACAAGACTAAGGTATTGATGCTCAAAATTGCATGTTACTCCCCAGCTAAAAGATGACTAATTATAGCAGACCATACTTTTTCTTGTATTTTGTGATTGGCATTGGTTATTAGCGTGGGGTCCTATGCATATGGATGACTGTGATCATCTGGTTGAACAAAATAAGTCTCTATCGTATGGAATTCTAATACGATGATAGATTGACAACATTTCACTCGGTAAAATGGGTCTTGTCCATAGTGTTCCTACTACGTTATCCTTGTTCAACCTCGTCCCAATTGAAACCACCAGTGCTAGAACAAAATTTATCCTCACCAACCTTCAATGAATAGTGTGAAGCCTCATACTAGTAAAAATTTATAAGAATTCTGTACACCCCATATAACACCTATGTTCCTAAATACACAATTTAACTAAGGGAAGGTCCTCTGGCTACACTCGGCACATTATTAATTCATAAACATACATTCTTAATTCATAAACATAAATAGAGGTGATTTAACAAATTGTAATTCACATTTAACATAGGTGCTCCATGAAGGCACAATTCAATTAATTTCTCCTCATGAAGTATTTACATAAAAATTTACATGATTCCATTGTCAAGCTCTCATGCTCCTCTTGAGCTCTATTTTCTCTAATATTAAGCCTCTTCTCTATTACCAATGCTCTATCTCTAAACTTTGACTGTACATACTTACACATCCTTCTATTGGCAAGGGGAATAATCTTAAAAAAAATAATCAATTGGGACATCTCTCCCAACACTTGAAAAACTTTGCAACACATTAGTTAGACACTTGTGGATGTTACACAAGCCAATTTCAGAAAATTACCAACTTTTCCAAAATATACCAAGAGGCTTATGGTGTAGATTGTTTCTAGAATGGGGACATTTTTATTTACATTAAAATTCCACTATTTCTAATTTTATATCATTTATTATTAGAAAACACCACTCCTTTTGAAAAATATTTTGAACTTTTTAAGAAAATGGACTATCTAGCGATTGATTCTCCTAAATGAGACTCCCCAAGTTGGAATTTTGCATCACCTTGTGGCCATGAACCTTTAATTGTTTTCTTCCTCCTCGATCCCATAATTGGTTCTTTTGTTGTCCATTATTCATTCTATGTCATTGTTCCATTGATGTCAATAGTCTTCTAGGATCCCAAACTTTATGCTATAGTGCCCCACTAGCATTGATGATATAAACTTGGGTAGTCAATTGAATCTTGTCACATCCTTCCTTCTTCACTTTATTATGACTCTTTTTAGGAACTATTCTCATCCGCATCCATCTCATCAATCTCATTATCCGAAATTTTCTTTGACTGAAACTTGTGGGTGTTACCTTCTTCCAATTCCCATTTGGCATGTTGAATATGAACCATTTGGTTTACAGACCTCTCCTACAAGGATTTCGATTCCATCAACAACTTTATGTTTTCATCAAAATTAAGAGAAATTCATCTAAGTGTTTCTCTTCATCTTCTCCATCCTCCTCATGGCCATCATCCCAAACCAACTCTTTCTCATTCATTTCAGCATCGAGTTCCTTACATTTGGTTAGAAGATTGCTTGTATGCTTATCCCCATTGTTTTCCATGGTAGTCTCTCTCAATGCAAGTACCCACTTCATATCTCTTGATTTAAAATGAAGTTAAAATTAATTCTCATGAGAGATACTTGTTTCATACTTCTTTTTCTCCCCTTTAGTTGACAATACTTGTTGTCCTTTTCCATAATCCCAACAATCCTTATATCATGTGATAAATCAATGAGATAATTATATGTTTTTAGCATCTAATACTCCTATTATTCCTTCATTGTTGGATTTACTTCATTCTTGCTTTCCTTTGTAACAACCATTAGTACTTGTTGTTTTCCATGTCTTCAATAGATGCCCCCCTCATCTTCATTCTCTTTTATAATGCCTTGAACTATACTATTGAATTGTGTAGCATATATTAACATGGTATAATATTTAATATCATGAAAAAAACTGAAATACATGGCAATAAATAGGAAAATAATTATCTCATTGAGTTGAAATGTTTGTCCTCTCGACACTCATGTCAACAAGCCATTTTGAAAACTACAGAGGTCAATAATAAGTAAGTCAAAGAGTTTCTCTTTGACTCATTTAAATATATTAAGGCTCTTAGGTACAACACAAAATAACCAATTTTGGATTCATTTGTACAAGATGACCAAAAAATAATAGTATAATTTAAATTCCTATTTCAAGGGTTGAAATATCTAACGGATAAGCCTCTATGATCAGAAATGGAGGATGTTGTTATTGAGTGTTTATAATTGAAAATGGTCTAAGAACAAAAAACTATTTCTAGGAAATATGAGGCATGTAAAGTTATAGTTTGAAATTATTACCTTCTCAATTGAAAAATGGAACAATATGAAATTGGATCAATCAAGGATCGTGAGCCCATTAAAATTCATTCCCGCAAGGAGGAATTATCTTTACTAAAATATCAAACAAGTATTTTGTGATAACAATGAAATTTTTGAATGCATCATGGAAATGTCTTGGAGGAAATCCAAGGGGAATCAAGGTTAATTTTGTAGTAATAAACCCTGTAACAGGTGGTATGGTAGAGTCTAGTACTCATAATCACGAGAAAAACTATAGATCGCACCTATTACTACCTAAAGGAAAACCTTGAGGGAAAAAATAAACCCAAAAGTTTCATGACATATGTTGGTATGGATCACAAAGGATATGACATAACCCCTACCAACATTTTCTTAGATAAAAACATTGTTCACAAGAAGGTGAACATTAGAAGAAATATAGGACTAATATGCATGTATATGGGAAATTACATGTTTGAAATAGAAGTTCAAGAACTAACAGTGGCTCAACATAATAGAAGAGAAACACACACATAGTTTATTTGTATCATGCCCATTGGTAGATTGAAAACCTTATTTTATGGCATGCATGTAAAATGTGTTCAAGTGTATTCATCAATTTGGCCTCAAATTAATTCCTAAACCATTGGTCGTAGTCAAGAAATCTAGCCTTTAGTGCTTCATCATGGAATATAACTATATCCATTTCTACTCATTATGATCCTACACAGCCAACATAAAATGAAAATATTGTGGTGCATAAAGGGATTATATAGGAGTCCACAGTAGTATCTCTCTTTTAGTCCACTTTCTATGTTTCTAATATTATCATTTGGCTACAAATATGTATGATCAATGTAATTTTTTTGGAAGAAGAAGAGAGGGAGCGAGAATATTAACCTAGGTGGAGGAGAATGGGATCAAGTTGAAAGCATCAAGCTCTGATTGCCAACTGACCAAAAACATTCCTTTCAATGCATCTCTTCCAAGATAATAATCTTGTGGGGCATCAATCTTAGCTAAGGGTTTATCACGAAGGTTGTGAAACTAGGGTTTTCACAAACCAGGACATTATCTTCATACATGCTTCTAGGAAAATTTAGCAATACCAAAGGCATGACATCACAAGTTGGTTGTATGATCACCTTAATGCAAATAACTCACAAAGACAATTGCCACACATTCTGCAAAGTTTGATATCAATTGTCATATAATTACTCCATATATATTCCCAAGGAATTATGTCTACCAAGTTGGGGAATGTCGATATTGGTCTTAAAACTCGTCTACTTGATGAAAAATGTAGTAGCAGGTAAACATACATTCAATACAACAAATGAATATCAAAAATATATTCATCATATCATGAAATCCTCCATAATTTTGCAACAACATTGGAAAAAAATCATTTAGGATTCAAAATAATCATCTCTACTTTCCTCATAATTTCTCTTCTCTCAAAGTGTAAACACTTTTTATAATAATCTCAATAGAAATGTTAAGATTGATTGCACATGTGAGAGTAATTAGAAATCAGAGTCAAGTTGTACAACTGGAGGAATGATTGACTCACCTTATTTAGTGCAATGAGATATTATGCCATGTACTATTGTCAATCCCTTGTATGTCAAGGAGCTATAGTACCTGTTATCCATTGGTTGATGACATGACTCTCGATTGATAATTTGTTTTCTAATTTATTTATGAGGGGTAGAAATTTGATTTGATACTATAACAAAAATGGCATCAGGCAAGCCCTCCAGAGACCCCTCCATGAGAGGAGGATTATCAGGTACATTGGTTGTTTAGTTATGTCATGTTTTCAAGTAGGTTATATTTATTATTCGTTGTGAAAAATTGATTAATGTGAATTTTTTTTTGTCCTGCACAGGTGGACGCACTCATATGACTCGTGTGCCCAGATGCCAAATCGAACAAGAGGAGCCCCATATATCTATTCCCATTCATCCCCAATTTCATAGAGCCCATTCTGAGAGGTATATTATACACAATATAGGTACACATTAGAAAAATTACTAGTTAAAATGTTCAGTTTCACATCATATTCAATGTTGAACAAGTGATTTTTTTTTTCAAATTTGAAAAAATTATGCTCCATAGGTGCAAATTTAGGAGTTGGGGTTGGCCCTATTGCTAGTGAGGGACAAAGGAGAACAATTTCTCAGCCTGTGGCATCCATCCCACACTTGGATAGTTCTCATTCAGGTAAAATCTAAAGGAAAATTTATTGTTTGATGTATTGTTTAATGTGAAACTTATTGTGTGTCTCATGTACTTGTGTTATAAAACAATTTAATGTTTTGTACAATGGCTAGTAGAGACCTTCATTCCTCAGAAGGGAAAATCCTAGTATGAGAGAAGAGGATGATATAGTTTTCCACGAGGTATTTTCAAATGACTAGACAAGTTTTTTAAATACAAATTTTCCTTATAAATTATTTAATTTTTAAATATGTGCAATATTTTAACATGTTACAGGTAGTTTTCGTTGCCCTCCTAGGGGGAGAGGTCGTAGGGTTCATGAGTTTGCTCGAAATCCGAGCTATGATCCCCTTTACACCCATCCTAGTGATATTCCTGAGGAGATGCCTTGAGAAGATACCATCTCCTTAGTTACTGTTGATGGGTTGAGGGAACATTCCATGAGATTGCGCAATGAATTGCAAAGTTGTAATCTCTCTTCCCCTAGTTGAGATTGTCTCCAAATTGTTTTGCACAATTTGGAGAGTTTGATAGAGACTTATCTTGGGGTTGTACAATCAACCCAAGTTTTTTTTTGACATGATGCATAGGAGGAGAGTGTCAGTGATTGGTACCCACTCCTACAATGAAGTTAAAAGTAGGGTCACTAAAGAAATGGCATTGTCACTATTTGACTTGTGGCCTCAAGACAAAAAATGTCTGAAGATTGCAAGATTCAATGATCCCAATATTGCACCTTATATTTATGAGAAGTTCCTGTATGCATACAGGAAGTTCCCAAATAATGATGATGTGTCGCAATATTTTGTTAGGATGTTGTATGATAAATTCTGAGAGCACATGGTCCCTAACTATATAGATACGGGTCCAAATTCTATTGAGATGGAAAAGGTTGTACATATGAACGGCCTGATGCTATGTGAGATGTTGGGTTTAGGCCTCTAGCACCTCGTTTAGCACCTCACCCACCTAGGGTAGTTACACTTCCAGAGGAGTCAACCCTTATCTCCAGTGCTGCATCATAGATGAGGGAGAAGATACAAGGACATATTGTAGCTGCTTTAGGAGGGGTGGAAGTCAGCTTAGGGACAAGCCAACCTTCATCTAGTGCAGGAGTTCACTCATTTGTGAGTATTCCAAATGAAGTGTTGCGGATATGGAGCGAGATGAGCTTTTGGAGTATGCATCCTCCTATAGAGACCACTATGAGAAAGCCACTAGAAAACAAATTCACACCATGGGTGAGGTATGTACAAGAATTTTTTGATCTATTTTAAAATACACATTTATAAAATGAGCTAGAGTGCATGTAACATGCTTTTTTGGTGTATATACATTTAGTCTCTAAAAACTTACGACAATATATTTATTTAACTTATGCAGTTTAAAACATTCCTAGAACAACATTGCTTTCCCCTCATCCTCATTCTGTATATAGTGGACATGATCATGTACACGTGCCACATTCATTACTATCTATCTATATTTTGTACGTCAAATTGAAAATTAATTTATGTCACATAATTTTATATGGTATGAGTCTTAACATTATGGAATTTTTAGGTTAGCGCTACACATGAAGGGCTTCCCAAAGACATGATACCTTCATATGTTCCAGTGGTCTCACAAGTGTTATCTATCTAGATTTTTATGTTAAATTGCAAATGACTTTAATATGAACATAATTTGATATGGTGTGACTCTTAACATTATTCAATTTTTAGGTATGTGCTACACATCAAGGGCTGAATGAAGAGATTATTCCTTCTCAGGTTCCAGTAGTGACATAGGTATCGATAATTTTTCGTTAAGCATATTTAGTATGTTTATTATATTTATTTTCGCAAAATTTTCTATTAACTTTGGTTTCTACTTTTCAGGCTACAGATAATATTGAGATGATAAAAAATGAGCCCAAAGGAGATCATGTAGTCTTTGGGTTAGAGAGTCTACATTAAACCATGGTAAACTCTTACCATTTCTTTGTTGGTATCATTGCCACATTATAAACAAGTTATCACAGAATAAAAAATATGAATTTACTTTTGTTGCTAAAGGTTAATTTTTTGTGTTTGTTATGTAGGTTGGACCTCAGAAAATATTTGTGGTTTGTAGAGATGAGGATGATGCATCGGTTTTTAATAATGTTGAAGAATTTGATTAAGATGGTCTTGCAAGCTGGAAAGTTATTGATTCACTTTTATATGCTTTCAATTTTTACCTATTTTTTCCCTATTTATATTGTATAGCATCGGGCATGTGTGTAACTTTTCCTAAGACTTTAAAGTGGTATTTTGACATTCAACTTAAAAAATTCAGAATGGATATTTTTAAGGTTTTTTTTCAAGATTTTATTGATGATCTCACTTAAATTTTATTGAATGTCTTGTAGAATTACAGTGAAGATGGAAGACACACAACTAGATTTGTTTGATTGCCTTCCTGAAGATGTTATTCAGATGATATTTGGTGCCATCTGCGATTGTAAATCTCTAGTACAATGCATGGGGTTTTTTCAGATATGCAACATGGATTGTGCCAGACACAGCTGGCACCTTAATTCAATATGAAGGACATCAACTTTATGCATTATTTCTTGAGCCTAGGATCTAGAGAAGGCCTTCCTTAGAAAGTGTAAGTATGCAATCAAGATTCATATGAGATTTCAGAGGATGGATTGTTAGCCCATGGTTACTCCTATGATATCAAATCTAAACTTATCAACATATTAAATTTCAAATTTGGTAGATCCACCAATTTATAGATAGTTGATGTATCTAGTTAATGCTAAAACTAATTTTTAATTTTCAGTAAAAACTTTGAGCCATAGTCAATTCACTAGGTTACTGACAGTATAGGTGCTTCATTTGGCTTAGAGGAATATGTAAAACTATGTTGTGGCATCTATGATGACCTTAGTTGAATTTTGTTTTCCTTTTTTGATTACTTTTATTTTATTTTATTTTGTTTTTTGTTTTTTGTTTTTGTAGTTGGAGAGTCTTCCTGCTATGTTTGTAGGATTATGGTCTGATGAACCTAACCTACAACTTGAAGAAACTAGCCAATTCCAAAAGTTTCTTTCAATTGGTATTTACATCAAATCTTATGTATTAATTTTCAATGAACTACCATTTTTATTTGTTTCTGTTTTGTCCATCAGGTAGCTGACCATTGGTTTTGTTTTTTTCATAGAGTGTAGTCCTTCTATAGAGGAAGTTATTGATGCAGCTGCTAGCCCAAAGGATACTCTCAACCACCTATTAGCAAGATTTCTAGGCACTTGGTTAGTTTATATACCAATCAGTTTACTAGGGGTGTCATCCTCAAATGTGGGGAAGAATCCCTTGAATTTCAATATGAAGTTTTCATTGGGAAAAAAATAACAAATATAGGCATGGTGAATAAGGGATACTTATGCTTAATATATTAATAGAATCAAATGAAACATAGGTAGTATTAAATGTATGGAAATATACAAGATAAAAGTATGTCTGCTACAAAGAGAACGAAAGTAATATATTAAGCAAGTAGGATAGGTACCATTGAGTCCTTTTATAGTAGACAAGTAGGATAGGTACCTTTGTAGGTGTACTATGATGTAAATATTGCAATTATATGACCTTATAAACTGAAAATTATTTGGATTTTATGGTTCTTTGTATTGCTAAATTAGGTCAAGGCTACTTTTAACATTGAAAAGTTCACATAAATTAGTCTCCTGGAATGTGAAGAATTTGGCTACTAGTCGGGTATATACCTTCCAACATTTCCAGAGGCCCATATTTGATGTAAAGTTTATTTCTATTGATGTGGAGGGTTCTGTCTTTCTCAAATAGCTCTCTAGGGAGCTTCTGATTACTCAAGCATAGATAAACTTTGAAATATGGACCCACATCGCCTACACTAGCCCTGGGTATGATTGGTTATTCTACATGTCTAACAAAAAGAATTGTTGCACTGGTATTAGGAATATTTAGGCTGCTACCAATGGTGTGCTATCCAAGAGCTGTAAGGAAAAGGTGGAAATCATACCACTATGAATAATATGGGAAGACATCTAAAGATGAACCTGAAATTCTTTCCATAGTCTTTATTTTTACGATTTGCCTTGAAAATCGTCCTACTATCCACAGATCTCTTTAAAGGTCCCAATTGGGATCTTGAACTGCTTGGAATAAAAGGGTCCCGCCCTGGTGTGGGTCCGGCTACCACTGATTTCTCCTTTGCTTTGGGTCTCGCTTAAAATCTATAAAATAGTGGGTACACACCTAATCAAGTGATACAAGACATATGTTTGATGCATTAAATGTACATGCGACACTGTGAGTAGCAAGAGAAAATAATAAAGCATGAAGACCGAAGGAAGTATCGTTAGCAACACTTCATTAGGGTCATGCTTGTAGACTATTCTGACCACAAAGGAAACAATTCCTCACGGCGAGAACACTCTTCACTTCCTAAAAGTTTAAATGATAACACAAACAAAGACAAACAAAGTCATCAACATTAGCTAAGAAAGTGAAATAAACTCAACCAACATTAACATACTCAGAAAAATTTTATGCAACTGTGATATGAATTGAAGATGCAGTTCCATTAATCTAAAGATATTCGGAAACTGAAGATATAATACTCAATAGTGCTCGTGCATAAAATAACACCAGATCCACAAAAGGGGTTTTACAAAATGCGTGTATTCATCATTAAATGTATATTTACTGGTAATACAATGCACTCAGCTCGAGTCCCCAAACAAAAGATCCTTATTACAAGCTCCCGAAGGAGTATTTATAATATGAAACCTCCCCTTTGGGCTTCCTTGAATTTTCATCTTTTGGACCGTTGGGCTGCCTTGCGACCTAGTCTTTTCTGCGACCTGCGACCTGGGCTATTGTTGCGACCTACGATCTGAGCTGTTGTTGTGACCTGCGATCTAAGCTATTGTTGCAACCTGCGACCTGACTGGGTCACAGGTTGTAAGATAATGGCCAAGATGCGACCTTGCGACCTTGCGACTAGGTCGCTGGGTCACGGGGTCACGGATCGTGAAAACAGATGAACATGCGACCTTGCGACCTTGCGACTAGGTTACTAGGTCACGTGGTCGCGGATCGTGAAAACGGCCGCACATTCGACCTTGCGACATTGCGACTAGGTCGCTGGGTCGTGGTGTCGCGGATCGTGAAAATAAATGCACATGCGACCTTGCAACCTTGCGACTAGGTCGCTGGGTTGCAGGGTCGCAAAAGGTGAAAAACTGAAGAGGTGCGACCTTGCGACCTTGCGACTAGGTCGCTGGGTCGCAGGGTCACAAAAGGCGGAAAAACCGAAGATGTACGACCTCGGACCTTGCGACTAGGTCGCTAGGTCGCAGGGTCGCAAAAAGCGGAAAAACCGAAGATGTGCGACCTGCGACCTTGTGACTAGGTCGTTGGGTCGCAGGGTCACAAAAGGTGAAAAACCAAAGATGTGCGACCTGCGACCTTGCGACTAGGTCGCTGGGTCGCAGGGTCGTAAAAGGTGAAAAACCGAAGATGTGCGACCTTGGCATATATGCGAGTTGTAGTCTTCTTTTGGTGGATGTGGCCAGGTGCTCTCGAACATAAAGTGCTTTCTTCGGAGACTCATGGGGATGTACTTGTTTGAACAGGTCCCACTGTTTGCTGGGGAAAGCCTTTGCTCTTTGTGCAAACCTGAAGGTTCTTCCTACAATAAAATAACATAGGTCACATATTGAATAATAAGAATGCTAAGGGCATTTTAATTAATTTGCAAAAAAAATAAAAAAATGAATTTAGACCCCTGTGTGGTCAAGACTTTGTCATTAGAGATAATGGCATGTGTAGGCTTTCTCTGTGCCCTTTGAACAGCTTGTCTTCGTGGTGGCAAGTCAGGTTATAAGCAGACCAGCACCATTGCTATGCTATGTCCAGTCTTTCAAAGGAAATCTAATAACATTAATCTGCTGGACCGATTTACCATCAAACCCTAAGCCTCCTTGAATCAGCATCTTCGTCATAATTTTCAAGGTGGGAATCTTGCGCTTGCAACAGAGCATTTCACATCTGCTGTATCGGAGATACGTCTCGTAGTCGTTGTTGCATTGGTTAAGATGAGCGTTTCGCTTCTCTTGTAGAATTTGTATCCTATGGCAATGGCAGAAACGATACAGCTGAATCCGTATGCAATTCAACCTGCATAAAACAAGAGCATGCAGCTTCAAATACCATTTTGGTCGTGCACTTCGATCCCTGCTCTAGAAACCAGATCTGTCGTTGTGCAAGGCTAATTATTATGCGGTTTCTTCTCCTCTGAGTCGAAGAGTCTCCTATACGTATGTATATCTGCTGCGAAAATGTTTAGGGTTCTATTTGCATGCATGTTGATGCTATGCGCGACCTCACTGTCTTGGAGGTTGTCTCACAGAGATAACTTGCAGGTCGAATTTTCTTATCACGTATGCGGAGAATTATTCATTGTTTTGGTGGATTTAGAATAAAACGCAAGATTTATCTGCCTCAGAAAGGTGAAGGTTAGTGGATCAATATCGTGCTGACAGGTGTGTTGTTACTGCTTTCTCTGCAAATGGATTATAGAAAATTCTTCTTCCTTGGTGAGCAACGCACTGCATGCAATCTACGTGGGACGTTGATCCAGTTTTCCAGCGTCTTTGGACAGAATAAAAGCAAACTCTTAGTAATAATAATGCCTTTCTAAATTTGACCAGCGCAGCAGATTTGAAGAGCGATTCTCTCCTGGAATATCGCCGTCGGGGCTACAGAAGTCAGCATAAATCATTCATATTCTATTTCAGCATGATATCCTGCTGCACTTACCATAAACACACGGTCTTGTTTATGACAGTTGTCATGCAGACTTGGAGATGGACGCGTCGAAAATTACACCCATGCACTTTGACCAATCAACGTATTATAATATTTTGTTGCCATGCATAAACACTACTTTAAATCATAAACTATATTTGCTCCAAACCTTTTAGTGCATGTCAAAAATTTTCCATCAAAACCTTGGGCTCCATGCAACGTGTCTGTGCATTCTTGCGCCATGCAACGTTGGACTCCATGCATTTGACTGCTATATATGTGAGGTTTGACCGTTATAATAATATATGTTTCTCAAAGCATTTACCATAGGTAAAAAACCTGCCATCACACCTTTGCACCATGTCACGTGTCCGTGCAGTTTGTTGCGACATCTCACGTGGCCTCGCACTGCTAAAACATGACTGCAGATTGTTATACATTGCACCCTAGTTGTTATAACATGCCACTGTAGGTTTTTTTCCAGCTTTGGATGACTGTGTATCCATTCTGAAGATATCATAATGCATTGGCTGCCATCATAGGTTTGTCATGACTACGTGTTGAACGTAAGTTTTGACCGTTGCAAATATACCTTCACTCCAACGTCTCACCATAAGTTGAAAAATTCCACGTTGACATGCATGCGTCCATCTGTAATGAATTTTAATTCAACCACCCTATATATCTGCGCCATTAATTCAAACTTCAGCATAAAATTATTTGGTGCTAGTTCTTTGCTTGGCGGTCTTATATGGTCTTTTGAAATCATAAACGTTTGCGCTTTGACATTAAAAATAAAACATCACCTTGGTCCATTGAATTTGCGCCCTCTATAATGTTATCACTTAGCTTTGCTCCACGATATCCTATGGTTTTTTGAACCATATGAGTTCTTTCCCTTGGTTTAATCACATCATATTTAAAACCATAACCTTGATCCACATAGTTGTGCCCACCATGTGGCTCGAGGTCTAACAACATTGCTTCCCTTCCCCAATTTTCCGGAGTTGTCAACACAACTGAAAATTATGGTCGTTTGAGACGCATGGCATTTATAGTATTTGTACAATTTCCAGCGACAAAATGTACTTCGCCATTATCTGGCTCTAGTACAACACTCAGACTCTATATGCATCAATGTGCCTGGCTACCAAAAGGTGTATGCATTAAACATGACCCTTTAGGTTCAATTTCAAATTCTCCATCTCTTATGGTCTCGCATAGACAACTTTAAGAGCAAAGGAGACTAGGGTTTTAAGGCCTTTTCACTCCTCCACATGTACTCCTTGCAGCATGAATAGTTCCACACTATGTAGCTCAGGATTAATAGATGTTGCTTCTCAAAGGTGCGTTCACATATTTGAAACTCTGTCGTTGGCTTGCTACACCCACATGTGTGCTTTCACTCTGCTGCCTGGCATGAGAACGCCTTGACTGAGGTTGTCATTCTCTAGGGAGATCTTCGGAGTCCGCTTTGTTCACCAGAATATACTAGACTCATCAAAGTGGCGAAATATGTTTCTTTGCGTGTGACCATCGACATTTAGATGGTATGGTGCAGGATCTGGACATTTCCAATGGAGCGCTTTTAAGCATCTGGTGCGCACCAGTGAAGAAAGCCCTTTTTCATCAGTGACATAGAAGGTCCTCTCTAATCAACATGTATCACACTCTCCTCCTTTTAACAGTATTGATCACTTGCTCCTGATCCTCCCCTGTTCCGCAACTTTGGCCTCGTCGTTGAGCCCAATTTTATTACCCTTGATGCCGTGACATGACTGAGGAGTTTGTCACCCGTGGGGTCGACCTATGTGGAACATTACGACATCATAATTATTATTTGATAATGGTGACCACAGATAAAACATATGAAACTAACAAGCTTAAGAGAAGTATTCAAACAACAGCTTAATGACTTATAGCGGGAAGGCTTTTATTCGCCAATACACAAAAGGTTTGCATTCAAACGCAAGCATGGAAATCTCATTACACATGGCGCGACTGCGGTAAGAATGTTCGAGCGTATGCTAGATGATCCTTCCCACATATGGCATGATTTCAACAACGACATCTGATCATGATGGCGATACAACTCACGAGGGGTTGGGGATAGGTCACTAGGATGTCACTGACTGCAGGTTCGGGGAAAGACCTTAACGACTAAGCGAGCATAGGGGGACCCGAAATTTTAAATATACCCAAAATATTGGGTGGTGTTGTAGCGGCTACAACACTTTTATAGGATCCTCATCTGCCATCCATGGTGTGATTGGCACATCCATTGTTGTTCTCTAGCATACATCTAGCCACGCCGCTAGAAGAAAAGGTCACTTGTTCATATTTTGATCGAGCCCATTGAGTTGGGTGAGTGAAATTTTTTTATAAACCAAATGCAAATAAGTTGTTTTACCGTTGCTGTTGTACAAGAATGTAGGGAAGCATCTCTTGGGTTTCCCTATGAGGTTTTCCTTGAGAAAAAAACAATAGTTCTATTTGATTGGGAAAGGAGAATTTTTCTTTTATTGTATCATTCTTACACTAAGTGTGGTCATGAAGTATCTATAAAGATGACTAAAGAGGGATTTAAAAGGAGGGAGGACGGAAAGCAATGGGAATAGTGGAAAATTTTCCTATCCGAACTTTGTGAAAACTATAAATTTTTCCACATGAAGAACAAAATAAAGTCAACATTCATAAAAGGCTTGAATTCAATTCACATTCACATTGGTTTGTACCCCTTTTCTATCCTCGTACTTCTTTGGAGGATTCTACAAATTTGGATGATTAGGTCTAGGAGCTTGGGCATTTCGTTTTTGAGGTTCTCTTTGGGTGTTCACGGTGGGTTTACAGTTTTCTAATTATTAGGAGTATGGTTATATATAGCTAGGGTTTGGATGTAGTATGAAAATGTAAAAATTTAAAGCCAAGACATGGATTTTTTCTATTTGATAGGCAAGAACATGGCCTGATCTAAGGTTTGTGGCTTAGCTCTCATCACTTACAACATAAGATATTCTTCAAAAATCAGTGAAAAGATTCTATCTAAGTGGCCTTAGTGACATTATCCTTAATCCTAGATTGGAGTTCCTACCATCTATTCTATTGTGCCAATCTTGGAATCCTAACTCCCCTATTTTATATTCATCAGTTAGGTAATGGCGTTCCATTTTTTTGTAGTTAAAGTATTTGAAATATTGGATTGGTGGATGAGGTGTCTAAACTAGTGAATGGATTAGGATTTATGTTATTAAACCCATTATGGGCATTAGTGGAGATTCAATTCTATCCACTTGGACCTAGTCAAATTGGATTGGAAGGAAAGAACTTAGCTAACACATCATTCATTAGAAATATTTATCACAATAGCAAACCAATATGTTATTTCATGCCTCTTTCGTATGGCAGAATCAACCAGAATCCTATACTTGTCAACCCAAATACAAACTTACTAATTTAGCAAAAGTCAAAGCAAGTCCGTTATGTCGACATATTGACTATCCTCCAAGAGGCATGAACACAATTGCCTGGTGTAGTGTTAGGTACACTTGCATAATGAATCACAATAAGAATATTTCAGTGAAGAAACTGAATTGAAGGTTTATTCATAATGACAAAGCTGTGATATCATTAAGGACGTAATCCTTCATGCTAATACTTAAACACCATATGATCAATCTGGGCACAAGTTCTCACAACAAGTTCTTAGTTTCATTGTCCACAGCATGAACAGTGGCAGCCCATTCTATTACCATGCAACCCCTGGAATATTGATATTTAGTTATCAGCTTTTTTCTCTGTATCATCTATTAAATTTGATCGTTTTCCCTTTTTGGTCTCAGGTTTCTTTTCTTTTGTCCGTTGTTTTTAAGAATCCATAGATGTCCATGTATAATCACTTGGAATAACAAAAGGATCCTAAACTTCTTCTAGGAAAACTCTTTGGCTCATAGGCACCACAAAATCATGACTATATGGACCTTTGATCCATTGAAACCACGAGTTTGAATATTGTCGTGCAGCATCATATTATTTTACCTTCATATCTTGCAAATTCCGAGGACTCGAAGGTGGGGTAGAAAAATTTTCAGATGGCTGCAGTTCTTCAAATTTAGTCATAGTAACAATCATTCTAACAGTAGGAACAACTGAATAGCAACCTTGATGGGAAATGTACTAGGTGGAAGCTTCATAGTAAGAAATTCCCTTAAGCGATGAATGGCCTTAACCTTGCTTGAAAAACTGTCTAGCAGTGGCAATAGCTCATCGGTATAGAGAGGAAACTGGGATGTGAGCCACAGAACTGGCCTTAATCCTTTCTTATGCTCACTTTCATGGCTACTATCATTGCCTGTGAGCTTACGCCTATGAGTGGTTTCTGTTGGGCCGAAAATAAGGTACGTTTTCATCCTACCTTTACAGCAAATTATTGTACGCCTTTAGTAATTGTTCCTCATATTAATAGTAAAGGAAAGGAATATTAATGTAAAATCCAGAAAAATGGACTAGTGGTAAAAGGGATGTTTAACAATAGGAATTTGACTTATCGTATCTTTATTCATAGGAAAACAAGGCAACTGAATCGATGATAACTGGAAGACATCTGATAGATAAATACTAGCAGAATCATAATGAATCCCATAGGCCAACAGAAGACGGAAAGGTAGATCCATGGCCAAAGAACTCAAACAAAAACCACAAGCAATGGGCTGTCATTTGGAAAAGACCATTAACTCTGATCGAAATCACCTTTAAAAGGCTAAAGACAAATGAGATAAGGGAGCTGAATAAGAATTTTCTTTTGTAATAGACATATTGGGAACGAACCGTCTAGTTGTGTTCATGTATTAAATTTCGATTTAATAAAGTATTTTGGTGTTTTTAATAGTCATTTACTGAGTTTTTTGTAGTGTTAGACTTCTGGTGGTTTGGGCCCAGCCCTGGGAGTCTCTTCGCTAATCTCTGTGCTATACATTTAATTACGGAACTTATGTTAAGTTATCTGATGCATTATATGAGATATCTTTCCACTTGTTAAATTGTAACATATGATGCTATATTTTTCTCTTTCATTAAGATAGTTTATCATTCCTGATTTTTGGCTTACAATCAATGCTTTCATAGTTGTTATATGATTTCATTATTTCCCAATACTTTCATACTTTTTTTGTGAGCTTTAGAACGACTGTTGTTCAATACTGTACATCACTAAGAATTGGGTCCTTCTATCATTACTGTAAGGCATCTAGTTGTTAATTAATGCAGAGAGATGTCAACTAATTAGTTTATAACAAGAATTCCATTGCAAAATTAGATAAGCAATTGCTGTTTAATTTATTGAAGTTGTTGTTCAATTTAGTAGGACTTTTTTTCAATTCATTTGAGTTGTTTGAACTTCGAGAATTAGATAATCCTCTTCATGGTAATATAGATTATATGTTCTTGATATTAGTTACATATACTGTGCTTACACTCTTGAAATAAGAAGACTTACTCTGGGTTGACAATTGAATGAGAAGCATCGAGGTTGTTTATAATAGCCACCTTTGTGAACCAACATTTTTGGCGCTGTTTCTAGGGAGAGTGTTTAAGAGTGATGTCCTTCATCTCTTTTTCTCTGTTGCTGCAAAAAAATGGGGATTAAGAACGGGAGGTAAGAACCTACGTATCGGCAAGAAAAATGCTTTCTCTCTAACCCACTTCTCAGCAATCGTGAAAAGAATAGTAGAATATATGCTCTTATTTTATGACTAGGAAGAAAAATATAGAAACAAATCAAAATCATCTAAAACCCAAAGGACTCGTGATCCTTGGTAGAACAACATATATAGATGAAATCATTAAGAAAGTTGAATCCCAGGCATCCATAGGACCTAGACCCATTTCTATTCAAAGTCCTCCTACACTCCCTTAGGCAACAACCTCACCATCTATAGCCTATGCTGATATTCATAGTGAAACAGAAGGATCTGAACAAATCCTTCATACTTTTGATCACGTAAGTACTGATCCTTCGAGAGAGGGAGGTTCGTGTAATTTGCAAGAAGGGGAAGGAGAAACCAGTAGTGAAATTTAGGTAAGAACTCTAGAACCTAGATCCCTTGAGAAAATAGTCAAGACAGAGACACTCGGTATCCTAGATCGAGGAGGTGTTGTAAAGCCTCCTCCGCATTCACCCCCCAATTCAACTAAGATTATTCCTCAAGAACAAGAAATCCCTGATGATTACTGGCATATCCTTGATCAAATGGAAAATAATCAAAACCCGAATTAGAAGAAAACATCAACATTGGGGTATCCCATTGTTGATCACGCTGCTAATTCCCTTATGAAATCTAGTCCCTTACAAAACATCCCCACCTTCCATGGGTTGAACTCGGAAGATCCTGATGCATTTCTATTTGAGTTTGATATCTTATGTAGTGGGTATGACTACACCACTGACCCTCAAAAACTGAAATTTTTCCCCTCTACTTTGAAGGGAACAACATTATGTTGGTTCATACGACTCGGTGGAGGAACCATCAATAAATAGGACCAAATGAAGAACATTTTTCTTAATAAATATCAATATTATTGTCGGACTCGAGAATTAAAAGATGAAATATTTAATATGTCTGCAGAAGACAATGAGACATTAGAAGAATACGTTGAAATATTTCAATATAATCTACAAAGGTCTCCATATAATCCACTATCCAAAGACATCTTAAAAGAAATAATGATTAAGGGAATGAAAGAATAATGGGTTGAAACACTTAACATAATGAGAAAAGGGGACATATACTAAGAATATTATGACGATATTATTTCGCTATGTATTAGGTGCTCTCGGGGTAGTAAGCGAAATAGGCCAATTGGATGGGAATCAACAAAAAAAGATCCTAAGCAGTCCGGTGGCAACGTAACCAAAGTAGATTTTGGTAATCTTTTAGAATATTTTAAAACTGAAATTTTGGGTACTTTGACAACACAGCTTGATTTCCTACAAGCCAAGTAGAAGCAAGCTATACTAGAACAAAACTTGGCCATATTTTTCCCATGCTGTCGAAAGAAGCACAACCAGAGGGAATGACCCTTAGACATGGTTCAGACCTATGCTATCTGTACTAAGGACCATGCCACAGACCATTTCCCTTCTCTTCTATGGATGAAAGAAGTTTACAAAGAAGTAGAAGAAGAGATAGAACCAGTCTACCTAATGAACCAGTGTCAAAAATGGCAAGCACGACCAGGTATGCCTCAAGACCCATCTCAGTTATTTTCTTCTCCACAGTTTAAGTAGTAAAACCCTGTAGCAGCTTGGCAGAATCAACCACCTTTTTCTACTTGGCCATATTAGTTGTTTCCTAAGCAACCTTGGACAACACAACCCTCTTCAGGGGATAATTTGCAAATTTTTCCTTGTTCCCCTCCTTATTTGCAAAACACTCCATATCAAGCCTAATGGCCAACCTCTCAAACCACGAATTGGCCTCAGACTTGGCAGTGACCTCTAGCAATGACTAACCTACCAATGGGGATAGGATTTCAAAATCAACATACATTTTCAGCTCCATACCTAGTTTGGCACAACCCTCAGCCTATCATGCGACCTTAATTGTTGTCTCAACCCAATCCTAACCCCAATAATAGGACGATCCAGCTAATTCAGATTGTAGAGAACCCAGACCCCGAGCATAAGCAATGCAATGAAATAAGCCTGAGATCTAGACATATTATTCCACCAACAGAAGACACGACCCCTCCACAATGTGAATCTGGAACTTCGACAATGTCTAGACAAGCAATTATGACTGAAAAAAAAGTAGAAAAAGGAAAGGGAACAGTTTATCAATGGAAGCCTGAAGATCTTAAGATTTCTACCCCTCCTTTCCCTGAAAGGTTAATGCTGCCTAGACCGATAGTCTCTCCAGATTTCGATATCCTAGGAGAATTGAGAAACCTTTGCATCAAAATTCCTCTTCTACAGGCCATAAAAGACATTCCCATATGTGCCAAGAAAATTAAAGAACTGTGTGGGAAGAACCAAGTGAAAATAAAAAAAACTGTACCCACTGTTCATGTGGTGGGAGAACTATCTAACTTATTATTGGGTAAGGAAACACCCATGAAATATGAGGATTCATGGAATCCCATAGTAGTTGTGCAAATCCTTGACCACTCCTTTCCAAACATGTTGGTCGACTTAGGGGTGGCTATTAACATCTTAACTACAGGGACCTGCAAAAATCTAGGCATATCAGCTTTAGAACCCACAACTAATTTGTTGGAAGTTGCTGACAGATCTATTATCATACCAAAAGGAATATTACAAGACATCCTAGTTTCTATGGACTCATGGGAATATCCAACTGAATTTTTAGTTATTAACCCAAAAATAGGATGGACAAACATCCATTGATACTTGGGCGACCTTGGTTGGTAATAACCGATGCTTACATAGACTTCTGAATAGACAAAATGACCATTGCTAGAGGAGATTCCATAAGGAATCTTATCATTTACCTGCTTGCCAAACCAAGTTTACCCACGGTAAACATCCACAAACATCCACATACATATTGGGATAAAATATTCGGCCACCTCTGAGACTAGTTGAGACTCTTGAATTTAAGGATCAAACTGAAGATTATGTAATCAATAATTTCATGAATTAGCCATCTGCATCCAAAAAATTGAAATTCCAAATGCTAAAAATAGTTCTTGAAGATGAAACACAAGAAGATCCCTTGGCATATATTGATGATTAACAGATACCCACAACCGCTGTATGTAACAACATACCCATTGAAATTGAACTAGGGAAAATTTTAAATATTAATGGCAATCTGGATAGTAACCAAAAACAAAGGCTCATAAAGGTTCTACAGAAGTATCAGGGGGCATTCGCTTGAGACTACCCAAACATGAAGGGTATATACCCTCAGCTATGCACCCATCACATATATACTGACAAGGAGGCTCAGCCTATTTGGCAACATCAACGGAGGTTGAATCCCCATTTAAAAAACATTGTAAAAGATGAGCTAAAAAAGATGCTAGATGTAAATTTCATTTATCCTATCTTAGACAGCAAATGGGTCTCCCCTCTAGTGGTCATTCCTAAAAAGAACGGGAAATGGAGAATCTGTGTGGATTACAGAGAATTAAATAAAGCAACACATAAGGACCACTTTCCCCTTCCTTTTATTGACCAAGTCCTCGACACATTGGCAGGGGAATGGTTCTTTTCCTTTCTTGACGGATTCAGCGGTTATAATCAAATCTAGATAGCCCTCGAAGACTAGGATAAAACAACCTTTACCTGCCCATGGGGCACATTTTCCTACCAGGTACTACCATTTGGATTATGTAATGCCCCAAAAACCTTCCAAAGAGCCATCCTTAGCATTTTTTATGATCTAATAAATGAGGGATTTGAAATTTACATGGATTACTTCACCCCATATGGTGATGACTTTGATCAAGCATTAGAAACACTAGAAAAAGTATTGGAACGATGTATTACCACCAGGGTATGTTTAAGCAATGAGAAATGCCACATGATGATGACTGAAGGAGTAATACTAGGACACTACATCTTTGCAACTGGAATATAGGTAGACCCTAAAAAAATATAAGTAATCCTTTTATTAGCCACACCTTGTACACAGATAGAGGCACGCAGTTTTCTTGGATACGTAGGGTATTATCACAGGTTTATAAAAAAAAAATTCACTAATTGCTGCATCCTTGTATGAATTAACTGGAAATGTTGAATTTCATTGGTCTAACAAATGTTACACTGCTTTTACAGATTTAAAGAAACTAGTCTCGACGGCACCAATATTACGTAGTCCTAACTGGAAGCTTCCCTTTCACATTTATTTGGATGCATCCAACACAACGATAGGGGCAGTTCTTGGTCAAGAAGAAGACAAAAATCCCTATGCTATTTATTATATCAGCAAAAATCTCACTACTGCTGAATTAAATTATACAGTGACTGAAAAATAATTCTTGGATGTCATTTATGCTATCAATAAATTTAGACATTATATAATTGGCTATCAAGTACTCCTATATATTGATCACTCTGCCATTAGATATCTAGCTAATAAACCAATTACAAATGGGAGAATAACTCGTTGGTTGCTGCTTTTGCAGGAATTCGATATAACCATCAAAGACCATCCAGGAAAAGAGAATGTGGTTGCAGACTTCCTATCTAGGGTTGCAAAGACAAATGATACACTAGCGGTGGACAATTAGTTTCCTAACAAACATTTGTTCATCGTAGTAGTAAAAATTCCATGCTACACAGATGTGGCAAACTGTTTGGTAGTCAGAAAGCTGCCCAGAAATTTGACATCAAGGGAATGGAAACTGATTGTACAGTGCAGTGCTAGGTTCTCCTAGATTTTTGGATACCTCTTTCATATAGGGGCCGACATACATATACCCAGATGCATCTGGGAAGACGAGATTTAAGACATCCTACGGGTCTGGCAAGATGAACCTTGTGGTGTCCATTCCGCAGATAGCAGAATGGGGCACAAATTATTACAATTGGTTTATTATTGGCCTATGATTTTTAAAGATGCAAAGAAATATGTCCAAGCCTGTGATAGTTGCCAAAGAATGGGTCGCCTGGGCCAAGTTGATGAAATTCCACTACAAGCACAATTAGTAGTAGAACTGTTCGAATGATGGGCACTAGACTTCAGTAGACCATTCAAACCGTCATCAAATCAGAAAACCTACATACTAGTACGTAACAAAGTGGGTAGAAATGGTGGCCATATCAAGAGTCATGGAAGAATCTGTAATTAACTTCCTCTTTGAGCTATTTGTGTGATATGGTTTACCACGGGAAGTGATAACTGATGGAGGGGCATAGTTTGTGGGTAATAAAATTACAGTCACCTTGAAAAATCACCATATCATCCATAGAGTCACGTTTCCTTACCACCCATAGGCGAATGGGCAGGTTGAAAATACCAACAAAGTCCTTGAGGAAATTCCTACTAAGACAGTATCATAACATCACCGGGACTAGGCCACTAGACTACCAGAGGCCTTGTGGGCTTACCACACAACATGGCGAAACACCATTGGATATTCTCCATATTATCTAGTATTCTGGAGAGAGCCTATTTTCCTATTGAATTCAAAGTAAAGACTCTAAGGACAACAAAAGGTAGGGCTGGAATTGACGGAGGCCCAGATTAAAATAATCCAGCAAATAAATGAACTAGATGAAATATGGCTACTGGCTCTATAGTGCACAACAATCATACAACAACAACGAGTTAAGTGGAATGAAAACCTCATCAAAAAGAAGACATTATAGAAAGGAGATTGGGCACTTCTCTTCGAATTATCTAAGATTTTCCAGGAAAGTTGCAAACAAGGTGGCTCGGCCCATACGAAATTCAAGAAGTACAAAACAATGATACCCTCACCTTGACCACCATAGGTGGGTCCAGTTCTACATTTCAAGTCAATGGGCACAGAGTGCACCTTTATCACAAACCACTTACAAAAGAGTCTTTCTGCTAGCAAGTACACAATGATCCTACTATCCAAATTCTAGCAGAAGGGGGTGACAACCCCAGAACTTTATATATATAAAGAGCTTACCATTTCTTTCTG
Organism: Pinus albicaulis; assembly: GCA_034641835.2. Classification (NCBI taxonomy): domain Eukaryota; kingdom Viridiplantae; phylum Streptophyta; class Pinopsida; order Pinales; family Pinaceae; genus Pinus; species Pinus albicaulis. Next base: position 936,106,980 of record CM076572.1, on the reverse strand, counting down.
TAAATGTTTTATATAATTTCCCTGAAGTTTTTTTCTTTGTTGTACATTCTTCATATTCACCATAATATCTCTTTTTTTTACCCTTCGCATTTTTCTTTTTCTCTTCAAATCTTTGAATGGTTGTTGTTCAATCCAATTGAACAGCTGCTATTCAATTAGATTGAACAACCATTTTTTTTCATGTGTTTTTCTTTTTGTTGTTCAAATATTTGAACGGCTATTGTTCAATCCCATTGAAAAACTATTGTTCCATCAGATTGAACAACCATGTTTTTTTGGGTTTTTATTTTGTTGTTCAAATCTTTGAATGACTACTGTTCAATCCAATTGAATAGCTCCTGTTCAATGGGATTGAACAACCTTGTTTTTATGTTTTTTTTTGCTGTTCAAATCTTTGAACAGATTCTGTTTAATCCAATTGAACAGCTTCTATTCAATTGGATTTAACAACCATGTTTTTTTTGTGTTTTTTTTTCACTATTCAAATCTTTAAATGACTGTTGTTCAATTGGATTGAAGAACCTTGTTTTTGTGTTTTTATTTTGTTGTTCAAATCTTTGAATGACTGCTATTCAATCCAATTGAAAATTTATTGTTTAATTGAATTGAACAACCATTTTTTCTGTGTTTTCTTTTGTTGTTCAATTCTTTGAATGGCTATTGTTCAATCCAATTGAAAAGCTGTTGTTCAATAAAATTGAACAAACTTTTTTTTTTGCGTGTTCACTTTTGTTGTTCAAATTTTTGAATGGCTGTTGTTCAATCCAATTGAACAACTATTGTTCAATCAGAGTGAACAGGCATGTCCTTTGGCATGTCTATTTAATATTGTTCAATCATATTGAACAACTCATCTTTTTCTCTCCTCTTCTAGCATGATTTTATTTCTTTCTTTATTTTTTAATGACCCCCATTCTACACCCCTATTATAAAAACACACTTTTGAGTGGAAATTGGCACCTGAAGAGAAGAAAAGCAACAACATTACTAATATGATGATCCTTTGGAACTTTAAATGGAAATATTTACTCTGGAAGCTGACATGGTACATCTGTGCAATGAACGGCTAAGACATCCTCTATTCAAACATGTTATCACACAATATATAGTCTTATAACGATATATCTTTCTACACTCTTGAGTAGTATTTCCCTTTCATATACGGATTTAGGAATAAGGAGTATTAATTGTATTGGAATTCTTTTTATTTCTCACACCATCCCTAAATCTTAAGGAATTAATGAGCCTCCCTTCATGTACAAAGAATAAATACTATGCTGGCATGCAAATTTTTAAGAGAGAATAGGGGGTCTCATTATGAGCCAGCCTACCATGATCATAGGGGTTTAGAAAGTGACATGCCCACAGTGGCCAACACACCAGGGTAATGACTTTCTCGATTACTTGAAGGACAGGAGGTCTCATCATGAGCCAGCCTGATCACTTTGTTACAATCTTAGTGACTGGCACTTTGATTTTGGCTACCACACTAGCACAGTGGTCTCCTCATAAAAAAAATGCCCACTTTTCAAAATAAGTATTATGTCTATATGCAAGTTTTTAAGAAAGAATGGGGGTATCATCACGAGCCAGCCTACCATGATCATAAGATTTCACCAAGTGACATGCCTACAATGGTCAAAACACCATAGTAATGACCTTCTCAATTGCTTGAAGGACAAGAGGTCTCATCACGAGCTGACTTGATCACTCTATTATAACCCTAGTGAGTGGCACCTTGACTATCTGGCCACCACACCAGCATGGTGATCTCTCCATAAAATTGGAAAAATAACTACTTTAACATAAAGGATTCTGGCACATTCTTCATGTTAAAATAGCAACCCTGTTGAGGCTATGAAGGCCTGCTGGCAGCAGTGGCTCTACTTGTGGTATAAAAGTATGTTTCAAATAGCCAATTACTATTACATATACATTATCTCCTATTTCCTTTCATTCCCAAGATAAAACTGCTACTTGAATTAGTGATAATACTATATTACAGCATAAGTAACTATAAATAAGTTATGCTTTCATGTTTTAATTTCGGGATGACGCAACCAATCATTATCCATTACAATCATTCTTCCATCACACCATACCATTAATAAAGGACATCTTATCATAATAATTGTTGTACTTGCTTCTTCCCTTCTTTGGTCACTTTTGCATGAGATACAGTTATGAAAAATTCCAATTCTAACCTTTTATACTTCACACGTTCATAATTACTACAATCACCCTCTTTCCTTGAGCTCCAAGGCCACGGACACCGCTCTCGCGTACAGACTATGATTATTGACCCCTAACATTTTCCCCCGTATGGATTCATGATTAATCATATCTCTCTTGTACTTAAGTATGTGGATGCCGTTTTCTTCGAGAGAGGGGGTGTAAATATCCATAAATGTTAAGCATGTGAATTCCCTACACAAATTCCATTGGATACATTGATAAGACCAAAGAATAATTACAATTATGATATGAAGTTACCTACATTTACAATAGAAGACTGCAATTTCTCTTTCTCTTGCATGTAGTGTTTATTCTAACTAACAGGGTCGGAAGAAAAAACAGACAAAAGAAGAAATTAGCTCAATAAAATGCATCATCCATGGGAGGAAACTCTCTCTGAAATGAACCTACAACCTTCCTAATCTCAGACGCAACTCGCACCATTCTCCAACAAGTTGGCTGGCTGCCATACTCACATAAATTACAATGTTTTGATACAGAAATAGCAATTGAATTCCTACAGAACTTATAGGAGGGACAGACCAGGCTCAGGGGAAGGATTATACCGATCACAAAAGATATTATTGCTAAAGTCTCTGAAATACCAGCAGAGGGAGAAAGACAGATAGAAAAGTACCTTCTCCTACAAGAGGCAATTGCAGCATACCAAGATCCATAATAAAAACTGGAGCGAAAAGGAAAAGGGATTAACCCCACCTATCTACATCAACCATGGAATGAATTGGTAGCATTCATCTAGAGAGTCCACATGTGATGAACGCCAAGACGTGGTAAAACCTCGTGAACTCAAAATGTTAGATGTTCTTAAACAAAAGATTTTAGTTAATCTACCATCTTTCTTAAATTCCATATTACACAACACTAATATTCGAATGAGAAAGGCTCAAAACCCTAAGAAGTCATCAGTCACCATGGTTTGATTAAGTTAATCATCATGCATGAGTTAGGAAAGCAACAGACATCCTAGGACAAATTTTTTAACCCTGCCATACAGGCACCTGAGGGAAACCCTGTTGGGACCGAAATTGAGCTCCCTAGAATGAACATACCTAGAGTAATAAGAAGGAAAAGGACCCATGCTTCAACCTCAGAACCAAGAAAGTGAAGACAGTTCGAGAGACTACAATCACAACAAGAAACCTCAAAATTACCTAAGGGAGTAGGGCCCTCCCACTCACCACCTTCAAGCTCTCACAAGTTACCCTTACAATACTATGAGGAAGAGATGGCTCAAGGTCTGGAGAAAATAAGGGCATCCAGAGAAACTAGAAACCCATTGGAGCAAGCCAAAGAATAAGAGGAACCATTAAACCAATCTACCACCACTAGTAGCTCTGGCCACACTGAGATATTACCCCACCAAGTTGAATCATAGGCTTTTGGGGCCTTGTATTCTCTCGAGAGTGATGGGGTGAATAGGGAAGAACATGTAGAGGGGATAGCCGAACCTGAGAACCAGTCGGAAGACACCATTCCCTTAAAAGAGAATGCAAGCATGGAAATGGTCCCTCTAACGCCTGAAGGAAATAACATTTCACCCATCCAGGACAGTAATGCCGAAGTAAAATCTGGAGTACAGGTAGACAATACCATCATTGAAAACCTTGAAGCAGGCACCACCATTCCTAGAAACAAGGTTGTTTCTCCTCCATCCCCTGATAAAACCATGCCAGAAGAGGATTTAGCTAGAAAGAAGTTAAAGAAAATGAGCAGGACCTGCTAAAGGTTAAGGAAAATGGTAAAACATTTGAGGAAGAAGTTGAAGGAAGCAAGCAAGGTTTGAAAACCTAAGAAATAATTGACAACAACAGAAACCCAAAAATATTTTTTCACTAATTTAATAGACACTACTGAAGTTGGGATACATACTAACTTAGCTAACACTGCTGAGGTTGAGGTACAGACAGAACTAGTGGACACTACTAAAGCCTCCGTGAAGACTAGGCTAGACTCCACAGAAGAAGAGGAAACACAAATAGAGGAAGCCCCTACCTACGCTCCTCTAATAGAAAGAGATGTCAATCGAAAATTGCATAATGATTTAATTCGAACACAACACGAGTTAGCACAATGTAGAAAGGAAGTAGTACCCACACAAGAGTATCAGGCATTGCTAAAGAAATTCATAAAACTTTCTACAACAGAGGATGAGACATTTTCTCAACTGAGAGGAGAATAGGAAAAGGTAAAGAAAGCATAGGATCAGGTGGAAAAATCCAAAAAAAAAACCTCTATGTTTTTCTCTCTGTTCTTTGACATGCTAACATGTCAGGCACCAGCCACCAACTATGCCCTATTTCTAGTAGAACAATATTTATTACTAAAGATCAAGGCCGTCAGGGCAGGGAAGCCCATGAATTTAAAACCATGAAGGAATTATTCCATTACTGTAATGATCAAAATGAGCAGGTCCAATACCTTTTGTGGTAAATATACATGCACAAATTCTTCCTTGAAGAGGACAGGGAAAGTAATCCCAGCCCCTTTATAGGAGATGTCTAGTTCCAGGCTTTCCTCTCTTTTGCTAAGAGCTAGATTTGGTGGGCTAAAGCCTATATTCCAGAAGAGGGAACATGGCCTATACCTATGGGTTAGAAGAGAGCCTACTAAACCCTTGCAACTGTTCATTCAACACAAGAATTTCATGCAAAGAAAGGGAGTAAGGACTAAACTAGGGCCTATACATAGAGACATTATACAACATGGGTGGGAGTATTTTGAAGACATTCAAGAAGCAGCTCTGGTAACAGCCAAACAAATATGGATGGCCTCCACGAATAATGTGAAAAAAAGGGAGCCATTTAGCTATAAGAACTTCAAAGAGGCTACCTCCAGATTCCTTTTATATAACAATCTGGTCTTCAACATGGGCCCTGCATGGATAAGTTGCAGGTATAGATGCCCTCTCATCTGGTACCCCCTGAGGGTTATGATCATGACTATGAACTGCTAGAAGGGCACACAAACACTACCTTTGCAAAAATCAGACAGAAACATGGTTTCATAGCATACAAAGAAGAAGTCTATCTTGCCTATTCTCTGACCCAGTTACATCTCAATCATTTTTTTGCATAAGGACCTACAAATAGGTAAGGAGGGGAGTATGTTGGATTGAAAATAAGGTACGTTTTCACCTCACCTTTACATCAAATTATTGTACACCTTTAGGAATTTTTCCTCATCTTAACAGTGAAGGAAAGGAAGATTAATGTAAAATCAGGACAAATGGACTAGAAGTAAAAGGGATGTTTAACAACAGGAATTTGACTTATCGTATCTTTCTTCACAGAAAAGCAAGGAAGCTAAATTGATGATAACCGGAAGACATCTAACAGATAGAGACTAGCAGAATCACAATGAATCCCATAGGTCAACAGAAGATGGAAAGGTAGATCCACTGCTGAAGAACTCAAACGACAACCATGAGCAGCGTGCTATCGTTTGGAAAAGACCGTTACTCTAATCAAAATTGTATTTAAAATGTCGAAAACAAATGAGATAGGGGGATTTGAATAAGAATTTTCTTCTGTAATAGATGTATCAGGATAGAACCGCCTAGTTGTGTTCATGTATTAACTTTAGATTTAATAAATTATTTTGGTGTTTTGAAAATTCATTTCTTGAGTTTTCTGTAGCGTTAGACTTCTGGTGGTTTGGGCCCAACCCTAGGATTCTCTTCGCTAATCTCTGTGTTGTACGTTTTATTATGGAACTTATGTTCAGTTATCTGATGCATTCTGTGAGATATCTTTCCACTTGTTAAATTGTAACATATGATGCTATAGTTTTATATTTCATTAAGATAGTTTATGGTTCCTGATTTTTGGCTTACAGTCAGTGCTTTCATAGCTGTTAGATGCTTTCATCGTTTCCCAACTGTTGTTCAATATTGTACATCGCTAAGAATTGGATCCTTCTATCATTACTATAAGGTGTCTAGTTGTTAATTGATGCGGAGAGATGTCAGCTATTTAGTTTACAAAGAGAATTCCATTGCAAAATTAGATAAGCAATTGTTGTTCAATTTATTGAAGTTGTTGTTCAATTCAGTAACACTGTTGTTCAATTCATCAGAGTGTTGTTCAATCGTAGGTTGCTCTTTTCTGTGCTTACTTAGACAGAATAGTTAACGGCATTTTACAATTTCATTTCTCTTTGAGTTGATTGAACTTCGAGAATTAGATAATCCTCTTCATGGTAATATAGAGTAGTTGTTCTTGATATCACTTTCATATACTGTGCTCATACTCTTGAGATAAGAAGACTTACCCTGGGTTGAAAATTGAATGAGAAGCATCGAGGTTGTTTATAACAGTCACCTTTTTGAACCAACATTTTCTATACTTATTGACTTCCTACCATCTGTCTCATTTCCTTTCCTAAAATCATCTAACCTGTAATCAGTAGGCCTTGCATCAACAGATCTTCTGCGAAGCTCAGGTGAGTATATTCTAGCCTTCCTTGGAACCCTTATTGCCGATTCACTGAGCAGATCACTGACGTTTCCATATACACTCAGAGAACTCCTCGGTGGTACTATCTTTCCTTTTTCTTGCTTTGCATTACGCTTACCCCAGCTGAACCAACCCTTCTTCTCTTCCTTGACCTCCATAACACCTTTGGCCTCAACATCACCATTTTTTTTGAAACTAGATAACAAATCCACATTGTGCCTCTCTTCCCTGTGAAAGAATTCCTCCCTCTCAAGAAGCTATGGCCGTTGAAAGAGTTCCTTAGCTATACTTCTTTATATATTAAGAATGAAACTTCATTGAATGTCTTATTCCATGTAAAATGTTGTTTAAGTTTGTATATCTTGAGTTTGCATTTTTTTACAAGCTGTGATTGACACAAACATTATTCCTCCTATTGTATAATTGCTACAAACTACTGAGTTTGATATCAAGAAATAAGCAGCATGGGCTATATCTAATGCTACTTCTGCTGTTACACATGGTCAAATCAAGTATGTATTTAATGAATATATACGATCAACACAAGAATATTGCTAAAATGAGTTGTCTAGTAATGAATAATGGGGTCAACTTAAAAGATGTAATGTAATGAGATGTGTTTACTGATAATAGTCAGTGTGATGTACAGATGTTCAATAATTTGTGTTAGTTGATACAATGAGACAAACTATTAATTCATGCTTTTGGTTGCAGAGATATTGTGAATCAAGGATGCATTAAGCCTCTATGTAATATTCTAGTTTGTCGAGACCCAAGAATTGTAACTATTTGTCTTGAAGGGCTAGAGAATATTTTGAAAGTTGGGGAAGCAAAGAACGATATGGGAAACACTGGAGGTGTAAATCTCTATGCACAGTATATTGATGATGCTGAAGGACTTGAGAATATTGAGAACCTTCAAAGTCATGACAATAATGAAATTTAGGAGAAGGAAATAAATATTCTTGAAACTTATTGGCTGGAAGATGATGAAGATGACCAGAAAACCATATTTTACCTCTCATATTTAACATTTTAAGTGACCTATGATATGCCACTGATGGAGGGAACACTTCATTTTCCTACAGTCAGAGAGATTTACATAGTCAAGTATTCTTGTGTGCATTGTGTATACTCTATGTCCACATGCTATCAAATATCTTTTAGGTTCAACATGAGTACTTTATTTGACCTTGCCATCAAACTTACAATTATTTACTATTTTAGTGGAAGCTCGAATGGAGTCTAGTTTCCCGAGTTGAAAGAAATTTCAAAATATGAGTCTTATGTTTCTCATCAAGAAAATAATTTCAAGTGTTATTCTAACACTAATGAAATTTAATATTGTAATATTTCTCCACCAAGCTATATAGATTCCAATAAATGATCTAATATTTCATAAAAATCAAGTGATCTGTTCTGGAAAATGTTGGTTTAAATGTTTTGTTGCTTATCAATATCCTTGGTTGTTGATAATTTTCTTTAAATTTAATTTTAACTTTTATTTAACCCTTCTCATTAGGAATATAGAAATGATGAATCAAACACTAGTAGCAAACAAGGTTCTCCAAAGATCACGTCCATACCTTTAGATTCAAATGAAGCAAGGGTGAAGGGCCATACACATATATGCAAAATGTACGTGTTTTGAGTTTCTTCTTGTGTTGCACTTAGCACTACTAATGACCTTTGTAACAATGATATACCCTTCATGCACTTAATATAAATTGAAACAAGGTTTTGTGTCCTTTATTACCTTAGGCTCATTGCATGGAGTTGTTTCTTCTAGTTTTTGTAGATATGTGTTGCAGCTCGAGGCTTCAATTTTCCAATGCTACCTTCAATGCGGCCTTTGATCAATAGTCTTTGTGAGTTAGGGTAAATTTTATCATTTATGGGACGAATGCATCACCTTCTCATTGTGTGTTTGATCAGTCTATCCAGTTCATTTTGAATGTCTCATGTTGACCCCTTGCAACATGTTACTTGCACGTTAGTGTATACATTGTTGTGCTTATAGTATTTATTTCTATGGGCATTCAATGCAGCTCTTGAATGAGATCTCAATAATGATTCTTAATTCCACACCATCAACACTTGTTGTTTAATTCACGTTATCAACTTTGCAACGCATTCATGTGTTCGTTCCATAATATAACAGTCTTCAATTCTTTGTCTTTGTTGATACATAGAACTACGTGCTTTATGAAAATCTTGTTGCATATAAAGTCTCTAGGAAGTTCACATTTTTGGAATCAGTGTGATTATGTGACTTGTGATCTGAGGATGTCACATAGTAACATTGTAGCATAGAACACATCTTCTAGTTGCTCCCCTAAGACTCTAAAATTATATTTTTCAATTCCTAGGAGATATTGTGACTTGTGGGAGATATTGTGATTGGTGGAAGATATTGTGACTTGTGGAGGTCGCATAGTCACATTCCAATGGAAGTTTCATTTTCTGGTCACTTGTCTGAGAGTTTGAAATGTGATTTTGTGACATGTAGTGTTGATAGAGTAATATATTCAAAAATATGGAAAATAAAGATGATGATTGTCCAAGTCATGTTTCAGAAGTTCGGCCTAATCAAACCGTGATCTAGAAGTGTGATTGTTCACATCGTAGTCCCTGAGATTGTTGTGATCCCAAAGAAAATGACCATCCGAAAGAAACATCCATTACTCTCTCTATCATAAATTTCATTAACATGTTGGCCTTTGACATACAATCACCTTGCAAATGGTCCCATGCTTTGGCCAGTTGGTTTTATGCTACTATTCTTGGGGAAGTTGTCTCACCCAAACACATCTTGGTATCAAGAAAAATATCACTACAGAATGGAAGAAGGTCCCCACCACATCGTACAACACATTTTTTAGGGTTTATAATACTTTCTTGAATCATCTTTTAGTGCAGTCCCTAAAAAATGTTGCAAAGGAATGACATTCTATTTAATGGTTGAGGCCAAATCCTTTCAACACATTTGATATGTTTCAATGATTTAAACATAGAAACATTTGACATTTCAAATTAAATTCATTCTTATTCCTTTAGTGATTTCAAACCAGATGTTATGGTACCAACAAAATATGTTTCAAATATACAATAATTAGGCGATAAATTGGTGGAATAATACACCATTAACCTTAATCTCCCCCTAGTTTTATTCTAATTCTGAATTTTCTCACCAATTTTCCTCTTTATTATGTTCTTGCAAGACATGGTAGTATTGAATTTTTGTGAATATGCCTTTTTGTTGTCTACATCAATATGGAATTCATTCTAGAAAGTTTCCTATGGGTAATGGTTGTTTAATCATATGAATGATAATGATCCTAGAGTCATTAATCATAATGACTCAACTCATTCTTATTCCTTTAGTGATTTTAAACCCTTTTCAAAGTGCATATGCCTCTATTTGTTATTGGAAGTGATGCCTAATCCCTAAGTGAATAAGGCTTCTATTGCCTCTCTCGGGACAATAATGACCACCCCCCACCCCCACCACACACACACAAATGCCACCCTAGGATTCCAATTTTATGCTCCATCAATAAAATATAAAAGAATAAAGCTAATCCTTCTTCCAATTTTAAAAATAAAGATACTTTGTTGAAGCTATCAATATGCTCTATAAACTAGTTTGAATAAATTCTCTCCTTAAATTTGAAATTTACGAAACCATTTCTCTTCATCTATATTGAAACATTGATGAGAGTTGAGTTGTTTTCCTTTGGAAATATTAATTTCATCTAAAAAATTTTGGATTGATTGCTACAAGGGGTGAGATATCTATCTCTTAATATAAAAGTGTGAAATCCATTACTAGTGAAACTTTCTAACATAAAAATTAATCCATAGCTAAAAACACCTTTATGAATAGTTTTGTATTCTTGAATGTTTCTTTGTAGGATCTATTCCATGTTGTGAACAATATTTTCCAAGCACATGGAAAATAGAAACATGTCAAATGAACATAGAAACATTTAACATTTGACATTTGTAGGATACTTTGTTGAAGCAATCAATATGCTCTATAAACTAGTTTGAACAAATTTTCTCCTTAAATTTGAAATTTACCAAACCATTTCTCTTCATCTATATTAAAACATTGATGAGAGTTGAGTTGTTTTCCTTTGGAAAGAATAATTTCATCTAAACACTTTTGGATTTATTGCTAGAAGGGGTGGGATACCTATCTCTTAATATAATAGTGTGAAATCCATTACTAGAGAAACTTTCTAACATAAGAATTAATTCATAGCTAAGCACGCCTTTATGAATAGTTTTATATTCTTGAATGTTCCTTTGTAGGATCTATTCCATGTTGTGAACAATATTTCCCAAGCACATGGAAAATAGAAACATGTCAAATGAACATAGAAACATTTGACATTTGAAAATGATTTTGAAGGTTTAAAACATTTTACATGTTTCTATGATTGAAAGAAAGGAATATTGAGAGTTAGAGATAAACAACATAATCCAACACTAATCAAAAACAAAGAAGGTAGGATGATAAAATTATTTCCAATGGAAATTTCCATACCACAAATGTCAACGAATTAGACAATCCAAATAATTTTAAGAGAAAAGTTGAAATTTACCAAGGGTAAGTGTTAATTTTCTGGTTAACATGTTCTTTCTTAGGTCAATTACTTCAATGATCCACATCAGCCCAAGTTCAATTTCATTTCTTTCATTAAAAATCACATAATCCATAAAAATTCCAAAACAAATTTTCCATACTATAAGGAGATGGAAAATAAAAGTAGGAGACCTCCATCATGAGAAGAGACAATAATGAAGAGATTAACCACATCAAATATAAACTGATCTAAACTAATGAAGAGATGAAAATATAATGACATTTGATATCAAAACTAAACTAACAATACAATAATATATATGTCATTAAATATTCATTCATCACCATCATATGCATGCAGAAAAAGGGGCCAGTTAAGATCATCCAGGAGTAAGCATCATGGAAACATTAAATCACCATAACTCAATTATCTATCAAAGCACCCTTATCCAGTAGATCATAATATATTTTTCATACCAACACACATCTAACCATCCACAAGTCCATTTATTTGAAAGCAATACACAATATAGTCTTAAACTATATAAATTCCAATGCATTGTAGCAATTATGTGTTCTAATCCTAGAATCAAAGTTTATTGTTCATCTTGAACAATGTGTTCCACTCATATGAAATGTGCTAGTGGCAAATTTTCCAGAATGGCATCATGATCATCTATCGATAACCTCCGTTGTCATTGGTTTTTTCTACTCTTCACTTGCTTTAACTGCAACCAAGTTGCTATGACCAAGTGAATATATTGGGAATAAATAACCTCTGGTTGGTAATCTTGAAAAATATTATGATCTTTACATTTCTTTACTTATTTAAAGAAATGTCCCATTAACACCATTGAACCAATTGGGTATGTATAACTTTATGGATCATTATAATCTTGTAGCAACGTGGATTTAGACATAGTGCATCGTAATAAATAATAATGCACTTTTTCTTGATTATTTTCTAGTGCAATGACAATGAAGACATCACCTTCTCTAACCATATTAGAAACACAATCATAATCATTGTCAATCACAACCACTTCTTTGTCCATTTCCTTGTCAGTCACATTTCCAAATGGGGGCAATGGTGTCAATTCTTTGTGTTTCCATGGTTTAACAAATTTCTTAATTTGGTTTTCACAGTCATCGATGGACTCTGTTTGATCAATACATGCAAAACAAAAGAAAGAGCACTTTTGTTTCTCAATGAAATGTATATTTGTCATGTTCTTACTCCTAATTGAGTGTAAACTTCTTGATTGAGGGATTCCAAGGCAATTAAATGGAAATGATATATCAACATCACCCATTGCAATATTCTAAAAGTATCTGCTTGAGAAAAACACACACATGTATGAGTCAAATTTTGAACAATATTTAATTATTTTTTGATAACAAAATACACACAGATGTATACAAATATATCTCTAGACATGTATAATATATTGCTAGTTAGATGTGTATGGTTACCTATGCACATCATCCATCCTTGGGTTTGATACATGACATAAATTGTCTTTGCACCAATTAACAACATATAAAGAATTTGCAAGTCGGGAAGCTAAGTGATTCAATTGAAGCCTCCTAAGTGCACATTTTAAGCATGATCCAACACCATCGTGATCTCCTTTTCCATGCCCTATCTCAAAGAAATTCCATGTATGTCGAATTTTGGTTCTCTTATGAAGACGAGACAACCAAAAGAATGATCTTGCTGATTTAAATTGACCAACACAACCATATGACCATACCCAATGTTCTTTAAAACTGACCCTTCGTTTCAACAATTCATTATAAATAACATTAAAACAATGTTGAACAAAACATGTATCATGTGTTTGATCATCACTGATGTAGAAATGGTACTCCTTAACTACCTCATGATTATTTTCATCGCTATCAAAACCATTAATATCAAGCTCTGAATGTCTATACAAAATATGCACAAATATAGACACTTGGTCTGAATGATAATACTCAGTTTTTATCTCCTTTTATGGACTAAACGTGTAATTCTCAGTGAATTCAACCACTGATAATATTGTTCCTTTTGGGAACACATTACGTCATTTTTTGAACTGTAAATCCTGCCATCATGTTAGATGACAGTGCTTAATATATTTGTATATTTTCACCCTGAAATTCTCCATAAAAGATGTCACTGAAATGTCGTCGTCAAGTAAAGTGATCTTTTTTTATGTTGTGCTTGAATCTATAACAGGAGTGTAAGTAACATTTTCATATCGCTTCCAATTTAGACTGAGATTTGACAGTCTGGGATCATTAGGATCAATGGGATACTTTGCATCATAGAGTGCCAAATGAGAACATTCTGGGCATTTTCGTCCACTAACACATTCTTTTTTATAAAATAATTTATTATTCTCTCATGCACATAATATCTTCTATAAAAATTCACGAACACTTGAAGGAGGGGGGTCATTTGACCAATATTTTATGCCAAAATTTACAAATGTCTCATAAAATAATTGGAATTATACATGGTATCAACAACAACATGTGTCTCGAACAGTGATAGGCTTGACATACCATGGTTTAGTCTTCACAAATGTGATAAGGGAAACATTCACATCAGTATTACTCTCTATAAATTTCTGGAATAATTCTACTTGACTGACCTGTGTTATATGTTTGGCATGAGATTCATAAACTCCCTTAGATATACGGCATCGCACAACATCCTTTTCACTTGGAAACACACGAGAATTCAAATCCAAAAAATCTTTTACCCTATCTCTCACACCATCAGGAAGTCTATCATGGTATGGATGTCTGTAGATATTATCCCAACATGCAAGTTCATCATTCTCATCTAATTGAATTCTAAATTTTTTATGCCTCCATAAAAAAAATTTCTTGATGTTTTAAACAATTTTTAAGTTGCTGACATTAACTGACTTGATGCAGTTTGTTTTGCGAGTACACCTGTTAAAATTTCTCTACAAGCATTCTTTTTAACTTGAGATCACTTTTTGGCTAGTGTGGCGAGTGCCAACGTCACATTTTTTGATACCATTTCATTTTCTAAAAACTCTTTCTCACTTTTAATGCCCAATAATTCCACAACATTTCTGAGAGATTTGTGCTTTAAAAATCTACGTAACATTTGAGCTTGTGCTATGATATATTTACCTTCAAAAATATGTTTCAACCCCCAATTTATTTTATGTCGAACTGTCCTTTCAGGCATTGGTGGTCCCAATTCTTCAATTTTAGTTGGATCCATATTATCTAGAAAGTTGTAGTCGTATACAACGTTCTTGGAACTTCCAATTAATTGTAGTGAAATTTGAGGTTTGGTACTATCTTCTTGTGGTTTTGATGTTGTCCCTGCATGAAAAACAATAGTACCTTCTAGTTTGAAATTGAAATATACATCTTTTTAATTTTAAAACTACCTTGAACTACAATGTTTAAAACAAAAAAAATACAAAATTCAAATTGAAGAAACTATTGACTCACCAGTGAGATCGATATCAATATTCTCTTCGACATTTTTGTTTTCAATATTCTCATTGACAAGTTCCTCAATGTCCTCTTTGACATTTGTGTTTTCAATATTCTTGTTTACAAGTTCCTCAACATTTCTCATTTCCTCATCACTGTCATGCACCTTTACATCTCTTTCATGATGCTCTACCTCCACATTTATTTCATGGCTTAATATTTTCCTTTCCTCTCGCCCTTTTTTTTTGTAATCTCTCATTATTTTCTACTATTTTTCAATCGTGCCTTGATAGGAAATTCATTTTCTTTCCCATGTTCACAAAATTGGAAACCTAAAATCCAATTCTATTTGGACCAAATACCCAAAAAAACATAAAGATTTCAGAATAAGTATTTCATGCTTTCAATAAGAGAGAAAATTAAATAAATATTTAAATTCAGAAAGACATTTTGCAAAATTACTTCATGCCTTCATAGAGACAGTTTGCAAAAATACTTCATGCCTTCATAGAGACATTTTGCAAAAATACTTCATGCCTTCATAGAGACATTTTGAAAAAATACTTCATGCCTTCATAGAGACATTTTGCAAAAATACTTCATGCCTTCATGCACCTAAAAAAACTTCAAAAAAATATTTTGCAGCCAGAAAAACTTCCAAAAAAAATTTCGCCAAAAAAATTTCGCACCCAAAAAAACAAAAAAAAAATATTCACCAAAAAGAATTTTGCACGAAAAAAAATTTGCACCTTTGGAGGAAAAAAATTTAGACGCTCACACCTTCGCACTTTTGAGACATTTGCACCTTTGCACTTTCGCTACTTCAGAATGGTGTGTGGAATTAATCTTTTGAA
This sequence comes from Pinus albicaulis, assembly GCA_034641835.2. NCBI lineage: Eukaryota > Viridiplantae > Streptophyta > Pinopsida > Pinales > Pinaceae > Pinus > Pinus albicaulis. The sequence goes on along the minus strand of CM076572.1, from coordinate 936,091,354 downwards.
CTATAGAATCAAGACTTTAAACAAGAGAAAAAAAAGAAAGGGTAGAATACAACAATGTTACCGATGAAATAAGTAACTGCACTGTTACTTACTTTTTTTTGTAGCATAAAAAACACCTGATTTTGAAAAGTGGTGATGCAGAATCACCTCTTTTTTTTTTTAGCACATTTTCGACACTCTAATATTTTTATTTATGAAGTATGAATATTTGTTTTAAAATATTAGTGATTTTCATGCTAATTTTGAAACGGGGGAGGCCGATTGGTGGCACCACCATAATAAAAAAAATTCCTTTTTATTTTTATTTTTTTTTAATTTTTAATATTTTTTTTTTTAATTTGATTTTTTTAATTTTTTTTTAAATTAAAATTTAAATTTTTTTTTTTAATTTAAATTTTATATTTGAAATTTAATTTGTTTTAATTTTTTTTGTTTTAATTTTTTTTATTTTTAATTTTATTCATTTTTTTGTTTTTAATTTTTTTTTTCTAAATTTTGTTAATAATTTTTATTAAATTTTGTATTTTTTATTTATTTAATTGATGTTTTTTCTTAATTTTTTCATATTTCTTTTTTTTATTATTAAATTTTATGTTTAGTTTTTTCATTTAATTTTTTAAAATTTAGTAAATTTTGTATTATTTATTTATTTGAATTTAATATTTATTTATTATTTTTTTAATTACATAAAAAATATATATATATATATATATATATATATATATATATATTTTATTTCAATTAAAATTGTGTATTTAATTTTTTTTAAGTTAAACTTAATATTTTCAAATTAATTTGTTTTTTATTTTATTTTATATTTAATATATATATTTTAATCTATTTTTTTCAATTTTAATTGATTTTTAAAGTTTTTTAACCTTTTTTTTTAATTAATTAATTTTTTTTTTTTTTTTTTTTTTTTTTTCTTTATATTTAAAATTTATTTTTTTTTTTAAAATTTATTTTTCTATTCATTTATTTATTAAAATTTAATATTTTTTTTTAATTTAATTTGTTATTTTAATATTAACATTCTTTTTTTTTTAATTTAATAAAATCTAATATATATATATATATATATATATATATATATATATATATATATATTTAATTTAAGTTCATATATATATATATATATATTATTTTTTATAATTTAAATTTAATATATTTTTTAAAATCTATTTGTTTTCTTAATATATATTTCTTCAAATTTAATATTTTTATTGTAGTTTTTTTTTTCATTTTTTTATTTTTAATTTCCATAATGTTTTTTTTTATCTTTTTATTTTTTTATTTTTTTATTTTAAAGTTTTAAATTTAATATATTTCTTTAAATTTATTTATATATATATATATTTTTTGATTTAATAAACATTTTATTTTTCTTTTTAAATTTAATTTCTATATTTTATTTTTTATAATTTCTTTCTTTTTTAACTTGTTTTTCTTTTTAATTTAATATTTTTATTTTGTTTTTATTTTTTATTTTTTTATTTCTATATATTTTGAAATTTTAATCTTTAATTTTTTTTTTTTAATTTTTAATTTTTTTCTTAAATTTTAGGTTTTTTTAATGTTTGAATTAAAATTTTTATTTTGTTTTTATTTTTATTTTTTTATTCCTATTTATTTTTAAATTTTAAGCTTTAAAATGTTTTTATTTTTTAAATTTATTTTTTTTCTTAAATTTTTAGGTTTCTTTAATGTTTGAATTTTAAAAATTAAAAAATGTCAAAAATATGACAAATATTTTTTTTTTGGTTATTACAGCATCAACTGGTTTTGTTTTGAGGGTGTTTTTTCAATCCTTTTTTCAAGAAACAATTTTGCTTTTAGCATAATTTTATAAAATGTTGAAATTTGACCTTAAAAAAAAACCAAGTGCGTTCTGGAATACACTTTTTTTTTTGTTTTTGGGGTGTTTTTTCATGTTTTTTGAGTATTTCTGGGATAGAGTTCCCGTTTTGAGGTCAGGTTACCTATTTCATCGGTAACAGTGTTATACATGATCGGTGAAGAACTGATTTAATCATGATAAAATATTGGGCATTATATGTCCAACAATCCAATGGTTACTAAAGTAGACTCAATATATGTATATGTATATGTATATGTATGTATGTATGTATGTATGTATGTATGGATTTCTTTACAATGAACATGAAATTATTTTTATTTATACAATAAGCTACATTTATCATAAGATGATATAGTGTGCCTTTTTTATCATATTCCTACGTTTTTATGTTTTTTTTCAAAATAAATTTTCTAATATTTTTTGTTTAAAAAAAAAAGGATTCTCTATGTATGGCACTACCAAGTGCATTTCCAATTGATATTTCTACACAATTTGGTGCATAACTGAATCTCATAGGCCTGGGTGGATGGGGGAGAATTTGGTAATGGATATAGGCATGATTAAGGGGTGATGGATAAATGCATGGTGTAAGTGAATAAGTAACCATGAGGCTAAGAAGAAGAAGAAGCAAGATAAGAAAGGGTATAACAAACCAACCGTGGTCGTGAGTGTTAGTAATGTTGAGGAACACTACAACATTCAACATAACCCCAAATACCTTTGAAATATTTGTAAGGGTGCTCACCATCTTAAGGATTGTTCTAGTATACCTAGAGTCTTAAAAGTGTGGTCTAAATATTCTCATCAACTTATGGTTGATCCATTGACTAGTGATTCTAAATTTCCAAGGGAAAAGGGTAAATTTAGGTTTCCATGTAGGTTATCTGAAGGGAGGCATAAAAATCACATTTTCCCTCATATCACCTTTTCCCTCATCTGGATGAGTCCTCTAAAATGTCCAAATCAACCTAATTCTGAATTCCCAGTCTTCCTATGGAAAATGCATCAAGTCTTGCTCCCTTTAGGAAACTTACTTCTTTCTTGATCAAACTCAAAGTAGTGTGATATTAATGCATTAGTTTTGACCCAAACCATCAATCTAGGAGATTAGAAGCCTTATCCCTGTTGAGAGAGGTGTTATGTCTCTCCCTTCGGCCCCTCTTCAAATTGCCCCCATTAGCACACCATCTCATGCCTCAGTGTTGGTAACATCCTTATTTTTATGAGATTTGCATGTTAGGTAGTTCCCTTCGACCCATTCCACCTCAACCACTCATCACAAGTCACCTCATGACACTAAGTTGGTGACACCACCTCCAAAAAGACATCATATGTCATACATGGTTAGTCTAATTTGAAAGAAATATCTAATTTGATTAATGACCCAAATATTAATTTTTCCAAAGTGATTTATTTGAAAAGTATAAAATATTTACCTAAAAATGTGATTTCCATGCTTAGTGATATGCACTAATAAAGACCATAATATTTACTCAAACCAAATCATTTTCAATGGAATGTGTACAGATATTTGAAAAATCGTTAAGTGGGAGAGGATTAATGAGTTGGAAGTTGAAGACCTAGAGGATATGATTGAATTTTCATAAGAAGACTTAACATGGACAAATATTGATGGGGACCGAGTTGTACTTATTCCATATTTCTGACTTGATGATTTTATAAGAGGAGAGGAATGAGTAAATCTACACCCACTCAATTTCATCTTTATTCTCATCGAAGTAAAAAAGTAAAAGATATCAAAAAAACATATTGTTCAACATATTTGGAGTATGCTATGTGAATCCTTATATATTTATAAATATACGTATAATTTTTTACAGTATGCATATATGTTATATATAATTTGTTGTAAATTTTTTATATATAAGTATTGGTGTGCATATGGTATGGAGTGAAAAAACTAATTATGAGTGCATCCTCAAATAAATAAATAAACATAGTCGACATGAAAGTATTCAAGTTGGTTGCCAATGTCACTTCATTGTGCGACGACTTCAACTTAGACCAGATGATGTTGTAATAATATATATTACATGAAGGGATATTGATAAACCAAATGTTTTTTGTCATGGAAAATATGCAATCGATACGCCTATGCGATTTAGTTATGCACCACATTTAACAAGTGATATACGATCTATTGTCCAACATTTAATCCAAAGAGATTTTATTGTTACAATGATATGGGACAAGTCCATCTCTGATGTGAAGGATGGATTTTGTGAGTTATACGCATGGATATCTCAAGATACATATATGGCAAGACAAGATATATTAAACATTTACAATGACACCATAAGGCTAGAGTATGTTAAAGGTCAAAGTGATCCTAACATTGTAGAATGTTGGTATAAGGAACGCCCTGAGAAATTTTTCTTCTATTAGAAACAAGATCTTGTTGAAAAATATAGAAATTTCTGAATCTTAATTCTTATGCAAAAATTATTTATGTTAATCTGGTTAAGCTTCTCCTACTTATACAAGTTATCAACTGAATAAATTCAAGTTAACATCAAAGAAAAACACATAACATATCTCTACCAATTCAAATCTAGAATAAGCACATGCACACATAGACAGAGTGACACAGTTATTTCTGGAAAAACTATCCCCTGAAAAACCCAATGTGGGAAAATTAGTCTCTGGCTGCTGGAGGGCTCTATTATTAAGAATATTTCTGAATGCACAACTCTGGGTTCCAGATCTGGAAAACCCTATAAAGAAAATTCTAGATCTGTAGCACTTGGCTGATATAAGATCAACATTACTGATTGATCCACACCCTCAAATGGGATTTACAGAACTCAGCCAGATCTAGGCCTAGAAACCCTAGATCTGCCCCTGAAAGACATTGCGTCAGCCTCTGAAGGCATCCGCATCCAAATTCTCAGCGTTGTCACTAGAAGGGATTGTGTTACCCTAGACTGGGTGACACAATCACTATGCTGCCCCTAAGGGTCTCTGCATAACCCCTAAAGGGTTTCTTGAAAAATCATGTTGTCCTTACTGCTACTGCTATCATCTACTGCTGCTACTGTCGTCTGCTGCTACTGCCATCTGTTGTTGTTGCTGCTGTCTTCCTCTATGCTATCTTTCCCGATCTCTTCTCTTCTTCTTGTGTATTCTAGACCTCGAGATCAGATCATCCCCTTGGTCTAAATTCCCCTCTCTACAACTGAAACACTTCTGAGAATTCTTAGCAACCCCTCCCTAGAATCTCAGCTTAGCTTCAGTGCTCTGCCTCTATGTGTCTTACAAATGACCCCAAGCATTTCCTTTATAATTTTCTCGTTCACAAATCAATGGCCAATATTAAAATCTTTAATCAATGGCTAAGATTAAAAGAAAGCTTGATCCGTGTGACTTAAGACAATTTCATCACATGTTTAATTAAATTCACTTTAATTATTTTATTTTCCTAAGTTTTAGCTTAGGAAATACATTAAAATAATTAATTAATTTAATATCTCCTAAACTAGATGAAATTTCCCAAATCCATTTCTAGGCCTTGTAGATCAGGTGAACTCTAGTCCTTCCTAAAAATTTGGGACCTACAGCACAACTAATGCTACCCCAAATACAAAAAATCTCAACACTCCCTCTTAGCATCAAGGGTGTGCTCTAGAAATACATCACACTTATGCATTACATTATTTCGAGCATTGGTTCTATGCTGCTGAAGCTTGGCCTCCTTCCACTCAACTTTGCACTACTGCTGCCATTCTATACTATTTCCCATGACTCTGCCACTGCCACTGCAACCACTGTACTACAACTCCCTCTCAATATGTTGCATTTGTGCTGCTCATAACACTGCCACTGCTGATTAGCTACACTGCAACTTCAGTTGTTGAGAGAAACAACTAAATCTTCTGCCCAATCTTTGAAAAACAAGTCGGATGGGCTACATCCTCATCACTGAAGCTCCATAGGCTACAGATCTGTGCTGGCATCTAAATAACAATTCACAACTATAGCTTCTCCTGCGTAATCAGACTCCCTCTACACTACTAAAGTCACATCAGATCCTTGTGTTGAAATCTATCACAATGTTACTGCACTGTGCTATCCCTCTAAAGCTCTCTATGCTGCTGTAGCTCTGCACTGGATAAGCAGTACTGCTCTGCTATGCTAAAGTCACATCAGCCTCTGCGCTGCTAATGCTTCTACGTTGCTACTGCTACGCTCTGCGATGCTTCTCCCAGCCTCCAGATCTACCTCATCTGTGATCTATGCACCCACTGCTCCACTTGTCCCTCTATTATCTTAAGGCTGTCGTAGCTCACTTGTGATCCAAGAGATGAGCTACTCAAGGATCCCGCCTTACTTCCATGTAGCTCCTCTACATGTCCATGTCACTCCACTTCCGTGGTTCATGAACACTCAAGGCTACATCATCTCTTGACCCATCATCTGCCACCATTGTTTTGGAAGAAGATGCTTCCCTATCCTTCTTATTTTCTGGAAAATGGTTGGAAAAATGTCCCATTTCACCACACTGGAAGAAATTGATCTTAGAAAGATCCTTCTTCTTCTTTGGCTAATTCTTTGATGCCAGGGCTGCATATTCCTCCTCTTCCTTCGTAACCTTTCTCAACGCAGGGTTGTGCTACTTCTTGGTGAACCTTCGTAGTTCTTCTTGCTATAGGATCAACCAGAAGCTACCCCAATCTGGGAGGTTCGCTCTGCCAAAGATACTTTGGACAAAGGTTTCCTACTCATCTGTGACTGCATTGAGGGAAGTCCTTACTATTATTACATCATCTACGGTTGCACCTGTTCCAGTAAACTGATCCCTGATTGACTACAATATGAAGAGGAAGTGCTCGATGTCTTCTCCCTTGGTCATCATGAATGACCTCATTTGTGCTAGGAAGGTAAATCCTCTCTGCAGACATAGACGACCCCTCTAGCCCTAGAGTGCATCTAGAAATGAAAAGACATGCTAGGGTGTAGGTTCCTAATTACTAAATGAAAAGAGGACACGATAGATCGACCTACCTGGAGTCTAATGCTGTTGTCACGACTGTAGTGGTGGTGGCCTCTTGCTCTTGCCTTGGCAAGTCATAATCCTTCCCCAATCATGCTCAGATACCTGCACATAGATTAGGAAACAAGAACAACATACAACATAATAACTTCATTCATAACTACTAGCCAGTCAAAGAGGTCTAAGCATATTACATTAAACAAATGACATAATGCAAAAGGGGAACCAAAGAATAGTCACGTATATGTATTAATAGAAGGAAGAGTTACAACCAAAGCTTTAACGTCGTAGTCTCTTCCAGCGGGGTTCAGCCGAAGTGTGTCTCAGATGCTCGTTAGGGGATTCAGATGGGATGAGAGCATGGACTTAAGCTCTCTCAACGAAGTTCCTTCTTGTTCTATCTCTTCAACAATTCAGCTATAGTATACTCAGTTCTCGATCTTAACCTAGCTTATGTAAGGAGAGATAACTTCTTTTCATAGATGAAAAGGAGGAGGTTGGGATCCCTACAAAGGTGGAAGGGAGGCCTATCCTTTAGGAGGTTCCCACAAAAGGTGGAAACCATAAACTAAAGGAGGGAGTCTGTGGTTATTTAGTCCAACCACTCCTAATGAATTCTTCTCGAAGTTGTTAGAGTGGAATCTCAACCTCTATTTTAAAAAACATTCCATAAACAGCTCGGCACGGGTGGCTAACTGGGACAGAGTGCCCACTGGCATGAGGTCTAGCATTAATATTTCTCATTGGCATGAGGGAAGAACTGGATACTTGCGCTAAGACAAAAAAAGGGGTTTCTGAAGCTCTTTTGAGGGAATTGTCAATAGAAGGAATATTTCTCTCATGTAAAGGGATGCAATGATGGTATTTGAAAGGCATGAAACTTATTATTATTCATAGAAATGACCCTCCAATGTGCGAGATGGGGATTGCAGCGATAGTGACAAAATGTTGTGTAACAATTTGGGCCTCCAACAACATATTTCTTTGGACTGATTTTCCCTCATATAGGGAAGTCAAGGCCTTCCACATATCATTAGCTGTCCTCTTCTTAACTATGTGTGGCATAATATGATCCTTGATACTATCCATTATCAGCTTCTTGGCATGCCCAACAGCTTCTCTATGCTTCCTTAGGTGATCCACATCTGTCGGCATGGCCATGGTTTGCTATGCATGATCTCTTAGACCATATGCCTCTAGGACAATCAGGATCCTAGTTTTCCATACCAAAAGGTTTGAGAGGTCCTCTAGCCTATCCTGATCACACAGTCCATGAGGAGCCATCTAATCAGAATGTGTCGGAGCTCCTCTTCTCTATGCTAGAGATCTTGGATCTTGGATCCTTTTCGAACTGGGAATCATCTGCTCCCTCTAACACTTGATTTTCCTCCTTAGAAATCTACCAAATCAACTATGATTCATCTTCTTCTTGGATCCTCTGACCAGAGTGTAAGTTTCCTTTGGCAAGAAACTCTTTGAGAAGTTGATATCTTCCCAAAATTTGTCACTTGTGCTAAGGTTAAAAATATGAAAACTTCAGAAGTTTAACCCCACAAGCTCTTCTGAATTTCTACAACTTTTCTGTAGAATTTTTCTAGATCTGACAGATTCATATCTGAATCACATTGGCTGGCTTCAGACCCAACCAGCGTTGTTTCTAATCTGCCTCTGCACAGTAATTGCATAGGCTTGCTAGGACACAATGCTGGACAGTGCCACCCTTCCCTTTGCGTGAATCTCCTCCTGAAAACTGCGCTGTCTCTTTAGATATGCTTTTATGCTGCCTTTCCAGCTGCTTTCTATAGCTAGATCTTTCAGATGCTTTATTTGAGGACCCTTCTAGATCTGAAATTGCTCTGATACCATGTATAAATTTCTGAATCTTAATTCCTATGCAGGAATTATTTTCGTTAATCCGGTTAAGCTTCTCCTACTTATACAAGTTATCAAATGAATAAATTCAAGTTAACATCAAATAAAAACACATAACATATCTCTACCAATTCAGATCTAGAATAAGCACATGCACACATAGACAAAGTGACACAGTTATTTCTAGACAAAATGTCCCCAGAAAAACCCAATGTGGAAAAACCAGTCTCTCGCTGCTGGAAGAATCTATTATTAAGAATATTTCTGAATACACAACTCTGGGTTCTAGATCTGGAAAACCCTACAGAGAAAAATCTAGATCTGCAGCACCTGGCTAATATAAGACCGACAATACTGACTGATCCACACCCTCAAATGTGATTTACAGAACTCAACCAGATCTAGGCCTAGAAACCCGAGATCTGGCCCTGAAAGACATTGCATCAGCCTCTGAAGGCCTCCAAATGCTCAGCGCTATCACTAGAAGGGACTGCATTACCGTAGACTGGGTGATGTAGTCACTACACTATCCCTAAGGGTCTTTGCGGAACCCCTGAAGGGTTTCCTGAAAATCACATTTTCCTTGCTGCTACTGCTGCTGCCCTCTGCTACTGCTGTCATCTCCTACTTCTGTCATCTGTTGTTGCTGCTATTGCCATCTGTTGTTGTTGCTGTCTGCTGCTGCTACTGTTGCCTTCCTCTGCGCTATCTTTCCTGATATCTTCTCTGCTTCTTGTGTATTCTAGAACCCGGGATTAGATCATCCCCTTGGTTTAAATTCCCCTCTATAATTGAAACACTTCAAATAATTCTTAGCAGCCCTGCCCTAGAATCTCAACTTAGCTTTAGTGCTTTGCCTCTATGTGTCTTACAAATGACCCCAAGCCTTTCCTTTATACTTTTATCGTTGAAAAATCAACGGCCAAGATTAAATCTTTAATCAATGGCTAATATTAAAAGAAAGCTTGATCCATGTGACTTAAAACAATTTCATCACATGTTTAATTAAATTCACTTTAATTTTTTTTTTTTAAGTTTTAACTTAGGAAATACATTAAAATAATTAATTAATTTAACATCTCCTACACCAGATGAAATTTCCCAAATCCATTTCTGGGTCTTGTAGATCAGGTGAACTCTAGTCCTTGCTCAAAATTTGGGACCTAGAGAACAAATGATGCTACCCCAAATACATAAAACCTCGACAAAAACATGCCTTTTATTATAGGCATACAAACAAAGTGGATGCACTCAATGATGCTAAAATATTCTCACAATAAAATGATCTCAATGGATTCAACATTTAGTACAAATAAGTATGGGATGAGTACAAATTTATCCTAAATTTCATTCATTTATTCAACCTCATTTTAATGCATGCAACTTATATATATATATTATTTGTAATGTAATATCAATTGTGCACCTTAATGGTTTTTGATGAACATCACAATGGGGTTCCAGTAGATTGGGTGATATCATCACGCAAAATTATAACTGATATTTCTAAATGGATGTCAACTTTATTTTCCATTGGGAAGTAAAAGCGACTAGATTGGCATATTCAAGCCTTCCTCAGAGATGATGTTACTGCTGAAATTGAAGTGTTAAGGTGATGTGTTTATTCTTATATAAGAGACGTAAAAATATTGTTAATGTATATTCCCTCTAATAAATTATGTTATTCCAGGCCTTTAATCAAGTGTTAAATATTTTTACTTGTGTGACACTTTCATTGTTCATGGTTGAATAATGTTGGAAATAAAGTCTAAGGAAGGGAAAACCAAATCCACATTTTTCGTTCTTTAGGAGAAATCATGCACACATGTGAAGGTGATGAATTTGTAAAAAAAACAGTTGAAAGGTTCTTTGAAATATTCTGTGACCATCCAAGGTTTTTGGAATATTTTAAAAGAACTTTCTTATCCAACAAAAAATTATGTAATTTTCTTGTAAGTGGCTTTAATGACTCTATTTTTCATGTCATATGTATTATTAATACATAGCTAATAAATTTATTTCTACGGATATGTGAGCAAAAGCATACAAAACTTTTTCACATTACAATTAGGATACAAATAATGCCATTGAATCTTATCATAAGCATATCAAGGGAAGGTACCTAAGTGAAAAGAATAATGCATGTTATAGATGTGTTGATTGGTTAATATATGTGTTATTGACAAAGGTTGTATTATATTAAAATCATATGCAATGTTTAAAAGAAGGTGGTTTTGTATGGACTAGAAAAATTGCGGAACAATTGAATTCATCCAAGTGTAGAGCTAGCCAAATCCTAAATGAAGATTGTGTGCCTGATGAAAAGAGTAGCAATGGTTATTAGGTTCGTAGCCAAAATAAGGATACACGTGATATTTGGTACAATGTCATATATAAAGGTTCCAAACTACACTTTTGTAATTATGATGCAGTCGTAACTGCAATTTAACATTTTCTCGTGGACCTGTGGGTTAGGACCCACATAACTTCCTTTATACTCAGCAAGGGAAAATATCAAAGTTAAATACATTCATACTTTCAATAGTCATCTTCTTGAGTTCTTTCACTCTCTATGAGCTACACTAACCCCTCCAGTAACAGTTTCTCCTGCTACAACTTACCTCACCAAACTTCCTATGTGCTTGGTCTTTTGGCAAGTACTAGTCCTTAATCTAGAACACTCCTTGAGAACTCCTCTATGCTCCTTCTAGGCTTACCCTCACAACTCATTTCAAGTTGAGAATACTACTATCCTCTTATATTTCAACCCTAGATGAAATATTAGGTTCTGAGCACACTTCTTTTTCCTCGTAGGAATCCTTGCTAGCTTCCTTCATCACTGCCGTTAAAGGCTATAATATTCTTGCTAAGATGTTTTCACTCCTGCTGCTACTTCTATTAAACTCTTATGCTCCTCTTCTAAGTGTGAGAATTTAATTGTCAGTTCTATAATCCAAAATAAAACTAAAACAAAACATTCTTACCTTATTTTCTGTGCTAATAATTTATCCATGTTGCTGTATATCTTATGATTTTTCATAAGCCTTTAGTTCACAGTATTACCTCTTAAGGTTCACTCGATTAGAATTAATGAGCAATCTTTCTCAACTTTTCTTAGTTCAAAGTCCTTCACACCACCTCTCAAATCTTGTTGCTCTAATACCAATTGATGTAACCATAACTACAATTTAACATATACTCATGGACGTCTGGGTTAGGACCCACATAAATTCCTTTATACACAGTGGGGGAAAATATCAGAGTTAGATACATACATACGTGAAACAATCAACAAAATTATTTATAATATAATGCACATAACCCAAAACACATTCATACATGCAGAACCTTCTTACCAGAGGGTCCCACGCTCTCCCAGCCAATTGCGGCACATCGTAACTGCTCACCAGCAAACTTAACTCTTTACCAATATGCTAACCCTCAAAACTTGCAAAGTGTGGTATTGTGCAAAGCCGACACATGGCTGCTCCTTTTTGCATCACATCATTTTTCCTCCTCACATCACATCGAAACCCATTTAACATTTCGTTCGAACGTTTAAATGGCATCTGCTATAATTTGCGAAGTGCGAAGTTGCGATTCATCATCTGTCGTTGATCTGCTACATGAGCCAACGTTCTATGCAACTTCTTCTCCATGCCACTTCACATCACAAGCTAAAATATTTAACTTGTCAAATCCTTAACTCTTAAATACTTCAATCGTCGATGCGAAATTGCACCCTCCTGACACGCGTCCGTTTCTCACTTCCTCAACTCACCTTAACTGTTCATCTCTTATCTTCAGGTCTACGATTTAATTGAAACCATACACTCAACCTTCTTAGATCTTCTTCACCTATTTTTCCCGTTATAATCTCTGCCGTCAATCCTTAAACATTTGGCTCTGTGATTCAATCCTTCCTGTCGATTCTTGCTTAAGAATTCTTCTAAGTATTATGTTCTTCGTTTGATTGCTCTTCTTTTAGATGTCGCTCCTCTGCAATATTGTTTCCTCCACGCTATTCCTTATGTCATCTTTAAGGATATCTCTCATGAGCTTTATTCAGCCTATAGATGCATGGATCCCTCCTGAGCTTGTTCTTCATCTCTCATCCCTCAGTCTTAGACATAAATTTATCTACACGAAGTTCATGGAAACTTTGTATCCTCACTCAATCTATATATTCATTAACAGAAACAATGTTTATATATAATAACACATAAATGCAATATTTGATCTAGACAGGGAAATAAAACAAAGAGGTTGAAACAGAGAGCTCGATCAAAATCTAAAACACTTGGAATTAATTTATAAATGAAAATACATGGAACCAAGCCCTGGGATGGCTGGTTTTTACATTTATTCCTACTCTCTGTTCAACCCTCTCTCACACCTATTTCCCTCTTGTTTTCTCTTTTTCTCTCTAGATGGAAGAACCCCACAGTGGTGGATTTGGTTTTGTTTTATGCCTTTCCCAAAATCCCCATATGGTTGAGAAACTATTATTCAGTTTTAGGATAGTTTATTCAACTAAATTCCTCACAAATCCTAATCTAACTATTATTTTAACCTACAGATTACAATGGCTATGTTAGCCTAAATTAACTTCAAACAAAATACTTTAAAACTAAAGTATTCTAATTATTAGGACTGATAGTCTTCTTCCCAAGCCACAACATGTGACCAGCTTGTCACATTGCTGACTCTACCTTAATGCTCCTGCATCAAATTACAATTGGGCCTTGAATCGAAATTTTTGTAAACATGTAATTAAATTTGAGATGTTGGTGAGTAACATTAGTTTGGGTGAAAATTTCCTACCTAATTTCACTAATCCTACTACAGAAAGGCCTAAAAGTTTATTTGATTCGAATGAAACACCTACATTGGGCCCATAAATCCAAACAGAGCTTATGTCATGCTTTGATTCTCCTCCCAATATAGATTATTATAATAAAACAAGAATTTATAATGTTGAATCAACCAATGTATGACCAAATAGTGCATTATTTGAATATGGTGAGATGAAACGTGTTAACTCATCTACTCATGAGAATCTGAGATCCATAATACCTACAAATTTGGAGCAAACATATGCATTGAACAATTTAGTAGAAAAATCATGTCAAGAATACAACAAAATGTTTTTCAATACTATAAATCCATCCAAGATCACCATTAAGAGAAAATTTATTTTCTTGATTTCTTGAGCCCAGTCAATAAGAAAAGGCAATGTGGGCACAAGTCAAAATCAAGGATAGATAAACCACATTTTGAAAAGGTTGGATGTTTTCGTGCAAAAAAAAGAAACATGGATGAGCAACTGGAGTTATCTTTTCAACACCAAAGAAATGTGGGCCACATGCCTGAGTTAGTGCAACATTCTATTATACAGAAAAATGGTATGGAAATTTGATGGCATGCATTGTTTTATGTGAAATACGGCATATTGTCATTTTCGATGCATTTTCATAACTACATGAGATTTTTTATTGTTACAGTCGAGGGACCCACATCTCACAACATTCCAGCTTGTCAAATTCAATTATTTGATGATAATATTGGTGAAAAAATCTATAACACTAGGAAGACTGATCTAGTCATTAGCATCCCAATTTCCTGCCGAAGGGTGCTTCCTCCTATTGTACAACCAATGGGGATGTATTTTCGCCCACACCAACCACCTTTATCCTTCATAAATTCTCCCATGCCTATAACCACCTCCCCAAATGCTTCCCAATTCCCACCCTTACCATTTAGTCATCCACCCTTATCATTATTTCAATCATCCACCCTTGACATTCCAATTCCCCCCCAACCCCCAAGAGGGTGATCCCTCGCCCTAGGGTGATTCCCACTATCGTACAACCAGTGGGGGTGTATCACCACCCACACCCACTACCTTTTTCCTATTTCACTTCTACCATGCCTTTATCCATCACCCATGAACCATGCCTATATCCATCACCAAGTGCTCCACCATCTATGAAGGAAGCACAATATTCTCCATTTCCTTAGATCTTCATGGTGAGAATGAGTATTTGATCAAAATCTTATCATGAATTAACGAAATTGATTATATACATTTTGGATTTTATAACTAATTGGTTATTGAATTTTTGCGTCAATATCAATTTGAAAATGCACTTGGGAGTGACAAGCGTGGAGAGGGTGACTTATAGACCCAATTTATAGATAACTCATGATGCCAATTTTCCATTATGTCACTTATGGGAATGACCTTCCATTATCTATGTTGGGAATGAAGTTCCATTTTGTAAAAGAGAAAAATGTATAACTAGACCAATTTGGAATACAAGTGCAGGAATTTGAACTTGTGTATATGACAATGTCTTCATTGGATTTTAAATTCATGATGTGGATTTAATGTTATATTATATCAATGTTACATTACTTTTGATGAATGTAGTCAAAATGGATTTATTTGTTTCATTTACAAATTATCAAGTTTGCAACTTAAGTTACTTTTAAATTTATATATTACTCAATGTTTCATGCATGTACAACTATATCATTACCATGGAACTCTACCTAGTTATAATAATAGATGTATCATTTACATGAAAAGATAATATATATGGATTTAGATTTATTTTAACTTTGAATTTATGAAAAGGAAAACTAAATTTTTAAAGTACATGATATATGCCTTATAATAAAATCTGCAAAAATAGATAAATTTTTGAGCCTTTACCACTTCAATACTAACATTTAAAGAGGAAAAATTTATTGATAAGTGGTGTAATATTATTTAAGTTTTTTTTTTTTGGTTTCATATATATTTTAACAATTCCTTTATTTATCTTTAAATAGGGCACAAAGCATATTTATGGTAAGAATACAAAGACGTGTGTAAGATTTTTTTGAGATGTGGGTTCACCTTAGTGTGGATTGCCTTTTTCCCACATATTTTCGAACATGTGACTTTTACACCATGAAGTGCCTTAACATAACACCCTATCACCATCTACTCTAAAATTTAACTAAATTATAACTTTAAAACGTTATTATTATCATTATTGATTATAAAAAAAATAATATATGGAAAACATAATAATATATTTATGAATTTTTATAATAATGTAGTCGTTAATAATAATAGTAGCTACATGTTTCAAACATTCTATTTTACAAATGTTGAAAGTTGTGTAGGTATTGTGAGTGAAGAAACAAAAAGTTCACCTAAGAATAGAAAAGTTGTGATGGAATTAAATGATAATCAATTGGTCCTTGGTCCTTAGTTCATTTAGAATTATGTTGAAAGTTAATAAAAGGATGCAACTACATGGAATATAGTGGAAACAACATATATTGTGGAAATAACATATATACATTATTTTCACTTATAATATAGAAATCCAATGAATCCAAAAATCATGGTATGCTTAAATTAGATCAAGTTTTTTTTGTTGCAATAATTAAGGAGGCATATGAAACTTGCATTATTGTATAATAACAAAAGAGAATAATTTGGAAAGTATGGATGATAAGCATGTTTTTTTATAATATGTATATAATCATCCTACGAAAATTACCAAATTGATATTTATATCATATTTATTTCATACAAAATATTAGTTTTTTATCTTTCTTTTAAATTATGTTTAAATGATTTTTCACCTACTATGCCAAATGAAGAGGTTAAGAATTATTACTTCTCTATAGAGACCTACCTTATACTTAGAACTAGGGAGGCATACCTAGGATGAACTATTTATATCTCAACCTTCAAATGAAGATAACTCTTGGATTTCAAACTAATATTTAAGACCATTTCCCTCCCATTCTAAAGATGAAAAAGCCTTTGTTGATGTACATAGTTAACCCACACTACTTTTAAACTATTATTTTGTGAAACTCTAATAATCCATCATTCCTATTGTGTGTACTTTTTCTCTTATAAACATTATACTTACAGTAAGGCATGCCACAAATAATTTTTAATTTATTTTATTATAAACATCATGCCTACAATAATTCAAGACATTATTAGTATAGAGAACTATGGATTCTTTGAATGAAATTGTCATAACGAGGTTAAATTTATGATATAAAATTATTTTAATGCCCCATTTTCCATCACCATTGCCTCTTATTACATTACTTGTGGCTCAAACTATGATTAAACCTATTTAATTTAAAAGTAATAAAATAAAATTATTTTATTACTTTAGATTCACACACGTGTACATCTCAAAAATAAAAATTTCAATCCTTTTATATTGAAAACTTGTCTTCCGTTCATACACACATTAACGCCTTCTTCTCATGTAAATCTACCTATAAATATTAAATCCAAGAATCATTCCATGTGTCACATAGTAATGAGAATGGAACTTCAAACATCGAACTAAAGTCATGGTATTAGTTTATAGTGTAAATTGTATTGAATTATAGTGTAATGACAAACATTTGCATGCAAAAGTCATGGTATTAGTTTATAGTGTAAATTATATTTAATTATAGTGTAATGACAAACATTTGCATGAAAAATGCTAGTTGCATCAAACATTACAAAGCTAGATGGCATAATTAATGGAATTTTGAAAGAGATAATCTAATCACTTTTTCAATATATTAATTAAATTGATTTGTTTTAGTTTCTATTGGAAAAAAATAAAGTAAAAAATTATTTAATAATAGAGTAATTTGATTTTTTTTACTAAATAAGAAAAATAAATAAATTATTTACAAAATTTGAATAAATTTTAAAATAAAATATTTTTATTTTTATTTTTAATTAATAAAAATTTAGTACAGGCAAAGAAAATAAAAGCAAATCAATTAAGCTTATAACCACATTGAGCTTTTAAAGAATTGATGTTTACAAAACATAAAACTTAGTCCTTTAAATTGACCATAAAAACCCAAAAAAATGAAGATTTCACATCAATGAAGAGTATGTAGCACCAACATTCTAAATCACCATTTAAGCTCAATACTAAATTTCATTTTCATTTCCTATAGAAATCCCTACTATAACATTTGCAACTCACCAATTTCAAAAACGCATGTATAATCATATTTTCACCGTTTATAAGTTTGGTTAAACAAAAAGTATATGTATATATTTAAACATTGAGTTTCCATTATCAACAACCTTTCTATGAAATAATTTTCAACTTATCCAATGAAATGAATTTGAATGCCATTGAGTAAGATAGAACCCTCACACTGTTACTCTATTCAGATGTGGGCTTTCCATTGAAGAAATGGAGGTGTTCTAAAATCAAAGTAAAAGTTTAATGTGTTTCATCTTCCTGTCAAGGCTGATGAGTGCATCTCTACCATTAATTTTGACACCAACCATTCTAAGAGTGTTGTTAATGATAGCTTCCAAGGTGAGTGTTCAATATTCTACATTATTTAAGCCAACATTTGTTATGAATCTCAAGAATACATAATGATCTTTTTAGTCACTAGCTAATTGTGCCTCCAAAGTTACATTTGCCAGCAAAATATTTAGCGTAATTCTTCATTTTCAAAGTAAAAATATTTTGGTCAGAAGAATTTAATGAACTAAACGTTCGAAACCCACCACAGGTTTTAGTGTTACGATTCAATCCCCGCATTCAATGATTCAATTCGATTCAATCCCTACAATCGACGATTAAATCGTTGAAGTACATAACTTCAATTGTGAAGTTGCCTAATTTCCCTTACAAGAATACACACATATTCCATTCCTAGCACTGCCTCTTTCGAGCCTCCCTCATGCTAGCACCTAAGAAACTGTCTCCATTCGATGTTGGCCACTCGGACCCCACTAAAGCCACAAATTTTCCGTTGGGAACTATCGAAATAGACTGTAGTTTTTCCTTGTGTTTTGATGGTTGCATGTCATTGTATGTGTTGCTATCTTGTTATTTTCTATTCTACTAATTGTAGAAGAAATTTTTATCTCTTGTTTTGAGTTTGAATTCATTAGTAATAATAAATTTCTTCTCATTCCTAAAATATTAATATAATATTAATCTCATTAATATTTAAACTTAAAATATTGTGAATAATATATAATAATATTATTATTAAAAATCATTACATTAATGTAAATATTAAAAATCATATTATTATTAAACATTATTTCAAAATTTAAAATCTAAAATCCAATATTAAATCTAAAACCTAAACATAAAAACCTAATATTAAACTTTATAAAATTAAAAACTCTAAAAGAAAATCTATAAGGAAAAAAAAATCTAAAACTTAAACCTAAAATCTAATATTAAAACCTAAATTTTAAACTTAAAAACTAAAAACTTAAAACATAAAATCTAATCTTAAAATATAAAACCCAAAATATAATTAAACATATTCTAAAACTTTAAACCTAAAATCTAATATTAAAATTAAAAGTTAACTGAGAATCTTAATATTAAAAGCACAATCTAAATTTTAAATACTTAAAATAAAATGTAAACCTAGCATTATAGTTCTAAACCTAAATGGTAATTCAAATATAAAACGACTTAAATCTAAAACCTAAAAATAATTGTAAAAAGTTAAACTAGCTAAATTAAAAGAGTGTTTGAATGTAAAACCATTCAAATGAACTACAAACCAATTTTCACAAATTTCACTCTTGGATACAATAATTTATTGCACACCAAAAAGGTTGAAGACTAAAAACATTTTGTCTTAAAATGACTTGAATACAGCTCAATTAGAATTCAATTTCAAAATATGTATTATAATATCATGCTAAATCATGAAAACTATCTTAACTTTGTAACATTTTTCTTAATATTTAATTTTTTTTTTAATAATCTTTTACTTTATCCATAACTTAAATGGAGCACACAATCATTGATAATATAATAAATTGTCTAAATGAGTGGCTTAGTTTGAAAATTTTAAATGAACCTTTCACAAAGAATATATAAATATAGTTTTTAATAAAAAATATATATATAAATTTTAGTTTCCCAATGACAATACAGGAGCTTTTAAACTAATAATATAAATATTGCTATAAAATTGTCTTCCTCATAAAAGTCCATATACTACTTTTTTTAAAAGAGTGTTAAACTATCTAGATTTGTTTTTAATTTGATTTGACGAGCCTCAAGAGAATTAATTATTTTCAGTGGGAACCAGGCCTTCAACGGAAATTGGATAGCGACCAGGCCCTAGGCACATATTTATTACTGCTGTTCCATTTAAATGGGCATGAGTACTTTTGAAGTATTAATAGACCTATAGCCGAGAAAATAAAGCTGTCCTTGAGTTGACATCGATTTCTAAATATGTGTTTAGTAACTCCGTAGCAGTGTATTTATAACATCGGCCAACGAGCTTACAAGCATTCCTCTGTTGTTCGTATCACTGTATTTTTTCAAGCTGAGGAAAACAAATGTAATATACATGGGTTCTCAACTTGACTAACGTTCGGATATTTTAGAATTGCATGATATTGCTGGTGAATTTATCTGTTTAATAACCTTCTACGCCATAATTTTCTGGTGCGTGGAGATTTCGAAAATAATTGTTAACATGGAGGCCAAAAGTTGGAATCTTACAACACAGACAATACAAAACTTGAAGATATAAGCCAGGGAAAAAGCCTGCGAACTGCTATATTGGTTAAACGTTGTCAGAATAGTAAAATAAGGTTTGATCAAATATCTCAAAAAATCAGTAGTATCGAGTTTCTAAATTTTTTATTTTTTAGAAATGCGATTACCGTTGTCAAAAGGCAGGGATAATTTAAGCTTTTAAATTATGATGTAATAATTTAGTTAGTGCAGTCAAAATAAATTATCACACACTAAAGTGAATTAATTTTACACCCCGTACTGACATATTTCGAAGTAGCAAAGTGAAAAAGTAACATATAAAATTGAACGAAAAAAATTGAAAATAAGAGGAGAGCATAAAGAATGAAACAAAGAAAACAACATCATTTGGGTTTCAAAATTTTAACAAACGGGGTACTTGCCAAATAAATTAACAGTAAACATTGCCCAAGAAAGCAATCAAAGTCTGA
Source organism: Pinus albicaulis (assembly GCA_034641835.2). NCBI lineage: Eukaryota > Viridiplantae > Streptophyta > Pinopsida > Pinales > Pinaceae > Pinus > Pinus albicaulis. The sequence continues at coordinate 936,070,603 of CM076572.1, read as the reverse complement.
ATTTGGAGGCAAGTGTTAGTGGGTACATTTAACAACGTTTTCCTTAAGAAGCTTCGGCGGATACGACAGACTTTACCATTTACCTATAGATGACTATTGAACCAATTGATACACGGCCTGTCCCAAAACTGGGGTTGTTGTTTGAGGTGCCAAACAATCACAGAGAGGAAATATTGACGCTAACCGGACAACCCTGGTCATAACCTACAGGTGAGAGGGATACCTGGCAGGGCGTGAAAACCAAATCAGAAGAAAATCGGACGAGCTCGCTAAAGGAAGCCCAATACAACGTCGGACATGGAAGTTACCTGTGCAATCAGACAAGTTAGCAAAAGCGTCAATAATTGAAAGAAAGCGGGGAAAATCTTTAAATAAGCTTATCAAAGAGAAAATCGAAAAGTGAGAACCATTACATGTGGAATATGATGCCGCGGAATACGCAAGTTAAAACCTGCAGATAGGCCAAGAAGAATAAAGTCAACACTCTATTGGCATAGGATGAAAACGCGAATTTAAACTACCACATTCACCTCTAACCTTCGCAGCTTACCTGTAAGCATCATAGGAAGGTGCGGTAGAGAAAACTAGATGTTCAACCCTGAGAGAGGAACTGGAACCATCGAAGCTGACACTGAAGACAACAACAATCTTTAAGGGAGGATAATATTCGAAGAAAACTGACGACCCTGAGAGAGGAACTGGAACCATCGAAGCTGACATGGAAGGCAACAACAATCTTTAAGGAAGGATAGTATTCCAAGAAAACTGAAAAGAAAACTATAGAATAGCGAATGGAAAATAAAACTGAAACAAAAATCCTGCGGTGGAATTATTAAAGCAAAGATTTCGGAAACAAAAGAAAACAGTGAACCGCAGTTCCTAGAGAAACATACCGTCCATAGGATTAACTAGTTGAAAAAAACATACCGTCCATAGGATTAACTAGTTGAAAAAAAACCTCATCGTTTGCCATGAGTTCCGAAAACGGGAATAAGGTGAGCTAGGAGGGAGGCTTGTCGATAGCGGCAAGCCGAAGCGAGCTTGCAGAGCTCCAAAGCACAGGTGCATGAGCAAATGGTAAATGGTTAGGGTTAGGGTAGTCATTACCTTGATCTTAAACCCTAAACCGACTATGACCATAGATCTCGAATCTAAGTAGATTGATGGCCAAAGGAGTCCCAAATGTCTTCCGGTGGAGAGTTGTTTGGTGGTATGGATTAAATCAAATCAATAATCTTTGTAAAAGTCTTATATTATAATAATTACACCAATATCAACCAACACATAATCTAAACTATGAAGGACGCTAATAAATGAAAGGTATTGGTCATCTTAACTTGAGTCCCTTTGCAATTAAAGAAATAGGACAGGAAATCACACATAAACCAATGCTAGATTTGATAACCGGTGTACAGCTTTACAACTTGTGAAACAAGCCTTAACTTTATGAAGCATCATGTATTACATTCAATTTTTAATCATAGTATCGTATTGCTCATTATGAGACATGGAAGGTGAATAATTTAGACATTGCATAGTGTAAAAGTGTATACAGCTTGATGTAAAAGTGTATAAGGTAAAGTTAAATTTTTTTTATATATATGTGTAATAGTATGTTACAAGTGGTATTAGAGCAACGTTCGCACACTAGGACCCTAGGAGTCACCTAATATGACAAAGTGTATGTAAATGATGCACAACAAAGAAAAAAACATAGCAAGAGATGGTATGAGATGGGGGTCAACGCAACAAACACTCCAGCACATAGGGGAACCAATACCCCAACCACGAACGGAAATGAACCCTGAGATGTGGGTTCAACTAAGTGTATATCAGCACCAGCAAACTAGAAGACTGCTGGAGGAACATCAACACCAGACTAGTATTCTGCTAAACATAGTGCAAAAGCTACAGGAAGAAATGGTCTGAGTGAGGAGTGACAATGAGCGCTTAATGCAAGAACAAGAAAGGATACTCAAGAGCCTCTCTGACAAACAGAATCATGGAATGGTACAACCCAGTCCTGATAGAGACATGCAGGAATGAAATAATGACAAGCAAGGGAACAAAACACTAACCAAATGGAAATAATTCATTCACAACGAAGTAATGAAAACAAAAATTACAATGAGGTTGAGTGAGGTAATGTGTCGGAACAACAAGAAATTAAGAAACAAAAAGTAGAATTGCAAGGTGAGTTTCGGAAGATAAAACCATCTACATTTGATGGAGAAGCAGAGGAGGTGGCTGAAGTGTGGTTGATAAATATGAACAAATACTTTCAGGCTTACGAGTATAGCAACAACCTTAAAGCTAGATTAGAAATTTATCACTTGAGCGAAAAGGCCACCCTATGGTGGGAGGAGGTTAAGAATATCCGCAGCATAGAAGATCAGGACGTGACTTGGGATATATTTTAGTAATATTTTAAAGATAAGTACCTAACTGAATGCTTTTATGACGAAAAGTCCAGATAATTTCATGATTTGAAATTGGGTCAAATGATGATGCATGAATACATAAGTAAGTTCACTTCCCTACTCCACTACGTTCCTTATCTAAGGGACGAAAAGGCTAAGGTTCAGTGGTTCCTTAGTAGTTTTCCGACTCACATGAAAGAACAAATTGAGTTCATGAATCCAAGGACCATGGACGAGGCAATTCATAAGCCAAGAATGTGTTATCAGCAATCTAAGGCAAAAGGAGAGCTGAGTAAACACTAGAAATCAAAGAAAGAGCATAAAAGCATCTCAAAATTCAAAAAGAGTAGAGCCAGTAATTTTAAGAATGCTGCAAGGAGTTCAGTAAGTAAACAATTTGGTAGAAATTAGGAAAGAATCTGGTGGCTTGCCGAAGATAAGCCCACAGAGGCTTCCAGCAAGTCGGATCAAGGACAAAATCAGAAACCACCCCTACAGTGTTGGGGGTGTGGTGAGGCTCACTATTATAGTAACTGTCCATAACCAGGGAGGAGAAAAATGGTTGCTAATATACAAGAAGCTTCTACAATGGGAGATGTAGCTGGAAATATACCCAGAATTAACATAGCGTTGGAAGATTGTAAGGTGGATTACCAACCAACAGTGATGGAGTTGGAAGGTAAGCTACACTCACAATATGTGTCCATTTTGGTTGACCCAGGTGCAAGTTTAAGCTATTTAAATCCAAAATTAGTAGAAATATGTAAATTACAAAGTTAGAAATTCAAAACTCCATGGATGGTACAGCTAGTCACTGGAGTAAACAGAAAATTTTGTGCCAAAATACCAAACTGTACACTAGAAATTAGTGAGAAACAACTAATTGTGGATCTGAATATATTACCCTTGGGATCCTACGATGTGCTACTGGGCATGGATTGGTTGGAAAATCATTGGACATTTGTGGATTGTAAAGAAAATGTTATATATTATAAAATGCAAGATGGAACATGTAAGGAGCTATAAGGAATAAATAAACCTCTACAGCTGCGTCCTATCACAGCCTCTCAAATGAGTAAGTGTATGAGGAAGGGATGTCATATATACATTATTCAAGTGAGTTTTAATAATTAAAAAGAAAAGACTCCAATTATGGAAAACATACCGGTAGTGTAAGAATTTATGGACGTGTTTCCAGAGGATGTACTAGGTTTTCCACCAAGAAGGGACATTGATTTTACTATCGAGTTGATGTTAGGAGCATCACCAATTTCAAGGGTACCCTACCGAATGAGTGTACCAGAGTTGACCAAATTGAAGATGCAGCTAAAAATATTTTTGGATAAGGGGTATATCTAACCAAGTGTGTCCCCTTGGGGTGCACCAGTGCTATTTTTAAAAAATAAGGATGGAACCATGCGAATGTGCATGGACTATCGACAATTCAACAAGCTGACTATAAAAAATAAATACCCACTACCGCAGATTGATGATCTGTTTGATTAGGTGAAGGGGGCCACTGTATTTTAAAAAATAGACTTAAGGTTAGGATACCAGTAGATTCAGATAAAAGATGAAGACATATACAAAGCTGCTTTTCGTACCACGTATGAGCACTATGAATTTGTGGTGTTGCCATTTGGATTGACTAATGCACCAACAACATTTATGAGGCTAATGCATGATATATTTCACCCTTTTTTGGACAATTTTGTGTTGATATTTATTGACGATATATTAATTTATTTGACGAATGTGGAAGAGCACAAGGAGCATTTAAGGATAGTGTTGGAGATGTTACAAAAGCATCAGCTGTATGTTAAGTTCAACAAGTGTGATTTCTTCAAAGCAGAAATTCAGTACCTAGGCCACGTTATTTCTGCTGAGGGAATAGTGGTTGACCCAGAGAAAATTAAGGCAATTATGGAATGGAAGGTATCCCAAAATGTGGCAGGCATACGATATTTTATGGGATTGGATGGATATTATCGACGCTTCATTGAAGGATTCTCAAATATTGCTTTTCTAATTACCTCCTTACAAAGGAAGGGAAAAGTATTTAAACATACTAATGAATGTCAAACTAGTTTTGAAAAGTTAAAGCTTCTATTGACTACTGTAATAGTATTGAGGGTAGCTAACCCCAATAAATATTTCGAAGTTTGTACGGATGTGTGTAAGGAGGGAGTTGGGGCAATCCTGTCGCAGGAGGGTAAATTTTTTGCTTATGAATCAAGGAAGTTAAAGGAGCCTAAACAGGGATACTCAGCTTATGATCTGGAGCTAACAACAATAGTGCATGAACTCCGAGTATGGAGGCACTAATTACTTGGAAAGAGATTTGTATTAAAAACGAACATAACAGCTTAACCAATTACTTTAAGCAAGTTGATCTTAATTCTCTCCAGGCAAGATGGAATGCCTTCCTAAGCGAGTTTGACATTGATATGGAGCATGTGAAGGGTAAGGAAAATAGAGTGGCAGATGCTTTGAGTAGAAAGTTGCATGGCGTTTATGAATTGTACTATAACCAAGTTGAACGCAAGTTTCTAGATTAAATAAAATTAGAAGCTGAAAAGGATCCTGAATACCATTTTATATGGCAGTAAGAAGAGGAGGCCAGAAGACAAGAAAAGTATTTTGATTATGGATTTAGTAAAGATCGACTACTAACGTTTAAGGAAAATATATGCATTCCAAATCGAACGGAATTGACAGAGTTGATCTTGAATAAATACCACTGTAGTAACTATTCAGGACACCCTGGGTATCAGAAAATGCTAACAACAGTTAGAAAGAACTATTTCTAGCCAGGTATATGAAGAGATATTGTATAATATTTTAACAAATGTTTGGAGTGCCTGCAAGTGAAGGTGGAGCATAGACATCTAGCCGGATTGATGCAGCTTATACCTATACCTGAATGGGAGTGTGGGGTTATATATTTAGACATTATTACTGGGTTACTAAAATCAAAGAGGCATAATGACTTCATTATGGTGGTGGTTGATCGCTTAAGCAAGGCAACGCATTTCATACCAGTATAATCTACTTATAAAATGGTGCAAATAGCAGACATATTTATGCGAGAAATGTTTAGATTGCATGACATTCCAAAGACTTTCATATCAGACAGAGATGTGAAGTTTACTTCAACATTCTGGAACCCAAATAAATTTCAACACTATCTACCATCCACAGACAGATGGACAAACTGGGTGAGTAAATCAGATCTTGGACGATATGTTACGCATGTACGTAATGAAACAACCAACAAGATGGGAAGAATATCTACACTAAGTAGAGTTTGCGTACAACAATGGTTATCAATAATCTCTTGAGATGAGTCCTTTCGAGGCATTATATGGATGAAAATGTCGCACTCCTATTAATTGGAGCAGTCTCGACACCAAGTTTATGCTTGGACCAGAAATGTTAGCAGAGATGGAATCAAAAGTAAGACAAATTAGGCAAATTTGAAGGCAACTCAAGATTGACAGAAAATGCATGCTGATAAGAAAAGTACCTATCATGAATTCGAAGTGGGTGATCATGTGTATGTAAGGACTAAACCAAAGAGGAGCACACTAAGGTGGGCCTCTTGTGCCAAGTTGGCTCCTAAGCTTTGTGGACATTTCCAGATATTGGAAAGGGTGGGACTGGTGGCGTACCAACTGGTCTTACCCAGCCATATTCAAGTGCAAAATGTGTTTCATGTATCCTTACTAAAACAATAACTGCATGATCCAAAGCATGTAATCCATTGGAAAAGCATTCAAGGATGTTATGAAAAGAATCCTATCTTGGAAATACTAAAATTTATGAGAAAATTAATTCAAATTTTGTTGACTGCAGGTCGAGCTAGACAATGAGTTCCTGGTCAAGCCTCAGCATATAATAGGTCGGAGAGAAATCATGCTCCAGAGGAGAACCATTACCCAGGTTAAATTGTAGTGGAAGCACTTCAACACAGATGAGGCTACTTGGGAGGATGAAGGATTTGTTTGGGATGCTTACCCAAAACTATTTGCTGAACTAGATTAGAACACCGATGATGGTGTTTACTTCCAGGGGGGAACTTGGAAGTTGTGACAACTGGCTTAAGTGCCAACTAATGGTTATGATATGTTATGTTAAGAAACTAAAACATTTATTTATTTCTTGAGAAATATTACTTGATGAACCTAAATTAATTTTGTTTGATTAAATAAAAATTAGTTATGGAAAGTGGTTCCATAAAAAGTAAATGTCTGATGGTAAAAGTATTCCAAGAACTGGGAAGTGGTTGAATAGAAAATAGTTAAGATAGTTACCCTTTCTTATGAGGATAAAATTACATCCTAGTGAGGAAGAAGGGTTTTGTTTGGTAACTAAGGAGAGGAGAGGAAATAGAGTTAAGAATTCCTGAGTTGGTGGTGACCAATGGAATTGGTCAGATTCCTAAAATTCTCGGAACAAAAGATTGGACTTCGGGTCCCGAGGTCTCTTTCAGAATCCTCTGTCAACTCACTTAACTCATGTGTGGAGCATGGGGGAGAGACGAGGACATAATTACCTCTCTTAAGGTAGGGAGGACAACATCAGCAGAATCTAGGAAGAAAAATAAGTAAAACAAGACTTTGGAAAAAAATTGAGTTTTGGTTGTGATTGTGTAGATTAGATGTAATTTATTTGTTTGCAACTATTATTATATATTTGTGTATTTCTCTTTAAATATATTGGATAGTTAGAAAAATTTTTGAATGCATAGAACACGTGGAAAAATAAAAGCAAGATTGGATTAAAAAATCACAGAGAGGAAATAAATCTATAAACTGCTCTTTCAGCAAAAAAAAAAAACAGAGAACTATTAGCTTAGTGCTTCTGGGACAAAAGCTCCGATTTGGTTATTCTCTTCATCTATGATAGACACAGACATAATGGTCTGTACATTCATATAAGTTGAAGTAAAAGTAAAGTCGGAAACAAAACCAAACCAGAAAGAAGTAATCTATGAATAACGGATGAAAATGCCAAAATCTTAGTTAAAACTCTAGTTAACTAATGGTCGAATAGAGCATTGTACAGAGATTGTTAATGCAACAAGTAGAGAGGTGAGTAAAGATACTTGAAACTCAAACTGCTATACTCATTACTATTATTATTGAAATAGTTAGTATTATTACTGAAATATTTAAAGGTATATGAAAGAAATAACAAGGGAAGTTGTAAGTACAAAAATTTTTTGTGTACAAAAGTAAAACTAAAATGAGTTCTGGAAAGAATGTATAGTAGTATTGTTATTGAAGAATTTTCAAAAATGAATCTATATAACAAAACACCTGAAGAAAGATAAAAACTATGTACTAATACTGAAATCCAAAATATACGTTGGCATAAACAAGAGGAGATGGGTTCGCTCCTCCTAGAAGGAGTAGAGCCGACACAAGACATTAAAACCCAAGATATACAAGCACGACGATACAAAATACAAATGCCCAGAGAACCAAAACGTATATATATATATATATATATATATATATATATATATATATATATATATATATATATATATATATATATATGAGAAAAATGTATAAGTTCAACTGCTTGTGCAAAAGTCCTCAATAATTACAAACTGGGCAAAGCCGAGAAATTCTAGTAAGAGAGAAATGATAAGTAAAGCACTACAGTAAAAACTCGAGCCTCAAAGTTGCAGTAGGGTTCACGGTAACAGGACAAACCTGGTCATAACCTATAGACGAGAGGGATACTTGGCAGGGCGTGAAAACCAAATCAGAAGAGAACTAGGTGATCTTGCTAAAGGAAGCCCAATGGAACATCGACTATGGAGGTTACCTGTGCAAGCAGACAAGTTAGGAAAAGCGTCAATAACTGAAAGGAAACCGTGACAGTCTTTAAATAAGCTTAGTAAAGAGAAAATTGAAAGGTGAGAACCATTACCTGTGGAATATGCTGTCGCAGGGCCTGCAAGTTAAAACCTACATGTAGGCCACGAAGAATAAAGTCAATGCTCTATCGACATATGAAGACATTGAAAATGTGAATTTAAACTACTGCATACACCTCTAACCTTCGTAGCTTACCTGTAAGTGTCATAGGAAGGTGCAGCAGAGAAGCCAAGATGTTCAACCCTGAGAGAGGAACTGGAACCATTGAAGCTGACACGAAAGGAAACAACAATCCTTAAGGGAGGATAATATTCCAAGAAAACTGAAAAGAAAACTATAGAATGGTGAATGGAAAATAAAACTGAAACAAAAACCCTATGGTGGAATTATTATAGCTAAGATTTCTGAAACAAAAGAAAACGATGAACCGCAGTGCCTAAAGAAACTTACCGTCCATAGGATGAACTGGTTGAAAAAAAAATCATCATTTGCCATGAGTTCCAGAAATAGGAACAAGGTGAGCCAGGAGGGAGGCTTGTCGACAGCGGCAAGCTAAAGTAAGCTTGCAGACCTCCGTTGCAGAGGCACATGAGAAAATGGTAAATGGTTAGGGTTAGTGTAGTCATTACCCTAATCGTAAACCATAAAATGACTGTGATCGTAGATATCCAATCTAAGCAGATCGATGGTGGAAGGAGTCATAGATGTCCTCTGGTGGAGAGCTCCCAGGTGGTATGGTTTAAATCAAATCAATAACCTTTGTAAAAGTATTTTATTATAAGAATTACACCAATATCAACAAACACATAATCAAAACTGTGAAGGACGGTAATAAATGAAAGGTATTGGACGTCTTAACTCGAGTCTCTTCATAATTAAAGAAATAAGATGCGCAATCACACATAAACCAATGCTGGATTTGATAACTAGTGTACACCTTTACAGCTTGTGAAATGAGCTTGAACCTTTATGAAGTATCATGTATTACATTTTATTTTTAATCATAGTATAATGCTCATTATGAAACATGGAAGGTGAATAATTTAGACATTGCATAGTGTAAAAGTGTATACAACTTGATGTAAAAGTGTATATAGTTAAATGTAAAAGTGTATACAGCTTGTAAAAGTGTATAAGGTAAAGTTTATTTATTTTTAAATATGTGTGGTAGTATGTTACAATTTCTTTTGTTTATTGAATGCATGTAGTTTTGATAAAATTATTTCTGTAAATAAGATTCTCATTCAGAAAAGAATTTTCCTGAGCTGCGCTACTAGGTCAAAACACTGTGCAGCGTGGCTGGCCTACGGCGGCCTGCCTAAGGCCCGATCCCCCTCTCTATGCGATTCTATGCTGCGCTGCGAGATCTGACTTCTGTGCAGCGTGGCTGCCCCTGCGGCAGACTGCCTAAGGCTCGGTCCCATGGAGATGCAGGGATCTCCCAAGGAGCCCCCTCTGCCACCTTCTGTTGACGCTTTTAATCAGCTTTTGGCTGGTTTACCCCGGAAGAAAAAAAGTGAAGCATCTAAATTCGTTAAGAAACTTGAAGATATCCCTGAGATCTCTTTGCCTCCAGAAACCCCCATCCAAGTAGCTTTGTCTCTGGCCGAGTGGGGTTTAATTGGTCAATTCACGGGTCTTTGGCCTTCTCTGAAAACTACCGTGCAATGGGTTAACAGGAATTGGGCTCCTATGATCAAGAAAAGTGTTACATCTTACTTTCTCGGGCGAGGGTTCTTCCTCTTCGAATTCTCCTCTAAAGAAGACAAATATCTGATCTTCCAAAATGGGTCGTATTTCATGGGCCCTCAGGGCCTCTATCTGAAAAAATGGACTCCGGATTTTGATCTGGCTGTTGATGTTCCCAAGGTTGTCCCAGTGTGGGTTCGGCTCCCGAATCTCCCAGTTCACTACTGGAACTGGGATTCCTTGAAACACATTGGCAACGCCCTCGGGAAATTCATAGATCGGGTAAACAACAAGGACCAGTATGACTATGCTAGAATCTGCATAGAAGTAGATCTTGAGGTGGGTCTCCCAAAGGAAATCAAAATCAATGTCGGCAGTTGGTCTCATGTGCAGATCTTGGATTATGAGCATTTTCCATTCAAATGCAGGAAATGTCATGTCCATGGGCACTTTGCGAGAAACTGTCCAACTAATCTAGAGCCAGAGAAAGGAAATGAAGAGGGCTAGAATCAAGTTAAGCATACGAAGACCAACCACAAAGGACAAAAATCGGGAGGACCCAATGGGAAAGGCCCACTTCAGGCAAATGCCCAATGCCCCCCCCCCCCCCAATAAGGTATCAGAAAACAAGTTCGAGCTTCTCAGCCAACAAAAAGAAGCAACTTAGGAGATCGAGACCCAAAAACAAGCCTCTCCAAGCAAAGGCACTCCTTTAATCTCCCTCAAAGAAACAAGTGCTGAAGAAACCAAAGGCTTGACTATCGAAGATGAAGAAGAAGAACAGGAAACAGACGAGTTAGAGGAGGACGGAGAAATAGGAGAGTCTCAAACCTCGGTAAGGAGATCCACAAGAGGTCGCAAAACTGACAGGGAAAAAAGAGAGCAGGAGACTTACAAAGACAAGCTTCAGGGCAGTCAGCCTACTCTGGAAAAACTGCTAGCCTCAAAGCCTAGGATGACGAAAAATCAACCTCAAGGCTCCAAGGGAGCCCATTAGAAACATAAATAATGAAGGTCATCTCCTGGAACTGTAGAGGTATGGGGAGCAAAGTTAAGGAAGAAGCCGTTAGAAGCTTAATAAGAATAGAATCTCCAGATATACTTCTCATCCAGGAGACCAAACTGGAAGACGTAGTCTTCCTGTGTGCAAGCAAGAAAATTTGGATCAGAAGTGAAGCAAGAGCAATCTCTGCCCGGGGAGCCTCGGGAGGGATTGACACACTTTGGAATGCCAACAAATTTGCAGTCATTTATGAGGCTAGCAATACTCATTGGTTGATTCTTAAAATGCAGAATCTGGACTCCAAAGAGATATTTTTCCTTTTTAACGTATACTCTCTAGTCAATGTTGGGGAAAAAAAGGGCTGCTGGGATTCTATAAGGCATCAAGCAGACTTGGAAAACCTAGAAAATATAATCATTGCTGGAGATCTCAATCTCACTCTTCACCCGTCTGAAAAAAGAGGAGGTAGCACAGTCCGAGATTCGGCAAGGGAATGGGCAGAGGATCTTATGTAGGACTGGGATCTGCTGGATATCAAACCTTCCTCTGATAAGTACTCTTGGTCTAACAAAAGAGCTGGCCCAGGTCATATTTCTGCTAGATTAGATAGATTTTTCATCCAAAGCTCCTTTCTGTTGCTAGGATTAGAACCTAGAATGAATATTCTCACTAACAACATCTCGGACCACAAGCCCATAAAGCTCGATCTCCTGGCCCATCTTGATCTGGGCCCTATTCCTTTCAGATTCAGTCCCCTCTAGGTTAAGGAGCCAGATTTCATGCAATTAGTCAAGGATTGTTGGAGACAGCCAATCAAAGGATCTCCTTTCTTTGTTTGGGAGGAAAAGCTTAGAACGGTGGAAGGGGTTCTAAAACGATGGGCCAAAACCCTTTCCAACCCTGCCTCAGAAAGGAAAACCATCAAAGCTTCTCTCGCTTCTCATCAAACTCAAATGGAGAACGCTATTGTCACAGAGGAGCTTCTAGATCAAGAGGCTCAGCTGCAGCAGAGTTTTCACAAGGCCTGCTTAGCCAAAGAAGAATACTGGAGATTAAAATCTTGAAATCTCTGGCTCAAAGCAGGGGACAGGAACTCTTATTTCTTTCATAAACAAGCCTAGGCCAGGAAATGTTTCTACACTATATCTGAGATTAAGGAGGACAATGTCACTCACAAGGAATTTGAGGACATCAAGAAAGCAACCTTTTCCCATTTTCAAAACTTGTATAGTGAGGACACAGAGCCAGATCAATATTTAGATCTTTTAGACATTGTCCCATCTTCAATCTCCCCTCGTATGAACGAGATCCTTGAGGCCAAAGTCACTAAAGAAGAAGTTAAAAACGCCCTTTTCGCCATGGATTTGAACAAGGCTCTTGGCCCGGATGGCTTCTCTGCCAGGTTCCTTCAAGTTTGTTGGCTGATAGTTGAAAAGGACCTTTTTAAAATGGTCCAAAAATCTAAAGACAGTCAGAAAATCGAAGGAAGCACAAACTCAACTTTTTTAGCCCTCATCCCCAAGGAGAAAGGCGCCAACAAATTCAACAGATTCCGTCCGATTTCCTTATGCAATACAGGGTACAAGCTAATCACTAAAGTAATTGCAAATAGGCTGAAGCTCATCCTTCCCAAAATAATTTCGGAGAACCAAGGAGGCTTCATCCAAGGAAGGCAGATCGTGGACAATTTCACCCTTGTTCAAGAGGCAATCCACTCAAGTCTTCATCGGAAAGAACAAGGTATGGTTCTTAAACTTGATTTAGCAGATGCTTTTGATCGAGTAAATCATAGTTTTCTATCAAAAGTCATGAGAAAGTTTGGTTTTGGAGCAAACTTCATTAAATGGATCCGGGCTTGCATCTTGGAGCCATGGATTGCACCTCTAGTAAATGGCAGAGCCACTGATTTTTTTAAAGCTTCGAGAGGGCTTAGGCAGGGGTGCCCTCCCTCACCTCTTCTCTTTGTAATCGAAGCCTCTGTCCTCAGTTTCCTGTTAGATAAAAAGATGCAAAATCAAGATATCAATTGATTGTGTATTGCTAGAGGGGTAAAAAACATAAATCACACCTTATTTGCGGATGACACTCTGTTATTGGGAGCTGCCACTCTTTCCTCAGCCACCAAGTTTAAAGCAGTTCTGGATGAATTCTGTGAGGCCTCAGGCAGTGTCTTAAATAAAAACAAATGCCATATCTTCAGTTGGAACACATTGCCCAGATTGCTCTCTGCTATCTCTAGATGTTTGGACTTTGCAGCCTCCTCCTCTTGGACCTCTTTCAAATACTTGGGTCTTCCTATTTATCATAAAAGAACTGTAAGCAAAGACTGGCTTCCACAACTTGAAAAATTCAAGACCAGGATCCAAGCTTGGGGATACTCCTGGCTCAACATTGCTAGTAAATCCATCCTAATTAAATCTGTGCTCTCCAGTCTCCCTCTATATCAATTTGCTGTGCTTCTCGCTCCGGCAAGCATCATAAAAAAAATGGAGGAGTACATCCGGAGGCTCTTTTGGAAGGGAGGAAAACAGAATTAAAACAAGCTCCCCCTTATCAGTTGGGAAACCATCTCCAAGCCATTGTGGGAGGGTGGTATGAATTTTAAAAATCTATGTCAGCAGAATATAGCTATGGCAGCAAAGATTATTTGGAAGATTATTGCACCCAAGCCAGGTTGGGCTCAATTGGCTCTTTGAAAAAAGTATTTCATAGGTCCTCGATCTAGCTTCTTGGACAAAGTGACTCATCTGCCTAACTTGTCTTTCCTTAAATTGATTGCTAAAGCTGCTCCTCTAGTCAATGCACACTCCTTCTGGATTCCAGGAAATGGCAAAAAGATTCACATCTGGACTGACATAATCATGAACATGGATCCTATTGAAGGCAGAGCCCCCATTAGAGCAATGCACTGCTGGATGGATGGAGAGGGGCTTCGAACATTGTGGGATATTTCGCTATGGAGTGACTCTGTTTGGGCAAGTTGGAAATGTCTTGCTGTGCCAACTCACTTTCTTGACGAATGGACCATGCTACTTAACCTCCTTCATGGATTGGTGCCCTTGCACATAAGGAAAAGAGACTCGAGAGGTTGGGGGCAGAATGCTAGAGGCTACACTGTCTCCTTGGGATATGCTAAGCTGAGCGAGAGACCATACGTCCCCCCTGACCCGGCACCTTGGCATGGTATTTGGCGTTTCCCTTCATGGCCCAAAATCGATTTCTTTGCTTGGATTCTTTGCCATGGTAAAATTCTCATGTTTGACATTCTGCAGAGGAAAGGATTCCATGGCCCTTCCAGATGTTCGTTGTGTAAAGAAAATGCAGAGAGTGCTATCCACTTAATGCTTGATTGTAGCTTCTATAAGCAGATTTGGTTCTCCTTCATCCACAATCTGGATCCCAGCATTTCGCTTCCTTGCTCCACTGCTAGTCTTTTCTCCAATTGGGCGCACAGGTATCATGGTCCTCCTCCAAAAAACCAGATTATCAAAACTGCATGGTCTGTCCTCCCAAAGGTAATTTGCTGGAAGATTTGGCTTGAAAGAAATAGAAGAATTTTAAGAAATACTGAACAAAATCATAAGGTGTTAGAAATCAAGATTAAATGCCAACTGAAAGAGTGCTTGATTGATTTAAAATACGATTCTAATCTCAGCCAACAGGACATTTCTTGGGGTTCATTCCTTGATTTGCAATTCCAAACAGCAGTTAGAAACGCTCCTCCTCTCAAAGACCGACAAATAAGAAAATTTGAAACTAACTTTCAAGATTGGCTTACATCTCATTCAAGACACTCCCTCTTCTTTGATGGGGCAACAAAGGGCAATCCGAGCAAAGCTGGGGCAGGAGGCGTTGTTTTAAGCCTAATTGGGGAAAAAATCATTCCTATGCTTGGGGACTTGGCCATTCATCCAGCATTCAAGCGGAGGCTTTGGCTCTCTTTCAAGGTCTCAAGCTTCTCAAAGACTTAAATATAATGGAAGCTAATGTTTTTGGAGATTCCCAGATCATCATAAATGCTATGGTCTCAAACTCTCTATCTTTAGACCTCAAACTCACAAGACTGATAGCCAGAATCAAGGGCTTGGAAAACTCTTTTCAGAAGATGAATTACTATCATGTGCTGAGAAATCATAATAAAGAGGTGGACATTGAAGCCAACAAAGCTGCCCTCCTCTCTACTGGGGTCAAGTTGAAAGACGAAGAAGAAACATGGGAACCCATCCCATAAGCTGATTATCATCATGTTTTACTGTTTTCTCTTAAATCAATTTGTTTGCACTTTCAAGTTGGGAAAAATATCTAAAAATGAATTTATAGTTATCTTATCAAGGAGGAAGTCCTCAAGCTTTAGTTGCATTCTCAACCTTAGCAATGAGGGGCAACAGGATATAGACACCCTCAATGTAATCAGATTTCTGGCATTCAGGCCAAGTTGAATATAATTACTCCATAACCGTTACTGTAAAAAAAAATTTATTTCTGTAAATAAATATATTTTTATGATGCAAAAAAAATTGAAAAATCTTGACTAATAGATATTTTTATGGTAGAAACTTTTTAAAAATTGAACTTTTTTTAGTTATGGGTGTGTTTAGTGAAAAACAACTAATTTTAGTTTTATTGATAATAATTAAGTAGCTTAAATCAATGGGATCATAATTATAATATAAAATGGTTATCAAGTTCAATCATATTTGATCATGGTTATTCATGGTCTATATAGGCAACACAATCAACTATAGTGAACATGGTCAACCGTATACATCTATAGTTACATGTTGGAAACCATAGTCAAACAAGCCCATTAAAAGTCAAACTATACATTGGTCAACCATGTTCACCAAGAATCACCTATGGTTGACCATAGTTAACCATTGACAAATAAACTCAATTATGGTCAATTACTAGCAACAACATAACCATATTCATCCATCCTTAAACCAACTCAACAATGGTTGACCATGAACACAATGCTAATCCATGGTGATCATGGCCAACCATATTCATATATAGTTAAATATTGACAACCATAAGTAATTGGGAGACTTTTAAATAATAAATAACTAATTTGGGTCTTATTTTTATAAGTAGTCTATTTTTTTTAGACAAAGGCTCAAAGCTATTATAAAGATATAGTCATTATAAGTTCATCAATATGTCACATATCAGAACTAAATATTTTTTTTTTCTTTATTCAGCTATATTTAAACTAAACTGCAGAGTAAATATCATAGATATAAACATTAACATTGAATAACATTAAATAATAGATTAAAATTAAAAATTTATATAATTAAAATTTTAAATAAATTTAAAGGAGTTTTTAAATAAACAATTAAATAAAAATTATATAATATTTTTGTGTGTTATTGGCATGCCATTAAATTTTGCCATCAACAACTGGATCCAGGAAAAAAGTTGATGGAAGAAAAAGGAGCTCATAAAATTTGAATCTATGCCGCAAGGAGAAGTAAATTTCAGATTAAATAGTTAACCACTCAAACAAATTCAGAGCGATATTGACAAAACCAACCTGATATCAATTTTACTGTTTTCAAAATTATAGTTATCGTTCTAAAGTTAAAAGGGGAATTATGAAAAGACAAGACGTTCGCATACAACCTATTGGACATCATTGCCCTCGGAGGACGACTAGATCCACATCTCTAACTAGACACTTCGGGTGCTGCACCAGGTGTTGCTTTTAACATGGATTACAACACACTGGGAATTTTTCTTTTTGCGAATACCCCAAGAGAGAATATGTATTTAGTGGATGTCATTTCACATGTTTGCCATATTCGGTTTCAGTAAATGATTGCAAATATCTATACAAAATTCTTCTTTCCGCAAATGGATATTTTATTGTGTAACGTTCTTTATTTTGTATTTATTTTTAATTCCCAGAATATTGACACATTAAAATAATTCAGAAAATTTGATTCAATGATGATGAAGTTTAAATTCCATGTTAATCAGTTGATCGCTGAATCAACTGATGATGCTTGAATAGACAAGTTTGTATGATGTGTATACATTGTAATCAGATTCAAATTAACCCATGTTTTGACAGCTTTTGAAGTCATCATTTTAAAAGTTAAGTTACAAATTTCGGAAGAAAAAATAAAAGTAAACCCATGTCTGTGAAGCTTTAAGTAGACAAGATTAGTGCCCGCAGTTGTTTCTGGCATGCGCGATGAATATCATAATGCCAACTCCATCGATATTGTTCTCAGAACAATTCGTGTTATTTCCCGAACAATTCGTGTTATTTTCACAAAGAGAGAGTCGATGTTTTCTATAAACACCCAAAGAAAATATCCAATTATGATCGTTCTTGTCCCGTTCTATGTTTTCTCCCATAAATAAATATTGCGCCGAGAATTTAAAGGACAGTCATCCTTCCCCATTGTAATCATATATTGACTTGAATTGCAGAGAATGGATGCGGTTAAAATACACTCATATGCAAGCAACCAAGGACAAATACATTGGCAATCCACTTGAACCTGCACATTAGTTGGAATAGATTCCGGTGAACGAATAATGCGGCGTCGCTCTAAAATCCAGTAGCTGACAAGAATTGAAACAATGAAAACGAACTGGAGCAGAGAGTTACTCTTCTGAAGATTACGAATAGATTAAATAGATTACATTGGAAACATCAGCAATTAATAACTAGAGATAAACTCGACTAAACTGGACTAAACTTGGACACTTGGACTGACGGATCTGACACCTAGAAAGTGGTTGAGATTACGTTCTTTAACACTCCCCTTTAATTTCAACCACATAAAAAAATTAATTAAGATACCTGCTGGTCTATGTCTCAGCGAGGTTTACAATTTAAAAAAAATTGACTTCAACTAGATTTAGTTTTCTTCTTCTCTTCTTCCATATTCTGTAGCCTCTAAATTGTTTCAAATTTTTCGCTTTGCTGTGTTCTTCAAAACTCAATTTATTAATGCGCTGGTGCAGGTCTTTTACTGTTCCAGGCTGTCTAAGCGTGTCTTGGACTTCTTCAAAAGTTGACTTGTATGTGGGCTGCTGCCACATATTGTCCTCTGTAGTGTGCTTTTTATCATCAATCTGCTGCAACATAAGATTAGAACAATATCTTATCTCTTCAAAACTCCAACGCATGAAAATTTCATTGACATGTTTGTCATGCATGTTCTCTTCAACATTCATATCTACAGCTTCTGTGTAGACCTCAACTAGACATGGTGTTGCAAGCCATGTTTCAATAAACTTTAACTCTTCTTCATAATCAATCTGTGTACCTGCACACTTGAAATCAATGTTAGAATAAAAATTATTTTCAGAACGACATTGGTTCTGGTCTTTTTGCTCTGCAGTGAGAGCTTTCTTCTGTTGTTTTTCCTTTTCTGCCTCTGCCACAATCTCTGTTTCTGCATTCCCTTTGCAGACTTCTTTCTTTACTTTTGTCTCTGATTTTTTCTCTGTTTCTTCCTTCTGCTCTGCAATGAGAGCTTTCTGCTGTTGCTCTTCCTTTGCTGCATCTTCCTCTGTCTCTGTCTCTGTCTTTTTCTCTGCCTCTTCTTCACCGACCTGTGCTTCTGCAAACAAGTTGTCTTCCACTAACTGAAGTGGGGTAATCTCACCAAATAACATCATGTCGATATCATATTTTTGTTGCATCATCTGCAACCAATCATCATTAGAAAAAATTTCATTATCAAAGTTTACATTTGCGATATCAATCATTGGATTTACCATTTCATCAGCAAGCTCTGTTGCTGGTATCATTAAAACTTCGTCAGCAATCCTTGTTGTTGGAATCTCTTCATCCACTTGTGGCTGTGCACAGTGGGATTCACGAGCATCTTCATGCTGCTTTTCTGCGTCTTCAGACTCTTCATCTGGCTGTAGATCTGCTGCTACAGATCTACCTTCATCTTCATCTTCAAAGCTCCCCTTTGCTTCAATGCTCCCCCTTGTACCAAAACATCTCTCAAGGGTATCCCATGCCTCCTTGGCTGTCTTGGCTTCTGAAATCAAGGGAAGTATACTTTCATCAACTGATTCTTTTATGCATCTTAATGCATAGGCGTCCTTTTGCCTCTTGATTTCCAGATCTAGAAATATCTTGAACATAATCTGCTTTTGCTTTAGCCTCTTGGCTTTTCCCATGTCCTCGTTGTCAAACTTCCACAAACAAACGAGTTTACATATTCATCAATACCTTGCTTCTTAAAAAAAATTTGCTGCTCCTGAATGAGTCTTATGCAACTTCACTTCTTCAAAAATTTTGCTGCTCTTGAACGAGTCTTATGCAAGTTCACTTCTCCTTCTAAAAAAAATCTTCCTCAAAGAATTTCCTGTAAACTTTCACTTTCATCTCACATCATAGCTTTAAGTTTTTTTTTTTAAAACTCCAAAAAAAACATTTACACATGCTCTTAAAAAAAATCCCTTAACACTTCACATAAAACATTTTTAAAACTCCTTCACATGCACTATATAAAACCCTTCATCCAATTTCAAGTTTTTTTTTTTTTAAATAAAAAAAACTTAAATAAAAAAAAACTCTCTTCATATAAAGCTTTCACCCTTTTTTTAACTCACTTAAAATTTCGAAAATCAAAAAGGTTTTACCTTTTCCTAAATCGATACTTTAAAAAAGCTTTCGATTTTTGAATAATGGATCACCTTTAATGAAATATTTATATTAAAGCACTGAGATCAATGCCTTTCACGTTCCATGGATTTTCACGTCCGTTTGACTTTTCATAAGAAATATAACAGCTCTCGGATTTGAAACGCACTGCGTTATTTGTTTTGCTTCGGGAGTGGCGCGGTCCCGACTGTATACAGTCGCGCCTCTATCAAAAACAATTATTTATGCTTGCGGAGTGGCGCGGTCCCGAGTGTATACAGTCGCGCCTTTCTCAAAAAGCGTGCAAGGCACTGAAAATGGCGCGGGTATGGCGTGTATTCCAGCGCCAATCAACTCACAGTCGCGCCAATTGACTGCTCCTCTTTTCTGCTCCTTTGTGGCTCTGTTGCTGCTCTCCAGGGAGGCTTATGCAACTCGGCTCCGATACCATGACAAGAATTGAAACAATGAAAACGAACTGGAGCAGAGAGTTACTCTTCTGAAGATTACGAATAGATTAAATAGATTACATTGGAAACATCAGCAATTAATAACTAGAGATAAACTCGACTAAACTGGACTAAACTTGGACACTTGGACTGACGGATCTGACACCTAGAAAGTGGTTGAGATTACGTTCTTTAACAGTAGCGTAAGATTCCGATGAACGATTATCATTAGATTATCATTAATATTTAAGATGCTACGATATTGCTCTGCGGTTCGGCTAAGGAAACATGTTTTAATAAATATGAACACCCTAAGCCTAATGCAGTTCCATAAACATGTTTGAACCCCTTAACCCTACGTTAAAAAAATTCACATCCATTTGGAGATTAACCCAATTTGAAATGTAATGCTGTTCAAGTTTGCCCTGGTAGTGTTACTGGTTTGATACTTGATTCAGCTTTTAATATTCAAATCATAGTTATAAGTTCAAATTCTAATTTAAATTAATTTAATAAAAAGAAACATAGATTATCTAAAATTAAATACTCAGAAATTTAAGAGTTTCTATTTTATTACTACTATTTTTTTTTAAACTTCTAAGAAAAATTAAATTAACAATCTTGATATTCAAAACCTTATACAAATGGCTGGCTCAAAGACCTAAAAACTCTATTATCTCTTTCCAAAAAAACCAAAACCAAAATATTGGATTTTAACCAATTTTCTTATGAATTTTATTACCAATAAACATTTACATATAATTGAAGGTAATCCTTACTTATTAATGCTATAAAAAAAGAAAAATATTAGTATTTAATGTTATACTTAATTTTTTAAAAAAAAATCAAAGATTATAGTAGTGTTTTCCATTTTCCACTAATGAATTAAACATAGGTGAAAGAGGAAAATTCACCAAACCTCTACACTTGCGGTTTTCAAACAACCAAAAAAATGGAGGTAGTTTTCAAATAGCTTTAAAAATGGAGGATGGATTGTGGTGTAATTTAGGATGGTTTAAGATTGCAGATTGCAAAATTTAACAATTTTTTTATGAAAGAGTGCTGCATTAGTGTAATGAACTGAATTTTACAATCGAACCGTACCATACTGCCGAATTTTCTATTTTTTATTATGAATTCGGTAACTATGATTCAAATAATAAGATTAGTTTTTATGTTAGGAAGGATGAAATGCAAGTTGTAACACTCAGGTTTAGTGTTACTTTGTTAAAAGACATTTTATTCTTAAATTAATTAGACATTGAAGTATTTTTTTTAATTAGCACATTAACAATTATGTTAATCAAAAAGTTATGAATCAAATTTTTTAATTTATATATATAGATATTTCACTTATGGTATGATACCATGAATCTCATGGTAAAAGTTTCCAAGACTTTAAGGTAGGTGAGTAAAGTATTAGCAGTTACCTTTCCTTTGGGGAATAAAAAGAAAATCTAGAGGAGGAAAGTGGTTCTGTACAAGAAAAAGAAAAACAGCTAGAGGCTAAAGAAAGAGAACTTCAGAGCTAGTGGGGAACTAGTGGAAAATTCTATTATCTGATTTGGGAGAAGAGACTCTACAGGAGTCACAAGGTCTACTTCCTCAGATAGCAAAATGTTGTGAATATTCTACCTTGGTGCGGAGCACGGGGGGAGTGGAGGGTGTTATTGCCTCACAAAAATTGAGATAAGTAGACCTGATTTAAAAGGAATCTTGTATGTTTTTCCTTGTTAAATTGTATGCATAGACATGAGTATAGAAATGTTATGTATGTGTATTTATTTCGACATAATAACTTACACATTAAGAAATTCCTGTAGGAAATGGTTATGGAAATAGGTTTTTTTACTTGTATTATTGAATCTTATGATATCTAATTCTGGGTAAAAGGAAAACATAAATTTAGCAGGTTTGACAATCTAAAAATTAGGCAATGAACCCCATGAAAATAAGATAGTCTATCCTGCAGGTGGAATTCTAATTAGTACATGGAGTAAGGGGTTATTACCCTCAGAGTGGTACGGAGAGTCACGGGTTATTACCCTCAGAGTGGTCTGGACACTTACCTAGAATAAAGTTGGGAAAAGAGAGTAAATATTGTAGACTGTTATATTATTTAATATGTAAGTAAAACAATAAATTAATGTGTGAAAAAAAAGGAAATATGTTCTGTCTTATTTAAAAATATTAAAAAGACTCTAAAACTAGTGAACTGTAAATGGAATATTTGCATGTATAGACAATAAAAAACTTGAAATATATGTAAAAACAATAGCGAACTTGATCTATATGTAGAGACAGTAGCAATAAAACTTGAAATAGATGTAAAAATAGTAGCGAGCTTGAACTATATGTAGAAATAGTAGCAATTATGAACTATGAGCCAAAACAAATAGTAGACACTACATAAATTTAAGGAGTGAGATTTTACATAAAAAGTGTAAACTCTGAATGCATATACATATAGGTACACTCCACAGATACTACAAATTCACATATACACAAAGAGAGCATGGACTACCATAGAATATTCAAATTATAGACTGATAATGAGATAAAAGTTCGTATTCCGAAAGAATCCACATAACATAGAGAATATAATTAAAAGAATTGTTATAATGACCGAGATTGATAATTCACATTCAGGTCATAAGTATAGATGATAGAGAGCCAAATAAATGCCATTGTCTAATTTCAATTAAAAATAATAAAACTTAAGTGTTTCATATCCAATGATTTACCATAATACTCGACAAACAAAATTATGGTGAGGCCATTTGGGACGTATTACACCGTTAATCCAAAAAGAATATACATGTACAGATAAATAAGTTATATAAAATCAATCCAAAATCCTGACGAGGTATGGGGAGGTGCCCATAAACTTCCATAGAAAAAGGGAAAACAAAGAAACCCCTGCTCGACTGGTAAGGTTAAAAATCATGAACCAAAGAACACAGTACTGGAATTACATTAATTAAAATAGTGAAAAAATAACTTATGCACCTCAAAAAAGAGACAGTAAATGAAAAATTCTCATAGTATGCCTGCTGGCGGAGTAATGGTAGCGCCGAAGGATAGCTAGGGTAGAATTTTTTACCTATAAAAGAAGAGGAATTTAAACTGTCAAAGAGACTTAAAAACAGTGTGTTGAATATTCAACAACCAAATAAAAGTGCAAGAGGTAGAGATCTTATTACCGCTGGGTCTGTCCGAAGGAAGGAACCTTGAAACCTATAGAAAATACTAAACATTACTAAATTATAATGGGATAAACTCTGTGCACAAATTCAGTTACTTAGTTTTAAAAGAAAAGAGGGAATATCAAGGAAAAATCGAAGGAAAAAAGTATCTTGATGCTAAGCTAGTCGACAGAGGGTTTACCTGTAGGGTCTCCGAGGAGGGATGATGTTTGATGAACACCGTGCAGAAATTTGACTGACTAATGGAGAGCCATGGTTGTATAGTAGTCTAAACCTATAACAGAGGAATAAAAATGATTTCAATCATTAAGAAGCGATGGGAAATTCTGAGTATGAGATTCTTCGAAAAAAGAAGAAGAAGGAAAAATTGTAGCATAAGCATGTGCTAGACTTACGCTGTCATGAGCACTGGGGATGTTAATCTCTGCACAACAGGGAAAAAAGTTGTAGAGCTCACAAAAACATGCGGGAGCGCCACATAAATTAGACAATTAGGTTTTGGCCCAGGGTAGGCCATTACCCTACCAAGTTTCGAGAGCCCTCTACACCGCAAAGTGGAGGATAGCTCAACGATGGAAGTGAAGCCATGTGTTGGCATAAAGGTTTCAATTAAAATCTCTAAGCCAAGGACTGACAACAGATAAGTTCTATGCTATCAGATCCTTATGCCATGGAAAAGATCGATTAAACAGATTAATCCCTTGTACCCTGTGTATCATGTATATTATCGTTAATAAATCCACCTCGAGAACATGACTCATAATCCTGGTGAACTTTATAACATTTGCAATAAAGGGATATAAGATACGATAAAAAATATTAACTTGCAATAAATATAGTTACCATATTGGTATGTCTATAAATGTTCCATGTCTTTTAATTATATGATCATAGTTAGTTTGTTGGATAAGTTGTAAGAGTAGTATATGCATAGTAGTATAAGGTCTCTTATGATTATGTTTGGTAGATGGAGTTACTATCCTTGTAAAAAGAAAATTATGTAGTAGATTTATATGGATGAATGTTACAAATGGTATCAAAGCCAAGTTTCAAAGCTGGGACCAATAAGGGGTCACTTACATAATAATTAATGCGTGTGAATGTGCACAAAAAAAAAGGAAGGAATTTATCAATAACCATGAGAAGGGGATCATTACATCAAACACCAGAAAATACAGGGGGAATTCACCCCCAGTCTAATCAAAAAGCTAATCTAGAGATGTGGGTGAAGTTAAGTATAGATCAACACCAACAAAAAAACAAATTGCTGGAAGAACAACAAAGACATACCAATAGGTTGTTGGATACTATGCAACAACTTCGAACAGAAATGGTCCAAGTACGAAGTGACAAATAAATACTTATGAGGGAGCATGAAGAGATACTTAAGATTTTTTTAGATAAACAAAATCATCCCACCGCATATCCTAGCCCAAAAAGGGAAACCCATGTACAAGGCCAATGCCAACAACATTTTCTTGGCAATCCTGAAAGAAGTCGCACCCATTGAAGAAATAAGAGTATGACTTATAATGAGGTTGATTCTAAAAATGCCTCCAATCAACAAGAACTGAAGAAGCAGAGAGTGGAACTACAAGGAAAATTTTGAAAGATTAAACCCTCTACATTCGATGGAGAGGCTGAAGAGGTGGTAGAAACTTGGATCATTAACATGAATAAATATTTTCAAGTATATGAGTATGGCAACAAACTCAAAGCTTGGTTGGAAATTTATCAATTGCGAGAGAAGGCCACGTTATGGTGGGAGGAAGTGAGAAACGTACGTGGAATCGAAGACCAGAATGTAACATGGGATGAATTTCAGTGATACTTTAAGGATAATTATTTGACTGAACGATTCTATGATGAAGCAAATCAAGAATTTAATGATTTGCGGCTAGGACAACTATCCATAGATGAATTCATCACTAAATTCACTTCTTTGTTAAGATATGTGCAATATTTAAAAGATGAGAAGGCAAAGGTACAATTATTTCTGAGTAGTCTACCTGCTCATATGAAAGATTGAATTGAGTTTGTAGTCCCAAAAATTATGGATGAAGTAACCCGGAAGGAACGGATGTGATATCAGTAGTCTAAAGCCAAGTGAGAAGTGGGCAGAAATTGGCCTCCCAAGAAAGGACAGAAAAAATCCTCCAATTTTAGAAATAACAGGCCTAGAAATTATAATGTTGTTGTAAGGAATTCCAAAAGTAAGAAAACCAGGAAACATCCACAAAGATGTATATGGACAGCCAAGGATAGACCCACAGAACCATCCAGTAGATTGGATCAGGGACAGCCACTAAAACCACCATTGCAGTGTTGGGGATGCGGTGAGGGACATTATTATAAAAATTGTCCACATCATGGGATGAATGAAACTACAACTAACGTGCAAGATGCATCTATTGTGGGATATGTGGCACGATATATACTGAGAATCAATGCTGCACTAGAAGATTGTCAAGAAGATTTGCAACCAACTATGATAGAACTGGAAGGTAAGATGAATTCCCATCCCATATATATTTTGGTTGATCCTGGTGCTAGTTTAAGTTATATAGACTGCCGAGTTGTGGAAAAAAATAATCTACAGGGCCAAAAGTTTAAAAATCCTTGGTTAGTACAACTAGCCACTAAGACAAAATGAAAAGTTCATGCCAAAGTTTCCAACTGCCTTCTTGAAGTCAGTGATCAAAATATAAGGGTTGAACTAAATATTCTACCCTTAGGCTCATATAATATATTATTGTGCATGGATTGGTTGGAAGCACATTGCTCATTAGTATATTGCAAGGAAAATATTATTTACTATAAAGCTAAAGTTGGAACACGTCAAGAGTTGAAGTGAATTAAGAAGCCCCTTCAGCTGTGTCCTATTACAACATCCAAGCTAGGAAGATGAATAGGAAGGGATGTAAAATCTATGTGATCCATTTATGATTTTCCAATTCCAAAGATAAGGCGCCTGCAATGGAAAACATACCAGTGGTGCAAGATTTCATGGATGTATTTCCAGAAATCATACCTAGTTTTCCACCTAAGCAAGATATAGACTTTACCATCAAATTAATGCCAAAAGCAACACCAATATCACAAGCACCTTACTGAATGAGTGTGCCTGAGGTAATAGAGCTGAAGATGTAATTGCAGGAATTGCCGGACAAGGGTTTTATCCGTCCCAGTGTGTCTCCTTTGGGAGCACCAGTATTGTTTGTAATAAAAAAAAATGGCACTATGAGGATGTGTATGGACTATAGACAACTTCATAAATTGAATATTAAAAATAAGTCTCCTCTACCTCAAATTGACAATCTATTCGATCAAGTAAAAGGGGCAACAAACTTTTCAAAAAAAGATTTAAGATTAGGGTATCATCAAATTAGAATAAAAGATGAGGGCATTTATAAAATAGTTTTCTTAACCAGATATGGGAATTACGAATTGGTGGTCCTACCCTTTGGTTTGACCAATGCACCTGCAACGTTCATGAGGTTAATGCATGGCATATTCCATCCCTATTTGGATAAATTCATTCTAATTTTTATAGATGATATATTAATCTATTCTAGAAATGAGGAGGAACATAAGGAGAATTTATGTATAGTGTTGAAAATGTTAAAGGACCATCAGCTATACACCAAATTTATTAAGTGTCAATTTTTCAACAAACAAATACAATATTTGGGACACATCATTTCAGCTAAAGGAATAACAGTTGACCTTGAAAAGATAAAGAGTATAATGGAATGGAAGGTTCCTAAAAATGTGGTGGATATTCATTCTTTCATGGGACTGGATGGTTACTTTTGACGTTTTATAAAAGGATTTTCTAGAATTGCATTTCCTATAACTTCTTTGCAGCTCAAGGGGTGAATGTTCAACTGGACAATGGAATGTCAATCTAGTTTTGAGAAATTAAAGCAATTATTGACCACTATTCCTGTTCTGAAGGTAGCAGATCTAAATTTAGAATTTGAGGTCTGTACTGATGCAAGTAAAGAAGGAGTAGGGGCAGTGCTATCGCAAGAAGGAAAATTAGTGGCATACGAATCCAGGAAGTTAAGAGATCATGAGAAATGATACTACCTATGATTTAGAGTTGACTGCATTTGTGAATGCCCCCAAGATATGAAGGCACTACCTATTGGACAAAAATTTTGTACTAAAGACTGACAATAACAGTCTAACCAACTACTTTAAACAAGCCGATTTTAATGCTGGCTAGGCAAGATGGAATGCATTCCTGATCGAGTTTTATTTTGAAATGCAACATGTTAAAGGTAAAGAGAATCGAGTAGTTGATGCATTAAGTAGAAAGATACATCATATTTATGGATTATATTTTAATGATGTGGAATTGAAGTTTCAGGAAGAGGTAAAGAAGGCTATAGGAAAGGATCCTGAATATCAATTCCTGTGGCAACAAGCTCAAGATAAGGCAACAGAAGGAAAACAGTGAGACTATGTCACCAATGAAAATGAAATGTTAATTTTTCGAGGAAAAATATTCATCCCTAATCAAATAAGTTTTAAAGGACTAATATTGGATGAGTATCATAGAAGTTCCTATGCTGGGCATCCTAGGTATCATAAAATGTTAACAACTATAAGAAAATACTACCTTTGGCCAGGTATGCACAAAAACATTCCTGAATATTTGACCAAGTGTTTGGAATGCTAGCGTCATCTACACCATCGAAGAGGAGGACAGATCAACGGTGGAAGTGAAGCCATGTGTCGGCATAAAAGTTGCAATTAAAATGTCTAAGCCAAGGACTGACGGCAGATAAATTCTCTGTTATCAAATCCTTACACCGTGGAATGGATTGATTAAATAGATTGATCCCTCGAACCCTATGTATCATGTATATTATGGTTACTAAATTTGCCTTGAGAAGAGGACTCATAATCTTGGTGAACTTTATAACATTTGCAATCAAGGGATATAAGATACGATAACAAATATTAAATTGCAATAAATATAGTTACCATATTGTTATATCTACAACTATTCCATGTCTTTTAATTCTATAATCATAGTTAGTTTGTTGGATAAGCTCCAAGAGTAGTATATGCATAATATTATAAGATCTCTTATGATAATTTTTGGTAGATAGAATTACCATGCTTTAAAATAAAAATAAAAATTATGTAGTAGACTTATATGGATGAACCTTACACAAGTGTATTAAACCGTTAACTAAAAATATTCTCAATCAAAATAAATAATATTAACAAATTAAAATAAATGATTTTGTTTCATTATTTTTAAATTATATTTAACTAAATTTAATAACAATATAATATTTTTTAAATGAAAAAATATTAAATATGGAATAAAGTAAGTATAATTATTAATAATATTTTCAAGAAAAACAGATATATTTATAAAATATATTGTAATTAGTTATATTTTATTATTTTATTTCAAAAATTATAATAATATTATAATAATTATAGATTTAATTTAACTTTTAATTTATCAAGTGTGAAATATAAAATGCAAATTTTTTTTAGTGCAAAATTTAAAGATAATTTTACATCTCTAAAAATAAAATTCCCTTTTGTGTTTAGTAATTGAATTTATATTTGTTCTTAATAATATTATTTATATTTATGTAAATTCTTATATAAAACTATTCTTATTTTTAATTTTATTAAAATCTTAATATTATATATATGTTGGGGACTTTAAAATGTTTATAAGTTTTTTAAATTGTATTTTAAATTTGATATTCACATCCTTGATAGTATAATATAGTAAAAATATTTACTATAAATATTTAAATTTTTATATTTTTATTAATTAAATTTAGATATGAAATTATGAAATATAATGATTACTAGTACAAATCATCATTTTAATTTATATATAGTAACTGGATCTTAATTTATAACTAGTAGACAATATTTTTTCGACTATGTGATGTATCTTAATTTATAATGGGTAGACAATATTTTTTAATTATATTTCACATCTTTCTACTATAATACCCCTTAATGGAAATTAAATATTGAATTTAGTTTACTACAATAAGTTGGTGAACCTTGAGCTATGTGGAAGCCTAGTGAGAAAATTGAATGTAAGTACAGTTAGGGAGTTACTCCCATACCGAGATATAAATCAACTAAAGTTAGAGAGTTACTCCCATACCTAGATATAAATCATCTAAAGTTGGGGAAGTGAAGCTAAAGTGGGTGGGAAAGGAAATACCCGAGGCATATCAAGATGGGAGCTCTTGAGGAAAGTGATGCCACTTCTAGTTAGGGTATTCTTGAGCTCAACGCCCTAAGATTCTAGGTTGGACTATAGAGTCTTGATATCTAAGAATAGACTCTGCTAGGTCATTGTCAAATTACTGTTTTAAATGTGAAAAAGGATCGAGGGAGAAATGAACGTGATAGCCATTCTCATTGGTCAGGAGGAGTGGTTTTTATCATTTGTAATTTCCTTGCTAACCTAAATCTAACCAAATAAGTGCTTTACTTTCCAAATATATACTATTTTTTGTAATCATAGAAATATAATTGTTATTGTTATTGGTAGATTTGTGGTGTAACTTGATGAACCCTTCTATGTAAACACATTGCTATTAGGAAAAAAAATTGACAAAGTCTGTGTATCAAGGGCAGTGTGGAATATTGAAAAGAAATGCTAAATCTTCTTTGTAATGAGAATTTGTGAATGGATGGGACAATCAAAGAATATACAAAAATTATATATATACCATTTTTTGATCTATAGAATTTAAATGTGTTTTCTGTAAAATTGCAATGATACAATATTGGTTTGGTTTGGGAATAGGGAATGATAATTAGAATTTTAAGAATTATAAAAGGTTTACTATGCATAATGGGAAAACTAAAGGGCTAAGAGGGTGTAGAATTTTTATTAAGTAATATTGAACTGCTCTATAGAGCAGGTTAATTGTTTAAGAAACATTAACCAAGGTCATTGTTGGAATATTAATTCTCATTCTGTAATATAAATATATTTCGAGGTTAACTAGATTTTTCTTACTTTTGGAAGAAGTGATAAAAATTAGCCGCAATAGAAATGGGTAGAGATACTTGAGTGATCCTAAATAAGGACTGCAAAGTTGAACCGTTGGGGTTTAGTTCCAACTGAAAAGTATATTAAAGAAAGAAACAAAGATGTGCCAAATTATGAGGATTCAGTTCCTAGGCCCAACCAATTCTATCCGACAGCTAGGAACAATTCTGAGTCCATTAAAGTTCAAGTATTGAGACAATATAACTTTAAGAAGGAATATATATATATTTCAAGATTAGAAAAAATACTTTATTTTAATTGTTAATGCACAGAAACATATAAAATACAACCAACATTAAGAAGGTGTGCAACTTGAAACATATGAGCAAATGGAAGTTTTGAGAATTGATGAGAAGCTCTCTGAAAACCAAACCTACCAACATTCACAAATAAAAACATATATCCATCTTAATAGCAAAATAAAAATATTACTATCATAAACCAATATACCGTTTGTGGATACAAACGGTGTGAAAGGGTCACGACCACGTCAATAGGTATTCTCCAAATGTACCCAGTTAATATAGCCAATTTATTTTACATTTCAACTCATGGTCAAAGATATTTGGCGGCATCCAAACCATTATATTCCTTGAGAAGCATGAGTTCCCAACAAGGATTTGAAAAGGCCACAGGCACTTGGAAGGAAGAGTTGATTGTCACCAAATTTTATGCCCAGATAAAATAAAACTGAATTCGATACTCTTAAAGCTTTTAGAAAACCTTGACTGCACATATGTCTCACTTGTGGAAGGAGAAGAAAAGTTAGTAATATGACCCCTGCATACGTAAAGGAAGGAAAATAACTAATGACAAAGAATTAACCGATAGAAACCCCAAATTCCTTGTCCAATAGAACCAATCCCTGCATTCGTTGTTCCATTAGAAACAACCCAAAATTCCATTGTATCAAATTTTATAAGATTGGATGATCCAGGTAGTTATTACGTCCAATAGGGTCGACTTTGGTATGCCTCCAATGTATCTACAACTCTAACCGAACGATGGACTAAAGTGGAAAATTCTAAAGGCTCAGTGTGAATGTTTCTACACTTGAAACAAAATAAGATAATGTCAATACCTGGATGAGTGACGCTTCCAGGTTATGCGAGCGCGACGGTAATAAAATTCAGGGAAATCAATAGAAGAAAAACATAGCACTAAACAACTAGATGGGGGAACAATACTAGGTTAAAGATAGGCAACTCCAAAGAAATACTTCAATCACCGTGGTTGTAGAGGCTCCTTGGTGGAAATAACATAAAAAATGAAACCCTGCTCGATGCCAGAGACGGGGGAAGTTACATCGAATGACCCTTTGCATTATGGACCATAGATACCAAAGTTACATCGAATGAACATTTTCATTATGGACTCTAGATACCAAACCTAATAACTGTGAAACATGGATATGAAATATTGTTAATCTGAAGGTTTTCCATACCACTTGGAACAGGATTAGGGAATATCCATAACATTTGAACAACCAGTGGAATCAGATTTAGATTATTAGTATTTATACCAAGTACAATTATTATCAACCTATGGAATGAAATTATATTCTTGTGTATGGGCCACAGGAACCATGCAAAACGAATAATTTAGAAATGAGCCTTTTATCATAAGTATCTAATAAATTTTACAAGTGTATATTTTAAATAATGAAAGAGGCCGACATTAATCCGAGGTTAATAGTTAACTAGTGTACAATTTCAAAAAAAAATTAGTACCAGGAAGAATTAGATCACTATTAAGTTTTTTCCATGTTCTCGAGCGATCGATTAAGGCCATCAAATATTATTCCTATAATCTGACGCATGTTGTGGATAGGAAGAAGTATCATGTAGGATTTTACAAGGGGGTCATTAAGGTTCATCGTAGGGGACAAGTTTGATATGACACATCAATTATTAATTCCCTTTCCTTATTTCATTGTGGAACGACGAATGGCCTCTTGTGAAATAACTCTTTCTTTCTTTAACTCACTTTTAGACGAGCTTGAAGATGCTCTAGGAAATTTTTGCTGTGAGATGTTGATTTTCCTAGTCTGATCAATCTATTTTGGTCATTGGTAGACATTATTATAAGGTATTTCATTATTACTTAACAAGCGATAGAATCAATCTTTAGTCCCATAGTTTATTTCACAACGAGGGACAAGATTTTCCTTCATATCCCTTCATATCTACATCCATTCCAAGAACTTGGAAAGCATTATGTCCTAAGGCATGGATACTTAGCTTTACATCCAAATATTAAATGCTTAGAACAAGTTATATTCCTTGTTGAATTCCATATTCAACCCCAACGGATAAACTTAGGATATAATCAATTTAGCCCCTCTCATGCTTAAATTATTTCATATTTTTTTGAAGGTAAACTTTGATATATCTAATCAAATAATAGATGCCGGTTCACATGATGTCAGGTGTATTTAAGGGTTAAGTGCTTTAAGTGGGGTACTAACTGCCAAATTTAGGTTAATGAAACTATCCAAGTGACTTAGAGAAGTTCTTGTACATCTCATTCATGAAAGTATGATTAATATCCTTAATGAAGATGCAAGGTTTAAATTTTCAAGGAAAATATGTTAAGCAATATTTTATTCATAGAAAGACCATTATACACATCTTATGTGTTTCAAGAGGTTTAACATCTTAGAATAGAAAATTCCTAGATATGGTAATGTGACTTGGTTGACATATATATTTATCATGCATTATTAAGGTGCACATGCACAATGATTTAGATAATAATGTTGAGTAGGATTCTAACTATGCCTCAAAAATATATGGGTTTTTGTTTGTGTATGTTGGGAATCATACGTTGTATGAGTTAATTACTTTGCAAATTTTCTGGACATACCCGAAAGTATAGATTTTCCTATTACTCTCTTACAAGGTGTCATCACAGCTATGATAATATCCTATGTCAATTTTTGGGGACTCAAGGGGTAATGATGGAGGTTATGTGAAGGCTTTCTAGGATACAATGGAGGTATGTCATATTTAAAATTTGTCTGAGGGAAATTATTGGTGATTAGTGTCAGCATCCAATTGTATGGCTAAACACGCGTAAGGTGACAATAATCTTGTATAAAAGAATAGACGTAATGCAAATGGCTACGCCTTTTTTTAATAAAATTTTTATAGCAAGAGATAGTTAAGTCGGTTATACTAAGGCAATGTAATACTTGAGGATCAACACTTATTGTAATAAGATGAGATGGTGGAAATATTGATGCATGATTAAAAATCCTAGGAGTTTGGTTGTGAGACATTAGGGGGATAAGGTAAAGAAATATATATATATATAAAGAAATATATATATATATATATATATATATATATATATCTGATGATAATAAGTGTAATTACTGTGGAGACTATCTCATAAGACAATTAGTTCATTTCCCTATTAGAAAATAACCACTGCCTATTAACACATCACCGGATCTTATATTCTAATTTTATTATTATTTTTGTTTATGAATGAAGTAAATAACATGTTGTGATCCATCAAATATATATATATATATATATATATATATATATATATATATATATATATATATATATATATTAGAAACACGGTGAGTGTGAAATCATTAAGGACAAGAGAGAAAATTCCATGACTATACATAAAAGCATAATTGTGTACAACTTTCAACAACCACCTGCAATATAGGATAGTGGTATAAAGGGGGGTGGGATAGATTGAAGAAATGTTGCAAAGTGGACTCCTCGCTTGCACTTAAAAGGAAATATCAAAGAAGCCCTTTAATAAAATATCAAAGAAGCCCAGGAGGGGCCTAAGTAAGTTTAATCAGATAAGCAAACATCAAGATAATTTCCTTGAATGTAGCAAGGAGGAAATATTATCCAAAATATTTATATATGTAAGATTTGGAATTAAACTAAAAGCATAAAAAATTCTACCAAGTACGAAAATAAAATAGTTGTAATCTATCATAGAAGACAATGTATGAAAAATAATTTCTGAAAACCTTAATATCACTAAATGAATAGTTCAAATAAAATTGGTGCTTTTATGGTTTAAAAATTTATAGGAAACAATAGGGTGGAGTCCTTGAAATTGGCATAGCCATTGGGTAAGAAAAATATTAACTATTATTCTAAAAAGCTATAATGAAGTTGCTAACTCTTATAGAATGCAGGCTATTAAACCTTGAATGATTATGAGGCATGTTTATGACCGTTTCTAGGGTACATCAATAAAAAAAATTATGTGTGTTATACTGTTTTAAATTATATATATATATATATATATATATATATATATATATGAAAACTTTGGTGATTGTAGGTCGAACCAGGCATAGAATTCCAAGTCGAACATCTTTGCACCCTTAATTGGAGAGAAATCATGCTACAAAGGTAACTTATCATCGAGGATAAAGTGCAATGAAGGCACTTTAGGATGGAAAGGACCATTTGAAAAGATGATTTTTTCAAACAGGAAGCATTTTCTAACCTCTTTGAAGGGTTAGAAGAAAACACTGGGGACATTGTTTCAATCGAGAAGGGGATATGCAATACCCCTCAGTGAAAAGTAAACATTGAATTTACTTTACTATAGTGACTTGGTGAACCCTAGGCTATGTGGAAGCCCGCGGGAAATTTAAATGCAAGGATTTTAATTTATTTTAACAAATTAAACCAATAAAAATAAAAAAAGTTAGTTATGGCAAGCCAAGGAAATTATGAGGAAAATACCCTAGATGAAATTTTTATTTACCAGAAAAGTTAGACAGTTAATCCCATCTCTAGAGATAAATCATCTCAAGTTGGGGAACTAAAGCCAAGGACATTGGGAAAGGAAATGACTGAGGTGTCTGAAGAGGGGATATTAGGAAGTATCTAAAACATTGAACAAGGAATTATTGAGGAAGGGAAATATGCTGATACTTAGGGTATTCTTGAGCTAGTGGGTGGCAAGTGGAATCCCTAAGGTTCTAGGCTGGACTGTAGAGTCTTGATGCTTCAGAATAGACCCATCTAGGTCATTCTAAAATTAATTTTCTATCAGTGAAAAGGTATTTGTTCCTCTGTAATTTCCTTGGAAGCCTAAATCTAACTAGATAAGTGATTTTGTTTCCAAATTTATACCTTTTTTTGTAAGTATAGTAGTATAATTGTTATTGGTAGATTTTTGGTGTAACTTAAAGCCCTTCTTCGTAGACACTGTGGTATTAGTAATTTTTTCTTATGAAGTCTTTGTAGGAAGCATAGTGTGGAATATTGAAAAGAAATACAAAATATTTTTTGTTAAGGGAAATTTGAATGAATGTGACAATTAAAGAATAATTTTTTTTTTTATATATACTATTTGTTGATCTACAAAATTTAAATGTGTTTTCTGTAAAATTGCAATGATACAATATTGCTTTAGGTATAGGGAATGGTAACTAAAATTGAATGAACTATGAAAGACTTACTATATATAATGGGAAAACTAAAGGGCCAAGAGGGTGTATAATTTTTATTAAATAATATTGAACTACTGTATATAGCAGGTTAATTGTTATATATATATATATATATATATATATATATATATATATATATATATAGACTCAGAGGTTAACCCGGTTTTGTGTACTCTCGGTAAAAATTAGCCACAATAGAAATGAGTAAAGATACCTGTGCGATCCTAAATGAGGACTGAAAAGTTGAACCATTGATTTTCAATACCAATTGAAAAGTACATTAAAAAAAAATAAGAAAATATGTTCCAAACTATCAAGTTTATGTTCCCAGGCCCAACTGGTTCTAACCAATAGCTAGGAACAATTATGAGTCCGTTAAAGTCTAAGTATTGAGACAATATACGTTATAGAAAGAAATATATATATATATGACTAGAAAAAATACTTTATTTTAACGGTTACTACCAAGAAACATATAAAAGACAACCAACATTAAGAAGGTATACAACTTGAAACATATCAGCAAATGAAAGTTTTGAGAATTGATTAGAAGATGTGTGAAAAAAAACATACCAACATACATAATTAAAATAATCTATCCATCTTAATAGAAAAATATAAATCTTACTATTATAAACCAATACAAAGTTTGTATGTACAGATGGTGTGGAAGGGCCATGGTCGCGTCAATAGGTATTCTCCAAATTTACCTAGTTAATAGAGACAAGTTAGTTTACATTTAAACTCATGGTAAAATATATTCCTTCTTAGTGTCATAATACCTAAAACAATGTACTAGGAAAAGGGCAAGAGGTGCTAATGTCTAAAAAAAAATGATTTAAAACTAGAAGCGAGAGTTCCAACTATTTTTTTTCCCAACTTAATCCTTTTAGAGTTGAAAATTAGAGGAATAAGCTCATAACATTATTTTAATTGGTGGGTCCTAGTTAGGGGAACCACAGTCTACAACCTTTCGGAATACGCTTGATACATTAAATAGAATATTTTTTGGGGTAAATATTGATTTCTTCAATTCCAGATTCCCTAGAATTATTCTATAGTTGGGCACCTTTCCAAATATGCAAGGAAGACCTTAGGTAGTCTTTGAATACAAAAAGTATGCCACCTTTATGTTGACCTTATTGTTTGATTTCTATGACTCGAGAGGATTCCATCTCAGCCAACGCTTTTCATGGAAAATAAGCTAACCATGTGGTCTAGATGAAGAAGATTTTAAAAGAGTGAATAGTGTAACTAGTTAAGAGTTTAAGGAGTTAAACTTATCCACTAGTAGGCTATTAGGCTGTATTATTGTGCTAAGAGGCACTTTAGAATGTAGTATGTATGAGAGATATGTTGTCATGGAACATTAAGTTTAAAAATAATAAATAATACTTACATTAACAAGTCAAAAAATAGTAATAACAAAAAAAATCAATGTCGGCCATAAGCAAATAATTTAATTTTATCCTTAATTTTACATTCATTTAATATAGAGATATAATATTATTGATATTAAATTATGCGGAATTCATTATATCTTTATTTTACATGTAATTTAAAAATAAAATTGTATTAATAATAAAAAACATTTTAATGTTAGCCATAAATAAAATAATAAAATCTACATAGTAATAATATAATTTTATATCAACATTATATAAAAAAAAAAAAAATAATTTTGATTATTATTTTTATTTAATTTTGATTGTAACATTCAAAAAATATCAATAACACAAAGAGTTATTATTCTCTTAATATGTTTGTCTTAATTCAAGGGATGAAGGATAGTTGTATTTTCCTTCCAAATATAAGAAAGCATGTATTGCCATTTTAATATGGATAACATCAATGATAAATAAAATATTTCTATGTAAACAATATATATATATATATATATATATATATATATATATATATCATTTTATTTTTGTGTTTCTCAAAACCAACATAGATTCATATTACCTCTAGATTTATCAAAATCTAAGAGGAATCAACTACCTAGACCTGTAAACAAGGTTGGAATTTGGATTTCTCATTACCCGTCACATAATTTTTTTGACGTTTTGGGTCATTATGCTTGCCTTCAAGAAATGTTATCTTTAAAAATTTTCCCTTCATTAGTGATGTTCTCATAATAAATTAACCCTTCACCAATACAGGTTTGATTAAAAAATTACCCTCCAATAACATAGTTATGTTAAAAATTTTCATATATTAATCATAACGAAAAAAAAATGACTATAACACACAAATGACTTGTTAAATTGTGAATTTTGGTTTTAAATTTCATTGAGCACTCACAATAAAATATTTGTAACGTGAAATCAATTGAATATTCCATAGAATTTGTATATTTGAGATATGACTAAGAATATTTTATGAGACATATAGTATAATCAACATAGTAAAATTATTGAATGTTATCAATAAAAACTCAAAAGTAGATTAATAAATATGGTTTATGTTATGGTTTACATAATATATTATATATTATTGAATTTAAATGCATCTTGAAAATCATAAAGGGAGAAAAACTTTTTCATGGTACCAAAATGATCCAATCCAAACCCATCACATCTTTTATTGAATTTTCTAAAAAGTAGGTAAAATGTGGACATTTTTCAACCTTGATGGTGTTTTTCATGTGGCATCAACCTATAACAACATCATATGAATTTTTTTTAAATGACAGCTTCAATTTCTTCTTGCAGCGATGATCATCTACGTAACTATTCATGCCTGTATTCCACATTCCATCAATACGAAAAAAAAACATTAAAATTTCATATCAAAAATACAAATATAGTAAAAAAAACATATAACTTAATAATTATCACCTGTCAAAAAATCTTCTTTCCTTTGCAGCTTGTTAAATATCATAAACTCGTTCCCATTCCACCTCTGATATGTTAGGACCTATTAATGAAATACACATCAGTGCATCAAGTGTGTCAATTGATAGTCTTGTCCTCCTTATATCTTTGATCATATTTTTCTTAGAGAATGCCCGTTCACATGTGGCGGTGCTAGCTGGTATGACAAGCATTGCTTGCCATAATTTTAACATATTTGGATACCTAGAGTGCTAAACTTTTGTTTGAGAAAACAATTTCCATGCATCTTTCATTGAGAATCTTTCTCCATTCAAATAAACCACATCAATAAATTTATATAGTTCTCTTTTACAAGATGTAATATCAAATTTTGGTACATTTTCACCTTCATTACATGCTTTAGGTTGCAAATGTGAAAAAAGTATTTCAAACCAATGCTTTGCATTACTTTCTCTGACATAAAGATCTGATGGATAATGACAAGGACTAAACAACCTTGCTGCATTATAAATATAAAGATTTGGAAATCTTGAATTGAAACTCTCAATT
This sequence comes from Pinus albicaulis, assembly GCA_034641835.2. Taxonomy (NCBI): domain Eukaryota; kingdom Viridiplantae; phylum Streptophyta; class Pinopsida; order Pinales; family Pinaceae; genus Pinus; species Pinus albicaulis. The sequence continues at coordinate 936,031,427 of CM076572.1, read as the reverse complement.
AATGCTTCGACATAATTTCTTGTAAGTTGTATGCAACTCTCAAGGGAGCCATCAATGAAAGATTCCATTAATTGTGAAAATTGTTCATCATGGATTGGAACATACAACAAATCATGTCTACGGGTATTCCCCTGTTTGTCAATATTTTCACGGAAACCATCTTTAAAGTCTTTCAAAAATTTACTAACATGTACAACACCTTCTGCAAAAGAATCTGATTTGCAGAAATATGTTTTAAGAGTATTTAATGCATGGTCAATAGATATTCCAAGTGATGTAACATCCACATTATCTTCTTGAATTTTTTTTTATAGATTATTCAACTCCTTCAAAACATCAGCAAGCATATTCAAACAAAATTGAACTGAAAAAATTCTTGCCTTATGATACCATGAATTCTTTCTCTCTCTTCCACAAGCTCAAGATAACAGACATTAATTTGACTAGTGTTTCAACCACTTGACCCCTAGAGAGCCATCGAATCCCATGGATTTGAAGAGCCTGCAAGGATTCTAATTCCATAATCTCTAATAAACAAATGAGTTCATTATTTCTCTTTGTCGAATTTCCAACCCATGAGTATACCTTGTTTGCTACTTTCTCAACATACGAAAACTCTGGTATTTTTTTTAAGCATCTGATGCTGCAAGTGATTCATGATGTGCAATGCAATGAGTACTAATAAGATTTAATAGATGATTCTTTAGCAATGTAACAAATCCATTTTCACATCCAACCATAGATGAAGCACCATCAGTTGAAACCGCTATTAGTTTATCATTTTTCAACTGCCTTATTTCCTTTAAATTTATGATAGTATCATATATAGTCTTTCCTTTTCCATCAGAAACAGTAATCATTTTCATAAATTGTGAGACTGGAGGGCCCAAAAATTTTAAGTTTAGATATGTAGAATACATTACAAGGTGTTGTTATAAACCATTGTCTATACTTTCATCTAACATTATAGAGAAAAATGGACTTTCTAACCTTTTTTTTAGTTTGCACCTCTTCAAGGTAATTTGATATAGAGTGAATAAATTAAGTAGCTGCTTTTATATTTTTGTAGGAAGAATACTCCACTTTAGATGGCATATTAGGCATTTGCAAATGCATTTGAAGATGACAAACATATTCATAAGTAGTAATTGAAATATCCTTTTGTGCAATAAAATATGCTAACTTCATGGTGGTTATGACTCTTTCCTTATTAGCCTCACTTATAACCACTATGTGTTCTATAATGGGCTTTGCCAACCTTTCAGTTTCATACAATGTTTTTTGAGTTGATGTTTGATGAATATTAGATTTTGCATGAGTTGTCACAGCATCATACTGAATGGTATTACATCCATCTCCAATACCCCATGGACCTTGAGCCTTGTATTTTTGACAAGGTTTGCACTTCATGCGATTCTTGCCATCTTCAACAATGATACTATACACCCAAGGATGTTTTATCATCCACTCTTCTCAAAATTAACGTTTTGAGAAAGCCTTTTTCCTCGAATTACTAGATCCACCATCTTGTCCTTCATTTTCATGGCCAAGAATTTCTAGATCAACAACAAAATCTTCATCCATATCTTCATTAACATCATCATTCAAATCAGGTATAAATGGAATATCCTTAACATTAGAAGCCTTTGATGTTTTAGAATATCCATAAAATTTTTCTATAATTGATTGGCCATTCCTTTTTGGAGGCATTTATGTTTAAATAATTTACCTACATGAAAAAAAATTACAATAAATTAATAATTTAAAAAACTAAAGAAGAAAATGTAACAAGACTATTTTCTAAATACTAATATGTAATAAGACTAAAGTTTCTTTTTTTTATAATTGTATATATTATCAATTATTTAAAATATTAAAGAGTTTTATTGATCAAAAGTATTAACATTTAGTTTTATTATTTATAAATAATGATTATATATATATATATGAATGAGTTTCTTTTTAAAAACCTTTGATCATGGCTTAATATTTTAATTTATCTTAAGAGAATGAAACTCATGAAAAAACACAATTCGTTCTAATAGGTCTAGTAGAACTCAATCGTCGATTTTGGCTTTACACAAACTTCGACGTCACCACTATTCATGGAGATGGTCTGAGATATGTACGACATAAATTTTTCTAAAATGCGCTAGTAACTCCATTCCTGAATCGTGGTGGATGGGTAACCTGAAATATGTGAGGGACACAGTAGCAAGGGCGCTAAAGGTTCCATGTGAAGCAGAATAGTATCATCAATAATAATGTTTGAAGAACACCATAGGTGGAAATTCATTACATGGTTTTTAGGGTCTTCTTATTGCCTCCCTTTGAACTTTGGAATGTTCGAAGGGAGCTTTGTAGGCATGGGGGCCCAGATGGGATTCTGTGCAATGGGGTCATTATTTAACTTTGATAGATCATGTAAGTTTAAAGATGCTAGGAAAGGTAACTGAGGGTTGAGTGCCATTGTAGACTGTGAAAACACAGGGTTATGGTTGTGTATGGGGTTTGTCTGTGACACACCCAATTATGTATTATGTTGGCTCCCCAAATGGGTAGCGCTCCTATACCCTCTAGGGGTTTGTAACACCCCCAATTTATGTGTTGAAATTTCAAAGTTAGACATCTGAACTTTAATCCTAAGGGGAGTGGACCCCAAAGGATGAATGAATTGTGAATGTAATTTAATATTCAATTTGAGGAAATGAATAAAGTACTAGTATGCATGTTGACCAAAAATGAGATTTGAGACCACTTGCTAAATCCATGAGGATGGATAAGGCAGCTATTCCCCACAATCCTTAAAAAATCCTTGGAAGGAATTAATGATAATTTAGATTTTGAGGAAGAATCTAAATTTCCCCAATGATGAGGAAAGTAGTTGGGAAGAGGTAAAAAGCTGGAAAAGCTGAGGGAAAGCATAAAGCAGCTTTAAAGAATCCCAAAAATGGGAAGCCTATGCAAACAATAAGAAAAGCATCCTGCTATTCTGGACGCTGAATTAGAAACAGGATTTGGGGAACTATTAGCTTAAATAAGCTGCTCCTAAACAGATCAGGGGTTGATCTATGGTGGAGGTGGTCTCAGCTCGGGGGTGAGTTCTGGGAGAGAAATAGAACTCTACGGTTGGGAGGTTGGTCTACTGCATGAGTGGTATGTATTTAAAATCACCCAAGGATTTTACTTTCTGCAGTATGAATTGGCTAAATATAATTAAATACTCTATATTAGAAGTGTAGATGTTGTATGCTGGGTAATGGTAGATAAGAAATTCAATTATAGTCAATTCTGGCCTATCAATCTTTATTATGAGTAATGGTAATTAAGGTAAAATGAATTTTATTTGTAACTTTAATCTGCTTTAATAAATAAGAGAGGGACAGTAGGAATGGGTTCTTCAACCCAAATGGCAGAGAAAGGAGAAATTTATGGAGTCTGTAGTGTTCTTACTTTTAACAGAAGTAAATAGCATAAGAAAATCTTCTACCTTCTATATGGTAGTAAGAACAATAGCCTGGGATAGTATCCACCAGAATGTCTAAACCCAACCTGGGTCTAAATCTGGAGATACTGTACAAAAGAAATATCCTAGGGGGATTCAAGAAACACAATTATAAAAACTTAAGTAATTATTAGAATGGAATACTCCAGATTCTCAGAAAAACAATTATAGAAACAAACCAATGTTACTGTCTGTACAAATTAGTGATACTGGAACACCCTAAACAGATTCTCCAATGGAGATAAACTCAGAAAATTCATCATGGATACATCTAAAATAGATCATGGATTGTGCAATTAAACAATTTGTAAATACATGGAAGAATATAGCCATAATATAAAGTACTCTAAATCTTATTACTAAAGCTGTAAGGAAATCAGTGGAAAACTTATTTAGTTCAAAAATATAGTTCATACATGTGTTGTAAGGCAGAAATTATACACCCCAGGGGGTATGTGCCTATCATCTTAAATTCTGGTTATACCTGAGATTAAAATATTAATATGACCAGTATTTATTTCACAACTATAAAACATTATTGAATATCACATTCAAGAGTCATAACTAGCTGCCCTTCAATTTCTGTGTATTATTCTGAATACATGTGATAAATTTATGATAGCAACACAGAAGTAAACACAGTAAGAGACCAGACAAATATACCCAGAGACTGACATACATTATATCATTTCCATACGAAAATCACAACCGCAAGCCTACAGTAGATATTGAATTGTATTAACTCTGCAGACCTTCTGGAAATACGGGAAATTCGTATATCATATCAACAGAAGGAGACATTATAGAACAAATCTAGATTAAAAGCGATAAATAAATTAAGGATCTTCACATATCCTATCATCGTTCATCTGCATCAAAACGAAACCAATATCGTATGCCAAGCATTCAGTAAAAAACGTAGTGACTAGAATATACAACAGACATATATATATATTTTAAATCCGACGTCGATATTCACTGTCCACGATTAAAAATTAGCATCAGATGTTGAAAGAGTCTCAGCATAAATGTCGAACAAAACTCAGCAGAACTAAAAACGCAAACGGTGATGACCGCAGTTCTTAAGACAAATTAGAAACAAAGTTATCCATTATATGTCTGAAAGTAACGAAATCAAAAATCTATAGTGAGTGACGATGGCATCGTTCCATCTTGAGAAATTTAGGAATCAATGTCTTGCCATCAAGCATTCATCTGGAAGCTATCGCAATAGTAGAATGCTACGAATACCGACCTGTAGGTATGGGTAGAAGTTCAAATTAGTACGTGAGACAAACTTTGCGAAAAACCCACATTGCAGAGACTAGTTTATACATAGGAAATGAAAACTTCACCTCAGCGACTAGGATCTGACTCCTGCACATAACTGAGGAGAGGTGTTAGAAACTCACAAGAATGCGAGGGCAGTAAGAGTCAAATACGTATAGAAATTCCAAACAATGGGTACTGATGTAAAATGGTCGGGTATCGCTATTGCGAACCCCATAAACTGGAAGGCTATCGCCAGTAGCAAGCCACCAAAAAAAAAATGCGTAACCAGAGATGATGGGATGAGAAACCATTACTTGAACGCCAAAAGATTGTGGAACAAAAGCTCTTCTGCGAAACGCCCAGGCACCAAGATGAAACCACGAACTGGAGGCAAAGTTTTTTAACTACAAACAAAATTAAAAAAAAAAATCATAGCCACTGCAATAAACGCCTGGTGAAAAAGATGGAACGATTTAGTAATAGAAATATGATTCTGGTAAATGGTTATCAAACTAAAAAAAAAAAAAAAAAACCCCAAACAACAATTTACCTGCGTGAAAGCCAGAGGTAACCCAGATTTCCGGACTTCAGTCGCCTGGGGAAGAAACGACCTCAACAGGCCGAGCCATGGCGTAGGGAGAACAGAAGGGAAGAACCCTCTCTGCAAAGAAAACATGACTCCTGCATCGATGTGCCAAGCTGTGGGATGGCCGCGGTACTCGTTCGGAACGAGAGAAAAGAACACAGTTAAGCCATGGGTGAATTAAATATCAACCGGAATCCAGGTCTATAAACCCTAAACCGCCATGCGCCATACACTTGTCCTTATCACCACGACTGTCATGGGGATGAACAACTCGGCGGGATGGGTACAATTAAATTCAGAGGTAGGTAGAGTACTACGACGCCAGTTAATAAGCCATAGTCTCGAACAGTGAATAGCACCATTTCAAACGAACAAGTCATGTGAAGTAAATCCGAGGTGGCATAGCCTTTAACCATTTGGTACTCCAGACTTAAATGTCAAGGATCGGGCCAAATCAACGTACGCAGAGTGCAATGATGCCCTCGAAATCTCGAGCAGAGTTCAAAACGAAAGATATGTAATTCTGTATGGTCGCCAATTGAAATAACATCTGTGTTAAATTGTGGTTCAATAGTAAATGATCTCGGTTAGGTATGTTTGAATTTCATTAGACCCTTCGTTATACCCATATGTTATATACATCTAAACCCATCGTGTTGTATTAGGCATATGCCAAGGTTTCGTCACTACCATGGTTAAGGCCTACGCAAATTCTTTGATTAGCGCGTGGTATGGGAGGAGTGTCCTCGATGTATATAAATCAAAAATATATATTGTGACATGCATATATATAAGTTCTATGGAATTGGCATTTAACATATGTTGGAAGTTATGTCATGTGGCATAATTTAGGGATATATATATATTATATGGCCACACCCAAGTATATTTTTGGGAAAGACAATTTAACCTTAACATGAGGATCTTAACCGGATTCTATGCATAAGTTTAATTAATACATTCTAGGATATAAACTGTTAATATCAAAAAAATAAAAATTGTTGTGGTAATAGAGGTACATTACAAATGGTATCAGAGCCCAAGTTATAAAACTGGGCTGTTATGATTGTGCTCACTTAATTCTGAATGTTATTTTTATAAATGAATATTGCAGAGATTGTTCTTTTTCAATTTTACTGATCAATATTCTGAGTGGATACAGTGGTGCTAAAATGGATGAAGGTGGAGAAATTTATGTGGATCTGCATGATGAGTTTGGTTCACCAGATCCCAATGCCCCGGTAATGGCTAGGTTGCATAGGTTGCAACGAGAATTGGCTGAGCTAAGGAGCCAGAATGACATATTGTCATCAGCCAGTAAGGAGCAGGAAAAGCTCATTAGAGAACTAAATTCCCGGAACAGCCAAGAAGGCGAAGGTTTCGGAAAGAGGAAGATGGATGAATCTGATGATGATGATGCTGCTAGACATCAATGTAAACAGAAAAGAGAATTGCAAGGGGAATTCCGAAAGATTAAACCTCCCTCCTATGATGGGGAGAAGGAGGAAGATGCTGAAGCTTGGTTGCTGAACATGATTAAGTATTTCCAAGTTTATGAATATGAGAGCAATCTGAAAGCCAGATTAGTTGTTTACCAGCTACAAGGTAAAGCTACCTTGTGGTGGGAGGAGACAAAAATGGTGCATGCCATTGATGAAAAAACAGTTACTTGGGAGGATTTCCAGGCTAAGTTCAAAAATCGTTATTTGAATGAGCGCTATTATGATGATAAAGCAAAAGAATTCCATGAAATTAGACTAGGACAACTCACTATTGATGAGTTTGTTACTAAGTTTACAAACCTGTTGAGATACATACCCTACATTAGGAAAGAAAAGGCAAAAGTACAAAGGTTTCTGAACTGTTTGCCTACAGTATACAAAGAGAAAATTGAGTTTGACAACCCAAAGACAATGGACGAAGATGTTAGAAAAGCGAGATTATGCTATCAGCAGTTTGAAGGAAAGGCCGAACAAGGAAAAAGCTGGTTAAACAAGGGTGAGTTTAAGGGAAAAAGACAGAAACCAGCATATTTAAAGAATTTTGGCAGGGATCATCTGCGGAAAAAGTTTAATAAACCCAAAGAGAGCCAAACTGCTCAATCCCAGGTGGCTTCAAAACAAATAGAGGGGGGAAAAAAAAAGGAGGGGACAGTCAGAATGAAGGAACCCTTGAAATGTTGGGGCTGTGGAGAATCCCATATTTTGAGGGATTGTCCCCATAGAAACATTCATATGATCAGAAGAGAGCGGGAGGCGACAACAATAAATGACATCGCCAGAAATATACCAACTATCAGTGCAGCCTTGGAAAATCAGCAAGCAGAACATCAAGCAACCATGGTGGAAATGGAGGGTAAGATTTCTGACCTACCTGTTACTGTTTTGATTGATCTAGGTGCTTCTTTGAGTTACATTAGTCCTGGAATTGTAGAAAAATGTAAAATCAAACCTGAAAAATTTCAGCAGTCATGGTTGGTACAGCTGGCCACTGGGACTAAGAGAAAAGTAACACATAAATTGCCTAAAACAGCAGTTCAATTAAATGGTTTCCAACAGAAGTAAATCTGAACATACTGCCGTTAGGATCCTATGACTTACTGATAGGAATGGATTGGCTGGAAAAGAGGAAAGCCCTGATGAATTGCTGGGATAAAACCTTGCATTGTGTGGATGAAGAAGGGAAACCTTTTACTCTAAAAGGAAAACCAAAATCCATTTCAGTAAGACAAATATCAACCTTACAATTAAAACGAACAGCTAGAAAAGGATACCAAGTTTATGCAGTACACGTGGAAGAAGTAGAACAGAAAACTGGAGAAGATCTGCTGAATGAGTTGCCGGTGGTAAGGGAGTTTAAGGAAGTTTTTCCAGATGAGATTCCTAATCTTCCCCCTAAAAGAGAAATTGATTTTACCATAGATTTGGTGGCGGGAGCAACACCTGTTTCCCGAGCCCCCTACCGAATGAGCCCTCCTGAACTTATGGAGCTGAAGATGCAATTGTAAGAATTATTAGATAAAGGTTACATTAGACCAAGTGTGTCTCCTTGGGGAGCACCAGTCTTATTCGTGAAAAAGAAAGATGGAACTTTCAGGATGTGCATTGATTATCGTCAACTAAACAAGTTGACCATTAAAAATAGATATCCGCTCCCTAGAATTGATGATCTTTTTGACCAGGTGAGAGGGGCCTCAATCTTTTCGAAGATTGACTTAAGAACTGGATATCACCAGCTCAGAATCAAGGAAGAAGACATCAACAAAACAGCTTTTCGAACCCAGTATGGACACCACGAATTTGTAGTCTTACCTTTTGGATTGACAAATGCCCCTGCCACGTTTATGTGTCTGATGAACAGTGTGTTAAATAAGTATTTGGACAAATTTGTTCTTGTGTTCATAGATGATATCTTAGTCTACTCCAAAAATGAAGATGAACACCAAGAACACTTGAGAATAGTGTTGCAGACTTTAAAAGAAAACCAGTTATATGCCAAGTTCAGCAAATGTGAATTCTATAAAGATAAAATTCAGTATCTGGGGCATATTATTTCTGAAAAAGGCCTTGCAGTTGATCCTGAAAAGATAAAAGCCATTTAATAATGGCCAGTCCCAACTGATGTTTCAGCAGTAAGGTCATTCATGGGGATGGCTGGCTATTATCGCAGATTTGTGGAGAGATTTTCTGCTATAGCACATCCCATTACTTCATTTCAGAGAAAGGGGGTCAAGTTCATATGGACTAAAAAGTGTCAAAACAACTTCGCACAATTAAAAAAAAAACTTACTTCAACCCCTATACTAAATATTGCAGATCCTGATAAGGAATTTGTGGTGTGTACCGATGCTTGCAGAGAGGGGTTGGGAGGAGTCCTGTTGCAGGAAAACTCCATTATTGCCTATGAATCTCGAAAATTGAAAATACATGAACAGAATTATAGTGCCTATTATTTGGAATTAGCAGCTGTTATCCATGCTTTAAAAATGTGGCAGCACTATCTTCTTGGGAAAAAGTTTACCTTAATGACCGATCAAATTAGTCTCAAATACTTCTTTTCCCAAACTGATCTGAATGCAAGGCAAGCCATATGGTTGTCCTTTTTAAGTGAATTTGATATGGACATCAAACATATCAAGGGAAAAGAGAATAAAGTTGTTGATGCATTAAGAAGGAATGCTTGCCAGAATATAAACAGTCTTGGAAGTAGTGCACAGATCGAAGTAGAAGAATTGGTGAGAGAAGCAGAAAATCAAGATCCAAACTATGAAACACTCTTGGTGAAACTAAAGAAAAAGGAGAAAACTGATTTCACTCAAAACCAAAAAGGGCTGCTATATTATAAAAACAGGTTGTATATTCCAAATGTAGAATCCTTAAAAAGAGAAATTTTGGATGAATATCACAAACAGCCATATGCAGGACATCTAGGATATCAGAAAATGTTAACAGCCCTGAAAAAGAAATTGTTCTGGCCAGGAATGAAGAAAGATGTGGCAGAATATTTAAGTAAGTGCATGGAATGTCAGCTAGTCAAAATTGAACATCAACATCCAGCAGGTCTTTTGAACCCTTTGCCAATAGCAGAATGGAAATGGGACATAGTTTCCATGGAATTTATAACAGGGTTACCCAAAACCAAATATCAACATGATTCTGTAATGGTAGTAGTAGACACTCTCACAAAAGCTGCCCACTTTATACCAGTGAAATCTACCTTTGGGACAGCTCAAGTAGCGAATGTGTTTCTGAAGGAGGTAGTAAGGCTTCATGGGGTTCCAAAAGTCATTGTATCAGACCGAGACGTTAAGTTTACAGCAGCATTTTGGAAAGGATTTTTTGGAGGGATGGGTACTAAGTTGAATTTTAGTACTGCCTATCACCCTTAGACCGATGGGCAAACAGAAAGGACTAATCAAATTTTGGAGGATATGCTGAGAATGTATGTGATGGACAGACCATCAAAGTGGGAAGAGTATTTTCACTTAGCTGAATTTGCCTATAACAACAGCTACCAATCCTCAATCAAAATGAGTCCGTTTGAGGCACTGTATGGAAGGAAGTGTCGTACTCCTTTGAGCTGGAGTCAACCAGAGGATAAACTAATGTTGGGACCTGATGCCTTACAAGAAATGGAGAGAATTGTAAAACAAATACAAAGAAACATCAAGAAAACACAAGATCGCCAGAAAATCTATGCTGATAAGAAAAGGGTGCATTGAGAATTCAAAGTGGGAGATCATGTGTATTTGCTTATCAAACCCGAAAAGAGCACACTTTATGCTGGAAGTGGTGCCAAATTGGCTCCTAGATATTGTGGTCCTTTTGAAGTCTTAGAAAGGGTGGGACCAGTGGCATACAAACTGGCCTTACCACCCCATGTTAGAGTTCATGATGTGTTTCATGCTTCATTATTAAAAAGATATGTGCATGATGCTTCTCAAATAGTTGATTGGAATGTTGTATAGGTGGAACCAGAAGGGGAATTTCTGCCAGAACTGCTTCAAGTATTGGAGCGGGAATAAATTGAATTGCGAAACAGAACAGTAGCCAGAGTAAAAGTGCAGTGGAAGCACTTTACTGTTGAAGAAGCTACTTGGGAAAGAGAAGATGAAATGATGGAGAAATATCCATTTTTGTTTAAGAAATGAACTCTAGTAGTTAAATAACAACACTGAGGATAGTGTTTATTTTTAGAGGGGGAATATGTAACACCCCCAATTTAAGTGTTGAAATTTCAAAGTTAGACATCTGAACTTTAATCCTAAGGGGAGTGGACCCCAAAGGATGAATGAATTGTGAATGTAATTTAATATTCAATTTGAGGAAATGAATAAAGTACTAGTATGCATGTTGACCAAAAATGAGATTTGAGACCACTTACTAAATCCATGAGGATGGATAAGGCAACTATTCTCCACAATCCTTCAAAAATCCTTGGAAGGAATTAATGCTAATTTAGATTTTGAGGAAGAATCTAAATTTCCCCAATGATGAGGAAAGTAGTTGGGAAGAGGTAAAAAGTTAGAAAAGCTGAGGGAAAGCATAAAGCAGCTTTAAAGAATCCCAAAAATGGGAAGCCTTGGCAAACAGGAAGAAAAGCATCCTGCTATTTTGGACGCAGAATTAGAAACAGGCTTTGGGGAACTATTAGCTTAAATAAGCTGCTCCTAAATAGATCAGGGGTTGATCTATGGTGGAGGTGGTCTCAGCTCGGGGGTGAGTTCTGGGAGAGAAATAGAACTCTACGGTTGGGAGGTTGGTCTACTGCATGAGTGGTATGTATTTAAAATCACCCAGGGATTTTACTTTCTGCAGTATGAATTGGCTACATATAATTAACTACTCTATATTAGAAGTGTAGATGTTGTATGATGGGTAATGGTAGATAAGAAATTCAATTATAGTCAATTCTGGCCTATCGGTCTTTATTATGAGTAATGGTAATTATGGTAGGATGAATTTTATTTGTAACTTTAATCTGCTTCAATAAATAAGAGAGGGACAGTAGGAATGGGTTCTTCAACCCAAATGAAAGAGAAAGGAGAAATTGATGGAGTCTGTAGTGTTCTTACTTTTAACAGAAGTAAATAGCAGAAGAAAATATTCTACCTTCTGTATGGTAGTAAGAACAATAGCCTGGGACAGTATCCACCAGAATGTCTAAACCCAATCTGGGTCTAAATCTGGAGATAATGTACAAAAGAAATATCCCAGGGGGATTCAAGAAACAAAATTATAAAAACTTAAGTAATTATTAGAATGGAATACTCCAGATTCTCAGAAAAACAATTATAGAAACAAACCAATGTTACTGTCTGTACAAATTAGTGATACTGAAACACCCTGAACAGATTCTCCAATGGAGATAAACTCAGAAAATTCATCATGGATACATATAAAATAGATCATGGATTGTGCAATTAAACAATTTGTAAATACATGGAAGAATATAGCCATAATATAAAGTACTCTAAATCTTATTACTAAAGCTGTAAGGAAATCAGTGGAGAACTTATTCAGTTCAAAAATATAGTTCATACATGTGTTGTAAGGCAGAAATTATACACCCCAGGGGGTATGTGCCTGTCATCTTAAATTCTGGTTATACCTGAGATTAAAAGATTAATATGACCAGTATTTATTTCGCAACTATAAAACATTATTGAATATCACATGCAAGAGTCATAACTAGCTGCCCTTCAATTTCGGTGTATTATTCTGAATACATGTGATAAATTTATGATAGTAACAGAGAAGTAAAAACAGTAAGAGACCAGGTAAATATACCCAGAGACTGACATACATTATATCATTTCCATACGAAAATCATAACCGCAAGCCTACAGTAGATATTGAATTGTATTAACTCTGCAGACCTTCTGGAAATACGGGAAGTTCGTATATCATATCAACAGAAGGAGACATTATAGAACAAATCTAGATTAAAAAAGATTTAAATAAATTAAGGCTCTTCACATATCCTATCATCGTTCATCTGCATCAAAACGAAACCAATATCGTATGCCAAGCATTCAGTAAAAAACGCAGTGACTAGAATATACAACAGACATATATATATATATATATATATATATATATATATATATTTTAAATCTGGCATCGATATTCACTGTCCACGATTAAAAATTAGCATCAGATGTTGAAAGAGTCTCGACATAAATGTCGAACAAAACTCAGCAGAACTAAAAACGAAAACGGTGATGACCGCAGTTCTTAAGACGAATTAGAAACAAAGTTATCCATTATATGTCTGAAAGTAACTAAATCAAAAATCTATAGTGAGCGACGATGGCATCATTCCATCCTGAGAAATTCAGGAATCGATGTCTTGCCATCAAGCATTCATCTGGAAGCTATCGCAATAGTAGAATGCTACGAATACCGACCTGTAGGTATGGGTAGAAGTTCAAATTAGTACGTGAGACAAACTGTGCGAAAAACCCGCATTGCAGAGACTAGTTTATACATAGGAAACGAAAACTTCACCTCAGCGAATAGGATCTGACTCCTGCACATAACCGAGGAGAGGTGTTAGAAACCCACAAGAATGCGAGGGCAGCAAGAGTCAAATATGTATAGAAATTTCAAACAATGGGTACTGATGTAAAATGGTCGTGTATCGCTATTACGAACCCCATAAACTAGAAGGCTACTGCTAGTAGCAAGCCACCAGAAAAAAAATGCGTAACCAGAGACGATGGGACGAGAAACCATTACCTGAACGCCGAAATATTGTGGAGCAAAATCTCTTCTGTGAAACGCCCAGGCACCAAGATGAAACCGCGAACTGTAGGCGAAGTTTGTTAACTACAAACAAAATTAAAAAAAAAACAATCATAGCCACTGCAACAAACGCCTGGTGAAAAAGATGGAACGATTTAGTAATAGAAATATGATTCTGGTAAATGGTTATCAAACTAAACAAAAAAAAAAAAAAACCCCAAACAACAATTTACCTGCGTGAAAGCCAGAGGTAACCCAGATTTCCGGACTTCAGTCGCCTGGGGAAGAAACGACCTCAACAGGCCGAGCCATGGCGTAGGGAGAACAGAAGGGAAGAACCCTCTCTGCAAAGAAAACGTGACTCCTGCATCGATGTGCCAAGCTGTGGGATGGCCGCGGTACTCGTTCGGAACGAGAGAAAAGAACACAGTTAAGCCATGGGTGAATTAAATATCAACCAGAATCCAGGTCTATAAACCCTAAACCGCCATGCGCCATACACTTTTCCTTATCACCACGACTGTCATGGTAATGAACAACTCGGTGGGATGGGCACAATTAAATTCAGAGGTAGGTAGAGTACTACGATGCCAGTTAATAAGCCATAGTCTCGAACAATGAATAGCATTGTTTCAAACGAACAAGTCATGTGAAGTAAATCCGAGGTGGCACAACCTTTAACCATTTGGTACTCCAGACTTAAATGTCAAGCATCAGGCCAAATCAACGTATGCAGAGCGCAATGATGCCCTCGAAATCTCGAGCAGAGTTCAGAATGAAACATATGTAATTCCGTATGGTCGCCAATTGAAATAACATCTGTGTTAAATTGTGGTTCAATAGTAAATGATCTCGGTTAGGTATGTTTGAATTTCATTATACCCTTCGTTATACCCATATGTTATATACATCTAAACCCATCATGTTGTATTAGGCATATGCCAAGGTTTCGTCACTACCATGGTTAAGGCCTACGCAAATCCTTTGATTAGTGCATGGTATGGGAGGAGTGTCCTCGATGTATATAAATCAAAAATATATATTGTGACATGCATATATATAAGTTCTATGGAATTGGCATTTAACATATGTTGGAAGTTATGTCATGTGGCATAATTTAGGGATATATATATATTATATGGCCACACCCAAGTATATAGTTGGGAAAGACAATTTAACCTTAACATGAGGATCTTAACCGGATTCTATGCATAAGTTTAATTAATACATTCTAGGATATAAACTGTTAATATCAAAAAAAAAAAATTGTTGTGGTAATAGAGGTACATTACAGGGTTGTGGGAGGAGTGGTGTGTGATGACCCTGAGGGGGTTTAGACTGGTGTGGCATTGGGTGACCCTTGGGGGTTCCCAAATAAAGGCGCCCCGATAAAGGATGAACCAATAAGGGTGGTTGCATTCCGTCTTCGACACCTGAATGGCAAAAGACCTAGAAGTCCTCCCTATAATAGGGGGAGGTAAAAAAAACATCTAGATCAACGAGGTCCCATTGGGTTTGTTATGGTGTCGACTAAGTTTGATTTTGGAAATATTTTTTAGTTTTATGAGATGGGGAGAGATTATATATCAAAGAAAAAAGTGATCGTATACATAAAACAAAGAGAAAATAAAAGGTTAATTTCCCTTTAGATTAATCCTATGTGATTAGTCAATCAAAAAATGGTTTTTGTTGTTTTACATATGATACTCATAAATCCTAGAAGACCTAATAATCCTCACACTCTCAATTTAAACTGGGCCTTGTGAAAATATATTTTGGTGGGTATTGGGGCTAATGTCCCAAAAGAACTAGTGATGCTTTCGAGTAGCTGAAGAATCGACTAAGGTAATGGAAAGATGATATAGTGCTGCCTGCACCATCACCTATAGGGAAGGATGCCCTATATTTTGCCACTAAGTACCATTGTCCCATGTGAGCGTTCGAATCTTGAGCTTCTTGGTATTCAAATACTAGTATCGAGCACTAGATGGGCCAGTTAGCCCCAAATAGTACCACATGCACTCGACCTAAGCTTAACTCCCTCTGAATCGGGTCTCTGTGGCACTCGGGAATTATTTTCCATGGGAAGATAGATGGGTTTAAAGCTCCCTATAAAGTCAACTTCTATGTTTCAATAATGTAAACTAACCATGGTGGCTTATTGGATGCCTACCCCCAATAGTCCTAACTTGAACTATTAATTATCTTATGGCCGCTATGGGGAGATTTAATGAGTTCAATTAATGGTTAGTTTTAAGGTGGCTTACTTTGCTTATGGTGTGGAAATGTGTGTGAGAAAGTGTACAATCACAATTTTGTAGGATGCAGATATGCAATGATCCTTTAAAATCCCTCCTAATTAAACTATGTTTTTATTGTTCCTTTCAAAATTTAAATGACGAGTGGATAATGGGCCACTTACAATTTTTCCTATTTAAACTAAATGTTGCACTAAAGGGAGATAAAAAAATATCAAAAGAGAGTTTTCATATGCACGCCCAGGGTCACCAAGAGGTGCAAGGGCAATAGAGATTACTTGCCTTCTTAGAAAATTTGATCCTAGTTCCGGATCCTAATGTAAAATTTAAACTAAACTTAATGTAACAATTTGGAAAAAGAAAATGGAAACTAGCTAAGCATGCTTGTCCTGTTTTCCAGTGATAACAAATATGAAATGAGCTTTCTATCACTTTAATTTCCAAATCAATTTAATTTTCATTAAAAAACAAACCACCCACATAAGAATCCACAAAAGAAAGAAAAATTTTGAGAAAGATAAATAATTATTTTAGAGAAATGAGAGCAATTGTTTTCTTTACTTTAATTTCATTGATATGATTGGTTATTGTATCGGATCTAAAATTTTTATTTGAATTGTATTGCATTTCAATTCAATCATGATAGCTTGTAAATGAAAGGTTTCTTTTATATCCCTAATTCTATGGTCATGTAGCATTCTTTATAAAGGAGTTCGGTATTTGGGGATGTTTAAGTTAGTGTGTTATGTACATTAATTATATATATATATATATATATATATATATATATATATATATATATAATTGTTTTATTAATTTACTATATATAAATATTATAACATTATTATATTAATTTGTTATTATGGAAGGTATCCAACATTGTACATCGTTGCAGTTACTTTCCAGGGTTTCTCTGTTATATCATCATTAATCTGAAATATAAATGTGAAGCATTATAATGGTTATATTTTTATTTGTTATGGCTTTATTAATGTATTAAACATTACATTACTGTAAAGTGACTAGTCTTTCTGTTGAATATATTTATGTTTTATTTAATTAATGAAAATTTGAAAGATATTTTACTGTATATTATACAATTTATGATAAATTTTGTTAAATTTAAATTAATAATATTATTTTAAGGTATTTTAAATTTGTGATAATCATTTTTCCAAAAATCAAATTATTAATATCAATTTTATATTTTAAAATTTAAATATTTTAGAAGTATAATATTTAATATTTTTCATATTTTAAATACTATATATTTTTTTAATTTAAATTATACATAAATGAAAAAGTTTTTATTCATTTAAAATCCTTTTTACACTTGAAAAATAAGTTTATATATATTTTTAAAATTTAAATTATACATAAATGGAAAGGTTTTTATCCATTCGAAATCCTTTTTACACTTGTAAAATAAGTTTGTAATATCTTAAAAAAATTAGTTTCACATCATAAAATAATAGACATGTATTATTCTTTCTAAAAAGAATTTTATAATTAATAATTTTAAATCGAATTTTATAGTTTTGGTGATATAAAAATATTACACATTATATATAGATTGAAAAAAAGAATTTTATAAATAATAATTTTTAATGTATTGAGTTTCCAAATTACATAATTTGGTGATATTAAAAATATTACAAAATATAGATTGAAGAATAGATTCCTCTTTATATGATGTTTCACAAACAAATATTGATTTAATGTCTCAAGTTTTTTTGTTTTTTAACTTTCACAAATAGTTTTAGAGAATTATAAAATGATTTATAATTCATATTTATTATATTATTAAAATTTGAAATTAAAATTAGAATTTGTAAAGTTGTTTTAATTTTTTTTTAAATTAATGAATTACATGAAAATTATTGAAAAAAAAATTAATTTAAATAATAATTAAGTACAAAATAAGAAAATAACACATATTTTATGGACATTTTTAAATTGATTTAAATGAAATTGTTTTAAAATTTTTAAAATTAATGAATTACAAGAAAATTTATTGGAAAAAAAATAAAATTTAGAAAATAATTTAGTACAAATTGAGAAAATAACAGATATTGTTTTATAATTTTTCATGGGCATTGCTATATTGATATAAAGAAAGTACTGGGAAAGAGTAAGAGTGAGTGGAAGTCAATAACGGTCTCTCATGACAACTTAGTGGCAATGCACACATAAAAAAATAAATTATGAATTAATTTTCCAAATCATAAACATTGTAACAATTAAGAAAAACAAAGTTAGGTTTTAATTAAAAGGAGAGTTTTTTAGAACATAAAGAAAACATAATTGCATTGAAATGTTCAACTATATAATAAAAAAAAACACAACAAGAAAATTTCTAAATGATAGGCGATATAATTTACTGGAAGAAATGTGTTTGGTTTTAAAAAGAAGGAAAAAATTCATCCACCAAGTTAAAAAGAAACAATTAAATTCACCATAGTTCATCTACATAATTAAAACTGAACCTAAAAAATAGAGGAAGGAAATGTTGGTGATTCCCCTTAGTTTTCAATTGTCCTCCTCGTTTATGTGGCCAAAAACCCCAAATCTAATTTGTAGGGAGTCTGTACTTCTGCATCACCCATAGTCGTATTCTTAGAATCTAGTTTATTCTCAAAAAAATCACACAAAGAAAAACCAAAATTTAGCATCTACTAGGTTTAAAACAACATGACCGTTCTAGGTTTTCGAATACCAACCACAATAAAAAACTAAAATTAACTCTTTGCATACTTTCATTCATTGGGAAAAGGAAAACTATGTAAGAAAACAACTACAACTATTTATAACCCTATAAATGTAGTCTTCTCAAATCTCTTCCTTTAACATAAAATTAAATGAAATGAAAAGAAAATAGATGTAGATCACTTAAAAAAAACCAGCTACTGATATTAAATTCAATGTTATTGCTTAGCATGTACTTATTGATTTCACCTTCAACTTTATATAAACTTGATATATTAATTGAAAAAAAAATTGAACTAGTCAAGAAAGTAATGTGATGTGCATAGTTTTTTTTTTCCTTTGAGAAGCTATGTATTTTTAAAATATCCATTACATTGTTCAAAAAAGAAAAAATCCATATATATCCAATCTATTATATTGTTAAGAGAAAAAAACTGCATGTCCATATATGCCCAATCAAGCAGACTGTGAATCTATTTAGCTAAACCAAAATAACAACAACAATTCCCTTCAATATTTTGTATCATTTCATCATACCCTTATTTATTTGGTTTCATCATAAAAAATGATTTATTCTACGGTCTACCCCACTCAATTTTGGAAAAAAATAAGTGCAAAACTTTCATGGTTTAGGTGGTGCTCATATAATATCTTCTGTCAACACATCAACCCATTTTTAATTTGCCGCTTTCAAAAAGAGGACTGAGATGGAAAGATCACCCTACCTCCTTGACAACTCGCGAATAGTATGAGATTCCAACTATCTCCACAAAAAACTAATAATCTAAATTATCTCCAACTATTGTAGTTTTTTTTAAATGGAATTGTCTGTCATTCCATTTAAATAAATTAGCGGAATTAAGTAAATTTTTAGAAGCTTTAAATTTGACTCTCTGTAATTCCAACTAAATAAATTAGCAGCATTAAATAAATTTAAACTATTTGTAAATCCAATAAGATAAATTATCAAAAATTATTTTTGACAGCTCCTCGCATAGTTGGGAGACATAATGTGAATATTTTATCTAAAATTCAAAACCCAATTCTAGGTTAAGTGGAAAATTGCAATGGATTTGATGAATAATGTCTGGCCAAGAAAAGTAACATTGATCAAAGAAATCCTTCATGAAGGTTTTACATTCTAATTTCTGATTTTTAGTCCTTATAACTTCTATGAAAATTAAATTACGACGCATTGAGAGAGCAAGTGTGTTGGACTTACCATGCTACAACCCCCCCTCGACTAACTGTAACAAGCTCCAATCTCATAGCAATGGCAGCACCGATTCACCCCTGTGGCTTGCCTCTGCTCAGTGATGCATTGATATGATGGCGTGCAACAACTCACCATTGAAATTTGATATGATGGGATGCTTTGAAGGCTGGTTGAGGAATTTATTCTTTTTTGGGAATGAAGGTAGTTTTTTTGTAATTGGAATTTGGCAGCACAAAGCAAGTTATGATTTGCATATTTTATATTAACATTTGAATGTAGTTGCAGTTGCATTTGTACTAACATTTAAGAAACAACTAATGGAAAATAGACATTTAAAAACATAGTAACATTTAAGAAACAAGTGGTAAATGAAAATTTTAATAAATGAAAAATAGATATAAGAATGTTTTCAATTTTTTTTCAAACGTCAAAATGAAGTTTTCTGTCCTTCCTAGCACATCTAAGAAAATGAGTAGTAACATATTCCAGCCTTCAAATACAGGAAAAATGCTTAATGACGGGCAAAATTTCCATCAAATTCCATCCCTGCATGTAAACCTTTCCTTAGTTTTTGTACTCAAAAGATGGTTTTCATATTGAGAAATTTGATCCCACTTAGTGCTTGGTAGATCTTGAGTTAATATAGATCTTTGTTAGTAGCTAGGCCATTGGGAGGAAAATAAGTTCCAATTTATTGGAATGCATTTTGTTCCATAGATGGGAATTTTATGGAAAAGTGGATATATATATATATATATATATATATATATATATATATATATATATATATATATATATATATATAAGAGGGTTTGTATATTGTGGCAGGTCATCAACCATAGGTATCACTCTTTTGTACTAGCATCCATTTCGATTAACAAAAGTAGAGAGTATAGAAGCATGACCTTCCAACTAGGTTTTCTCATATAAGGGTTTCCTAGATCATATCATGTGTTCATTGTGATTTGTGAGTTCTATTTCACTATTATTTATTTTCCATATTTTATTTATTGCATTCACAAGCATAAGATCTAAGGAAAATTAACCCTCATAGTTTATATTTTGGATTTTTAAATATAATAGATATGTTTTCTTTAATTGTTTAGTGGAATATTTTGTGCTAGTTTACAGATCAAATATTTTATCTTATTTAAAAAAAATTCCAATGACATAAATTATAGATTTATTTTGAATGAATTATTTTGTTTTCCCCTATACAAAATCTATTTCTGATAAAATTGGACAGTTTTAAGGACTAATCTTAGAGAAATACATTATTTTACATGATCCATTTCATCTAGAAAATATCCACATATTAAAACATGGTAAAGCCTATTTTCAATTATATCATACTTAGTTCCTTGTTTCTCTAGGTTAGATAAAACTTTGCAATGTTTCTTAATCATTTTTTAAGTAAATGTTGTTTTATTTTATGAAACTTCCAATTGAACTTATTAACCCAATAAGGTCATTTCTAAAGATGAAAAATCGAGAAATCAAATTCATGGTAGCTCATCATACCATTGAATAAAATTCCTATTTAGGGTGGATTAGAGAAATGCAGTCTAACACTATCCCTCCAAAAATTATTTGGATAAACACCATAGATAGAAATCTAGGATTAGAGCACAAGTATCCTCTTTTTATAAACAATCAAACATGGTTATATTCAATCACAATTAAAGGTATAACTAACCATGAGGGTTGATGTTATATTTCGTTGTTTATTAATCAAGATAAGTCCAATAAGTTTAAGGTAGCCAAAAATGGAAACCAAGAATTAGAAAAAAAATATTAGTGAATGATTGATAAACATTGTGTTCTAATGGAAATCATAGATCCCTCCACACCACCACTACTAGGGATAGGAGTAGCACTAGTTGTAGGACCAACTCTAGGATGAATGTAACCATAACAAAAACCTCCACTAGGAATGGTTGAACTACCTATTAGTATACCGGAAATAGGTGAAAACCTAGTACTAGATCTAAAACCAAGACTCCCCCCCACCGCCCCCCCCATAAAATTAAAATTTATAAATATGAAATAATGGGCATTATTGAATATATGTAAGATAGTGGAAGGAAGATATGTGATCATTCATATCAAAAATAGGAACACTGGATGTTTGAACTTGAGAGATAGGAGTAGTTATTCCACTAATTAGTATAGAGGTGCCTATAGTGAGTCCTCCTAACACATTAATGGAAGAAGGAATAGGCCCCACTACATTGGATAACCCACTAGCATCTAACATTATATCGGAATACTAAAAAAGGAAAGAAGATAACCTAAATTTTTCTCACCCACTGGTATACTAAAAATTCTAAAGGCTTGATAAAAGTAGGGTTAAAAGTGAAAACAATATATTTGATGAATTTTACATCCATTTTTTCAAACTTAATTTGATTTGATCTATGATATATGCAATGTGTGTGTCATTTTGTGTGGATAAAAAACAACTAATGGTTGGAAATTACTCTATCATATGAGGAAACACTTGTTTTCTATAGGAGTTGTGGCTGGGCGTGTTAGCTACGATGAAGGATGTGCCTTAGATGAAATAAAACTATAACTAAGGTAAACTCAGTATAAGTCTACATATAACACACCCTACCAAATATAAAGCCTTCAAGATATAAATCACTAATAGTTAAAGGTTATTTTTGAATATGTAACTACGATGATGAGGACCCAATAACACTTTTAAAATGTGTTCTATGTAGTTATGGTAGCCATCACAAAATAATCACTTAAGGTGTAAGTACCATTATGATCATAGATACCCTCCAAGGGAGATGAAATGGATGTTATACATTTTCCTTAGGTACTGTAAGAACTTCCCAATCACAGGCTCCTCTACAATACGTAGGAAAAGAAACTAAGTCCTCTAGTTCACAATTGAAAATTTATCCGAATATATACAAGTACAGTATGAGGATATATTAAAAAAAAAATAAAAACAATTCCTCATCCAAAAGTGTAACAATCACCAACCCTTTATTCCTAACATATATTTTTTTTTTCAATAATTATGTTAATAGTGCTAGTAGGGGTAAGAAAATGTAAATGGGTCAAAGGGACCTAGAAGAATTTTAATATGAATTTTTATTAAATATATTTCCAAATAATAAAGAATATTGTAGCAAACAAGGATCATGATTCCTGAGTTGGAAGCTTTAGAAAGTTTCTTACCTTACCTAATATAAATGTATTGACTTTATAATGTGATATGAAACCACCGCACCTACTAGTTGTAATGGAAAATAATGGGAGTGGTACTAATATTCTCTAGGAGTATGGGATTTGTACCCATTATGGAGACTCTTGATTGACCATAGAGCATAAGTAGGGACCCAAGATAAATTCTCATGCAAATAGCATGTGTGGGGGTGTTAAAATGTAATTAAGAAGAGATAACAATATAGGAAGGATGTGACACATAATGTGACCTAGGGAAATCTCAAAGATGAATCTAAAAAACTCAAGAAGATGTGAGAGTGACTCTAAGAAAAAGGAAATAGAAATTAATTTTAATTCAATAAAAAACCTATGTTTATTTTGTGATTTAATCAAGATGAATGAGGAAGTCATGAATAAAATCCTTCACTCTAAGTTAACTTTGTCTAAACCTCTAATAAATAAAGGAGAAGCACAAAGGAATTGTTAGAGTAGCGAAGGGACCCATTTCTTGCACTATATAGTTGGTTATGTTCATGCATTGAGGCACTGATAAACAAAGTAGAAGCACGAAGGGAATATTGAACTAATGAAGGGATCCCATTTGTTTCTATGTAGGCCATATGGTCATATTTTGCTACATTAATAGTGTAATGTACCCAAAATTCACACTGTTTCTTTTTCTTTGTTCGTAATCATTAGTTGCTATTGGGTTCATATCATGATTATATGTATTAACCCAAATTCTCGTTTTCTATGTAATTCATGCTTGTTTATTTTGACTTCATATTGTCACCTCATGGTCAATTTTTTTTCCATCTTATGCAAGAAGGAGTACCTCCCGACACCTTATCTTAATTTTTGGCTCTTGTATTATATGTTGTTGGGGTTTGTTACCCATATTATAGTCATGTTGGACCCTTGTTAATTTATTTAAGAAGGTTTATGGGAGAATTTTTAACCCATGACCTTAGATTTAAAAGTGGATATACCTTTCCATTGCACTATTGCTTCAACTTTAGATTTGGAAACTAATGTGGCTTACCCATGCAACAATGTTCCATGTGAACTTGACTATTCAAATTCCCCTATAATGTTTGGCCCTCGCCCCCCCATGTGAAGTGTAAAAAATCGACAAATCATATCACTATAGGTGATATGATTCTTGTACATGTCCTTGAAAATTCGAGATGAAATTATAACTTCCAACCTTTAATTAAGGTTTTTTCCCATATTTGATATTAAGTGCTCCTAGTGATTTATTATCTAATTTCATTAAGAGAAATCTATTTAGCTCAGGAATTTTTGGTTTGGAATAGTTATTCAATACATGAGGGTTTTTGCCTCATGTAAGTGAGAAAGGTTCATATTTTTTCACCTTTTTTCCTTCTTTTGTGTTTTATTTTTCTCTAATAATTTACCATAATTTATTTTCCATTTTACCTTACCCTAATTATCCTAGTGCAGACTTAGTTTCAAGTTTAATATAGATTCATTGACCATAATCTCTCTTAAATGCCATGAATGCGAGGGTTTATTTCACCCTTCAAGTATTTTCTTATTTTATCTTGAAAGATGTCACTCTTTTCTGAATTCTTATTTTTATTCTTGAACCCCTTCTCCTTTTCTTTCACTTCTATTGTATCTTTACTCAAGGATTCTACGATGATAGTTCTAATCTAGGGTTTTGTTGTAGATTAAACAGAGGTGATGTTAAAATGGGTATAACCCCAATATTTCAGACTTGTAGTCTTAGCCATGGGTTTGGAATTATCATATGAAGGTAAGGCTTCTACCCTCTTTTCTTAGGGTTTTAACGCAAGTCTCACACACACACATATTTAACTATCAGCTTCACCCAAGATTTTTAATTCATTTGTCTTCCCTTTTGACTTATTTATTGGGACTGTATAGATTTATGGTTAGACTTTCTTCTTTTACAGGATAAATGCGACTCTTTCCTTTAAATTTTATACAAGTAATGTGTCTTATCGATTCCCTAGTTTTTTTCAATTATATAGAAATGTTTTTCAATTCATTTATATTCTCTCGTTATAAATAATTACACAATTTTATTTCTTCTGTTTCAATAAGTGTGCCATAAAACATAATCTTCAGGATTCTTAACATCATGTCTAAATTTTTCTCCTTATCAAGTAAGAGACCCTTGAATCCTACTTGGGCCCTCTATTATTATAGGTTGGAATGTAAAGAAAATTTCTTTGTGGCTGAGAGTCACCGAAATGGTCACCTTTTATTCCTACAACCAAGGGTCTTACACACATATATATTGGTTTTTCCACATATATAAACTAATTTAATTTGAGCATAGGTTTAAAACCCCATAATATTTGAATTTGATAGGTTTTCATCTGAGGTCGATCCTAGGTCCCTTATAAATATACCTTAACAAACAAAACTGATATCAAGCTTCGAAATTATGACCGATGTGACCTTTCTTGTTGGGAAATTCATTTAGGTCTACTATCACTGGATGAACACACAAGTATTTTCAAAGAATAGATAACTTACAAGAAACAAATTCCTGTATAATTATTATGTCAACCCACATATAATTTTATAAGATGGGTTTTATCTGCAACTTTTCTATTCCATGTTTCCTACCAAGTTTCACTACATGAAGTTCACACTTAATTTTCGAGTCTTACAATGGCCCATGCATTCCTATGTTGTGAAGGATTTATTTTCTTTTACCATATTACAACAAAATATCCATAGTTTATACCCACACAATTAATATTACCTTGGATTCACATAATAATACATACATTATATACCCAATTCACTTCTAGACTCTATCTCCTAATTTACTTACCTGCAATAGTATCTAAGACTATATTGTTACCTTCCACTACACCAAAGTTAGAATTATTATCTCCCATTACCAATATTTGTAATAATTTTAATTTTTTGTTCTCTTGAAAATTATAAGAGAGACTGAATGTTTTGTACACTAGTAGAAAATGATGAAATTACTGACTAGGTGACTAAAAAATGTATTCACCACATTTATTTCAAGTGAATTACTATTAAATTTGAGCAATTTTAAGTGACTGAACTAAAAATTACTAACTTAAATGACTAATTTAGTCTAGGGATAAAATGTACGACTAGATAATAAGTGACCAAACTAAAATCGACTAACCGAAATGACCAATTTAGTCCATGACTAAAATAAATGACTAGATAATAAGTGAAAAAATTAATACTTATTAAAGTAAATGACTACTATAGTCCAAGAATAAATATATGACCAAATAATAAGTACACCAAGTATATGAATCAACCATTTATGTTAGTCGAGACTGAATTAGTATGCATTGATGAAAATCATCATCAACAACACTCTTTTTCTGCTCCACGTCACATAGAATAAATTTATGTAAATATTTATTATTTTTGCAAGTTTATGTGAGTCTTGAAATAACTTCATGACTAACTTGTTTCTCTAGTGGTCATTATCCAGGGGCATCTAAGCCATCAAAATATGAATCACATATAGCTTGGGCCGCATGCAACAACCCTTAGCATGGATGGATTTTTGTCCATGGAATTTCAAATTGACGAAATTTACACCACAAAGTGACTTAAAAAAACGCCCTATCATCCTCTATTCTATGCCTCATAGACAATTCTATACAAATATTAATTTCATTGTTATTTTTGGTTTTTTTCCAATACTTAAATTTTCTAAAGTTTTAATCATGTTAATTCAGTGGTAGTTTTGGTTATATTTT
Source organism: Pinus albicaulis (assembly GCA_034641835.2). Taxonomy (NCBI): domain Eukaryota; kingdom Viridiplantae; phylum Streptophyta; class Pinopsida; order Pinales; family Pinaceae; genus Pinus; species Pinus albicaulis. The sequence continues at coordinate 936,004,700 of CM076572.1, read as the reverse complement.
TAATATTTAAATTTTATCGAGTCGAAAAACCTGTCATAACTCAGTTGTCAAACCAATAAAGGGGACATCCATCACTGGTCGATATCTACTAACGTAGGTTAACTCATCATTTTTATTCGAGGAAAACCATGCCACATGTAATTAGCCACTGGTGGTCCGTAATGGGGCATGCTTTCACTCCTTCCAGATGCATTTAGGTATTGGGTCATTACGTTTTTTCTTCACGTCCGAAGAAAATGAGCTCTAAGCCAAGAAAAAAACATTTTAAGACATACTCTAGACCCAAAATTTTATCCATTCTTATATTCGTTATATTTTCTTTAATAATAAATATGTATGAATTTTTTAAAACACTTAAATTGATTATATTTAATTTACCAAATTTAAAAATATATAAATTATATAGATATTTTTGAATTTACAAAATTGAAAAAATATTTAACATGATATGATAGGGAAGATAAATACCAATTTAAAATTCATATAAAATAAATTAATAAATAAATCCTACCACAAAAATTCATTTTTTCTTGAAACCAGACTCATGCTTACACTACATATGTGTGAATTTTGCATTAATTTTATTGTATACTGACTATTCCAACTCCAATTCACATAAAATCCATATAAATTTTGGGAAGGGTGATCGACTTCTCAAGAATTGAGAAATCGACTCCAATTTTAGTTTCAGGGACTCACGAACTTCTAATTTGAAGCTTTACCTAGGACACAAGAGGAAGGGTGATCAAATTCTCATGAAGTGGGGAACTAAATGCAATTTCAGTTTCAAGGACTCACATACTTCTAAGTTGAAGTTTTACGTAGGCTTCAAGAGACATTCACATTTTTTCCAGGTTCCATATGAAATAAAATTTATTAGAAATGGAGGGTATCTATATTGAAAATATTTGTATCAAAGGTTTCTATCATTCTTAATTTCCCCTGCAATCGAGTCACCTTACACCCAAATCCATCATTTGCAACCTGAAGGTCACTACATAGTAGAATAGGGAAAAAGAAAACATTTCCACTCCTCACGGGCTAGAGGAAATTGTAGATGGAATGGTATGTAATCTTCCATACCTTATTATTTTAAAAATTCATTTTTTCAAATTTTTGAGGGGTGGGGGAGGTCAAATAAAGTTTTGCTATAGCTAAGAAAATCAGGTCAATAAGTGTGTCTTTGGCTTAATTACATATGATGTTTTCACACCTCCAATTACCCCAATAGATTCGATATCCTAACTTATTTTAATTTGAAAAATCTAAATTTCTAATGTTTGTCACATAATTTTATTACAACAATAATACATCTAATCCTCCTATTCTCACAACATAAACAACTACTTGTGCTCTGAAATTTAAGTGTCATATTCACTCCTTCTAGTTAGAGTGTAACCAAATTCTAAATATTTGGGGATTTTTGCTTTGCGACATTGCCACTTAGGGTCACACTTTGTTGGGGATTATGTTCTACATTTACCTGTAAATGAAATATGGTTGTTCAAGCTCCCATTCGAATTTTTTCTACAGGTCACTCAATGGGACTTGCTCTCATAATGGTTGTCATTGTGTTTGGGCCATGAAACCCTTGGTATTCAGTTGCATCCTAGTTGCTTTAGCAGTGAGGTTTCATATTTATCTGTTGTTTATGATGCATTTTTCATTGACCATTTTTCCAGCTCCCATACTATGGCTTCCTTGCAGTGATTTTTCATGGCCGTGGTTGTATAGGGTTAGTTGGAAATCTCACATTTGTTTGTTCTCTTAGCATATTTTTCCATGCACACGTGTGTGGAAGTTCTTGGGCGATGGAAGTATTCCTGACCCAGAATGTTTTATTCTCTTGCGACTCAATAAAAAACTTCTCTACTTTATATTTTTGTTCATGCTTGTGTTCCTACTTTTTTGAATAGAGGACTACTCCAAAAATAGTAATAGAAATAGATATATAATCTAATATTTCTTTGTTAAAATATGCTCCTAGGTGTAAGATAGATTAGACTAGACCATATCCTACATATAGATTAGAATAATTCATTGTTTTTCCTTTCAAAATCCATTCCACGTCAAATAGTAATGACTATTGGAACAGAATCTAGATGGATTCCCTAATACAAATGATATAGTCTAATTGGGAATCTACATCAAAGAGAACCCCATGCCATTGAATAAGGCACTTTTCCTGGCACAACAATTTAGTGAAAATTTCAGTGCCCATGAAATGTCCATGTTCAGGTTTATAATAAAAAGTTAATAAATCAATTGAAATCATAAATGAGAAGAGGCCTATTTAGAGAGAAATGAAATATAAAATGTTATTTTAGTCTTTGGGAGATGCACTAAATATTTACGTGAAAGAAAGTTTTAGTTAAATATGTGTGTGTGCGTGCACAAAGAAACTATTTTCTATTTATATGTTATATCATCATTCCATTGAATCATGAATACATGAAAAAATAATTTACATGCCTAGGAGTGAATGGTATTCACTATTTCTGGTAACTATAACATAATAAGTTTTCTTTCTATTTCAGTTATTTAAGAAATGTATATATGATATGAGATGCTCCTAGAAGGCTTATATTAATAAAATTAGGGGTAAATGCAGATGTAGGTTTGAATTTATGAGCAAAATGAGATTGGTCAAGTCTATAATTTTCATATCGAGAGAGAATTTTTATTTTAGTATGAGATGACAAATAAAATATCCAGTGTTCAATATTTAGTGTTAGGCCAAATTTAATGCAACACCATATCAAAGATGATGGAATAATATTAGATAATTTTACTAATGTTCATAGGTGACCAAAAGAGTAGGTGAATGGAACTAGAAAATTTAAATAGTTATAACAAATTGTTGGAGCGAAAAATTTTTCACATGAAAAATAAAAGAGAAGAGGAAAGTGCCTAAACAATAGAATAAAGGAAAAGAGAGAAAAGCTATATATCATTAGGTACATATGTCCAAGTTAAGTGGAGAATAAAAGTATCTGCAATAAAATCAATCTCTAAGAAGGTGCCAATACAATTGTTGATGGTGTCATCGAACCAGTACATAGGGCTAAGGACCTGGTTCACAGAAACAAGTATCCTAACACTATTGTGACAAATACTAGGTGGAAGATAACCAAACTACATACATAAGTGTACTTCCACCATAGTTAGGCTACAAAGATGTTTGACGCTGAGAACAATGTAGTTGAAATTACAAGTGTTATCAAGCTATAATATGTTAGAGAAACAAGATGTATATATAGATATTCAAATGTGATGAAAAATAAAATGAAACAAGGATGGGATTTGAGTATTGAATCAGAATAAATAGTTATCACTATCATGTGATACATTTACTAGAAATTGTTATTTCTGGTAAGAGATCAATGTTTATGCTAAGTGTGAACATGCATTTATCATGAGTATTAATGATTAGTCTATGAATAGATCAAGGCATCATAATGTAAACAAAAGGATTAATACCAGTACAACATACAATTATAATGAATTACATGTCTTTGATGACCTATTTTACCAATGAAATGTGTGCTGAGAGGCACAACCCAACTGATCTATATAGAATGTGTCATCATGTTAACTATATAACCAGTTTCCTTTAATTAAAAATACCCAAAAAAAGGCTAATGAATATATATCATTATCAACTTGGTTCTCCTTTATGGTTAAACATAACTAATAAATAACTAAAAAGGGTATGTGGTCACTAAATCAGTTTCCAATTGTAGGCAATAAATAGAGGACAATAGGTATAGAGTAAAATACCAAAATTTTATAAAAGATATAAAAATACTTCAAAATTTAATCACATCCCACTTTTTGAAGAGGAAGAGACAAGAGACAAACAAAATAACTTGATTTGTATTGGTTGTTGGTATTTTTTGCAACAAAATTTGTTGAGCTCTCCACCCACTCCAGTGAGCCTACACTGATTTGGAATGGGTGGATGTAGCAAAGGTTAATGCATCACTGTATTTAAATGATTAAAGTTTGAGAATGTGTGATCACTTTTTTGTAATGATAGAGCCACCTCACTAAGGATGTTACTATATTTGTGTCACAATTCTAATTTTCCACTTTGATCCACAAAAAAATTCCCATTGCAGTTCACATTTGGTGTTGATGATTCGTTGTTATTTTTCACCTTTGATACAATGATTGAATTTGCATGCCCATATTTTATGAATTTTGTGTTGAAATTGTCTCACAATATTGGTTGATTTGTGATTCATTCTAGGATCAAACATTCTCACTTAGGATTTTTTAATCTCAACCACTCTCCTGCAATTTGGGGAGTGTTATAAATGACAATAAAGATTTTTTGTGGAATTTTTGAGCTTGTGAGGATTTATGAAATTGTTGGGTGGAGTTTTTTTACATTACACTTGTAGTCTAGGTACAAAATTGAGGGGACATTGCCACATTATCATTTTGGAAATTTGGAAAATGTTGTTTCCTTGGATTTATTTCTTGGAGATGTTATGACTTATATGCACAAGGCTATTGGTCAAGTCAAAGATGATAACCTAATTCTATAGGTGCTAGCAACATTATCCTTGATATTGTAATCTTTGTAATTACTTAAAAATTGAGGAAATTAGTGTCTAAAATAGTGAAACTTGATCATTGTACTTATTATATATACAAATATATGTGAGAAAGTAAGGAAGTGTAATAAAATGTGTAAGTGTGAAAAATAAAAAAATAAAAAAAAAGTTATCCAAGTATTAATATGTCTGCAGTTATTATATGAGAAACTTGTTCTGTACCTGAAAATAATGACAATTACATATCTACTTTTTTGATAAGTTGCATGACCTACATTGGTATAAATGGTAATAAAAATCATTAAGGTTTGGTTTTCTTATTATAGTGCACAACACATTGGAATAGTTTCAATGCACATATCAATTTTTCCTTCTCTTGAAGACGGTGTCAGAGCCTAGTTTATTCTGACCGAGGAGATTTGTAGGTTTGTATTAGAGTATATGTACTTTGATTCTCAAAGAGATTGAAATTTGAGAGTTTCTTGTTGTTGTTGATATCGCTAAGTCGGGGGGGGGGGGGGGAGGTGGCATTGACCTCAAGCATTCCCTTTCTGAACATCTAGTTGGTGTTAATTTTTCAGGTTACTGCAAAAGTGTTTTTGCTCTTGTTAGGAGAGGACTATATCTGCTATATCTTTGATGATGCTTCATGGGATATGGATGGCTCAATTGGGGTGGATTCTTGGCGTTATAGTGTTTCCTTGGTGTTCTTACCTATGGGATTGATGTTCTTGTGTGATGTTAGGGTTCTCTTGTGAAGAGATACCTACCTAGGAGGAGCATTGGGCACTCAACGCTTGGAGCTTGGGACATAAATTCAGTTCTAAAAAAACAAAACATTGACCATAATTGACTTCTAAACAACCCCAATATCCTAGGTAATCGAAGAGAAAATATACAAACCATATGCCAACAATTTTCATACCTTCATACACAATTTTCTAGGCATAAGTTCTAGATTTTATTGTTTTTACTTACTACAGATTTACAACAGTAAATATGCCATATTATCTTCAAAATTTTTGTGAAATAACCTCACAATTTTGGCCCTTGATATTTCAAATTAGCATGAAACGTGTCAAAGGTGGTGCAACTAAGAAAAAATGAAAGGTTTCAAAATAAAATCTGCAACTACACAAGTATTAGACAACTGGAAAATTCATATACATGTATAAGGATGAAGTACATTTATATAGCACAACTTTATTATCACAAAGTGATCATGATATTTTAGGGTCTCCAAATTCCTTGCTAGGAAAATCATGAAAACATCGTCCATGAGTAAACATCTCCAACAAACAAGCATAAACATCAACAAGTCCTCCTTAGCTTGAACAACAAGATTGTGTCTCAAACTATCTCCACACTAGATATAATTATTGTTTTCCTTAGGGGTTAGAAATCCCCATCTATGTTACATTAGAAAATTATGTGGTAATACAACCCTAGTGTTAGTCTCCAAATCAACATGTCTATATTTGTGTTTGATTCCTCAGACCCAAAATTTTCCACAATTGCATCATCAACATAAAAAATACCTCCATGGATCATCAAGAATACATGAACTACATGGTCTTTCACCATCCTTACAACCCATAAAAACAAACCTCAAAAACCATGAAGGTGTTAGATCCACTCTCAAAGTCTTATATTGTAGGATAGAAACCCTAATACTACAACAAGAAACACAATAACCATTATCATCTGCAACATCATGTTCTTCTTTGAGTATACATATATAACATAAACCCTACTGTCCTTGAACAAGGAAATAGGAGATGAATTGTCCAACAAAAAACTTGGAGCACTGGCATAATGCCTTAGACCTAAAGGAAAGATATCTAATTGAGATATTTCAGTTATCTATAGTTCCTTTAAAGAAAATTTACCATCCGGAAAGAATAATTTCCATGTGTGACCATTTTACAACAAAAAAAAGGAACTTACACAAATATTAAACAAGGACCAAGTTATGAAGGAGACTCCTTTTGATTCCCTTGATGTTGCAGGTGTTTCTTGGGATGATGGATACCATCAATTGGATAGCCACAAATAGCCTCCACTCAAGCATCCAACAAAACAACTAAATTCTTTGATCGAGGCAAAGGTGGCATAGGAAACATGCTCACAACTTTGGTGGTGCTCCTAGAAACAAAACTCCAAGAAAAACTTATTGTTTTTGAAGAGAGGAAAGATAATTTTGTCATCCTACCTCATCCACTTTATGAATTCAAAATTTTTCTTGTCAATTTTGAGAATTTTAGATGGAATATAAATGAAATAATTAAGAAAATTGATTGGAAAAGATGAATCATAGCAAAAAAACATGATGAGGGCAGTAGGTTGGCTACTTCAAATCAAAACATGGGTGATGATTGCCATACTTTAGTGACTGAAACTTAGAAAATCTTATGCAAATCTCATGGATCACAATGTGGATTTTATACTCCAGGATTTGGGATGCCCATGTATGTGTTTTTTTGTGCTAGTAAGAAGCCACCCACACATGAAAAATTTGAATATAGTCTTGTAGGAAATATGTTTCGGTGGACAACTTACAGGCGAATTCTTGATGCTTTCCACATTCTTGCAAAAACTAATAATACCCTGTACAATTACCATTCTTCTACAAACACATATGAAAATGCAAAGGTAATTTTCTTTTCAACATGAAAGCCTTGTTATTATGGAGAAAGGGTTGAAAATTATAGCAAGGAATTTGGAGCTTCTCACCATGTCTATAATAAAATTTCATTTAGTGAAATTGATGGTAGCTTTAATGGTACCCGCGGGCTCATTTAATCCCCATATATTTTATGAAGGAAGCCTCAACCTTTATATTTGACATGCCCAAGAGATATTACCTGGTTTTTTCCATTGAAGTTCCACGATGTTTTATTTTTGAAATCAAGGTTTTCTAATGCAAAGTCGGTGATTGGCCATATGGAACTTGGTATGGAAACAAGGTTTAAAAGAATTCATTATCAATTATTAATTAAAATTATTCATGTGCATGAGATAAATATTTAGAGAGTCAAAGAGCATGGCTTTGAAATTGAGGCATTTGTTACTTTGAATGAACTTGTAGATACTTCAAAAAAATGTATTGCACAATGTAAGGCACATGAAAAATAATCATGCTCAAGATTTGTGGAATAGATGAGATGGTTATTTGGAAGAAAAACTAGAAAATTTTCTTCTGTAGGTGGAAAAATTAGCACAAACATCCCCATATCTAATTTGAACCCTGTTTGGATGGCAACCAAGGCACAATTTTACATAATTGACTCCAAAGGAAGTGTGTTGACTTTATTTTGAAGGAAAATTCTCAGAGGCTATCGGAATATTGACTTGGGATGTGAAAAAATATTTATATTAGTTTTCTTACCATCTATAACGCAGGGTGAATACACTAAGGAGTTCAAACAAGGTCACCATAGAGAAAATTTTGCACCTGTAAATGAAAATATGTAGATTTTCCTTGAGAAGAAAGATAATATTATTGTTAATGGAGTTATGAAGGTGTTGACAGGAAAATCTGTCCAGCCAACAGCAGGGGATCTCCCCGGTAAAAGGTCCCAATTAGACCTTGAACCATTTGGAATAGGGATCCCGTTCGGGGTGTGGGTCCAGCTACCGCTGATTTCTCCTTTCTTTGGGTCTCGCTTAAACTATATAAAATAGTGGATACAAACCTAATCAAATGATACAAGACATATGATTGATGCATTAAATGTACATATAACACTATGAGTAGCAAGAGGAAATAATAAAGCATGAAGACCGAAGGAAGTGTTGTTAACAACACTTCATTAGGGTCATGCTTGTAAACTGTTCTGACCACAAAAGAAACAATTCCTCATGGCAATAACACTCTTCACTTCCTAAAATTGTTAAATGATAACAAAAATGCTAATAAACAAAGCCATCAATGTTCGTTAAGAAAGTGAAATGAACTCAACCACCATTAACATACTTAGCAAACTATTATGCAATTGTGATATGAATTGAAGATACAGTTCCCTTAATCTAAAGATGTTCAGAAAATGAAAATATAATACTCAATATAGCTCATACATATGACAACACCAGATCCACAAAGGCAATTTTCAAAATGCTTGTATTCATGCTCAAATGTATAATCCTTTGGTAATACAATGTACTCAGCTCGAGTCCCAAAACAAAGGTCTGTACAAGTTCCTGAAGGAAGTATTTATAGAGAAAAGCTTGCCCTTTGGGGTCCCTAACTTTTCAGCTTCCCAACGGTTGGGCTGCCTTGCGACCCAGTCTTCGACCATCCGCAACCTACGACCTCAGCAGATATGTGACCTGCGACCTCGACAGATATGCGACTTGCGACCTCGGCAGATATGTGACCTGCGACCTCAGCAAATATGTGACCTACGACCTTGGGAAGATATGTGGTCTAGGACCTCGGAAAATATGCGACATGCGACCTCGGAAAATATGCGACCTGCGACCTTGGTAAATTTGTGACCTGCGATCTTCTTGGATTTTGCGACCTCGTGACCCAGTCGCTGGGTCGCGTCGTCAAGTGTTTGAGATGAAACATGACTCCGCGACCTGGCAACCTGAGGAAATCTGTGACCTAGGGGTTTTATCCCTTCTACATTTCTCTTGTTGAGATAGTCTTAGCTCCTACCACGTGAACCAACATTTTCTGAGGAAGCAACAAACTTCCTCGTCTGGGTCATCGTCATAATCTCCTCATGTTACCTGCACGTAAGAATATTAGATTAGCTATGTGTAACTTGTTAAATTAGCCTCGCCCACATAAATATGTTTATGCATGTTGAAGAAAAAATAAAAATACAACAAAAGGAAACGCAGATGCATAAGGAGCATATTGACAAATAAAATCAGGGGATTTTAAAAACTAGCTTGGACTCCTGCGTAGTCTGTTTTCCATGCCTCCACCTCATTGGGTGATGCGATTTGTATATTATACTCCTATTCCATTTTACTTGAGACTTATCGAGCACGCTTCTATTCACATGTTTCCTTCTTGGTTATTATCTTGTGCGATCTTTGCATGGCTTCAAAATGGGATGCATCCTTGGAAAAGATGGTGCATGTATACGTGCGCACTCCTGGTGTGCCTCCAAACAATGCGATTATGGGGCCTCTCAATCATTTTCTATTATGTAAGCTTGATACCATTTGTAATACAAATGCATGTCTGCCCCATTTTGAGAATGCGACTATGCGTTTATATGGGCATGGGTGTTTGCCTTTAAAAAAAAAAAAGGTTGCACTTCGGGGTCACATAGTCGGGGATTTCATCAGTTTCTTTCGGACACATCTTTGCGACCTTACGACCTCTCTCAATCTGCGACCATGTGAAACAACAACTTCTATCTGGTGGAGATGTCATGGGTGTAGTAAGGGAATCTTCCTGTGAGTCGATGAGCGGTAAAGCGATGTTTTCATTTTGAGTGAGATTTTGGGTATCTATATAACGATGGTTTCTTTGTTTTCTTGAATCCAGGTTGTGCGACTTCTGGGAAGTGAGGGATTCCTTGCTCGGTCGTCATAATAATATCTTCATATTACCTGCACAAGAAATATTAAATCAACCATGTGTAAAACATTCAATTAGCCACACACACACACACGGATATATATATATATATATATATATATATATATATATATATATATATATATATATATATATATATATATATATATATATATATATATATATGTTGAGGCAACAGAAAATTCAGATGCATAGAGAGAACATTGAAAATAAACTTGGGGGTTTTAACAACTATTCGAGACCCCTGCTGAGTCCAGATTTGTACGAAATGTATGATTAGTTCGTGCATATCCACTATGGGCATGAGGAAAGAACTTGAGATGCCGACAGATGTCCATCATCTAGGCGGTGTGTAAGGTTTATTTCTCACTTCACTTTTGCTCCTAGTGCCGATGAGGCCGAAACCCAAGAAGCTTTAATGCGTTTCTAACTGCTAGGATGTACTAAATATGCGTGGGGGTCACGTAGTCAGAAAGTCGCGCTGGGCATGAAATCCTTAAGGGTGCGACTCTGCGACTTGGCGACTTGGTGGGGTCGTAGAGTCGCAAATATCTTTGAGTCGCATTCGTTCTATCTTGAGGCCAGATGCGACTATGTGACTTGGTGAGGTCGTAGGGTCGCGAATGTCTCTGAGTAGAATTCTTCGAGTCCTGAGGAGATTTGCGACTGCGCGACCCAAGAGCGGCTGCGGCATGAGCGGTTTGCAAGATTGCATTCTCATGTTGTTAGACGTGATCGTATTCAGCATTTCGACTTGGTTAGGTCGCTGAACAGAAACGTCCACGTGTTCTAGGTTTGACTTGAATAATGCTATATGAGATGCTGCGAATGTATTTTTTTATTTCCCCTTCATGATCTTCCCAAGGTTTAGAGAGGAGGGACCTTGATATTGTTTGCGTACAATTCCTTTAACCAGATTCTCCTTATGCAACTGTGTCCATTCAATGTGGCACTTTTAGGACCTCACAGTGAGGGAGATCAAACAAAAACTACTTACAGAAACTTGTCGATACTTCTGAACTCGAGAAGTGCGGGCTTGTAGCAGTCGGCGTTGTATTTTCACGTTATGATTTGGGCTGAGGTGTAGAGCTCAGGCGCATTTTAAAATCTCTGACCCTGTTGAACCACTCACTCCCTTAATTATTTTTTCCGCTAGTCTTACAGTTCTTTCCGGAGTATCACCGTCGAGGCTACTTAGTCATATAAGGAAATCATATTTTATGCCTTTTATGGAGTTGGCTTTTAAGCTCATGACTCCAGTTTGTAATGCGCAAACCATCCGAATTCCCTTTCATTGTTTCCATCCTCACAGAATCATTTGAAGCGTGCGGTCCTTTTGCGATGGTTACCATGCAGATTTCAAGACAAACAAGTTGAAGACTCATCCTTGCAGAGCATTTTAGTGATGACGTGGTGGGTTTTCCTTAATGAAACGGATGCGTTGTCAGTGTATATTGATAGAAATTTTACCGGTCTCCGTAAAACCAGTCGCATTAAGATTTGTTGACCGTAGTGGGTTCAATATAATTTTAAACCTATTATTGAACCGGTGGCAAACTGACTCACCTCATCCAGCAAAGCCGTAACTCTGCGCCATTAACACCGTAGGTGATGGACCGTCATACCTTTTACAACTCTAGTGTGTTTTTGACTATCAACGCACCATAGTTATTACAATGTTTCCACAGGTTGAAACTCTACGATAGAAATATTTAATTCCATTCGTAATGTATTTTGATATAGTTCTGATCCGTGTTTTAATCGTAAACTTTGACCGCCTTATATATCTGCCTCAAATGTTTTAACACGGATTAAAACTTAGGCATAAAAGTATTTGAGAATGATTGTAATGTCCTTCGTATAGTTTTTCTTCATCGTCTTATATGTTCTTGAAACCATATGTGTTTGCGTCTTGGTTTAAATATACAACGTAACCTTGGTCCATCGAATGTGCGCCCACTTGTAATGTTTTCACATAGTTCTGCTCCACGATCTCCTATGGTTTTGAAACCATATGATTTTTTGCCTTGGTTTAATTATATAATATTTAAAACCATAGCCTTGGTCCATAAAGTTTCACCCACCATGTAGCTTAGGTTTAACAAAGATTGCTTCCCAAAGGTGCGTTTAAATTTTTGAAATTGTGCCAAAACTTGCCAATGCACCCATTACCTGAACCATCAAACCTAAATCTCACAATGCACCTAAACAAAAAAACCTACAACCATACTTTGATGGATGATGATGAAACTGAAAGAAGTGTCGGATTTAAAGTGACGAACTCTATAGTTCGTCGTTGTTCCGGAAAAAAATTGAGACCTGTAAACTTGGAGAAACTGGATCATACTCCTAGATCACTCCTACTTTTTCGATGTAAGTCCATAATTAATCACCAAATTGACAGTGATGACCCTTCCGATGCTTATCATGACGATTTTTGAACCCAAGAACCATTTCATTCAACTGCGGAAAATACAAGAAACGCTTTTAGCTGTGCCATTGTCTTGCCAACATCAACATGTGCATTTTCGCACTACAGCTCGGCACGAAAACACCTTTGAATGAGATTGTCTCTCTTGAGGGAAATCTTCTAAGTCCACTTTTTTCACCCGGGCTATACTTCAGGTTAGACTTGTCGAATTGGTGAAATGTGTTCCTTTATGTGTACACATGGACATTGAGCTGGTATTGTGCAGGATCTTCAAAATTTCCTTTAAGGTGAGATATCATAGAAAACGCTTCTGGTTTATGCGAGATGAAATATGGTACAGACATTTTCAAACAAAGAGTTTCTAAGTATCCAGTGTACACTAGTGAAGAATGCTTATTTGCATCAATGACATAAAAGGTTCTTTCTCTGATAAACATGTATCACACCATCCTCCTTTTAACATTACTGGTCACTTGCTCGTCCTCCTTCCCCATTTCGCAACTTTGGCCTTGTTGTTGAGCTCACTTTCATTTCCCTTGATGAAGTGACAAAATTTAGGAGTTTGTCACCCGTGGGGTTGACCTGTGTGGAACATTACAACATCATAATTACTCTTTGATAATGGTGTCCCTAGATAAAACATATGAGACTAACGAGTTTAAGAGAAGTATTCAAACAACATGCTTAGTGACCCATGGCGAGAGGGCTGCTAATGTACATCTCCAATGCACAGAAGAGTTCTTATTCAAGCATATGCTGGACGATCCCTCCCACACATGGCGTGATTGTAGCAACAGTATCTGATCATGATGGTGAGAAATATCATGAGGGTTTTAGGATGGGTCGTTGGGATGTCATTGACTGTAGGTCCGGTGAAAGACCTTAACGAATAAGCGAGCAGAGGGGGACCCAAAATTTCAAATATACCCAAAATTTTGGGTGCTGTTGTAGCGGCTACAACAAATGGCAAACCACTGGTAGAATTCAGCATCTCTATAAATATCACAACAATAGTCTGAGTCGGGATAGTGATGCAAGGGAATATTGAACAAGTTCTGTGGTACCCTTTGTATTACTCTGGCCTTTACAGGTATGCCCAGTCTTTGTGCCTCAGCTAGGTCTCGCTAATCAGAACACATCAAAGAGGAATCTCACAGACGCCAGTAGCTTGTTGATGATGTGAAGAGCAAGGTAGCGGCTTTATTATTTTCAAGATTTTTTAAAGTAAGTTTCCAGTGTTGCTTCGCTACCAGCAGGCCTGGACAGTACCCCGACGAAGTCACTTCAAGAAATCACAAATGTTGCTCCACTACCAGCGAGCTTGGTTAGTACCCCAGTGGAGTCGTTGCATTACCTCTCTGCGCAGGAAGCCTTTCTCAAGCCTATTCCCTTATTTGTTTCATGTGCTTGTAGAACTTATTTTCATGTGCTCATGGCACTTATTTTTCATGGGCGGAAGAGGGATCCTGACTTATTTTACGAGCAAGAGAGGTTGTTTCTTGTTTTATAGAAACTGAAAGATATCCTGATTTGGATTTTCCCTTGTGCCAAACCTTCACATCCCATCTACCACAATAGGCAAAGCGCACAAAACATATCATTAAAATGTCCAAGACTATGCTGGGTGAAAGGCTTAGGCTTACGGGTATTGGGCCATTCAAACTCATTAGGTCTCCCACAATAATCGGCTCGTATCTCCCCGAATAATAAGTTTAGACTCATAGGAATCTTGTTGAGAAAGTGAATTTTATGACTTATCCTACGAGGAAGCTACCTTTTGAGATAGCCACCACAACCTCACGCAAACAATGGGGTTACTGTTTCAGCAGTCGGGGTAGAACAAATCCACAAGGCGGTAGGGTTTTAATGAGGGCTCATGCAGTGATCAGTGACATGTCGAAAATTTCAAAGTTGTATGAATAAAGTGTATGACTCTATGTAATCAACGAGGCTCAAGATGCAATGCAACACCATGTGTGGGAATGATAAATCAGTTGCAGGTGGAAAAGGGGAGTAATACAAGCAGTGATTATTTATGCAGCAACAAGAAAACCAAAAGAGATGAGTGCAAAGCATTTGTAACATGATGATGCCTAAGATACTAATTGTAAGAAAAAAAGAAGACACACTTTTAAATCATAGAGTAAAAAATTCCATCAGCAAACCTAATTAAACTTTGAATTAAAAATTTTATTAACAGCTCCTAGCTAGCCTACACCTAAACCCTAGTTTAACCCATGAGGTGGTCGGGTTATGTAAAATCAACTTTCCAGTGAAGCCACCACATTAGTTCCCATCCTGCAACAACAACAATGCTCGAGATCAACACTAGAATCCAAAAAAGTGTAGTAACAACAAAACTTACCTGAAGAGAATGTGCAACGGCAAGAAGACCATGGATAATTACCAGAGAATGTGCCAGAATAGTTTGTGCAAGCTGAATTCCACTCTCATCCTGATACACGGCAATATGTTCTTGAAGATTAAAACTATTTATAAATGAAACAAATCCATTCATGCACAATCCCAGGTCTGATGGGCGCTGGGTAAGCCATTGCTTATTTGCAAGTATATCTACTGGATAGGATCCATCGAACCAAACAGAAACCTCATCATGGTGTTGAGAATGATCAGTTTCATGGAATGAAAACACTGAGCGTGTGCCAAGAGAATTATAGATGCTAGCACATCCAAGTGCAGAAACCCTAATTTTGAAAACCCTAGTTCGGGATTGCTTTTGGGTTTGGTCAAGGGTATGGGGATCTGAATCCACATTTAGTGGAGCCTAAAATTCCTCACTGTATTGAACAAGATCCAGAACTTCAAGCAGGGGGTTTCCCAACTTTGATTGCTTGGCGAGACCAACAGGAGGATTGTTGTGATCATGGAATGTGGTGATTTGAACAATGTCAGTGGGCTTTGAATCAATTGGGTAAAAATTTGGCACAATGACATATTGGTAATCCAAGGTATCAGATTCTTTAGATTTTCTAGGGTGGGGTGGATTTACTGTAAGGTTTTTGGGCAGCTAAGGGATTTTCCAAAAATCACATGTTAGTTGTAACTGGTACTGGCTGGGCAACAAATGGAAAGATTGGAGACAATGGCCGGTGTTTCCTTACCAGTGAATAAATTGGGATATATTAGTTGTTGCACACCAGTTGTTGGGGGGCAGGAATATGTGCTCAGGGAAACCTTACTAAAATGAAAAATCTGCCTAGTTGAAATGATATTCAACGTGGTTATGCTGGGAGGAGCATGGTACCTGGGAACCATCATTTTAGAAACCCTAATCCAAGAAACCCTAGTTGGAGTTGTTTGAGGGGTCTCGTCAGGATCAGAGGGACTAGGTGTAACAACAAGCAGAAGAGGAAGTGCTTTGATTCCCTGATGGGTACTCGAATCTTCATAAATTGGATTATCAAATTATGGTGTCTTCATATGGTCGACAAAGAGATATGAGTGACAGTCCTCAGCGGTATGAGTGAGTATGTTTTCAGATATGCAGTGATCGTTGGAGCCATCGATTTGATCAAGTTGGGTACGTGGCATGTTAAGCTCCCCGGGAGTTACCAATTGGGATGGATCAATAAAGGAGACATCTTGTTGAAATTTGGTACCGGAGGACAGGTGGTTCCCTAAGGCTTTGATCTTTGGCCTAGGGAAAAGTGTCCAAAAGAATTCAATATTTCTCCTAAAGTGACTTTATAATTTTTATAAAGTCAAATCTAATTTAAAAGTGACTTTAAGTGATAAAGTTACTAAAGTCTAATTTTAAAGTGACTTTTAATAAAGTCAATGTAAAATTAAAAAGGAAAAAGTGACTTTGGAAATAAATGACTAAGTGGGTCTTTATTAAAGTGGGGTGAATTAAAAAATAGAAAGTGAGATTTAAATGAGCATTTAATCTCAGCCCTAGATCTCAATCTATTACAACCATTGGATTTAGGGATTCCCCAAAAGTCACTTAGGTTTAGGTTAAAGGAGGAAAAGGAGGGAAAAGGTCATTCATTCTTTCATGAGCAGATTGAGAGAAGGAAAGCAAGAGAGCAAGGGAGATTTCTGGGCAGTGAGGAGAAGGAGGCAGCAGCTTTGCACACATTCCAAGGCAGTATTTCAGCAAGTCCGTACAGCTGAGTGAGCACACAGTGAAAGGCAGATTTTGGGCATGATTTTCTAGAAAGGCCGTACAGCAGTTTTGGTTCAGATTCCAAGGAGGCCGTACAACAACTTAGCATAGAAATCGAGGAGCAGAAAAGATGAAGTTTGATGGCACGTTTTTCAAGGGAGGCTGTACATCAAGTGGATGTACCTTGGCATGCTTTTGTAGGCAGAAATTAGTACATCTGTACTGATGTTTTTCTGCACAGAAATCGAGGAAAACCGTACAACATAATTTATGGCAGCTTGCACACTTTTCTAGGCATTCCGTACAACAGCATTTAAGGCTGAAATTTGGGCACAAAATTCGAGGAGGCCATACAGCATTTATTGTTGTTCTGTTTTGCTGTTTGCAAGTTTTTCCAGTTGGCTGTGAGGCACAGAAAACGAGATAAGTTGTAAAATTTTGCTTGCTGATTTTTTGCTGAATATTTCTCTCACTGTAAAAAGCATTTTCCAGAAATAAGAAGGAGCTGTCGAACTGGTTTTCCCCAAGAGTTGTAGGGGGTTTTTCCAGGGTCACCTTGACCAAAAATCACTGTGTTTAAATGTGTTGAATGGCTGTTTGTATGTGCTGATATTTATTTTTGCATTTTCCAGCATTCTGTAATATTTCCAGAATTTGTGTTTTCAGCAAAATTTATTTTCCAGTTGTTGAATGTATGGATATGGGAAAGGGCATTTAACTATTTTTGAGAAATAAGGTGAAACTGAAAACCGAGGTGGGAAAAATAAAATTTCTACACATCTTGAGGTTTCCTAGATGGGAAATCACCCCTACGGCTGTCTAAAGATTCCGAGTGAGAAATATCAAATCTAAAAGATTCGTCGATTTTGAACTATGATTGTGAAACACCATCTGTGTACTTATGATTGTCACCAATACCAGTATAAAGAAATTTTGAATGTCTCGAAGAAATTACTGGTGTGGCAGACTTGTGGAATAAATCATGGAATAATGAATGAAAAGATTGAGTCGCAGAGGTGTTAACCATACAAGGACTTCCATCTCGCATATTGATGTTATTAGGAGTGAAAAATGATCTGGCAGGCCTTGTAAGGGAATCAAATTCATCCAAGATAGGAGTCGATTCATACTCAGTATGCGAGAAAAATTTAGGACTGTGTCCAAAGAGACATCGAGTGGGCTCAAGGTAGGTTTCATGAACCAGGAGAGATAATGTGCCACTATAGTTTTCAAGCTATGTTTCGACAGGGTGCGTGAAAGATTCAAAGCTAGTATAATAGGCTTTGTCCTCTTGCGAGTGTCTATACTTGCTCAAAACTTTCGAGGTCACAACTCCACTACCTGGCAACTCAGGAGGAGGAGCAAGAATATCACAAATAGAAATACTCTCCTGGGAGGCCGGAGTGTGGTCTGGACTCGTGGAGATGGATAAGGAAACATTGGGGACGCAGTCTAAATAGCTGGAAACTTGCGGGTCATCATAGGGAACACTAGGATCAGGCTGAGTTGCTACTTGAAATTGTTCAAGGGAAACGAGGATCACATACATGAACTATTCTCTTAACAGCTTCCAATCGACATCCTTTTCACGGAACTCAAAACAATAATGAACAAATCTGATGGACAATTCATCTAGAGGTTCCTGAGGTTCCATTCTGATGTCATTTAGATTTATCAATACACTTTGAAAATCATACCTGTGAATAGCTTGTTGTAATTCACTGGCGAGTTGTTCAAAAAAATGGATGGAAGCTTCCAGCAATGTGCAGCAACATTTCTTAGCGCGACCTTCAAGAGTGAGGAAGAAAAGCAAACAATTCAAACCTTCATTGTCAATTTCGTAGTACTCACCAAAGTCACATAAATCTGAAAGGTGTTGGGTTATGGATACTTTGTTTTCACCATCGAATTTTAACTGGGACAAGTGATACATAAGTTCATCAGGGATGAGACATCGAGGCTCATAAAACTCAGAAAAACATCTTGGGAGAATAATTTGGGAACGCGCCATTACAGATATGAGATTAACTACAGGCTCTAAGGGCTTAGCTTGTCATCTGGCCCTCCTTCTAGCACCAATTATGTTGACAGGAAAATCTGTCCAGCCAACAGCAGGGAATCTCCCCGGTAAAGGGTCCCAATTAGACCTTGAACCATTTGGAATAGGGATCCCGTCCGGGGTGTGGGTCCGGCTACCGCTGATTTCTCCTTTCTTTGGGTCTCACTTAAACTCTATAAAATAGTGGATACACACCTAATCAAATGATACAAGACATATGATTGATGCATTAAATGTACATATAACACTATGACTAGCAAGAGGAAATAATAAAGCATGAAGACTGAAGGAAGTTTTGTTAACAACACTTCATTAGGGTCATGCTTGTAAACTGTTCTGACCACAAAAGAAATAATTCCTCATGGCAAGAACACCCTTCACTTCCTAAAAGTTTTAAATGATAACACAAATGCTAATAAACAAAGCCATCAACGTTCGTTAAGAAAGTGAAATGAACTCAACCATGATTAACATACTTAGAAAACTATTATGTAATTGTGATATGAATTGAAGATACAGTTCCCTTAATCTAAAGATGTTTAGAAAGTGAAAATATATTACTCAATAGCGCTCATACATATGACAACACCAGATCCACAAAGGTATTTTTCAAAATGCTTTTACTCATGCTCAAATGTATAATCCTCTGGTAATACAATGTACTCACCTCGAGTCCCAAAACAAAGGTCTATACAAGTTCCCGAAGGAATTATTTATAGAGAAAAGCTTGCCCTTTGTGTTCCCTGACTTTTTAGCTTCCCGACGGTTGGGCTGCCTTGCGACCCAGTCTTGGACCATTCGCGACCTGCGACCTCAGTAGATACACGATCTGCGACCTTGGTAGATATGCGACCTGCGACCTCGGTAGATATGCGACCCGCGACCTTGGAAAATATGCGACCTGTGACCTTGGGCAGATATGTGGCCTATGTCCTCGACAAATATGTGACCTGCGACCTCGCCAAATATGTGACCTGCGACCTTGGTAAATTTGTGACCTGTGATCTTCTTGGATTTTGCGACCTCGTGACCCAGTCGATGGGTTGTTGTGTCATGTCGTCGAGTGTTTGGCATGAAACATGACTCCGCGACCTGGAAACCTGAGGAAATCTGCAACCTGGGGGTTTTATCGCTTCTACATTTCTCTTGTTGAGATATTCTTAGCTCCTGCCATGTGAACCAACATTTTTTGAGTAAGCGACAAAATTCCTCGTCTAGGTCATCATCATAATATGCTCATGTTACCTGCGCATAAGCATATTAGATTAGCTATGTGTAACTTGTTAAATTAGCCTCACCCACATAAATATGTTTATGCATGTTGAAGAAAAAATAAAAGTACAACAAAAGGAAACACAGATGCATAAGGAGCATATTGAAAAATAAAATCAGGGGATTTTAACAACTAGTTTGGACTCCTGCGTAGTCTGTTTTCCACGCCTCCACCTCATTGGGTGATGTGATTTGTATATTATACTCCTATTCACTTTTACCCGAGACTTATCGAGCGTGCTTCTATTCACATGTTTCCTTCTTGGTTGTTATCTTGTGCGATCTTTGCATGGCTTCAAAATGGGATGCATCCTTGGCAAAGCTAGTGCATGTATATGTGCGCACTCCTGGTGTGCCTCCCCACAATGCGATTATGGGGCCTCTCAATCATTTACTGTTATGTAAGATCGATACCCTTTGTAATACAAATGCACGTCTGCCCCATTTTGAGAATGCGACTCTGTGTTTATATGGGCATGGGTGTTTGCCTTTAAAAAAAAAAAGGTTTCACTTCGGAGTCGCATAGTTGGGGATTTCATCGGTTTCTTTCAGACACATCTTTGTGACCTTGCCACCTCTGTCAATCTACGACCACGTGAAACAACAACTTCTATCTACTGGAGATGTCATGGGCATACTAAGGGAATCTCCCTGTGAGTCGATGATCGATAAAGCGATGTTTTCATTTTGTGTGAGATTTTGGGTGTCTGTATAATGACGGTTTCTTTGTTTGCTTGAATCCAAGTTGTGCGACTTCTGGGAAGTGAGGGATTCCTTTTCTGGTCATCATCATAATCTCTTCATATTACCTGCACAGGAAATATTAAATCAGCCATGTGTAACACATTCAATTAGCCACACACACACACACACACACATATATATATATATATATATATTGAGGCAGCAGAAAATTCAGATGCATAGAGACAACATTGAAAATAAACTTGGGGGTTTTAGCAACTATTTGAGACCCCTGCTGAGTCCATATTTGTACGAAATGTATGATTAGTTTGTGCATATCCACTATGGTTGCGAGGAAATAACTTGAGATGCCGACTGATGTCCATAATTTAGTCGGTGTGTAAGGTTTATTTCTCACTTCACTTTTTCTCCTAGTGGCGATGAGGCTTAAACCCAAGAAGCTTTAATTCGTTTCTGAGTACTGGGATGTACTAAATATGCGTGGGGGTCGCATAGTCAGAAAGTCGCGCTAGGCGTGAAATCCTTAAGGGTGCAACTCTGCGACTTATCGACTTGGTGGGGTTGCAGAGTCACAAATATCTTTGAGTCGCATTCGTTCTGTCTTGAGGCCAATTGCGACTATGCGACTTGGTGAGGTCACAGGGTCACGAATGTCTCTAAGTCACATTCTTTGAGTCTTGAGGAGATTTGCAACTGTGCAACACAAGAGAGGTTGCGGCACGAGCGGGTTGCAAGATTGCATTCTCATGTTCTTAGACGTGATCACATTCAGCATTTCGACTTGGTTAGGTCACTGAACAGCAACGTCCACGTGTTCCAGATCTGACTTGAATAATTCTATATAAGACGCTGCAAATGTATTTTTTTATCCCCCCTTCACGATCTTCCCAAGGTTTAGAGAGGAGGGACCTTGATACTGTTTGCGTACAATTCCTTTAACTAGATTCTCCTTATGCAGCTGTGTCCATTCGATTTGGCACTTTTAGGACCTCACGGTGAGGGAGATCGAACAAAAACTACTTACAGAAACCTATCGATACTTCTAAACTCGAGAAGTGCGGGCTTGCAGCAGTCAGCGTTGTATTTTCACGTTATTATTTGGGCTAAGGTGCAGAGCTCGGGCGCATTTTCAAATCTCAGAACCTATTGAACCAATCACTCCCTTAATTATGTTTTCTGCCAGTCATACAGTTTGTTCTGGAGTATCGCCATCGAGGCTACTTATTCATATAAGGAAATCAGATTTTATGCCTTTTATGGAGTTGGCTTTTAAGCTCATGACTCCAGTTTGTAACATGCAAACCATATGAATTCCCTTTCATTGTTTCCATCATTAGGGAATCATTTGAAGCACGCGGTCCTTTTGTGATGGTTGCCATGCAGATTTAGAGACAAACAAGTTGAATACTCATCCTTGCAGAGCATTTTAGTGATGACGTGGTGGGTTTTCCTTAATGAAATGGATGCGTTGTTAGTGTATATTGATAGAAATTTTACCGGTCTCCGTAAAACCAATCGTGTTAAGATTTGTTGACCGTAGTGGGTTCAATATAATTTTAAACCTATTACTGAACCGGTGGAAAACTAACTCACCTCCTCCAGCAAATCCGTAACTCTGTGCCATTAACAATGTAGGTGATGGACTGTCATACCTTTTACAAATCTGGTTTGTTTTTTACTATCAACGCACCATAGTTATTACAACGTTGCCACTGTAGGTTTTTTATAATATTTCGCTCCATGTTTAAACACAGATTTTGATGACTATATATATATATATATATATATATATATATATGTATATATATATATAGATATATATATATCTACTCCATAGGTTGAAACTCTGCCATAGAAATATTTATGTCCATTCGTAATGTATTTTCATATAGTTCTGATCCGTGTTTTAATCGTAAAGTTTGATTGCCTTATATATCTGCCTCAAATGTTTTAGCACAGATTAAAACTTAGGCATATAATTATTTGAGTCCGATTGTAATGTCCTTTGTATAGTTTTTCTCTGTCATCTTATATGGTCTTGAAACCATATGTGTTTGTGCCTTGGTTTAAATATACAACATAACCTTGGTCCATCGAATGTGCGCCCACTTGTAATGTTTTCACATAGTTCTGCTCCACGATCTCCCATGGTTTTGAAACCATGTGATTTTTTGCCTTGGTTTAATTATATAATATTTAAAACCATAACCTTGGTCCATAAATTTGCACCCACCGTGTAGCTTAGGTTTAACAATGATTGCTTCCCAAAGGTGCATTTACATTTTTGAAATTGTGCCAAAACTTGCCAATGCACCCATTACCTGAACCATCAAACCTAAATCTCACCATGCACTTGAACCAACAAAACTACAACCATACTTTGATGGATGATGATGAAACTGAAAGAAGTGTCGGATTTAAAGCGACAAACTCTATAGTTCATCGTTGTTTCCGAAAACAATTGAGACCTGTAAACTTGGAGAAAATGGATCATACTCCTAGATCACTCCTACTTTGTCGATGTAAGTCCATAATTAATCACCAAAATGACATTGATGACCCTTCCGATGCTTATCATGACGCATTTTGAACCCGTGAACCATTTCATTCAACTGCGGAAAATAGAAGAAACCATTTTAGCTGTGACATTGTCTTTCCAACATCAACATGTGCGCTTTAGCACTGCGGCTCGGCACGAAAACACCTTTGAATGAGATTGTCTCTCTTGAGGGAAATCTTCTAAGTCCACTTTGTTCACCCGGGCTATACTTCAGGTTAGACTTGTCGAATTGGTGAAATGTGTTCCTTTGTGTGTACACATCGACACTGAGCTGGTATTGTGCAGTATCTTCAAAACTTCCTTTAAGGTGAGATATGATAGCAAACGCTTCTGATTTATGCGAGATGGCATCCGGTACAGACATTTCCAAAAAAAGAGTTTCTAAGTATCTGGTGTACACTAGTGAAGAATTCTTATTTACATTAGTGACATAAAAGGTTCTTTCTCTGATAAACATGTATCAAACCATCCTCCTTTTAACATTACAGGTCACTTGCTCCTCCTCCTCCCTTTTTTTGCAACTTTGGCCTTTCTTTTGAGCTCACTTTCATTTCCCTCGATGACATGACAAAATTTAGGAGTTTGTCACCTGTGGGGTGGACATGTGTGGAACATTACAGCATCACAATTACTCTTTGATAATGGTGTCCCTAGATAAAACATATCAGACTAACGAGCTTAAGAGAAGTTTTCAAACAACATGCTTAATGACCTATGGTGAGAGGGCTGCTAATGTACATCCTCAATGTACTGAAAAGTTCTTATTCAAGTGTATGCTGGACGATCCCTCCCACACAGGGCGTGATTGCAGCAAAAATATCTGATCATGATGGTGAGAAAGTTCATGAGGTTTTTGGGATAGGTCACTGGGATGTCATTGACTGCAAGTCCAGTGAAAGACCTTAATGACTAAGCGAGCAGAGGGGGACCCGAAATTTTGAATATACCCAAAATTTTGGGTGTTGTTGTAGCGGTTACAACAGAAGGGCAAGAAGACAACTTTCAACTTGAAAAGGGGATTCTTTAAACTCATTTTATACTTACATCTGAAATATGAACTTTCCTAATGTGGATACCATGCTGAGACATGACACTTATCTTAGATTTTTCTTGATTACAGTATCAACACAAATATGTAATTTCCCTGTATATTCAAAGGACAAAGTCATATTAAAAAATAATTAACTATAAAAATATTTATTATAACTCTAGTCACAAATAGGAAACTCACCTAAATTAACCAATTTATTAGGACTACTCTCATTTTGGCATTAAAATCTTGTTTTCTGGGCATATAGTATGGTCCACAACTTGTTTGACGCAAAGAAAATATAACAAAGAGCCAAAGAAATTTTATGATGGTCACTATATTCATGAGAGTGAGATGTAGGATTTTTATGATGGAAATTACAATTATTTCCATATCAATGACCCATCCAATATTATCAACCAAGGGTTTGAATTCACATTGTACATTGTCATGTACTTCTTTGGTTATGAATTCCAATACAACTTAGTATCCCCAGATGGATATCTGTGTGAATACATTGCAAGTCTAAGAGTCATTGCAACTATGGACTTTAGGAAAGAAGAAAGGGAAGTTTCCTAATAGGAGTCAGACTATAGTTATGAAGAAATTGAGCAAAGAAATAGCATCAACACACAAAAAGAAGCAATGTGGATGATGACTAGGTAGTTTTAGAGATTGAGAAAAATTATAGAGTCACATTAGAATTTATATTATTATTCTCATTAGGGTTTTTGTGGTAGTATACCAAGCATAATTCTTAGGTTTTTAACCAACAATATTTTCTTTCAAAGCTTTTTTACAACGTTATCCTTCAAAGCTTTTCTAGATGAGTGTTGCGTCTTCATTAGAGGCAACAACTTTTAGGAACCGAATAGGGAATACATATGGAGTTGGGATTGTGAGATGGAACTTCAATTTTTTGAGCATTTTATTCTCCATAACTAGTACGCATTTCCTTTCAAATTTGTTTTCTAAGATGTCAATAAAGTAATTTATCTGTCACCAAAATCAAAGAAAAACAAAGTGTGTGTAAGACTGTGAAATCTGAAGCCAAAAAGTATGCATTCATTTTCCAAATAGATCTTATATTATCCAATCATCAATAAAAATACCCACTTGTAGAGACCAAATTTCCTCATACTTTCAAGCTAGAAGCATCACAGTGACACCTACTAATTGATAGATTCTCCTCGATACAAGTTGAACAAAATGATATCTATCAGGGATATTTTTTGTAAGATATAAAGTCTTTGGAATCAACTCAAATCTCTCATGTCCTTGCAATGTCAAAGGAAAATTTTAGCTTAAACAATAATTAACTATAAAAATCTTGATTATAACTGTAGTCACAAGTAGGAAACTCACCTCAATTAACCAATTTATTACGAATACTCTCATTTTGGAATTAATCTATTGTTGTCTGGGCATATAATATGGAATACAACTTATTTTATGCAAAGTAAATAAAACAAAGAGTCAAATAATTTTTATGATTGTCACTATATTCATGATAGTTAGATGTAGGAATTTTATGATGGAAATTACAATTCTTTCCATATCAATGAACCATCCAATATTGTCAACCAAGGGTTTGAATTCACATTGTACATTTTCATGTACATATTTGGTTATAAATTCCAATACAACTTAGTATCCCTAAATGGATCTCACTGTGAATACATTGCAAGTCTAAGAGTCATCACAACTATGAACTTTAGGAAACTAGAAATGGAAGTTTCCTCATAGGAGGTGGACTATAGTTATGAATAAAATGAGAAAATAAATAACATCAACACACAAAAATAAGCAATGTTGATGATGACTGGGTAGTTGTATAGATTGAAAAAAATGATAGAGCCACATTAGAAGTTATATTCTTAGTCTCATTAGGGCTTTTATGATAGTATGACATTTATAATTATTAGGTTTTTAACCAACAATATGTTCTTTCAAATATTATCTACAATGTCATCCTTCAAATACTACCAACTTTAACACTAATAGTACATAACATTACACTACCACTGAGAAGTGAAAAAAAAATACACTGGATACACTATTACACATTACTCACATACACTAGAAATTTTCCAAAAATATACACCACAGAGAATCAAGACACAACATAAATACATATGTATTCATCTTCTGGCTTTTATAGTGCTATTGCAAGCACGATAGCTCTCACAAATAAATTGTTTTAAATTTCACCATGTTGGATGGATATTATGACATCTTTCGTAGCCTAATGTCGATGGATATGGTATAAAAAATAAATACCAAAACCAAAAGGCTATAACCAAGAGGAAAGGTTTATAAACACATAAATGACAAAAATAGAGACATTACAAAAAATAGTAATGTGGATGATGACAGAGATTGAAAAAATTATAGGTCCACATTAGAGTTATATTATTAGTCTCATTAGGGATTTTGTGGTAGTATACCAAGCATAATTATTAGGTTTTTAACCAACAATGCATTCTTTCAAGCCTTGTTTACATTATTAGCCTTCAAATGCTACAAACTTTATCACTACTAGGCTACAACATTACACTACCACTGAGTAGTTAGCAATAACCTACTAGATACCTCATTACACCATTACTAGTGTACATTAGAACATTTCCAAGAATATAAACCATGGGGAATCAAGATACAGCATCAATGCATAGGTATTCATTTTTTGGATTTTACAGTGCTAGTAAAAACAAGTTAGGTCCCTTCAGTGAATATTTTTGAATTTCATCATGTTGGAAGGATATTGTGGCATCTTACCTAGCCTAATGTAGAGGGACATAATATAAAAAATAAATACCAAAACCAAAATTATATAAGCAAGAGTAAAGGTTTATAAACACACAAATGCAAAAAATAAAAAAATATATATTTATGGGAAAGGGGTAAGAATTAGTGTTTCTAATTAGTTTATAAGGTGGTATTAAGATGAACATGTTAATGAGAATATATTTTTTTATTGTATTAATGTGTGAGCCATCTAGTGCACTAGAAACGATATCTTGTCCCAAGGAAAAAATCTCTTGTCAATTTAGAAATTTCATATAGCCATTTATGAAAATCGGGTTTTCAGAAGCCTAAGGCTCAGAAGAATCCTAGAGTTCTTAAAGTTCCAGATATTGATCACTCTAAGATACAGGTTTTCTTTGATGGAGCGTTTCTATTTTTTCCAAGAATTTCTGGGTTTCCAGTGGAAGGCATGATTTAGGTCCTAGCAATTTCTTTTTTTAGCTTTCTTATTGATGGGTAGTCGTTAATTTATCTGCCAACGAAAAATTGGCTGAAGTTAAAAATTTTCACCATATTTTATTTATGCGAGAGTGTTGCAATGATACTACTAGGCTTGGGGTTCAAATGACAATATTTCATATGAGAGTTAAAGTATAGGATAGATGAAAAATTATGCCACACTTCAAAGTCCGTTTCTCCAAATTAACTCAAAGCCTATGATGGCTACCTTAAATTTGTCATGAGTGTCAATAATTCTGATTATTTCTAGGTAATCAATATTCTACTTCTTCATATTTATTAGATTCCTGGAAATATCCTTCCATGCAAACTAATCAATCTGATTTGGGCCTCGTAGTTTGTTCCATTTACAATGTACTTTAAGTGAGAGGAAACTGCTATCTAACTTTAGAAGTAAGCCATTAGACCCATAAGCAGTCCAAGAACACCAAATAGTTGTGGTGTTAAAAATCAAGTCATCTATAAATCCCCATAAAGTCCAAATCATTTGAAAAGGAATGATTGGAAAAGAATAAAATTCTTGTAATTCTCTTCAGAAGGGAACCCTGAAATGTGAGTGCTATCCATTAGGGAATTGTAGCCCTAATACTAAAAATATCGATGGGAACAAAAATATAATGTCTGATTGCATTTTCCATGAAAAATTCCCACTTATTTTCCTAACCACTTTGCTGTTGAAACAAAATCCCTGGGTACTAACATCTAACAACCCAATATTGTCATGTTCTTTATCGAGTTTACAAATTTTCCAAGAAACAACAGGTAAGCATTTACACCCTCCTGGTTGTCTTGTGGATTATTTTTAAGTACCTTCTCAAGCTTTGTCTACTTGGAGTCATTGGGGAATCAAAAAAGGAGTAATGCACTTGAATAGCTTCCAGGTCATGGGAATGCATAATGTTATTTCTAGTCAATGAAAACTACCCATTTTACCACCTTGGAATATTAATCTCAATTTTAGCAAAAAACCACTCTCACATTAAGCAGCTAGCAAGTAAAATTCATTGTGTTTTTTACACAAAAGGAAATGAATTTCAATAAAACAAGTATCCAAGGATATTGAAAATATAGGGCTCAAGGAATACAATCTTCTAACTAGGAAGCCTTCCAAGAAATGGAAGCTCAAAGGGCATTGTCAAACCTCCTAATGTTTGGACTGGACTATATGTTCTTTATTTATATGAGTTGTGGGTATTTAGTCATCTCTCCTTGGATTCTAAAGTTATGCTATGGTTAGTAACATGATTTAACACATTACATTGGGATTAAAATTCAATATTTACTCGCATTATCTCATTCCTTCTTATTTTCTGACATATGGGTGTTTTGATGATCATTCAACTTGGAGGTATGGTATTTCATGACACTAATTATTTTTACCAGCCACCTAAAGAATGCAGAAATCACAGTGGACTCAATCTTCATTTGGTAAGTAGTTTATGTCCACTTCCTCCCATGTCAGCACTCGTGGGACTTACCTTCTCTTAAGGCATAAATATGTTTTACTAATAAGTTTTTATCGCCTTTTCATTGAACTTAATTAACTAGACACAGTATTTGTAAAAGAGCTATAATAATGCCCTAGGTCATTCGATGTTGAGTTAGTAAGGATGTATATTCGAATACACTAATTGCACTTATTTATTGGCCCATGTTTTGGTATGGATTTTGGGAATATGCACGTTTTATTCCCTTACAGAGTCACTCTAGAAGAGGAATATCTCCATAAGTTGTGGAATTACCCTGCAACAAGAGACAAAGAACAAAATAGTGGGGAGCGCATATGTCCACTGGTAGCCTATTAGTCTAGCCTTTGCGTCTGAACAGAAGCTAGGCCATAGACCACGTATGGGTTATTTAGCACCTCGTTCCAAATGATATAGGATTCTCTCTATTAACCTTGTTATATTTTGAATTTATTGTTATCTAGTTTGACCATTTTTTCACCTTTTAAGTATTTATGACCATTCTTCATTGAACATGAATTTGGATGTAATATCCCATTTTAAGTATTTCTAACCATTCTTCTTTAACATGAATTTGAATGGAAGGGAAGCAATGAATTTCATTGGAAAAACCATTACTTCTTTCAACATGAATTTAAATGTGGTTTACCCTTTTAAGTATTTCTAACCATTCTTTACTTAAGAATGGTTTTGAATGTGATTTCCCATTTTAAGTATTTTTAAGCATGAATTTGAATGGATGGAAGACCATGCTTTTCATTGGAATAAGTAATAAATTTTTTTCTTTTAACATGAATTTGAATGTCATTACTCCTTTTATTATTTCTAACTAATCTTCTTTCAACATGAATTTGAATAAATGGGAAGCCATGATTTTCATTGGAATGAATGCTGCCATCAGGTAAGCTAGCTATTTTAGTTCCATATGACCTCTTTATTTCAATAATATAATTTTACAATTATTACTTCTGTTTTTTAGTGAAACAACATCCCTACATGTTGAAATATGGTGTGTCAGAACTTATGTAGATGGGACAAAAAAATGTTCTAAGCTACAAACAAATGATGGTTTTTCCCCTATATTGGAAGAAGATTGCTAAAAAATTATTTATATTTATCTGTAATTTTGATGTTGTAACCTAATTTTTTTCTCTTTCAAACTTCAATTTTAAGTTTAAACTATTTAACACATCTTCTACAACATGAGAGTGTCTAATGAACTAGGTGTTGGCCATCCAAGAGATACAAAATTCTATGTTATGGTTGTGGTTGCAACATCACTATTGATTGGCATTATTTTCATGGTTATAGTTCTTCTCATGAAGAACAAATTCATCGTACTTTTTACTCACAATGAGGTGGTCATGGAAGCATTGTATAAATTAGTAGTCTTCCTTTCAGTGACAATGATTCTAAATAGTGTACAACCAGTTCTGTTAGGCAATGTGTTTTATATTATTTACATTCAATCCTATTATATTTTATTTTGATTGAGTGGGAAAAGCTCATATCTCAAACACAATTCCATGCTTATTACTACCTATATTCTTGGGAGGTTTTCACGATCTACCTATCATTTTTCAATCATCACACAATGATCCCTATGATCTAGAGCACTCTCCTAATAGTCCTCAAATAAATTAAAATAGTGATATTGATTCAAAGTTAAAGCAAACTATTATTAGTCAACTCTATTGGTTTCAAGGTGGAATGTTTTCAAGATGATCATGTTTTGCTCTTGGAAATTTTATCAAGTGTGGTCGTTGGTGGAGGGTGGCAAGGTTTGATAACCTACAAAAACTTAGGATCCTATTATGTTTTTGGTGTACCTCTTGGTCCACTTTTGGGATAAAAGTTTGACTTAGGAGTAAAGGTGTAATAAGCATTCCCATGTTTAGTTTTTCTTTCTTTATTCGTTATGATTTTAACACAGTGATTTCAACATTCCAACCATTATTGGAGTAGAAGGGAAGACTAATAGGCCTTCTCTGGTCTCTCTATTCCAATATTTTTTTATTTTATTTTTTTGTAAAAAATTCCTTTAGTGAAAGCAAAAAAGTGTTCAACCATCTAATTTTTTTGTGTAAATTTGATGTTGAAATGAGGGAGCATGGAATTTGGAGTGGGATGATTGGTGGAACTACACTATAGAACTTTATTTTTTTATTGAATGTATATTTCACAAAATGGAACAAAGAGGTATGAACTATGAAATGATCTTATATCCTAGTTGGAGATGAAGTTGTGGAATATTTTCACTTATCTTCTATTTGTTTATATGTTTAACACTTCGGTTATTGATCTCCATGGAAATAAATTCCTTTGATGCCGTGAATCATATCAAGTTATGGGGTGGTGGTGTAGTTGAGGCCCTCAAACACAAGTCAGTTTATTTAAAATCACAACATAGTGTTGATGTTAATATTGTGACTGTTGCATAGAAGTAATAATTCTTTCGAAACAACCAATATTCCTCACATTAGCTTCCATTTTAACTCTCTTCCACATGAGTAGCATGTGACAAACAACAGTAAGAGGAACAACGAACCTCCAAGTTTTAAGATAATCAATAATAGTTTACATGGTTGGAGATTGGAGTGGAAGGAAAAATAGTTCCCTTTTAAAATGTCTGGGAGATGTTTATTCACGAAGTATTACTTTCAAATTGCATATCTTAGTCTAGTTGATATTTTTTCACAAGTATTACTATCTTTTTAATATCTGACCAAATTTCACTAAAAAACCGGGAGGTTGGTCAAGTAAATGTTCATTCTCACATACAATGAATGCTGGAGGTAGAGAAAACCACCTTAAGGTGCAAGTACAACATATTAAAATATCAATTTTTTTTCTTCAGGAATTCTAAGACAAATGAAGAGATATGAAGAGATATATTTTTTCCTTATTTCAATTGTCTGGATTCTTAATTACCATTTTTTTCTATTATGAGATACAATATTTTCATAGTATATATATCTGAAGGGAAAATTTTCTAGATTGTATACGCATTATATTAATTTGAAATAAGAATACATGCCAAATTCAAATTTCACATTTTATAAATTCATAGACTTTTTTTTTAAGAGAAATTGTCCAGTTTTAAATGTCGTTGTTCTATATATGTAACAATTTATAATTTTTCATCTTCCTCTTCATTTTTTTCCATTATATTTTAATTTTACTAATATATTTATATTAAAAATATATTATTATACATGATAAAACATAATTATAAAATTTCACTAATATATTTATATTTAAAATATATTATTATACATAATAAAACATAATCCTAAAATACATGATAAAACATAATCACAAAAAAAATAGAAGTTGTGATCAAACTTTATAAAAAAAATGTATGTTAGTTATATCTCAGGGTATAATTTATATATTTTTATAATATTTTAAATAAAATTGTATCAAAGTTATTAATTATTAATTACTTAAATTATTTATCAACCTAGATCCATCATGAGGACATCTTCCCACTACAAGGTTTTGAGCTACTACCTAGAAAATTCACTTCTACAAGGTTTTGAGCTACTACCTAGAAAATTCACTTCTTTTTGTTGTTTTTAGTGTTATGTCAATTACATACATGGTGTTCCTTTTTTTCTTCCTTTTAGTTTGAAATGGTTTATGTTTCTTTATGAAGACTAAGACAACGTTCATAATAGTGGAAAAAGTTGTAATTATTGTTGAACATTTATTTTCAATTATGTTGTGCTAGTATGGGCATTTGCATAAAAATACTTCACAAAAAAAGTATGGTTATATTTAAGGTCTTCATATCAATTTTTTTCTTGTAGTTAAACAATAAAAATTCATCCTTTAAAATTTGAATACATCATATGAATATCTTTATTCTTCCTGGACCCAAATTATTCCTATGTTGGCTACAAGAGAAAGATGAGATTAATAACCAAGAATAAGGTGAAGGATCAGTACCTCGAGTAAAGATAAGATTAAATTTGACAACTTAGTTGATGTAGCAACTAATTCCTCCAATAATTGTTGTGATTGCTCATGGAAAAAAAATTGTGGAATATGAAAATGCAACATATACTCTTGTTAAAACATCCTTGTGAGATGTATGCAAGTTAGCTTTCACCTCCAATGAAGATATGGGAAATAAAGCTGAAAATGAAAACTTATATGTATCTAGTTGGATTCACATAGAATAATCAATCAACTGTATTCCAATTAGGATTTTGTTAGTTATAGATATAGTTTTGTATCCAGTCTATTGTTTTGCAATATTGACCATCTCTATTTTGTTGTTTTTTATAACCAAAATATGCATGTTTTCCTTTTAACATGAAGTTTTCTAAGAAATATTGTACACAATTTTTTACTTTGTTGGATTGTCTATCACATGATCAAACTATATTTTTTTAGCACTAGAAGAATTTTATGAAAATCAATGAAATTCACTACTTCATTTGGCAACGCCTTTGGTTAGCTTCAGAAACCGAAAAGATTGAATGCGAACTTTGTTTAAGAATAACATTGAGCTTCATGGATACAAAAAATAATTTGGAAGATGAGTTCTCCAGGTATTGTTTCTCCTTGAACAAGACCACTAGTTGTAGTAGATTGTCAATATTTATAGGTGTTTATCAAGCTTAATAAAAAATATTGTCCTTTTTTGATTGATTATTATTTGATAGATTTGTTATTTCTACTTTTTTCTCTTTCTTGAATTTTTTGTGCTAACTAGTTTGAAATAATGGAGGATCAAACATTGTTGGTATTGTTGTAATATGTTAATTCTTATTTGTATTGAATCAAGTATTTTTTGTAAAAAATCAATCGATGTGTTATATCTTGGAAATTATACGTATGGTAAATATGGGAATGATATTGGCTATTTCCATGTAAATATGCAAAACAGATAAAAAATACACTTACTTTATCTTTTCATTATAATGATCGCTAATATTTTAAGTTTGAGTGATTGAGGATGGCCATAGGTGCTCCATAAAATTTGAAGTTTGGTCTTGGAATTCAATATGGATTTTCCATTCAATAATCATATAGAACTAGAACCTGAAAGTTGCATTCCAAAATAATCCTATTTGGTGGATTACTAGTGGTGATTGCTACATATTTTCTATCTTGGAAATTTTCTCCAAATCACAGCTAATATATTGTACCAAAGGTCAGGAACACACTGTTATATTTGCAATTTATCCACTTATACTTTAGTGATCCATATATATAAGAAAAAAATTAATAATTTGATATAGAATAGTTGGCTTATTCATATGTGACAATGGACCCAAATAATAGTTCTTACCTGAAGAAATGCTTATGAGACTTGGGAATTATTGACTTCATCGACCTCCAACCTTGGACTTATTCACTTATCCTTCAACATTATCCGGTTATATACATGTATACGAGGCTATCCTATTATTGCATCCTTTTCACTTCATTTAATTTTATTCTAGACTTAGCTTTGACATTTTATAGGGGTTTTGTTTGCACTCTCACATTGTATAATTAATCTCTAGCTTGAGATTTTTAGCATGTAACTTAGTTGACATGATTGTGTCTAAGATTTATTTGAAGTTTGATTACTAAGTTTACTAAGATGTTATTTTCTATGGTGACATTTTATTTTCTTTGTTTATACAGGTCATGTAGCCACATAGTGGCCACTATTTCTTTACTGAAGAAAATTTGTTCTAGTTTCTTTCTTTTATGGAGAAAAATGGCATTGGAAATATTGCTGATGTTGAGGTATATATCATATAAATCTATTATAGTCTACTTTAGTTTATATTCTAGTGTTCATCGTCTTTCATGAATTATACTCTACATTGTATCTTCTTCATTTTTCAGAAAAGGAACTCAATATTGATGGTAAGAAGCAGGAATTGAAGAATGACGAGAACAATAACACTTGAGAAAAAAAATTCAAATTAAAGAGAGAGAGAGAAGAGGATTGGTCTAGTGGTACTCGCAAAGCCAATACTCCGCATAAGACACACACAAAGATACTGATGGTCAAGACATCAGAGTTGGTGAATTCACTTGCAATGCATTGGAAACAAATGATAATGTTTTGAAGTGATGAGACAATATTTCATGTGTAAATTGTACTCAAACCAATATTAAGTGGGAAAATCATATCGTTATACTTGAAATTTTATATAATATAATTTATGTGGCTAAAATTATTTATAGTTGCTATTTTTATTATTTAAGATTGTAATTAACACATGTAACTTTGCATTTTTCATATTAAATGAACATGTACATTGTATGAAATTTAAAAAAAAATTATTTGCAAAATCATACCAACTAATTTATGTTGATTAATAATGAACACATAAAATAAATCTAAAACTATTAAATTAATAGTTTATGTTGATTAATTATGAGAAAAAATAAAATGAAAATAGAACTAATTTAGTGGTTTATAATTATTGTTAATGAAATGAATATAAAATACTAAAGTAAATATTTATATAATGAAAATGAAACTACCAAAAAAAAGATAAATGACTATTGTAAATGATAAATTTGTTATTACAAATGATGACTAAATTTTGCACATATAGGACTATTAGTAGCTAATTTACAGTATCTTATGACAACCAAAATTTAGTCATATTTCTTTGGTCATTAATTGGTTTCAAACAATGACTAAAATTTGCATATATATGACTTTTGGTAGCTAATTTACAATATCTTATAACACAACCAACATTTTGGTCATATTTCTTGGGTCATTAATTGATTTTCTTAGATGATCATTTAGTAATATATTTTTTTTGTATATTTAGTCATTAATTGTGGCAATTATGGTAATTAATGACTAGATCAATGACTAAATTAACGAAACGTTTATGAGTAAACACACCACTAGATAATAAAATTGACACAATCAATTAATGAATAAGATAAAAACGACTAAAATTTGGTCGCATTATAAGATACTCTAAATTAGCTACTACTAGTCACCAACTGAAAAACAATCATTTATATGAAAATATTAGTCATTTTTTTAGTAACAAATTAGCCATTTTTTAATAGTTGTACATGCATTCTTGGCAGAGATATATGAATTCTTACTAAACTAAAAATTTTATTATAATAACAAATATTAACAATTACATAAAAAAAAAATACTTATATTACTAGTATAAATTCCCTTGTAAATATTATTAGAAAGGCACATTCCTCGCAACCAACAAGTTTCATTCCTTGCAATAGTCCCCAAAATATTTCCACTTAGTGGCATTTATTATTTTCCTTCCCAAGATATTTTTCTAGCTGTATCCTACCTTTAAATTCTACCCACCATTTTTTTTACTAGTAGGATTTTTTCAAAATAGGAAAAATTCTTTCCTTTTTCATTCATAATAATGCCTTTCTCTCCAACATACTTAATATTACCTTTTCACCCAGCATCATTTTTTTCTTCAACAATGCTTACCTTTCTACCAAACATAACATTTCTCTCCTATTATGTTGTTTCCTAGTGGAAATATTTCTCGTAGGAATTTTGGGGAGAATTTGGGAAGGTTATAATTTTGACCTATGTCTCTTTCCTGTTTTCTATTCACCACTTGTAACTAACCACTTAATTGTTTCTTGGATATAAAATAATCCCAAAATACATAAATTTTGTTTCCTATATCATTTCCAAGAGAAAGAAACATTTATTTATTATAAAATTTAGTCTTGGCCCCAAAACCAACATTTCCACTCAATATTTACATGTAAATATAATTTTTTTTTCCATAAGTTCATTCACTACAAGTATTACAACCCACCCTCCCCCCCCCCCCAAATTAAACACCATCCTCATTATTTCCTTTGGCTTGATCACTTCTCATAATTTGAAGGAAATGGTTCCTGCATTTTCTCTTCTATTTCCGAGGTAGCCTCCACAAGCATAAAGTGCTTCCATTTTAATTTAACCTAGGTTATGACTTGATTGAGGATTGACGTTTCTCTCCTATATAAAATTCACAGAGTTTCGACCTAGAACTTGCCTTCTGGTTTGACCTACACCACATTCTAGTCAATAACATGAGTGGTTCATGGACATATTTCTTTAGAATCGATACATTAAGTAAATTATGCTTTCTAATGTGGCCTAGAAATATTAGCTTGTGGAACACTAGTCCTACTCTCGCCGATATTTCAAATGGTCCATAGAACTTGGGTGCTAGTTTAGCACAGGTTCCCAATCTTAATGTGCTCTTTATATGCCTAAATTTAATCTAGAAATTTCACCCCATTTTATAGTATTTGTGAATTATTTTCTGATCTGCATGATTATTTTTCTCTCTTGATTTGTATTTAGATTTTTCCTCACCTTTTTGACCCTTTTTTCCATCTCTTTCAGTAGATCATGCCTGAAAACCAAATTCTCCTTTAATTGACTCCAAATCGATGGAGTATGACATTTTCATCCATAAAGGACTTCAAAGGGACTTGTTTGAAGAGATTCACGATTATTATTTTTATATGCAAATTCAACTAGATGCAACTAATCTTCCCACTTAGTGGGTTGATCCATCATGTGCATGGGAAGAATATCTTTGAGAATCTTATTAGTTCATTCAGTTTATCCACCCATTTAAGGATGGTAGGAAGTGCTGAAATTAAATTGTGTACCCATCCATGAAAAAAGTGATTTAAAAAATTTGAATGTAAATTTTTCATCCCTATCAAATATAGATATTTTTGATACTCCATGTAGTCTAAAAATATCTTTCATAAAAATTTCAGCCATATGAAAAACTTTATATGTTGATTAAAAAAGTATAAAGTGGGATGCTTCACTCAGTTTATATAATACATCCAATATTGAATCATGTTGTCTTCTAGATATGGGTAGTCCTATAACAAAATATAAAGATATAATTTCTCGTTTCCATTCAGGAATGGGTTGGGGGTTTCATAATCTAGTAGGGTTGGGGGTTTCATAATCTAGTAGGATGTTGGTGTCTTAATTTAAATTTTTGGAATTCTAGACACTTTGTTAAATATTCAACTACCCCTCCTTTCATTCATATCTAGTAAAATTCATTTCTAAGTGTTTTAATAACTTTCTAGTATCGTGGATGAGCCACAAAAGGATTTTAATCATGATCATCTAGGATAAGTTTCTTGAGGTTAGGAACATTATAAATGTAAATTCTATTTCGGAAGGTTAAAAACTCATCCGTATTTAATGCATATTATTATTTTTCTATTTATCCAACTTAATTTATCAAAATTTCTTGTATTTGTTGATATGTTTTATCTTCTAATTTTTTTATTTTAATTTGGTCCATAAAATATGTTCTGACATTGCTTATATAAATTCAACAAATATCATTTACACTTCTACATAATCCATCTTCCACTTTATTTATTTTTATCTTTTGATATGTTTGATATCAAAATAAAACTCGCTTAGGAAAGTCATGCATCTGGAATCTTTGGAATTTAGATGTGGCTGTCTGAAATGTACTTCAAGATGATATTATTAGCGATTATTGTAAAGTTTGTGCCTAAAAAATAAGGGAACCACAGTTTTAAAGAATGTATTACTGCAACCAACTCTAGGTCATAAAAAACATAATTATTTTTTGATCCTTAAATTTTCTAGATTCATAAGCTCTCACATGGTTATTTTGCATCAACACCCCACCTAATATTTTGATTTAAGCACATATAAATATTGTTTATTATTTATTAGGATCAAATATTTTAAGTATATTATTTACAACTAATAAATATTTCAATCATTTGAAACATTATTGACACTATTGGGTCCAAAAATATTTGCCTCCTTTTTTTTGCAAATATTTTATAGTAGAGGTAAGGTTTGATAAGCCTTCAATTAAGCTAAAATAGTAACCAATAAGGCCCATAAAATATATAATGTTTACCACATATTTAGGGATAGGACAGTTAATTATTCCTTGGACCTTTTCAGGGCCTATCACAATTAATTCCTTGGAAATTACATTTTCCAAGTATATAATATGATCCTAAAAAAACTCACACTTACTGAATTAAGTACAAATTTGATGTTCCCTAAGTGTTTACAACACTATTATCAATTTTTGTTCATGATCTACGGGTGTCTTGGAATAAAGAAAAATTTTGTCAATGAAAATCAACATAAATTTAATATCTAAATACTAGATAAAAAATTTGTTCATTAAGCACATGAATGTGGTTGGAGAATTTGTGAGTCCAAATGAAAGCATGGCAAACATATAATGGGAATATCTAGTTCTTAAATTAGTTTTACGTATGTCCTTATCCTTAAATCTAAGTTGATAGTAACCATATCTTAAACCTATCTTGCAAAAGAAAATGGATCCCCTTACCTAATAAAATAGGTCATTTGTTCTAGATAAATGGTATTTATTTTTAGTTTTTAGTTTATTTAGCTATTTATAATTAATAGAATTGTAAAAGCACCATATTTGTTCCTCATGAAAAATACAGGTGCTCCCCAAGGTAAGACAATTAACCTAACATATCTCTTATGCAACATCTGTTGAAGTTGCATTTTTAATTCCATTAATTGTGGGCACTCATTCTATAGGGTGGATTTAACAACAGTGTGGCCCTAGGTACTAGATCAATAGTGAAATCAATAACTATTTTGGGTTTCAACCAGAGAATATCATTTAGAAATACTTCCTTGAACTCCAATATCACCTCCAAGTCATCTAAAGTCATAGATCTAGTTTCCTATGAGAAGTATTCTATCTATACTATAAATAATATACAACATTTTATGAAATATATTTTCAACTATAAGTTTGATATAAGTTTGATATTTTCTTGGTGGAAATTAGTCCGGGTATCCCTCTAATAAACTATACCTATCCATCATATGTGGTGCAAGTGATAAATCTTCCTCGGAATTGAATAATTGATATATGCTTTTGTAGCTAATCCATTCATACCAATACATCATAAGATCCCAAGGGTAAAAAATTTAGATTCATTTCTGTTTTACATCCATTCAAATTAATAATATAATCTTTAACTAAGTTGGTAATTTTTATTTTAGTACGAGTTGCTAACTGCACCAACCAAGAATTTTATATTTTTCCATGTTCAAATTACATTTTTCGACTATTTTTTGACTGAAATAATTGATTTTACCTCGATCTATTAAAATGTAAGAGTTTGGTTCAATATGTAACCTTCTATTTTGATAATAGTATAATTTTCTAGTTGGCAATCTTCTAGGGCTCCATTAATTCTAGAAATTTTTCTATCTGGGTGATTTACTATGGAGGCTTTGTGTACATTCCATGCAGCTTGAATTGATTTAACATTGTATGGGAAATTATGAAGTAGATGAGTCCCTCCACAACCCCAACATTTCAATGCTTTCTTTTCCTTTACATTAATTCCTTGACTGTTAAAATCAATTGATTGTGAACCTTTCTAAGATTGAGTATTATATTGATGATTATTATTCTTATTAAAATTTGTATATTGGTGACTTACACCATAATTTTTGAAGGAAGAATATTTATACCCTTTTCTTCCTGGAAGGAATTTTTCATCTTTCATATTTCGTTAGGATTTTTAGTGTACACTCATTTTTTTCTTTGAATGAAAGGGGAAGGCAACTGATAAAATTATAAACTCTACCTTTCTCCCTGTGAATATAGGGTACATAGCACAAGATATTGGTGAATTTTGTGACAACTTCATCCATGGTCATATGACCTTGTTTTAGCTCATGACATTATTTTTCTCTATCAACATACTATCTTTTTCAAATACTTTTCTTTGAATTTTTTTTGAAAACATTTTTGAATATCTTCTCACCGTAGGTATGCATTTCCTACCAGCTAATGAGTGCATAACATATATTTTGAATTTATAGGATATGCATACACTTGAAAATATTTATTCATATTTAATAGCCACACCTCCACTGCTTCCTCTAATTCACCATAAAAGGTCAGATGTATAATATTTTTAAAATATCCTTGCAATAATAAATTTTTTTTTCTTCCCTTGACCAGGTTTAATTGAGGGAAATTTAACCAAATTGTGATTACATTCTTCTTCATCTTCAAGTTTAATGACCTCACTCTCATCCATGATGTCTACATTTTGCATCTTGTAGGAATCATGCCTATCCTCTTGTTTTGTTGTTGCTCCTATTATTTTAATATTCGGTTTATTGGTTAAATTATATATGTTCCTTTCTTGTTGCACATTAGCTTTCAACAATTTTTCATTCTTTTCCTTAATACTCGCTAATGCTAGCTTCAAAACTTTTACAATTTCTAGTAGTTCCATCGTGTGAGATTATACTTCCCCTCCTAGTTGCACCCAAATTTGTTGTATTGTAGGAGGTCCTATAGATGGTTATACCATCACTCACCTCTTCTTTGCTCCATACTTTTTGTAAACCAAACATTTAATTTTGTTAAATTCTAGTTGTGATTTGGCCCATAGGCCTCGATGTTTTAACCTCACTCATATACCACATGTTTTGTACTCCAAATTCATACTAATTTTATTTTATTGGTTCATTATCATTGAGTTCTTGTTGGATTAATATCATGCTTGCATGTTATAACCAACTAACTTCTTTTATATGTAGTGCATGATTGTTTATTATGACTTCATATTGTTATCTCATGGTCAATTTTTTTTTCACCTTATGCAAGAAGGACTAGATTACAACACCTTCTCTTAAATTTTCTAATGAAAATACTCATACTTATGTGAAAGGTTAAAAATTAAAAGTAATAAGGTGGATTCTCCATCATACCACCATTCCATGCCATCCAATGCGAATGTGTGGCTCTTGTATTATATGTTGCTGGGGTTCTTTACCTAGTTAGAGTCATATTGAACCATTGAAAACTTAGTTAAGAATTTTTATGAGATTGTTAAATACTCATAATTATGTGAAAGACTAAAAATTAAAAGTAATAAGGTGGATTCTTCATCATAACACATTAGCCTTAAAACACCTTCCATCAATACCATCTTGCAGGACCTTAGCCTTGGAAACTAATGTGCCTTACCCATCTAGAAATGTGCCATGTGAACATGGCTATGTGGCTTCCTTACTTAACATAGGAAACAATTATGATGTTGTAAGGAATATTTTGATGAAATAATATTAAGTAAGCTGGATGTACTAATCTGGAAAAGAAGATGTATAAAGAGATATTTATTTCCAATGCAAGTAAATAGGATGGAATTCTGCACTTTCACCAAAAAGAAAATCTCCCAAAAATACCTTCGAGAGTAAGATAATATTTGATTTTTTATATTGCAAAAAAATATCTGATAAATCACACACTAAGGGGGAAGCAACACAGGGAATGGGTATGAAAAGAACTACAGTGGGAAAAAGCGGGCTTTAAGGAAAAAAACATTATTGTTGTAAAAAAAAAAAAAATTCTTTTGTGGGGATCAACATCTCAGAATAACTAGAGGTGTCTGCTCGGGGGAGAGCTTGGAAGATGGAAAAAACACCTTTTTGAGTTAGTATGATTATTTCATTAGAATTCTAGTACATGGTTTTTTTATGCTATGATTAGAAAGAGTTGTTGCATTTTCATTTGTTTGGTTGATGGTTGTGGTATTAAAATTGTGTTGACCTGTATAAGATCTTGTCATTTATTGTGTCTATGACATACTGCTGATCGAAGTAATAGTTATACTCTTTACATTTAGCTATCTGATATATATATAACAACATATTTTTCCTAGAAGACGATGGCGAGTTAAGAATATAAGTGTACAACCTTGGCGTGGATATACTGTACCCAAAAGCGCAAAAAATAAATTAAGCCTGAGTAGGGAGAACCCTGTCATGAAATTCAGTTACGAAGAGAAAAATCCTTGTTGGTTATACTCTTACAGATTCTGTTATCATTATGGAGATTCTGTCCCTGTTCTGTAGTATGCTGAAATAGGAGGAATGAGGGAAATTTCCTTGGAATACCAATTATAATAATATCTCATCGAAAACTTAGTGAGGGTCGATAGAACAGTAACACTGAGAGTGGACCTGGTAAAACAAGGAGAGAGGGGAGATGCCTCTTTTGAGGTGAAAAATTCCATCTTTACGCTTGGGAAGTTCTACTCTAACTCTCCCAAGGGATATAAATAGAAATATTTCCTTCAAATTATATCTTATAAGCAAGAGGGTGCGGTCTGACTACTATTATTTTGAAAGAAAAATGAAAAAAAAACAGTTAAGGAACAAAACCAAGGACTACAGAGAGAACATCACATGCCGTTAGTTTTTAACATGAAATTATTAGGCTATTAAGAATGATTTAGGAAATTTCCAATACATAGAATGTATTAAAGACATTGCAATAGAATATGCCTAAATAAAATACAACGCAGTAAATGTATTCACCATTGAAGAGACTTGGTTATAGCGAATTGAATGATTATAAATTATTAGCATACATAGAAAGATTTTTTTATAAATATGAATAACAATAAATCACACCTACAAGTTGTTGGGCATCACTTTTAATTGAGTAGAAGGAAAGTGATAAATAACTCATGAAATATGAGCGCATTGTGCAACAGTCCAAAATTTCGTTACTTTCCCTTAAAATAAATACATAAAAAATCTCTGAAAACATCAGATTTTAGTTCAGGAATATCAATACGATTCCCTCGAAAGGGTTAATTAATTAACAAGGGGATTGGCCTCAGCAACCAAAAATCCATCTATAAAATCTTGCTAAAATACAACCCCAGACTATAATTGTTTTAGTAAAGGGTATGCTGAACTCTAGCATAAAACTGAACAAGGTAATTAGACAAGGTATGTTAAGCAAAATACCTATGGATCTCCTCTCCAAGCATCACAAACTCGATGAATACCAAAA
The DNA here is from genome assembly GCA_034641835.2 of Pinus albicaulis. Classification (NCBI taxonomy): domain Eukaryota; kingdom Viridiplantae; phylum Streptophyta; class Pinopsida; order Pinales; family Pinaceae; genus Pinus; species Pinus albicaulis. The sequence continues at coordinate 935,960,786 of CM076572.1, read as the reverse complement.
AAACCAAGAGACCAAGCTGGAAATGAATGTTGTGGGTTAAAGCATCACCGAACTTCAACAATGGAATAGAAGTAGGGGATAAATCATGGAGGATTTCTATGCATACAAATGAATACCGGGGTTAAAAATATGAAGACATAGATGTAAATAAAACACATAACGAGTATCCAAGGGGTTGCAAAATAATATCCTTACCTTTTGAGGGCCAGCACCAGGAATCGATCTCATGTGTATCCCTACGTAAACAAGTCAAACAGGAACATGAGTGAAGGTAGTCACAAATTAGTCCTCAACATAATATAAAAACTAAGAAAATCAACAAAGGGACGGAACCAATACCAGAGGTGTTTGATATCAAAACCTGCGAGCGTGTTCCTTAGAAACGCTCACACCAATCCAAAAAGGAGCGCATTTTTATTCACAAACCAAAGGGTGCATTAGTTAGTCATATAGAAAACAACCCAAAAATTCAAGATTACAAGGGAAGTAAGAATAGGGAGTTTAAAATATAACAAAATGGAAAAGAGACTTACCCACTAGGGAATTAGTTGAACAATCGTTGAAACAATGACAACCAGAGCTAATATTTTCCAGAAAACCTTAAGCCCTCGCTGCAACAAACCCCATAAACCACAACTGGGGCGTAACCACCATATATGTGGTTTCTACAACCACCCCGACATATCTGTGGGTGCAAAGTTAAACAAAGAGATTAGAGACAAAACCATTCAGAGAGAAACATAGAAAACGGGAAAAGGACTAAATGAAATGAGAAGGGGTTGTTGTTTATGTTACCCTTGGGAGGAGTTGACCACTGCGCGCAGAAATCATAACCGCATGAATCGAGAGAATGAACTTTGAGGAAAGGATTTGTGAAAAAAACCATGTCTGAACGGGTAGCTATGTATCCAGGGTAAGGAGTAGCAGGTGTTGAGGAACACTCATAGAAAGGAAGGCACTATGGGAAACCCCATTCGACCACCCACCATTCTCACAGACCATCCCCTCTAATGATGCACCCACATATGCAAGTGAGGCAAGGGTTGAGTGAAGAGAAACCTTAGGGCTTGCGTGAGTAATGTTGAGCCATCATTGGAAGAAGTAGAGATTGGAGCTGTTGATTTGATCCACATCAAACCCAATGAATTCCATGTGGAAAGGTATAGGATTTCACATGTCTATGTCACATGTAATAAGAAGAATGGTTGAGAAATTCGGTGTGTGATAGAGTTGGAGCACACCCGTAATTCTAGTTTATGTGAGGGAAAAGGTAAATAAATTTCTTGGGAAAGAGTGTTATGCTATAGTGAAACCAGGGCACTAAATGTATCAGAAGCAAGTTATTATAAGCATGCTAACCATAGGGAATACACAGAATCAGTGAAAATTTTGGTTAGTATGAACCTTGTAGAAATTTAGGTTGTCATCTATAATGTGGAGTATCAATAACCAGAGGCTTAGATGTATGGCAATAGCGATATAGGAAATCTATGTATTGGTGTGGGTGAAAATTTGTAAGGGACCCGTGGTATGTCAATCTTTGAGTAGATACCATGGGTGCATGTCAACTTGTGGCCCAACAAATTGAAATGAGAAACAAAAAAAAATGGACTCGTGACATTGTCAATGATCTCCATAAATTTATTAAAAATTCCATGAATATTTTATAAATGATTTAGAAGTATAGAAATGCAAAGGAATAGGTTTAGTTCTCGAATATCATGAAGGATTGAGAACATTACCTCCGTCTCTATAAAAGAGGGAGACCATAAGCCACTTGAAATTAAATATATCCTTGAAAATGGTAAATTTTTAAGTGGAATACTTATAGAGGAACATGACTAAGCGAATTGGAATCATTTTGTAGTTCTCATTATTGTACACTTAATTCTTCTAAAACATGAATAAGTATCCAACCAACATGCAATGGAAAATAGGTTAGGATATAATGATGAGGTAAAGTATGATCATCTTGCGTATAACCTGAGCCATTTGCATGTAGGAATAATTTAACCTAATAGAAAGAAGGAATAGTTTGTTGTATAGGGACATGTAAACAAATTAATTAGGGGAGTTTAATTGGACTTTATATTAGAATACTTTTATTCATTGTGTACATTTTTACTTATCCATCTTCTCTTTTGGACTAGAATAGAATGTAACACAATATTATTGACTGTATTTCTATATCTCCAATTGGTGGAAATATTTTAAATTACTATATATCCCTTCATACAACTACAAGACATGCTACCCAGATGTAGGACACAATCATGTTTTGAAATAGTGAAAGTTTTGTATTATATAACCACATTAAAGTAATAATTTTAAAAAACACAATAGAATGTGTTCCCTTCTCTTGTTAATAATGGACAAAAGGAAACAAAATAAATAAAAGAATCTTAGTGCTCCTACATTCTAGCATAAGCTAGCATTTTGTTTGAAAAAAAAATAAAATGTGTGAAACCGAATTGGCACTCCTTGATTATTTTCAAATTATGTATTCTCATATTAAATTGTTATAATCAATTTGAAATAATTTTATTTTATGTAATTTTTATTTTCATAATTTCAATAAAAATAAGCCAATGTCATTCATATATAAATAGCTCACTAGTAATGAAATAGTATGTTTCTTTCTTATTGATGAAAACTATGAAATTTTTTTAAATAAAAGATATTTTTTTTACCTTCAATATTATGTAATCTCTATGAGTATGTGATTAATTGTACATATATATTTATAATTTTGTATTTATATTAAAGAGATTCAACATTTCTGATTTATGATGATAGAGCTGATTTATGATGATAGAGCACACTTGAAAAGAATAGTAGAGTAATCCAATATCTCATCTCTTATATTGTTGTTGGTATATATTATGCAAATTCGTGTTATTTGTTTTTAGACATTATTTCATTAAAACATAACATTTAATTATAATTTTGTGTGATTTTGATTTTCTTAAATACTTACGTGATTTTTTCTCAAGTTGTATTTACATTTATTTCCTATTTCATAGTATAGGTTTAGTTGAGTCTATGAATGGAACCTGTGGCCTCATGAATCTGATAAGAACTCAAAACCTGCGGTTAATATAATTAAAGTAAAATTAATTTGATCACATTATTTGTAATATAAGGTTTATTAAAGCCATTATAGCTAGGCTACAAACCTGACCAATTTGTGCTTTCCAAATAATATTGAAGATCGTAGTAACCTAAACAATTACACTATGTCATATCCACTAGAATTTAACAATAAAAAGAAAAAATAGAAAAATAGAAATTCCTTTTCATCATCCATAAAACTAGCTTTCTCTAGAAAAACTTTGTTTACGAAGTTGTTCTTGAGAATTTGGTTGACATTTACTTTAGAAAGAGGAAGGAATTTAATAAGACCATGTGAAAAAAATAATGAGGAAAATATCCCTATCTTCCATCTCTAGAACATACAACCTAAGTGATACATAGCATACTCATTCAATTAACATTCCTAAGTAAATTTCTAAACTTAATATAATTCATAGGGAGATAAATAAATATTAATATAAATAAAATTACAATATACGAATAATTTATACATTTTCAAGATAAAAGACTATTCAACTTGATGAAAACATATTTCACACCCAACTTGGATGAAAAGTGTTTTCAAAATCAACATTTTCTTCCATTCTATACCCTTTAAACTAAAGGTTACTTTATTAATTTTTATATATCCAAATATTATTATCATACAAAGCAAATATATAATCGAAAATAGTTAACTTGATATTATGATAAATTAATAAAATATAATAATTAACATAATAAAATTTAAATTTAAATCATCTATTTAAAACAAATATATAATTAAATTTTTTAAATAAATTATTAAATATAATAATTGTAATAATATTACAAATATTATATTCAAAAAAGTAATATTATTATTAACACTATAATATTATAGATATAATAAAAAATATTTTATATTGTAAAAAATATATCAATTTTAGTATGAATATTATCACCATAACATACAAAAAGAAAAAAATCGACTTGAACCTATAAATCCAATGGGTTGCTATAAAATAATTTTTAAAATAGGAAATATAACCTTAAACTATTATACCCTAAAATGGGGAAAGAAAATTCCCAAAGGAGAAAAACAATTATAAAAATGTGAAAAATAGGCGAGCAAAAGTATGTTTAATAGTTACTTTGTAATAATTCACATCACCAAATACTATTATATATGGAATAGTAGACAAGGAAAAATATTTGATGTATAGAATTACAATTACAACATAGAAGAATTTAGGATGTTGTGTCCACACATGGTAGGGGTGAGGTTGGGTATTATAATTATGAGAGTGGAAAAGCATGTAAGTGTGCCTCTTATTTCTTTCCTAGTGAGACATAAGAAATATTATTCATATTTTAATAGCATTCAAAGGATAACAATGGTGCTATATTACAAATTCCTTCTAGAGTAGTAGTGTGTGTCATTCTATTAAGCTCAATCGTTGATGTTTAGTGTTACCAATGTCAATGGTAGACCTTTTCAAGGTCATTCCTTGAGATTTAAGTATTGTCAACACCGAATCCATCTTAAGGGGGATTTGTTTCTTGTTACTTCATTGTATGGGTGGAATTCCTACATAATTTTGTTGTGTTTGGTCCAATGGAGGGCCAATATATTTATCAAATGCCACAATAACATATACAAGTAAAATTGGAGGGCTATGTCATGGTGCATATACAATTTACATGAATACTTTGAGAGCACATTTGAATAATCCTACTTGGACCCATAAATTGCAAGATAGCATAACTCATTGACCTACTCATAGCAATATTTTTTTTTCCAATTAGTCATCATCTTGTTGGTGTGCTTCTAATCCATTTATGAATTCTGAATTACTCCATGCAATTTGCATATGCAATGTTTCGATCATGGATTTGTTATGGTTATCAACAAGAATGTTTGTTTCAAAGAGGTGGATTGAAGTGTCAAACATTTTTCAGTCTTTGATGGACAATAATATTTTAGTCCTTGAATAAAGGAGGTTCTAGTCATCTATTTTTGGTGTAGCATAGTGATTTTTTATCAATACTTGGTAGAAGCAAGCTTGGGTTCTAAGAATTCCTTGTTGTTGAAACAATGTTTACAAATTGATTACAGTGGTAAAGGTTATCGATAAATTCTTCCTTAGAGTTGCACATGCATAAAGAGATTTTTCCATTACTGGTTGAAGTTGGTCCAAACCCCCCATAATAATTATTTAGCATTGACCAAATGATCAATGGTTTGTTTTTGAAATGCCTCACGCAAACAACTCTCTACCTACACAAACAATTTAGAGCCTATGAAACTCATCTCATTGATTAGAATGTATTAAATATGTTTCATTTCTTATTGGAAAATTATAATGGATTCACTAGTTAAAGGCTTCATGTCTTTGATATAAATTCAAATCCCTAAATGTACAATGGTTTCATGTATGTTAAATGTTGCAACATTACGATGTGCAAGAAGAAGTATTGGGCTATGTCCTATTGTTGCTTGAGAAGATAGTTCCTCTTTGATGTAGCTTATCAAGTAGGATATTCTAGTGCCTCTATTTCCTTGGATGATCATATTTAATGCCTCTTTTGGTCCTCTTTCTTGTGAGTGTTGTATGACTATATTCATTGCATTTTGTTGATTTGTAGACAATTTATTTCTGAAAAAACATAAGGGATTTCATTCTTGTATGAATTCTCCATTCCTTCAATTGTAGTTGATGAATTTTGGTGTGGAGTCCAACGTATATTTTGTGTTTCAAGTTGATCCCATCAGTGGGAAGTGATAATTCCTTGGAAGCCTAACATGTCAAGATATTTCAATTAGATATTCATTGTAGGGACAAATATTGATAAATCTTGTCGTTCATTCATCTCCGTATTTGATTGTATGTTAATATTGGTAGGACCATCTTCATATGCTTCATCATCAGGAGTGGGAATAATGATGTAATTCAAATTCCATGCATAGTAGTAATTTCTTAGTGATTCCATTTCATGGAGACAAAGACAACCTGATTTTATACTGATCCCAGTACATGTCACAAATATGATCCCATTTAATGTTACACATAAAATAACAAGGAATAAATAAAATTAATGAGATTAAAAATAATACAACACCATTATTTTAAGTAACATAACAAAGTGTAGGCCATCAAGATCATTCCAATTGAATAAACAATGTTTTTTTTTTTATATATAGGACATGATAGAACATAAACTATATGAGAGAATTTGAGCTATCTAATAAAAAATGGAAGATATGGGGTTAAGTAATATCTCATTTATTCCTAAATATCTACCACCTATTTCTATTTTCACAGATAGAAGGAAAGTAATGGAAGGGAAAATTTTCTAAAGAAAGAAAAGAAATCTAAAAAGGTCAAATTTACGATTCTACTTCAATGCGATTGCAAGAAATGAATATATATAGAACATATGTATAAGAAATATCTAATAGTGTTTTAGATTTAAAATCTATATTAATCCCCAAGGGTTAAAAATAAATTTGAAACCCATACTTAACTTCATTAATGAAAACAATTAACTCTTTTATTTCATGATGATTAGAAGAGGCACTGAAGGGTAAGATTTTTTCATATCAATGGATGTTGAAATTTGTTGAGAATATTCACCATAGCTAACCTCTTCAAATATTCTTTTTTCCTTATCACTAAAGTAATTTCATTACAATATTTCTAACATCAAAAACCATCTCCAACTAGCCCCTTGCATTGTTACAAGTGTTCTCAACAATTTATAGCACCATTAATGTGAGTACTCCATGTTGAATGGTGTGAATTCCTTTTGTGTGTAAGATAAAAAAAAATCTACATGATATTAAAATTCAAGTAAACCATTACCTAGCATAAAGCATAATAAGTTAACTTTGTAGTACATAGTTCTTAGATGATATTTTCAATAATTTTAATACTACTTTTAATACATTGTTGAAATTTACAAGTTTTAATTTCTAAAATTGCAATAGATGAATCTAATAGGAATGACACTAATAATTTATATACAAAAGTGAAAAGTGAAATAACTTAATAATTTAAATCACAATTTTCTATTATAAAATTAAATTAAATTAATTTTATTGAATTTTACTTAACATCATTAAAAACAATTCCAATAAAAATACTATTATTAAATTTTTTATTCATGATAAATGAAATAATTAAAAAAATACATTTCAAACCTTTATTATGACTATTATGTGAAAAAAATTCTCACTCATTATTGATAAAACATTAACCCTATAAAATAAGTAACAAACCCCAAAAATAAAAATAAAATATCTTGAAAAAAGATTTATTGAGATTTAAAAAATATCTTGAAAAAAGATTTTTTGAAAATCTCAATATGTGTCATCTTTCCAAAAAAAAATTCTTTAAGATAAATCACATCAATATTTTATCATAAAAACACATTATTAGGGTGTATCATATTATTTTATCACATAAATGTATCTTGCCTAGCCTCAGTATGAACAACCATTTTGATAAATATAATTTAAAACCATATTTAGAAAAAAAATTGGATGCTTTTATGAAAGTATCATTATACCAACCATATTAATAAATATAATTTAGAAATATAAATTTTGTCGACAAAATATCATTGTGTTGGTACTGGTGGTTTTCGTGTAAGATCATGCAGTGGTTGGTGGTATTTTTTCTGATACAAAGGTCCTCTTAGCTTTCAAGGCAGCGGTTGGGAAGTGCCTGAACTAGACTTAGTCCACAAATCCTTTCACAAACTGGGCAGGAATTAAGTGTATGGGCTTCAGAGTGATAGATGATACTTCCTGGAGTGTCTTTGTTTGGATCAAGCATGTAGGGAAAAGTCAGGGGAGGAAGAGTTCTGGATTTGCATGTAGCTTCTAGTCCTGTCTTGGTCGTCGCGACTTCTTTTATGGATGCTAGTTATGAATGCATCCCTCTGGATCAAGAGGACTCAAGTTTAATCCTTGCCCGTCACCGCTCTGACACAACACAAAAATTAATCAAATTTTCCCATCATGTATAACATGCCTCCAAATCTTCTCAACAACTGCGTTATCATGCCTATATGTCATGGGTTTTTGTGTCCCAGTCTACCTTTACTGACCTAGCTTAATTTTTGTATCTTCCTAGGAGTAGAAACAATGAGAGACAGCGCAAAATATATATCTGAGTTATTTACACTTTTATATTAACAAGAATAAGTTTTCATAGAATAAAGATGAATTTTCTTTAATTGGTTAATCACATGGTTGTCAATTTGGTATCGTTAAGGTTTGAGGACCTTCTAGCTTGCTACAATTGTTTGAGTTAAAGCATCCCTCAAGGGATCACAATGAGCGGGGAGTGAAACCCAGCCTTGTCCTCATTTCCAAACCCCGACCACTCTTATCAAGATGGCTATCTCATCCCCTCGTTGAAAAATATTTATGGTGGTGTTGGAAATGTTGGAACTATGGTTTTGGTTGTGGGTGTTTGCCTATTAAAACCTCCAATAGTGCATCAGTTATGCGTCTTCTCAGCTCCCCCACTGCAAGGGGACCTCACACCATGCCTGAATGGGATTCTCTCATCAAAATATCTAGTGCTGACAGAAATGAGAACAAAAATCACTCGAATGTAAAATGGGTGGAGCTCTAGCGACGGAAGATGACCCAATGGTGGTGTTTTGTGATGCCGTGTGTGGTTGATCATCTTGGCATCAGTGATCAAATTTGAAGGGCATGTATTAATTTCAATTAGAAGGGCATATATTCATGTCTCCCTTCCATAATGAAAAGCTTAAAAATAAAAAAAGTATTTCAATTGACGACATTATATTATTTTTACATTTCATTTTCAAAACGAAAAAATTGGCAATCTGTATGTTAATAAAAGACTATTACTTATACAACTGTGAAGGAGGCTCCATGTTGTGAAGGAGGCTCCACCTTGCATTTCTTAAACCTGTCATTGGAAATTCCAGCATGAGTATTAAAGACATTATTATAAGAATTTGGATGGATACCACGAGGATAGATGAGGTTGGAAAAAGTAGGGAAGTTGGAATTCAGATTAAAGGAGCTATGGTTTTTTTTTGGTGGAGAGAGAATTCAGATTAATTCAAAGGAATATTCTACAACAATCTTCATAGGAAGTATGTGAACATAGCTACTTTTTATTTAAATATGAAAACAAATTCCACACACAAAAATCTAGGTTAATTAGAACCAATATATAGAAAAGAGGGGTTGCTTTGAGGTTAATCAAGTCTTGGAAGATTGTGGTTAGCTAAGATTATTGGTTGAAATTTCTTCTATGTTATCATGCTCATCCAAGATATATTTTCAATAGGCATAGATGGATCTCAAGATTTATAACCAATATCAGGAGAAACAATTCAGGTGTGTATTCAAGATTTTATTAGTCACGCCTCATATAATGGATCAGGGAAATTGGTATTGGACCAACTATCAATGCATTCTTCCTATTAATTTCAATTAAATCACATAATTGTCAATTTTTAGTCATGGGATCAACATGAACTAGTGTCCATGTCAATTGCTTACATGAAACTACCTCCTTGTGCTGGTGTGTTAAAAATCAAAGATGATCTTAAGTTGTTTATCAGAATTTTTCTTGGAGTGATGGATATTCCACATCTAAGTCCACCAGATGTTGTTTTTCCTGGATTTCTATCTGAACTTGAGCCAGAGATAGTATTTTTTCTCCTAGAGTGGATACAAACTTTATCAACAAACTGAAATGAGACACTTTCAGAAATTTTCATGAGAAGCATAACAAAAGGAAAAAAAAAAAAAAACTGTTTTTTTAAGAAGACACGCTGATGTCTTTTCTCTATCATTTACTCGTATTGTAGATAACCATTCTAATAATAAGGAATTATTTTCTCCAAAAATAAACCTAGAAAAACTTTGACAACACATTAGGGATATCTTTTTGCACTTCATAAGTACATATGTTCTAAATCGTTGCTAGAAATTATTCGCAATTGGTTTCATAACAAAGTATTTTTCTCATTTTCAACATCCAAGACATGAACTTTTGAAAGATAATGGTTTAAAAAAACATAAATATTTGAAATTTTACAAGAATTTTTTGGCAGACTTTGAATATTAATTTTGAATTCAAGTCGATGACGATGTATAGGATCAAGATGTCGACCTTCACCATTCATAATAGATGCCAAATTCTTGATTTTTCTTGTGGTTGAATGGAATGTACCCCGTGGTTTTACTTTGGGAAGAAATATTTTATTTCCAAACAGAAAAACAGGATAATAGTCTCCATGATTGAGGTCCACAACAAGAAAAACAATTTAATATTGACTAGATCTCTTATTCTGCGTGACAGAGAGATTGCACAATTGAAGAACCTTAGAATATGCCTCACACATGGCATTCATATCCATTACCATATTTTGTATAAATGTGAAATATGGCATGTGAAATATTCGACCATTCATGTATCATAGAGATTGAGAGGGGTTTGAGAAAATTATTGGTAGAGGGATACTTCGTCTATGTATCGCTCAAAGTGAGAAAGAGTGTGGAAAAATAATTAAATGTTGCTGGAGATGGATTTTATTAGGATTTCATCACTGGTTGTAAGAAATATTATTGCTAGGGGGCACCAAGGCCTTGCTCCTAGAAGGGTGGAAATACTCTTGTTTTATAGTCGTGGAGCCGCCTCAACAAGATTTTATAACAACAACTACCTGGGAGCTTGCGGGGTTGAGTATTATGTTTCATCTCGATTATTTTATGAATTTACCGTCACGAACAGGGGAGAATAAAAAAAGCAAGGCTTATATTGGAATTCATCATCTTTTGTACTAGTGAGATTGATGAGCCCTCTTTCTGGAAAGACTCATAGGATCGGTAATGAATTTGTTGAGGCAGTTGTTGCAAGCATCGAGAAGAAAAAAATTAATGGGAAAGAAGTTGAGACTGCAACCAGTGAGCTCGAAATGGAGAAATGGAAGGGGAAGGGTTTGGTCCATTCCAATTATTGGGGGTTTATCATGCCCGCATCTTTTGCCAAGATGGATCACCATGGCCATGGAATTAATTTAGAATGAATCAACAACATTTATTTCATTTTGTGGGAAATTGTGGGTAATTTGGAATTAGTATAAGTAAGAGGTAATTTCAATAGAAGGCTAAGGATATTTCTATATTTTTCCATGCTAGTTGAAATTCATGAAGGGTTTTTAATTTGTAGCCTTGGGAAATCATCATATTCCAAAGACATTCACTGAAAATTTTTCTTATTGGACTATGAAGGAAGTGAGAATTCCACTCGATTTTTTTCTTTAGGGTAAATAAATACTGTAAAGAATCAGGGTTTGGGCATCTGTTTTCTTGAAATGCTTTTAGATGAGTGATTTCGAATATTTCTGAGGAAATTTTTTTATATATGAATGTATAGGAAGTATGATATCTGATTGGTGATGCGAGAGATTTCGGTTGTTGTCCCAGGAATGCTGGGGGAGTGCTCCTCCATTGTAAGTCCCTTAGGAAATTTCAACACAATGTTGGATGGGTAAAGGCTCTTCTAGAAGAACCTAAGAATGAGATAATGACTTTATGACATTCATGGAAGTAAAAAAGCGCAATTGGTTTGAGAGGGCCTTGGTCTTTGCAATGAGAGTAGTCTTCTTCAATGCATATTTCCTCATGTACATCCTTTCCCCCAAAATTTCACACATGATTGCGGGTTACCTTGAAGAAGAGGTTGTCTACTCCTATATTGAATTCTTCAAGGAACTCGAAAATGGAAAAATTCCAAATGTGCTAGCCCTTGCTATAGAAATAGATTATTATAGGATTCCCAAGTATTCAATACTCAGATATGTTTGGTCTGACTGGAATGTGGTCTTATTAACGCTGTGTTGTAGATGAAAACATAAAAAAAAATTGAGAACATAAAAAGATTTAGGTTGAGGGCCAAGGCTGCAACATACTTTTTGTTTTTCAATGTTCAATTAAAGAAGATGCTCACCCCTGAGTCCTGATTATGAATTCTCAATAGATGATTCAGATAAAGAATGGATCTTTCACTGCAAAACGGGTTTTTTCGCAGACTGTATTTTTTCTCCAATTAGATAGGATGAAAAAGGAAAATCCTTCACAATGGTAGGAAATATTATTCACGGTTGAGCCTGCCATTATGATTTTTGCATTGGAGTTGGTAGCTGAAAATTGAAACTCAATAGCCTCCACTCTCCATCTCTCCTATGCTTCTTTAATGTTGCAACAACCTCTAAAAATAACCATGAGCCCAGAGTCTAGTCACCAGTGGCTTTAGGAAGCAGGCGTACCCTAGGTCTATATCGTATACATGTAGTGAGAAACTGACAAGTCAAAGTTTAGCAAATTGGTAAATTGTAATTAAAAAACTGGATTTAAAAAAAATGTTCACAGGCAGACAACCCTTCTTATGACATTTCATAAAATTATTCAATTTTTTTAAAAAACTTGTAAAACTCAGATTTTATATTTTTTTCGACTAGAATTTTTTTTTTACTACTTCTATGACGTGCCAGAGGCCTTGTGAAGGGCTTTGACATGTTCAATTTTCATACTCTTTCCTCTCTGCTCTGATGAGTCTAGCACCGCACTCACACTCTCATTTCACACATGTGTCATATTTCAATCTGCTTTGGACAAACGAAAAAAGCTATCAGAGTACCGCTCCCTTAAAAAAAATGCCTTCGGCGTAAATAAATAACCTTAAATTTTATGGAAACCATCATAATACGTCTTCAACTTTAAATAAAATATGATATAAAAATTATCAACCCTCAACATCATCCTTTATAATATTCATATATATGTGCAAAATTTTTAATCAATTCGAAAAATAAGCAACATAACATAGCCCATTCTTATAATTATGTTTTAATCATGAGGAACAAAGAAAACTTAGCAATACGAATCTCAAAATTCAATGTTATACCCAAAAAAAAATTGTATCCAATAATACAAATAATACAGTTGGAGACATTGAGTCATCTATTCTACAACATGTTCCCATGTGACCTATTCTTTTTTAAGTAATCATATGGAATTTCAAATCAGAGAGGATACTTGTCCACTTCCATAGTGACCAAGCAATATTCCTTCCCTTCAATCCAACTCGAAACATGTTCAGTGACAAATCACATTTTGAAATCATAAAATATAGGTTCAGTAACAAACAATAATTGTTTTACATAGTTTTTATGCAATATTTTATGCTTTCAAAATTATATATATATATATGTATATATATATATATATATATATATATATATATATATATATATATATATATATATATGTATATGTATATGTATATGAGTTAGTCTTCATTGGGTTCAAATATGTTGTGGGTATTAGGTTCTCTTTTATATAACTATTTTAAGTTAAACTAAATTAATTATATATAAATTCATTATTATATATATAAGATAAATTATATTCATGTAAACTAAAGAACATCTAACAACAAATTTTTTCTTTTTCATGAATGACTAATAATACAACCACCAAGGACATATCATATTTATTAAAATCAATGACTAATAACGAATCCATGGTTTCTATTCGATTTAAGATAACTATTTAAGAAGTGGTTTGAAATATATATATATATATATATATATATATATAATTTCACTTCTTCTTTTCATAAAATTGTTGACCTTTAAATAAAAAAAATGAGTATGCCTTTTGATTGTTTTCACGATCTTTGTTTTTTTTACTAAGTTCTTCTAAACCCATAGACACTAGTGGCCTATTCTGACCACTACTCAAAATATCCTCTCTAGTAATGAACGTTTTCTAAACCTTTTCATGCAAGGTACAAGGCATCAAAATTCTTACTTTATCCTAGAGGTTGGAATTCAAGCCATACAAAAACTTATTAACTGTTAACTTTTATTTGTTAAAATGTGGGCCATATCTTAGTAGCTCCATAAATAGGGGCCATGCTCTAATATAGATTAAGCACCCCATTTTAAAGCATTGAATTAATTTTATTTCCTTCAACAAATTACTCTAACAAGTAGAATTCTTTGAACTTTTCCTCAAATAATTCCTAGGTCACTTCCAAGAGCTCCTTACCAAGTGGAGAAAAAAACGTGTCTTCTACCATACTAATGTTCTTACTTTAACTTAAAACACACCCATTCTCACTTTCATATTCAACATGGAATCTCTCAATATGAAGTAAAATGAGAAATTTTTTATCAATGCTTTTCCAACTTTTTCATCTATGTACCCACAAAATTTTATAAACTTTATTTCTCCTAACTCTAGGTTTATGTTTCTTCTAGTTATGTTATGCGGCCCTTCAGCAGAAGTAAAGGGCCATACTTGTTCCCACACGAAGAAGTTTGTTAACAATTCTGGCATTTGTTGGAATTATGTCATTACGATGAGTTCTTCTCCAATAGGAATCTATTCATACTCTATAGTATTCTTCCCAACAATAGGTGGGGTGACAAGTGTGGCTATGAAGGTGGCACCATGTTGGACCTTCTCTTAGCTCCATGATTTCCTTTTACTCTTCTATGGATGATACATATACAATCAAAACAAGTTACGTTAGTTCATAAAATAATAAATAACCATGCAAACGTCATAATGGTTCCAAGGTGACAATGAATAAATACGCTATGATACCACATGTAATGCCTATTCATCCAACCACATACACATACTCATTATTTTATATTATTTTTATAAAAAATCATTGATGGAAAATATGATACATAATTGTATTTATACGCATGTAATAATCAATATGAGTATGGTGCAAAGTTAAGATACTTTTCTTATAGTTTTAGCTAATAGCACGGCTATACCATTGATAATTTACTATGTTGCACGAGTTCCCGGTACGTGGGTACTGCTGGTACGGGGAAACGAGTATTCGGTATGGCTAGAAGCTTTGCTCAAATTTACAGGAAACTTTAAGTTGGGAGCGGCAATAATATAATATATTAAAAATAAAAATAAAATAATTTAAAGGTGCAAATTAAATTCCACCATGCAAATTCCATCTTGCATTGAAATATGTAAAATACTAGACATTGAAACACCGCCAGAAAAAATCAAAGTATCAATCCATCAACAACTTGCCAATGAAATTCCTTGCCAATGAAGAAACATGTGGAACTCCTAAACAAAAAAAAAAAGGTTATTATTACTTGATTATTATGTGATTTCATGTAACACTATATTATATTCAATTTTGAAATTCAAGTTTGGAAATTTATAGAATGAAACTGATTAACACACTACTCTTTCTCTTTCTGGCCATCTTTGTAACTTGTTGAATCTTATCATTAAAGCTTCAAGATAGGCTTCAAGAAAGTAGAGTTATTTGCAATTGTTGAACTTCAAGATTTGCAAAAATGACTAGCAATTGTATATATTTTTTTGAAATCTTTGGTAGATCTCCACATCTCTATTGCTTTACAGAGCCCATGCAGTCCAATCCCCTGACCTATCATGTATTAGTTATGAAATAAACAATTGGTACCCTCTCTGCTCAAAATAGGTACCCAAAAGTTGAAAATCTACTTAGAATAGGTACTCGAAAGGTGAAAATCTGCTCAAAATAAGTACCCGAAACGTCAAAATTTGTAGTAGTGAAGCTCCCAAGAAGCTCCAAAGTACCCTTTGAAGCTCCCAACAATTTTGGAAAGTTTCCTACAAGCTCCCAAGCTCCCAGGAGCGGGGGAGCGTGGGGTACGTGCTCTCCAATGGCTGGGAGCGGTACCCGTGTTACTATGATAATTTATATAATCAATTAATATATTTCTTATAAGCAGTGGGAAATCTATGTAGATTGGACTTGGACTTAATTTTATCAAATATTACGAATTAGGAATTGAAGAATAAGATTTTGAATAAAATAGATTATTCTCAACATTAAAAAAAAATTATAATCTCTCTCTATATATAACTGAACACACAACATAGATATGTGTACTTTCTTACATCAACATACACTTAACCTAGGTCTATAAAAAGGCCATTCTAAAAAATACTGTCCTAGGTTCCTTTCTATATGGAGAACACCTACCTTAAGGTTATTATTTTTAAATTAAAGGTGCCACTAAGATTAATTATAGCTAAAGTTATTATTGATTTAACTAGTAATTTTTATAGTATTGAAATAGAGGTATGACTTGTAACATAGAAAAAGACTCATAAATAATTATAACATAGGCAAAGACTCATAAATTATATCTGATAAATTATAGCTTCATATTTTTCTAGCAACTTAACCTCTATCTTACTCTATTATAAATAAGCCTTAATTTCAAATTCAAAGCCACTGACACATCGGCTTCAAAAAGCTGGAAGCATGTTCAATGAGAAGCCATATTTTGAAATATCATAAAACATGGTCACTAAAAGAAAGTACCTGTTTTACATAGTTGTTATGCAATGCCTTATTGTTTCAAAGAGTTATAGAGTGAAATTTGTATTTATGTATATTTAAGAACAATGCAGCCATGGATTCTATTTGATGGGATTGTCAACAATGTGCACGTGTTTAAGTTAATTATTTAGCGAGTGATAGAAATATATATATATATATATATATCAATCAATCAATCAGTATGTTCGAAAAGTATATAGATAGTTACATGTTTGTGTTATACTATATGCTAAATTTTAAACCAACTTAGATCTATCTTAATTTTGGATCTATCAAGGGCTGAGAGGTATACCTCTTTTTTGAGTAAAAAACTGGAGGAAAGTTTTGTACCTAGAGAGATTTGATCCCTCTCGGTGCTTGATAGATCTTGAGTTAATATGGATTTAGGCTGGTCTCAATAGTATGTTGCCAAGGAAAATCTTTCAATGCTATGATTAATTTTATCAATAATATGTAAATATATCAAATATTAATATAATCATTTTAAATATGCTTCAAATATTAATATAATCATTTTAAATGTGCTATACAATTCTCAGATTAACTTGGTCATTTTATTTTAAATTTTCTTAGTTATCTCAGTTTGTTGAGATGATAAATATTGTTAATAAATTTAATGATGAAAAATGATGAAATAATTGTTTTGAATGCAAAGTGAGAATAATAGTGTTGAAAGATAGAAAATGTGAATAATAAGAATGTACTCATGTTGCAAATAGTATTCATTGTGATCAATCTCAAACTATTCTATTCTACTATTCTTGTTCTCACCCTTGTTAGTTTTGTCATCTTTTCATATCGATTATATGAAAACGAAAATTTAAATCGTAAATCATTTAAATCTTTAGCTCAAGGTGTTGTAGTAAACATGATACCTTATCTTTCTTGCTCTCGAATATTAATAGGTTAAATTACTATAACACAAAAATCAATGTACATTATCAATAATGTTTTGTTCTTAGAGTAAATCAATGCATATTGTTAATCCAATCACATTAAAATTAATGTACCATCATATATCCAATTACATCAAATCAGAAATCAACATCTAGATTGAAATGAATGCATTTAATGGAAGAAATCAAATAAAATTAGAAAATAACTTCTACACTGAAATCAATGCATTTAGTGCAAACAATCAAATATGATTAGAAATCATCTACATTTAAATCAATGCAACTAGTGCAAGAAATCAAATATAATTATAAATCAACATCTACATTGCAATCAACACATCGAGTGCAAGAAATCAAATAGTATTAGAAATCACCACCTACAGTTAAATCAATGCATCTAGTGCAAGTAATTAGTATTAGAAATCACCACCTACACTTAAATCAATGCATCAGTGCAAGTAATCAAATATCATTAGAAATAAATATCTACACTAAAATCGATGAATCTAGTGCAAATAATCAAATAGAATTAGAAATCACCATCTTCACTTAAATCAATCCATCTAGTACAATAAATATTCTTCTCTCTCTCCACCCGCCATCCATATCTATATCCCCCTCCATCTCTTATTTTTTGTCTCTCTATCTCAGCCCCCTAAACCCTAAACATACATGATCTCACACTCCATATCTATCAATCTATTTGTCACTCCCTCCCTCTCCTTGTCTCTCTCTTCTTCCCTCTCCTCACCTTTGATGTATATCTCTATCTTCCCCTTTTCTCCCTCTCCCTCGCTAATATCTCTCTTTCCTCCTTCTATCCTCTCTCCCTCTCTCTCCATCTTCCTTATCACTCACTCTCTCTCTACCTTTATCCCTCTATGCCTTTCTTCTTACCTCCCTCTCTCTCCTAATGGAAGTCTATCTCTCTTTAGTAATATTAATATTATAATATATTAATATGAGTATTCGATATAATAATAATAATATTAATATTAATATTAATAGGGTTAATAATATTTTTTTGCATGGTATTAATAATAAGTTAGCTCATGGTATTTTGACCATAGACTTCACCTAAATAAAACCTATTTTTTGAGTGTTCGTAAATATAAAGCAGATTATGGAGTAAATATGAAAATAGGTTTTATTTACTTACTATACATCTAGTTTATTTAAATTTTTATTTATTTACCATACCTCTTTTATTTACTATGGTATTGTTACTATAGACTTGTTATATAATTAGATTTTTATTTATAATCATATTTGATATATTTTTATTTATTTACCTTACCTATTTATACCTCTTTTATATTTATTTATTTACCATATCTCTTTATACCTATTTTATATTTATTTATTTATCATACCTCTTTATACCTTTTTTAAATTTATTTATTTACCATACTTCTTTTATAAATATGGTATTTGTAGTGTTGTATGTATGTGGTGTCATGTACATGTCGTGCATGTGGGGATGTGTACATGTGGTGTAGTGTACATGGCCCATGGTATCAATATTAATTTGCCTTAATTTGTCTCGTGGTATTTGTCCCATAGGCTTCATTTAAATAAAACTTTGCTTTTGAGTTGTTTTAAATATAAAAAGGTTTATATATATATATATATATATTGAAATATCGCAATTTTGATGGAGAAATATTTATAAATTTAAATATTTTAATTTATCCATAGAAAATGGGTTTTCTTTTTAAAGATTCATTTTACAAATATTTAATTAAAAGAAATATTAAAAGATTTTGGATTTTGATTGTTTGTGTTGAATTAACTCTCTTCCTTTGATTTAGGAAATGGTATTGACTTTAGTAAAGAGTAAATATGATTAAAATTTTACTTAATTTGGAAATTCAATGTGGTAAATTTTTTATAAATAATACATAGTTGTATTTTAATAATTAATCTGAGCCCATTAATAATTTAAAAATTTATATATAATTTAAATATTCAAGTTATATAAAATAAAAGACTAGATTAATGTTTTGGTCGACATTAGCAAAAGTAAAATTTATTATTTTTTGAAGACCTGACATATTTAATATCAGGGTCATACTGGGCTGTAGATTGCGCCTCTCAGCGCAATAAATGAAAACTTGACATACTTAACATCTGAGTCATACTGAACTGTAAATTGCGCCTCTGGAAACAATTAATAAAATGAAATGGTTTTGACAATTTAATTAGTCGTATCACAATTTGATGCCTATCCCAAAAAAATTGTTTATATGTATATTTTTCACACTACTGCAGTGCATTGGACTTAAGATTAACGCGTATATTTTTCACAGTGCTGCAGTGCATTGGACTTTGGTTCAACGCGTTAACAAGAATAAAAATAACGTCATGTCAGAGACCTTGAATAATGTGACTTGTGAGTCGATAAAAGTCTTTGATAGCGGGTAAGCAGCGTATAAAATGCCCATGCCCTTTACTTGATCTAATATTTTATGGTTTTCCCTACAAAATTTTCTGTATTGAGGAAGTTATGTGAATTGACAAAGGATTAAAGAGGATGTAATTAAATTATCATTACATTTGGCAGCAAGATAGCGGGTAAGCAGCATATAAAACGCACTTTACTTGATATAATATTTTATGGGTTTCACTACAAAATTTTGTTCTATCAAGGATGTTATGCGAATAGACAAAGGATTAAAGAGGCTGTAATTAAATTATCATTATATTTCGAAGCAAGAAAAAGAAAATTATTGAATATTCTAATGCCTTAGAAGATATGGTAGAAATTTAGTTATAATGTTATCAAGATACTCTAATTACCATCGTTAATAATCAAGGGATATTTGAAAGGAAAAAAACATATATTTTTCCATAAGAAGGTTGCATCTCTATTGTAAAGTAATATGCGTTTTTGGGTTCAAGATAACGATTTGAAATGGTGGATTCTAATGAAACAAAGAAAAATGTCATTGAAAATTTGATGTTATATTTTAATATTTAATTATAATTATTCTTTTAAGAACATAATTTTAAAATTGAAGGAAAATTGAATATATCTATAAGAATTATATTATTAGAAAAAACAAAAAGTCTAATTTGGCTTATAAAATTAAATGGGGTAAACCTATACATTGAGAAAGTAAAAGAGTAGAGAATAAGAATAAAGGAGAAAAACAAAACTGCAATATAAGATTTAACAATAAGACATGTGGGTTAGTATAGAATAGTCTCTATCATAGACTAACAACAAGGGTTTATGTAGTCTTCTTACATAAACAATGGGATATTTTTTGTGTCAATTAGAGATAAAATAGCACACTGCACACTCTATATAAATTCTATATGATGAATGAAGGAAATTACACACATATTTATACAAGAAATAGTCTCAAGATAGGAATTCTATCTTGGACGTATAGTAATGTGGTTGAGAGATTCTCTCAACCACACACTAAACTAGGAGAAACTATATTCTAACTATTTCCTATTATGTAGGAACAAACTCCACAAATGGAGAATTACAACCATAGAAAAGTAGAAATTAATTATTTCTAACTCCCCCCCTTAATGACTACTTGTCATGATAGTGATTCAAAAAGTCTGGTTGTGGTCAAACATAATAAAGAATATGTCGATTTCCATATAAAGGAGCAACCATCCACCGGAATGCATGGGTACCAACCGCTGCAACCACTAGTCCTGTAGGATGTCCTTCGCATACATGATTATGTCGACCATTATCACTACATATATGTACCTACAAATCCACCACCATCAGGTGAATTGCATGTGCAGAACCTCCAAAACACAATCTTCCTCTCTCAGACAGATCCGCAACTTCTCCGATCTGCTCCTCTCGCAAATCGTCCAGCGAAGTTGAGGCTTCTCACGGATCTTCCAATCTACCTCTCCTGGATAGATCCAAAAATTCTCTGATTTGCTCCTTTCGGAAATCATCCAGCGAAGATGAGGCTTCCCGTGGATCCCCATGAAGTTGAGTTGGCGTCTTCATGAATAAAAAATCCGCGCCCAGAATAAAAATCCTAGCGCGAGTTTATCATGTGCTTCCCCGCCATTCCCGTGATTTGGCGCGTTGGCACGAGTATGTACTGAACAGTTGCGCCAATTGCACTTCTCAGCACGACTATTAGCTAAGAAAGCATGCCAACCCCCTTCTTCTCAGAGATTAGTGAATCATCTGAGACTGTGAGCCAGGTGTTACTGCAGTCCACCTGCTCGATTGAGCACACAACTCTCATGTACACGCGACCACTCGTTTACATGCGGCCACAAAGGCAACCATAGATGGTTTCTGGCTCACCACCAACCAGCCACAAAGGCAATCCATTACAAAGTGGTTTTAATATCACCACAAACTTTCAAATACCTTTAAAATGCTTACATTTCATACTTCAACATTTTGGAGTTTTTGGGTACATATAATGACCATTAAAACAACTGGACTTTCTTATAAAATTCGAGGGAGTCTATTCCACAAAACATACTAACTCAAACAAACATCTATTCTGTTGTCCACCATAAACATTGTTGTTGCTCCTTTACCTCATCTTTCTATAGTTCACATCTTGGGCATCCTTGTCTGTTGAAATAAATTCTTGGAACTCCACGTTTCACCTGTCATTTGTTAGAGTAGCTAATTCTAACAAAACAACTTTACCTACATTGAGTTAGCTAGGCTCAATAATCTTTAAACATGATTCCAAGAAAATACAAATTAAACTCTTCACATTAATTCCCTCTTTGCCCAAAGATGATTATTTCCCAAACATACTAGTAACCATTCCAATGATACCTGTGAGGGGTCCACTGATAAAGAAACTGAAACATAGGCACTCACAGCCACACGAAGAGAACGCAATTTTCCCTTCAAGAACAGTAATCCAGGACTCCACGGTCCAATCCTCCATCGCGTTTCAGTATCCAATTCTTCCGGCATCGCAACGTAATGCCACTTCCCTGCTCACAGTATCAAGGCTTGGTAACTGCTTCCAAGCATGTTGTCTCATACTCGCTCATGTACTGCAACAACTAAGATCCATTTTCCAGCTAATCTCCTTGCAATTGAACATGCAGGCCTGTCTCCACAATCTATTTCCATCACACCGAGCACGCACAAACTTGATCATCCTCCAATCTCTGATGTAGCTCCAATCCTTTGATATCATTTTCACTGTCATGTCTTCATCAACATATCCTGCAAGTTTGTTTAGTGTTGGAATGACCAGTTCCAACACAGACTAAGAATTGTGACAATAGGTGGTCACACTAATGTCACTTAAATTACAACCAATTTGATTGTCATGACAGTTAATCAATACATTGCAAAATTAAAAAACATCATCTGAGAATTAAAAAATGCATTTCGATAGTAGCATAAACTTCTCCTCGGTCAGCATTTTCACAGTGCTCTCCACGGCATGCCAACATAGACTCATTTCCAATATTATCACTATACACATCTTCTTCCAGCTCTTTTGTAGTCGTAACCATTCGTAACCATGGGATCACTCACAATAAAATCCAGTTTTTCATTCCAAACTAGATTCATATCCTTATTATTTGCCGTGGTGTGTTCCC
Source organism: Pinus albicaulis (assembly GCA_034641835.2). NCBI lineage: Eukaryota > Viridiplantae > Streptophyta > Pinopsida > Pinales > Pinaceae > Pinus > Pinus albicaulis. Next base: position 935,937,814 of record CM076572.1, on the reverse strand, counting down.
TTTGCCCATTAGAAAGCTGTGGAAGAGTGCTGTCGCCGAAGCTGCACAGGAACTTCACCCACTGCTGCATCGAATTGGAACTCTCTTCTTCGGCTTCCGACATCATTCCCAGTGACTAACTGCTAACTTTAAAAGACAATTCAGGCTCATTGTCTCCAGGATACGAACCCTGGTCGATCCGGAAGCATCTAGAAATAATACAGATGCTTAAAAATGTGCTAATTCCTAACTGGGGCAGACCATTGAATCATGCTACCAAAGGAATGATTCCTAACCAGGGTTGTGCTCAGCAGCAAAGATAAAACCATTTTGATATTTGTCAAAAACATGGAATGCTTCCTTCAGCGCCTCTTCAGAATCAGTATCATTCATCTTTCTCGCCATGAGATTAAGAAACTCAGGAAAACCAATTGTCCCATTTCCATCAGCGTCAACTTCACTGATCATGTCCTGCAGTTCAGCTTCAATTGGATTCTGACCCAAAGAGCGCATAACAGTGCCTAATACTTTGGTAGTAATGTAGCCATTTCCATCTTTGTCAAACAGACTGAAAGCCTCCTTAAACTCTACGATCTGATCTTCAGTCAACTGCTCCGCCATTCGCACAGGATAGTCAGATCGAAACGGGAAAATGCAAATTGATTACCTTCGAAAAAATACCAGAGAGGAAAGGCAGGAAACTGTGCCGTAGGATGAAATCCCTCGCAGATTTTGGTTTAAGCAACTGTTGAGCACATCTAAGTGCCATGAAAAACAATGCCTGAATTTCAATTGGATAACCATAAATGCCCATCCTGCGGTCAACCATACAGCAACCCGAGCACCACATTCTGATTCTATTGTAGCTGGAAAATTGCGCCTGAGCACATCATACATGGAATCCCGCATTCTTGTGATCGTTTCATACTCCATACTTCTCACTGAGCACATCTTAGGCCTCAGAGATCAACTGTATGTCTCTATAATCGATGCCGTTGTGGACTATTTTTCTCCTCCAATCTGTGCTACGCCCGCCAATCAATTCACGCAAATGGCACACTTCAATAAACGCGCACTCCTCTACGAACTCAGATCTCCTCTATGCACTCAGATCCGCAGCTTGGAAAAACATTGGTTACAGAATCAAGATCTGCACCACACTCGCTCTGGCAGATCACTCATTATCCATGCAAATTTCGATGGAAAAACAAATAATAAAATTATACAAATGCACTCATTTATTTTCCTATGCCTAGGAAGGGCCAGAGGCCCTTAAGGGCTCTGAAACTCTCATACCAAGATAAAATAGCACACTGCACACTCTATATAAATTCTATATTATGAATTAAGGAAATTACACACATTTTTATACAAGAAATAGTCTCAAGATAGGAATTCTATCTTGGACGTATAGTAATGTGGTTGAGAGATTCTCTCAACCACACACTAAACTAGGAGAAACTATATTCTAGCTATTTCCTATTATGTAGGAACAAACTCCACAAATGGAGAATTACAGCCATAGACAAGTAGGAATTAATTATTTCTAACTATTAGATAGTTTGAGGTAATCCTCTTGACATTAATAAGGTATCTTTTTTTTTTTTTTTTTTTTTTTTTTTTCTGAATTGGTCTACTTCTATATTGATACAAAAATATTACAGAGAGGCTGAGGCCTCAGAATAGCTAGCCCAGAGATGTGGCATTCTTACATTACATTGCTGATCATTGACATAAAAAAAAAACAACTGTTTACTGGCTGAGAATACATTGGTGACCAGGACCTTGTCCGTCTTTCTAAACAGCTGATACTTGTGTCTGAAATGATGTCCAGAGTGTAATACTCTACGCGACATACAAGACCAAAACAAACACTTCCCATAGCAAAAATTACAAACAGTCATATTGAAGCGCTGGAGTGCTGTCCTGGGGACAGTAACTTGGATAGCATTACTTGGAAAACAGTAACTTGGAAACCGTTGATATGGAGAAGGAGAATGGCAACATAATTCCTGCAAAAAACTGTAAAAAAAAAGGAGAGTGAACACCTTCTTGATACCTGTGTTCAAAAACTGGCGAGCAAGTACCATTAAGCATCATTGGTGGGCGAGGGCGCTTCTTCCACCATTGGGCATGCATACGGGTTAAAATCATCTTCAGCTGGAGGAGGAGGTGCTTTTCCCGAGAAGTCACTGCCTGAAGGAGCACTGGGCCCAGCTTGTTAAAGCTCGTGCTGTGAGGCCATTGCACCTTGAACACTCTGTAGACTAACCCCTGGGGGGCAAAAAAGAATTTCGTCCTCGGATGCCAAAGTAATTCCAGAGGGGGCCGTGGGATGAGCCTGAGCAGTCGGGTTGGTTCTGAGCTTAATGGAAACATAGGCGATGAACTCTTGATGGTTGAGAGAGTCAGGGTAATTGAAACGGGCTGAATGAAAGTGAGCGTTGGAGGAGAGGCGGACATGCGCCGCAGAGGTGGAAGGACTGCTTCCTCGACCACGTCCCCGGCCTCTTCTGGAAGCAGCAACACGGCCTTCACCGGAGTCAGAGGAATTCGACGAAAAGGAAGAAGAGGGAAACACAGGCGGCCTGATGACTTGCCCCCGAGAGGAGCCGCGCCTGCAAGTCATTCTAGGTCTCAATCGAGGCATGATGAGCTTGGCAGGGAGGGCAGGGCGAAAAAATGAGAGAGGGATGGTGAACGAATGCAGAGGCTGCCTGTAATCAACAGAAGAGCTATTGTAGTTGCAATATGGACCTGAGGAAATGTGAATGCCGGTCGAAAGCTTGAGGCAGCAGCTCAGTCGACACCGTTTCCCTGTGCTGGTGCACAAAAAGGGCTCAGTGTCAACCTGAGAACAGCAAGAACGCAGAGGAGAGACACAATGGATCGACGAAATGGGCGCCATAGCAATGGGGGGGTCGAGAAAACGAGGCGATGAAGTCTGCATTAATGCAGCAATAATTGTGGTAGTCGTCGGTAATAACTTATGCTCGGAGTGCAGAGGGATGGCGGTGGTGGTATACCACGTGCCCATCCACCTCCCCGTTAGCAAATTATGCACGATCATGTACACCCGCATCCGGGATCGAGAGATCTTGTTGCACCAAGAGTGTGCAGTCTCTTTGGAGTTGTAGATCATTGGAACTATTTAAGGGACTAGAGTAGAATGGGATCTACTGATTAACACCTTGATTAGCCAATCTGTCTGCAACCTCATTTGCTGTGCGCCTGACATGCCTGAAGTTGACACTTCTGGGGGTCCTGAGCCAGTCTTCAATTTGTTCTAATCTGCTTAATAACCTCCAAATTGAAGCAATCTTGGCTGCTGAGGTTCTGGATTGGATTCGGATCGCTGCTTCGATTAAAATTTGAGAACCCCCTTCTATGTCTAGTGGGAAGAAATTCTCATCTTCAGCAATGCTTAGACCTATCCATAAGCCTTCCAGTTCGGTTGCATTGTTATTGTCCCTGCCTATTTATCCATGGTCGATATGCATAGGTGAACCCTCAGAGTTTCTAAAAATTCCCACATAACCAGCAGGGCCAGGATTGCCTTTGGCCGCTCCATCAAAATTTAATTTGAAAGAGGGAGGGTTAGGAGGCGACCAGCAAAGAGGAGAGTCCATGTGAGTGGAAGGATTGGGACTTCCTTGAGCAGAGGAGGAAATGTTCAAGTTCCAATTTTGCATTATAAGGCGCTCCTGGGGGGAAGTAGGCATTTCCGATTCATGCCATTGCCTTAAAGCCAGAGTTTCTTGTAGGTAATGTTTGAGTTGATACCATAGGGTGTCAAGCAGAGAGCTTTGATTCTTGAAGATTCTACTGTTGCGCTCTTTCCATATTATCCAGTAGATGAATCCCGGTATTAGCTTCCAGAGTGTGTTGAGAAATAGACATCGGAATGGATTTCTGGGCAATTTCCTTATGGTGTTGACTATATCTCCCACTCGACAACCGATTCTTCTGTTACATTGCTCCATTCTTTCCCAAAGTTTATTCGCAAGGGAGCAAGTGTCCAAGAGATGTGTGATGGTTTCTACCTGAAGATTGCAGTTCGGACACCTCGAAGGGCCAATAAATCCTCTTTTTTGTAAATTGTCCCAAGTGAGGATTTGATGTTTACTAAGCATCCAGAGAAAAATAGAGACTTTAGGCCAAATGAGTGGTTGCCATATCTGGTCCCATAGCTGATCCTTTATGGGTTGCTCTGGTTGGTAGAGAAGACAGTAAGCTTCCTTGGCAGTGAACATACCTTTGGGGGTGTATCCCCATCTGACTTTGTCCTGTTGATCAGAGAGTTTGATTTTTCTGAGATTGAGTTCTTGATCCAGATCATTGTAGGTTTCCTCCTGCCAGTTGTCTTGCTAGGTTCCTGCAAGACACCAAAGGTGAAATCCTTGAGAGGGCTGCTGCTGCCAAAATTGTTGAACGTGGATTTGACCAGTGTCTTGCATGAAATCTTGCCATTTGGGTTTGTGAAAGAGTGAGGCAAGTTTGGGAGATTGTTGCCATGAGTCCTCCCAAAATCTTGCCAAAGATCCTGTGTGTATTTCCCAAAAATTATGTGCTTGTATAAAAGAGCTATGTTGCTTAGCCGCATTCCAGATTAGAGAGCCTGGGGTGGTTGAGCTGAAGTGAATGAGAGCTTCCTTAGGACTACCTGCAGCATATTTGGCATGCCAGAGACGAGCCCAGGGGGAGTGGGATCTGGAGATCCAATTCCACCAAATACGGGCTCCCATGGTATTGTTGCTGTGAAGGGGATCTCGTAGCCCCAGACCTCCTGCTAACTTTGGAAGACAAACTTCGATCCATTTTACAAGTGCCCATTTCCTGTTGAGACCCGAGGAGCCCCAGAGAAAGACCCTTTGTATATTGCAGAATTTTTTTAGCACCCATTTTGGGGCAGCCAAAATGGAGAATAAGTATAAGGGCATAGCTTGAAGCACAGATTTTATGAGGATAAGCCTGCTGGAAATATTAAGAGAGCAATAGGTCCAGGAGGATAGCTTGTGCTCTAATTTATCAAGGAGAGAACGCCAGGAAACATGCTTGACTGCAGAGTCAAGGAGAGGGGCTCCAAGATATTTTGAAGGGAGCACCGCAATAGGAAAACCTAGGATTCTGGCTATGTTTCTCTGTGTTATAGAGGGAGTGTTGAAGAAAAAAAGCTGAGATTTGGAGGTGTTAATAGTAGTGCCTGAAGCTTTTGAAAAAATATCAAGCAGGGCCTTGAAAGTAGAGGCTTCTTGAACCGATGGATGACCAAAGAGCATAGTGTCGTCAACGAACTGTTGATGGGAAATAGGAGTTTGACCATGGAGGGAGAGACCTTTAAGAGAGTGGGAAGAGATGGCAGCATGAAGAAGGCGACCGAGACCTTCCGCCATAAGGACAAAGAGAAACGGGGAGAGGGGATCCCCTTGCCGAATACCCCGGGTGGGACGAAAGGGTGACGAAGGGGAACCATTGAGAAGGATGGATAAACTAGGAGAGGTTATAAGATTCATAATCCAGCGTGTCCAAGTAGCGCTGAAGCCAAATGCTAAAAGAACTTGATTGATATAATTCCATTTGAGCTTGTCGAAAGCCTTTGAGAGGTCAAGTGTGAGAATCATACCTGACTTTTTTAGCGCCTTAAGGGAGTGGATCACTTCATGGGAGAGAATGATGCCGTCCAGAATCTGTCGAACTTCTACATAGCCTATCTGCTCTGGCGAGATGAGGCATGGAAGGAGAGGTTTCAACCTGTTAGCCAAAACTTTAGAGATGAGCTTGTAGATTACATTGCACAGCGCAATAGGTCTGAACTTGTCCGGTGCGTTGGATTCTTCCGTTTTGGGAATGAGCGCTATAAAGGTGGAGTTTAAGGAGGGAAGGATCCAATGCATCGTCCTTGATTCTTCCACAAGCTCCCAAACTTCAGATTTGATGAGATCCCAGAAATTGTGAAAGAAATTGGCAGTAAAGCCGTCAGGGCCAGGGGCTTTGCCATCCTGGAGTTGGGCCATGGCATCTTCCACTTCTTTCTTGGAAATAGGTTGTAGTAATTTACTCTTTTGATCCTCTGTGATAATTTTTGGTATGTGTTGCGTGATGGATCTGATGGCTTGAGTTTTGCAACCTGAAGGCTCCTAGATTATGTCCTGAAAGTAGTCTTTAAATTCCTTCTCCATTTCCTCATGCTGCTCCAAGCGTTCCCCTTGCCTATTGTTGATGAAGGCTATGTTATTGTGCATATGCCTTTGTATGGTAGATCTATGAAAGAATTTAGTGTTCTTTTCTCCCTCCTTGAGCCATCTAATCCTTGATTTTTACCACCACAAAATTTCTTCTTGTAGTCTCCTTTCTTCGATCTTGTCTGCGAGTGCCTGCTCCTGGTGTGCGTATTCCTCAGTTTTGCCCTCATTGATGATGCATTGTTGCAATATTCTCATTTGCTGCTCCAGCATTTTCTGGTGTTCAAAAATGTTGCCAAACTGATGGCGATTCCAAGCTTTGAGGGCTTGTTTGAGATGTTTTAATTTTTGTTGAAATTGATACATTTTTGCTCCTGCAGGGGAACTGAAAGAGTTCCAAGCATCTTTAACAATCTCTTTGAAGTTTGGGTGAGAGAACCATAAGGCTTCAAAGCGAAAGGGCCTATTGCATCTAGAGCATGGGCGTGTCCACTGCAGCATTATGGGCCAATGGTCTGAGCCCATCTGGGGCATGATAGAGGCATGAAAGGCCCCACCTAGATGGATGGTGTTGTCCGACATGAGGAAGCGATCCAGCTTGGAAGCGATGTGTTGTGGTCCCCTTCTTTTGTTAGTCCAGGTGTAGATGCCATTGGAGGTTTGAAGATCGATTAGCTGGTTTCTATGGATGAAATCTCTGAAGCCGATGCTGTCTCCTTCTAGTCTCAATCTTCCACCAGATATTTCTCGCAGAGCTAAGATCATATTAAAGTCCCCACCACAAATCCATAAGGGGTATCTTTGTATAGAATTGAGCACGGAAAGAGTATCCAATAAATCCATTTTATTTTGGAGTTCTTGTGGGAAATACACGTTGGAGAGGTGACCATGGATGTTGGTCCCTATAAGGTGGAAAGTAGTTTGAATGACAAAGTGAGAGGCATGAAAATCCTCTAGGTTGTAGACTTGGGGATTCCAAAGGATCGCAAGCCCTCCTGAAGCCCCTGACGCATCCACAGAAACCGATCAACAACTTGGCCAGATTCTGTTGAGGATGGCTTCCAAGACTGTAGTATTACATTTCGTTTCTTGAAGAAAGACCATTGCAGGCTTATCTTGCTGTATCATGTTTTTTAAGATTCTTTGTTTTGCAGGGCTATTAAACCCTCGCACGTTCCAAGAGATGAGTTTCATGAGAAACGGTGGGGGAGGGTTTTGTAAAACTTAGTCAACTTGGGGAATCTGCCTGAATCAACAAGCATTTCTCTAATGATAATGGTTCTCTGCAGATCAGTTTTGCGCCCTCATTTTTTTTATTCTTTCATTATTTTCTTCCCATCCCAAGGGCTACCTGCTTGTATGCCTAGACATTTGTGTTGCTGCGCTCTGGCTAAGACTACTTCAAGACTTTCTATTTTCCTGGGAGGTATGGTACTATACTCCTTCTGTTGACAAGCTGTTTCTAGACCCAAAATGTCCAAATCCCCCAAATCTATACTCTCAGGTTCCTCCTCCATTTGAATGGGTTGAGTTTGATCTTCCTTGCGAAGTTGATGGTGAACTGTAAGAGCCAGAGCTGAATATGTTTCCATGCTGGTATCTTTGAGACCTGTCTCAATGCTAGGGTTGACAGAGGAAGTAGATACAGGAGTTTGGGCTTGGACGGAGTCCTTGGGCAGATCTGAAGATGTGGGAATGGAAGATGGAGTGGGAAGATCAGAGGAGGAGGGAATGACTGGAGTGTTGTCTTGGTTGTGTATTGCAGACAAAGATTCAAAGCTGTTTTTGGATTCTGGTATGATGGGAATGTCGGACACCACAGGAGATTTCTTTGCATGATTTCTTCGAGCAGAGACCTTGGTGTAGCCTTCTACATCTTTGCTGGTCTCCATGGCAGGGGCTTTAGCCTAATGATTTAGGGGGCAATCCCTAAAAAGATGGCCATGTTCATTGCATTTCCTGCATCGAAAGGGAACATGTTCGTAGTCTATAGTCTGGATCCATTCAAAATTGTCATGAAAAAGACTTACCGAGTTCGTCAGGGCTTTGGCCAAGTGCATTTGGACGCAGATTCTGGCATAGGAAGTGTACCGTCAATTTTTTGTTTCCTCAGCTACTTTGATGAAGACCCCCAGCCCATTTCCTATTTCCATCAGGGTCTCCTCGTCCCAGTATTCCAGAGGTAGAGAATACATGCGGATCCAGACATGAGCCCAATTAAAGTCTTCTTTGTCAGGATGAAATCTTTCCACCCATTCCCGAAGGTAAAGGCCTGCCGAGTTGAAGAAGTACGGGCCTCCATCGAAGATACGTGTTTTGTCTTCCAGGCAATGGAAAATGGTTGTGAAGAAGCCTTTGGGACCAAGCTGTAAGGTAACTTGTCCTTTAGGTTTCCATTTAGAAACGATCCAGCCTTGCAAAGCCTTTTCAGTGGGCCAAAGGCCTAAGAACTTTCCGATGAGGGCATGATCCCTCATGTATTGGATTCGGCCATTGATTCGATGGCTAGGAAGATCGATTTTAGTTCTTTCAGGAGACTTTGGAATGCAGGTTCCAGAAGAGACTTTGGGCCTAGTCGAAGAGTCGTTTTGAGCATGTTCTTTTCCTGTATCATTCATGGTGCCCTGATCCGTGTAGGTCTCTTTGTCTTTTGCTTCCTTGGTACGTTCATTCAGAGAGTCGCTTTTGTCTGTGGCGACCATAGAACGACCATTGGGGGCCGCGACCTGTGTAGTCAGGGGAGTGGTGCCCGTCCTATCTGAGGGATTCGAAGAAGCGGAATTGTCAGAAGAAGCACCGAGGGGGGGAGGGGGGGCCGAGCCCGCCCCTCCAGAGTCCTGATGCATGGGGAGAGAATCAACCGAAGGGTTGGCGGCGTATTGCAAGCCAGAAAAGTGCGTGAAGGTTCAGAGTTGCAGGGTTTGCTCAGAAACCCTAGCAGAGTGCATCATTTTTCTTAAAATGAGTATATTAATAATAAGGTATCTTATTTCAATAATTACTATTTTACATTCAATGATGAGTCGTATAACCTCATTTATGAACCATACATATATAATTTCTTTATAAAATATGAACTATGATGGAAAGTTGACCCTTATTTTGAGACATTCAATCAAGGGTCTTTTTTCCACACAATAAAAAGCAAGTTCAATGAAAATATAATTAGCATTTATGGAATTAGTGGGATTACTTTCATTATTAAAAGTGAACACCTAATGAGAACTTAAGCTATTAATGATCTTCACAAATTTATTAAAGACCCCTGAATATTTTCTAAATGATGTAAAAGTGGAGGAATGTAATAAAATAGAATTAGGTCTAGAATATCTTGAATGATTGATAACATTACCTTCATCTCTACAAAATAAGGAACCCTTTAGCCACTTCAAATTAAATATATCTTGAACTACAATTAATTTTCAAGTAGAATACCTATAGAGAAACAAGCCTAAATGGATCAAAATCATATTATAGTTCTTAATATTATAGTGGCCAAATATTCAGTGTAGACTAAATTCTTCTTAAACATGAAGAAGTTTCCAACCAATATGCAATGAAAACTAGGTTGAGATATAATTTTATTCATTGTTTAAAATTTTACTTATTTATTATTATTATTATATATTTTTCATCCATCTCATTTTTTTTAATAGAATAGAACGAAACAAGGTATGATTTATTATATTTATCTGTTTTAGAATATAATAGAATGCAACACGATATGATTTACTATATTTATATGTCTTCAAGTAGCTATTGCTAATATAACATCAAAATATATAATTGTTATGAAAGTTTTGGTATTAAATCAGTAACATTGGTTACAGGAATGCATTGTGGAAACATTCTAAATTACTATATAACCCTTCATACCCATGCAAGACATACTATTTGGATGTAGGACACAATAATGTTTTGAAATAGTGAAGGCCTTCTATTATATGACCATAGAAAAGTAATCATTTAAAAAAGCACTATAGAATGTGGTCCCTTTTCTTGTTAATAATGGATAAAAGGAGATAGAAACAAATAAACAAATCTTATTGCTCCTACATTCTAAGAGCATTTAGAATTTTGTTTTTCTAAAATTTGAAAAAAAATATCAATATTGAGAAATTGATTTGGGAGACCTTAATTCTTTTCAAATTAAGCATTCTCATATTAAATTGTTATAATCAATTTGAGATAATTTTATTTTTATGTAAATTTTATTTTCATAATTTCAATAAAAATAGGAAAATGCCACTTTTATATAAAGGGCTCACTAATAATGAAATGATGTACTTCTTCTTACTAATGAAAACTATGAAATTTTTTTAAATAACACATACTTCTATTACATTCAATATTATGTAAACCATATGAATATGTGATTAATTGCACATATATATTTAGTATTTTGTAGTTAGCTTCAAGAGATTCAACATATCTACTTTATTATGATAGGGCACACTTGAAAAGAGTAGTAGAGCTATTCAATATCTCCTCTCTTATATTGTTGTTAGTAGATATTATTGATATGTGTTTTATTTGTTTCTATACATTTTTTTGATTAAAACATAACATTTAATTATAATTTTGTGTGATTCAGATTTTCTTAAATATTTAGTGTTTGTTTTTCTAGTTGTATTTACATTTATTCCAGTGATGATCCTATTTCATAATATAGGTTTAGTTAAGTCCATGTATGAGACCTATGGCTTCATGAATCCAATAAGAATTCAAAACCCACAATTAATATAATTAGAGTAAAAGTTATATCACATAATTTGTAATATAAGGTTTATTAAAGCCATTATAGCTAGGCTACAAACATGACCAAACTGTGTTTTCTAGCTAATATTGAAGATCACATCAACTTAAACAATAACACTATCTCATATACACTGGCATTTTAAAGGTAAAAAGAAAAAATAGAAAATTCTAAATTCATTTTCATCATCCATAAAACTAGCTTTCTCAATTAGAAAATAGTTGTTTATGAAATTGTTCTTGAGAAGCTCGTTAACATTTATTTTACAAAGATGGAAGAATTTAATAAGATTACATCAAAAAAATAATGAAGCAAAGATCCTTATCTTCCATCTTTATAACATACAATATATGTGTTACATAGCATACTTACTCAATTAACATGAATAAGTAAATTTCTAGAATTAATCTAATTCAAAAAAAGATAAAAAACTATTAATATAAATAAAGTTACAATATATAAATAATTTATACATTGTCAAGATAAAATACTATTCAACTTAATAAAAAAACACCTTTCAAAACCAACTTGGTTTAAAAGTATTAACATTTGTTTCCATTCTATACTCTTTAAACTAAAAGTAACTTTTTTAACTTTTATATATACAAATATTATGATCATACCAAACATACATATAATCTAAAAATAATTAATTTAACATTCTGATAAATTAATAAAATAAAATAAGTAACATAATAAAATTTAAATTTAAATCATTTACTTAAAAATAAATATAATTAATTTAAAAAAAATAATTACTAAATATAATAATTATAATAATATTAAAACCAATATATTAAAGAAATTAATATTATTATGAACACAATAATATTATAAGCATAATAAAAAATTATTTTGTATCGTAAAAAATATTTTAATTTTATTACGAATACGATCACCCTTAAATACACGAAGGACAAATAATCGGCTTGAACCTCTAAAGCCATCCAGGAAACAATGCGGCGTTATAAAATAATTTTCAAAATAGGACTTATAACATTAAAATACTCAGCGACCTAAAATTTAATGGAAGCCATCATAATGCCCCTTCAGCTCTGAATAAAATATGATTAGGAACTATCCATCCTTATCATCATTCTTTATAATATTCATATCTATGTGGAAAATTTTCAAGCAATTCGAGAAATAAGGAACATATGGGTGCCCGTTCTTATCATTATGTTTTAATCATGAAGAACGAAGGAAACCTAGCTGTAGGAATCTTGACTTCAATGTTATAATCCAAATAAAAAACAGTATCCAGGAATATAAATAATATAGCTGGAGACATCGAGTCATCTATTCTACAGCATGTTCCCATTCAACCTATTCTTTGTCAAGTAAGCATTTGGCATTTCAAATCACAGCGGATACTTGTCCGCTTCCATAGCGACCAAGCAATATTCCTCGCTTCCATTTTACTCGAAACATGTTCAGTGACCAACCACATTTTGAAATCATAAAATGCAGGTTCGTTTTAATAGGGGATATGCAATATTTTATGTTTTCAAAGTTATATATATATATATATATATATATTCTTTGGGTTGATAGATGTTGTTGGTATTAAGTGAGGAGTTCAGTGACAAACCACATTTTGAAATCATAAAATGCAGGTTCACCAACCGACAGTACTTGTCTTAATAGGTGCTATGCAATATTTTATACTTTCAAAGTTATATATATATGAATGAGTTATATATTCTTTCGGTTGAGAGATGTTGTTGGTATTAAGTCAGGACATCAGTGACAGACCACAGTTTGAAATAAAAAAATGCAGGTTCACCAACCGACAGTACTTGTTTTAATAGGTGTTATGCAATATTTTATGCTTTCAAAGTTATATATATATAAAAGAGTTATATATTCTTTCGGTTGAGAGATGTTGTTGGTATTAAGTCAGGTCTGCTCTTATCTAACTAATTATATTTATGTATATATTTATGTATATTGAAGAACATATAGCAAATATTTTTTCTTCCTTTTCATGAATGACTAACAATGCAGCGTCCATGGCCATATATATATAACTATTTAGTGAGTGATACACATGCGTTGAAATTTTTATATAATGTTCACAGTCAGACATATATATATGAATATGACAAACAGTTGCACCTCCGCGTTTCACAGGATTGCTGAGCTTTAAATAAACAAAATGATTATATTAAATGATATTCACAATTTCAGTGCTATTATCACAAATATTTTGCTTATTACAATTAAAATGCAATGCTTCTAGAATTACTAAAAAAATAGTTTTATTTTTAAAGTCTAACAAGGAATAGGTAAAATAAAAATAATTTGAAGTATACTTATCACAAATGATATTAAAACACTGGTCTTGCGCAATTATTCGATATTTTTTTAATACGTTATCTATATCTGTGGGACATAAAAGCATCCGGATGTCACTTATCGCAATTAACCTGTAAACGTTACTATCAGAATTACATGTGACCATTCAAATAAAAACAAATTTTTAAATTTTTAAAAGAAACATATTTACATGTAATATTTGTTCATTTCCTTTCTTAAAATTTAGATACAATTAATAATAGAATCACATTACGTGTTGTCTATACTTTTTCCAGAATGATATATAGATAATAATAAAACATCAGATAAAACTAATAAGAACCAGCAATCTTTTAAGATACAATATGTCACACTAACAGTAGGAAAACTAGAATGTATACTTAATGAGCGTTAATGTTTAAATCTGTGCGTTTCAAACCAGGATTTATACATTAAAATCAGAAGCAAAATTTTAATAAACAATATGTTATAAAGAAATATGTTACAAAAACCGCTGGCTAAAATGTTACATGCTCTGCAAACCCGTGCTTATGTACTTCTCTATTTTTTATAGGCTTTCTTATCTGAATAAGTGGATTGCAATTAAGATGATCTAAAATAAATATTTATTTTTCGATATATATATTTTAATTTTATTAAAATATAAAATTATATATTAAATTATTTTTAAAATTTAAAAAAATATAAGTCAAATAACACAAGTAATTTTATATCTAAATTTATAAATTAATACAAGTTTTTTTTATTATATTACTTATTAAAAAAAATTATACTAATATATATAATTAGTAAGTTTAAGGGTGCTAGAATAGACTTTGATGAGTATACTTGTTGAGTTACTTTGTAATGTGAAGGTGGAGATCAGACTAGGTGCGACTTTCTTTGGCGATTTTGAAGGATTAGGTAGCCGTTGGTCATGGTTTCTCACTCATGGAAATTGAATATATATATATATATATATATATATATATATATATATATATATATAATCGATTCTGGAAAATATATAATAAATTTATATATTATATTATGTAATATAAAAATAAATAAAATATTATATCTTATTGATATAAAATATTACATTTGTATTTAATTTAAATTTAAAGCATATATATATATATATATATATATATATATATATATATATATATATATATTTCAATTCTAAAACCTTTCATCATTTCTCCTTCATCCTTCTTTGTCTTCTCTTTTAATTTATTGCTTATGCTTTTCTTTTCTTTACTCTTTTTTATTATTAATATTTTTATAATTTGTATTAAATTTACAATACTTTTATGTAATTAAAATTATTTATATAAAATTTAGTAAAATGATTTATATAAAATTTAGTTTTTGATGGAGTGATATTTCCATCTAATAAAAACGCACTAAATTGGAGAAATAATTAATACAATAATATGATCTGGAATTTAAATTTGATTTAAAAAAAATCTAAATTAACATGAGATAACCCTAAACGAACATTTATTTCATATTAAACTTGAATTTATCTTAACTTTTATATATCAATCCATATACTTTGATGAAAAAATTTAACCAGTTTTTTATTTCACTACAAATTTATATATAAATAATAAAATTTTCAACCAAAATTTAAGATATATATATATTTTTTAAATATAAATATTAAATATTATTGCAATTATAACCTTTCACTTAAAGTTAATATCAATAATATTTTCAAAAAATTATTAAAAAATAATATCTTTTCACTCTCCTATATTAAAAAAAAGCATTATAATAATAAAATACAAATCCTTTTAAATTGAATAAGGTGAAAAGATTATTTTGCAACCATCCACTTGACTTAGCTAAATGAGAATATATGTGTCTTTTCCACATTCCAGGTAAGCAATATGGGAAATGAGAAAATGATATATTGTTTCATAATCATGTCGATAGGAATTTTATTGTGAGGTTCTTGTTGGTGACACTGTTGACATTTGTCATCCTCGACACAATGTTCAACATGTGTCCTCCATGTTCTTGGCGCAATCTTCAACACATGTACTCCGCGTCTCAATGCAATATTAAACTCTACATATCGATGCAATCTTACACCGATGTTCTTCAAGTGACATTATCATGAAATACAATGGCATACCACATAGTGCTTGAACAAGTCATGATTTGCAATGGCTCAAGTCGATCACTAAACGAAAATGGCATACCATGCAGTGCTTGAATTGGTGCTAAAAATTTTATGGTGTGGAAGGTGACGTGTAACAGAAACATATAATAGAGTATTAAGAGACCTTATGTTGTCCCCAGTGCATGGTATTTATGAACAAAGATGGCAATTAGCAGTAAAATTGTCCTTGTAGCGAAGTTTCTGAAGATCGAAAGAAATATCCTTGAAAAGTCTTGATTCCAGTACTTGAAGAAGAAAAAATCCTTTATTTGTTCAACTGCCACTCAAGACATCCACCATCAAATAACTTCTCCTCACCTTCACTATGCTCGACGAGGACTTCCTATACTCAATACTCAACTCAACACATGTCTTGTACCTCAAATTGTTTGATTTATCCAAAAAACGCTTCTGTCTGTAATATTCGGTGATAAATCATGCTAAGGTAGCAAAGATGGCGCCATTTCTGCAAGGTGATATCTAAAATTGGACATGATAATACCGTGGTCAGTGTTTTTTTGTAAAATACAAGGAAAATCCAAGAAGGTGGCGCTATACAAAACTTTTCAATTCTACTGTTGTTCAATATCTTAGCTTCTCATACAACAACCTTACTGGCTTCCTTCCTCCTTGGCTTGGCATGCTGTCCAATCTCTACCATCTGAACATTTCTCACAACAACTTTGAGGGGAGCTATTTCCATTGCTATGGAAAAACGATAACGTAAAGTATCACTAGATGATAAAAGAGACACCTTGTAGTGGGAGAAGCTAGAAAAAGTCCATGGGATAAAGTCACTACCCACGAGTTGTTTGAAATTATTTTCCACTTGCGCCATTTGAGTGTAATATCATGTCCATGTTGAAAAAAATGTTTTGCATGGTCAATAATTTTTTTACACGTGTTTATTCTCCATATCATCCTCATGTCATTTCACTGTAAGACTGTATCTGTGTTGCAGAGAAGGTTCTATGTTCTCATTATCACTCTTCTTTTACCCACCGGATGAAAAACAAATAGACTAGGCCACCCCCTGTTTGCTTCCCATAACAATTTGAATGGTTAAGGCTTGGCAATCCACTAAGAATCATCCTAGCATTGCATAATTGGAGGAGCCAACTTTTCCCATGCTATTTTGATAACCATTCCTAAGCTTCACAACTGATAGGTAGGAATTGACGATGCATATTCTGTTCCCTTGGCTTGAGAAATGCTCCAAGGATGACTGTCGAGATGTAATGGATTTAACACATTTTATGGCAGACTCTTTCCCAGCTTCATGATTCATTTGTTAAATTTCATGATCTTTATTCGACAATGACGATGGATTCCTCCTCATGGAAGCACATTTCCCACCTTGATCTCTTATGTATTCTCCATATTTTTCCCTCCTACTCTTGGATGTTTGAACATAAATCAAAGCTTTATATTTCGACAATAAAGAAGTTTGAGAGGAGATTAGGTTTGCTAAAATCTACTTTGACTTCCATGACATGGTTTCTCTCCTAAATAAAAATATGGCACGCAAGTTTTATACAATCATATCACATTAAAATTAATTCATTGTTTTGAAGGAGATTAAGTGGGATAAACAATAATTTGACTTAAAATTACGAACATGGGATGTGGGTCTTACAAAATATTATAAAAAATAATTCATGGTTTGTGAGGATGTTATGTGGGTTAATCTCATATTTCACTTCAATGCCAACCATGGAATGTAGGTTCTATCTCATCCTATGACCCAAAAAAAAAAAATCATGGTATCCTATTTTCAAATAAATCTCTTGCTCTATAACCATTAAATTTGGCATGTTCTTGTTGGACTTTCTTTGTGAGTTCCCTGTAATAATAGTGTATCCCCTTATTGTTATTGTTAGTATATCCCCCCTATTGTAATTGTTGTGCCCTTACATTATTATTCTTGGGTCAGATAGGATTATATTGTGACCCCATGGACTCTATATAGAAAGGAGGTTTTCTCATTTGTATCATCCAAGAATTGTTAATTTATGTAATGTAAAGGAGGTTGCCTCCTTGAAATGGTTGATTTCTAAGGCATTGATCCCTCTTTTCTTCTATTTTTGGAGTTGGTTTCATAACATTTGGTATGAGATCTTTGGATTCTAGGGTTTCATAGCTTTAAACATGTCATCGTGAAATTTTCACTATAATTTTTTTTGTACGAAGGTTCAAAATCTATAAAAAAAACCCATTTGCGCTGAAATCCAGAGGAAATTCGTTGGAAAATTTTAGATCATGGTTCACAATATATTTGGAGATATGATCTATGGAAGTTAGGGTTTTTGCAGGCTCCCTAATTTCATCTCAAAGAGGCAACCTTGGGAAAATCAACATAACTCTCTCTCTAAGCATCAGATTGGAATTTTGTAAAAACTGGTCAAAAGTACACGAACTATAGTCTCCTGTGTACCAATTTCAGAGCCCAGGGAGGAAACCGTGACACATGGCACATTGTACAAGTTATCTCTACTGAAATAGTCCATAATTGAGACATTGTGGGAGATTGGGCATAACTTTGTCTTGAAGAATCCAAATTAGGTCTTACTTGTGGCATTGGAAAATGATTAACATGGCTACAAAAGGAATGAAGATAAAATATTAGGGATATGAAAGTATAGAGATACATCTGTTTCAATATCGAGCTCGTCAAAATTAAAAAAAATGTGTGTATTTAAAAAAAAATGCATAAGTCTTATTTGATAAATCAGTTTGACGTGATTCCAAGGTCATATTCAAGCATATATATTAGTATTGGGTTCTAAAATTCTCCCTATGAAGAATTCAACAACCATTAAGCCTTGAGAAGGCTCTACTATGACCCATGAATATGAAAAAGTGCAACATGATATATCAAAATGAAAAGAACAAGTGCAACAAATTTCAATCTCACAAAGAGAAACCAAAGATGACATAGATGGTTTAAAAAAATACATGGAAGCTAATATGGATGTTTTGAAAAATGGAATGGAAGATAAGATCAATGGTATAAAGGAAAAACGAAAAGGAAACATGGAAGAGATGGAGAATGATCTAAAAGGAGACATGTAAGTTTTAAAGGAAGGTTTGAAAAAATTGCTACAAGAAAGGATTCCTAATGGCGAAAATATGGATCAAGTCCTAGTTCAAACAATATTACCAGAACTTGATGAGGAAGGAAAAATAATATTCTAACCTGAAGCAGCCACAGAAATAAGAAATTGACAACTATGAATTCGATCAATTTCATAGTATCTCATCAAGGGGAAGAAATTACCCATTGAATATTCCATATGGGAAGATGAAAATTTTATACAAAAGCATCCAGAAATAATCAAGTGTTGAGGAAAACACTTGTGTGAAGGAGAGGGCCATGTCATGTCCCTATAATACTAGTGTATCCCCTTATTGTTATTGTTAGTATAGCCCCCCTATTGTTATTTTTGTTCCCTTACATTATTATTGTTAGGTTTGCTAGGATTATATTGTGACCCCATGGACTCCTATATATAGAAAGGAGATTTTTTCATTTGTATCGTCCAAGAATTGTTCATTTATGTAATGTAAATGAGGTTTCCCCCTCGAAGTGGTTGATTTCTAAGGTGTTGATCTCTCTTTTCTTATATTTTGGGATTTGTTTCATAACATTCTTAATCTATCGACATGTTCAATTCCATGTGTAAAATTTAATTGTTAATGAAATTGATGTTACACATTCTCTTCCCTTGGCTTGAGAAATGCCCCAAGGATGAATTCTAGGAAGTAATGGTTTTAACGAATTTTATGGAAAGGTATCTCCAATTGAAGTAATTACAAGTCTTATATTGGCATGGAAAGATTTGATTTCATGCTCTAAATGTGAATAAAGAAATTGGTGGTTGTTTTTGGTTACACTAATCATAAAAAAATCGTAATTGTTGTTGGTGATACTAATCATAATGACTGTTAAGAAATTTTCATCGATACATAGTTAATTAAGGTTTCAATGACCTATTTGAGCTATCATGCTAAAATAATAGATGGATAGTTTGACAAATGACTCTAGAAAAATGATAAAGGCCTACATAAATCAACTTAAAAAAAAATTAATGAAAATAATCATCTAAATTGTCCTCATGTGTATTATTTCTCATAAAATAAAACAAAGCATGTATTAATGTAAATTGTATCATATATCATTTAATGAATAATAATTCTATGAGGTTAATCACTTTATGATTTCCTTCCACATTCCCATTGTTCCTACCAAAATTCCTTTACACCTATGGGTTCAAATTCTAGTATTAAATTTTACTCCGTAATGGTACTTAATTTTTTTTATTTTAGTAGTCACATCCTCCTCTTCATTATTCTTTGTCGATGCCATTTTGTACATGATTATGACATCATTTTCGAGTTTCATGCTTGATCTCATCCTTATGTTTAGGACATACAATTTTCCAAGAGATTCTTCACCATTTTTCATATTTAATGAAATATCTCAAACATATTTACGAGGGATATTTTTGTGGCATGTATGGTTAACCTAGATTATATTTTTATTTTTCTCAAAATAGGTGATGCCAAGAAACAACTGTGAACGGTTGGCCACCAATAACCATTGTGGATTGGTTTTAAACAAGATTTTTTTACATGTGGTGTGTGCGCGAAGGGGAAACGATGGAATATAATTATTTCTCTTCCTCTATGTAAGGACGATGATGGTGCCGTTGATCTTTTATTTCTTTACATTAAAATTTATATCACGTAGAATGACATCAAGTATGCTCGGAGAACACGTTTTCAAACGAATTGAAGAAAAGAGGATGGTGGTGTCGTTGATCTTTTATTCAATATTACTTTACATCAAGAACTTATATAATGTTGAATGACATCAAGTGTGCTTGGAGAAAACATTGTCAGAAGAATTGAAGAAAAAAAAGATGTATAAAATTATTTTGGTTTCCTTATTCTACGATACTATATTGCAATGTATTCTAGCAAAACCTTTCATATTTTAATATCAGATTCAAAGCCTAGGTCACATCTCAGATGATGTGTTGTGGAAATTTTCTTGAAGGAGAAATGTTTTTAAAGTTCCTAAATTCCAAAGTCATGCTTTAGTTCCTAGTGAGTAGTATTTATATATTCTCTAAGTATGGAAATCTTGCTGAGAGGGTTAGAAGGGGCACTTAATTTATTTCGCAGTTATACTTAAATATTTATTGTTTTTTATTTTTACGTTGTAAAGCGTATTTATCTGAAAACAACCCACCTAAACTGTCACCTATACCATTATGTATTGTTGATGTTCATGTTAGACAATTCAAATGATTTCAACTTTTGATTGATTATTTAGTTATGAAAACGACTTTAAACTTCTTGGCGGGCATTTCCACTTAACATGACGCTTCTTGGGTGGGCATTTCCACTTAACACGATGAAGATGATCGACAAAGGATTTCTTAGGCTTCCCCTATGCCATAGCTCTGCTAAATTGTCTCATTTAAACATGGTGTGGCTCATCCCTGATCAGTAAGGGCTTGGAAAATGTCTTGGTGCTGATTGTCAATGCCGTTGGAATCATTCTCGAGCTTCTGTTCGTTATTATCTATCTGAAATTTGCTCCATGCCAATCCAAGGTAGGATTCAAGTCTCATATTCTTTAATCAGCTCATTAGTAATATTCATCAGTTTCTCCATCAACTTTAGTGCGTACGTTGAACAAATGATCACAGAGCTTCTCCTAAAATCATCATTATATAAGACAGACTGCTAAATGTCGAACAAATAGCTGAAACGAAGACTGAATTGAATATATTGAATTAATTGTTTGCTGTTCAGTTAACAATGGGGACAATACTCCTGGGTATGATGATGGTGTTTGCCTCCATAGCAACAATTTCTCAACTTGCTCTTCATGATCACAAGAGTAGAAAAACGTTGGTAGGGACTTCGAGAATGATCGTCACCGTGCTTATGTATGCTTCTTCACTTTCCATCATTGTAAGTATATTTCACGTCGTTGTTACATTCAGTAGTGGAATTTATAATATAATATTTGAATCAAATGCCCCTTGACGAGTACTATATTCTTGAACATGGACAAAATTTGGTGATACGGACTAAGAGTGCGGAGTTTATGCCCATCCATCTCTCCCTGTTCACATTTATTAATAGTTTTTTAAGGATGAATTACTTCCTTTTGCAGAAATACCTCTTCTTGGCGGTAACATCAATATACAACAACCTTTTCTACATACTTTCTTGTATCTTTTATCGAATCGTAAGTAAAGCTATCTATAAAACCTGAGTTTCATATTGTGTTAGGGTTAATGCAGTGTCCAAATATCGTTGGTCTACCATTGGAAATAAGTCAGATAGTGTTGTATTGTATGTACCGGAAGCAACAAATTCATGAAGAACAGAAAGTACTCGACTGACTTGACTCAAAGATTCGATTGAAAGCGATCCCCAATTCAGACGAAAGAAATTCTAACAGCCAACTGAACGTGGAAATGCAGACCAAAGTGCCTGAAGATAAACCCAGAAGTGGTTAAGAGATGGACTTGATTAACCAAGAAGTCCAAATGTGGAGGAGCCTGCAAATAATTTGCAGCACTGTGCATCCTGTCGGTTTTACTGCATGGAGCTTTTTATCGATATTGTTTCGGGGCCATTGTCCTCTTTGTCACAATAATTTATCTTAGGATCTCATAATACAGTTATAAGCCTTTTACGGATTTAAATGGTCTTTTAGATGGCCTTACTGTGTTGAGGAACTCCCTTTAATGATTCATACTCATAATACAATTATAAGCCTTTTACGGATTAGAGATCCCCAATTCAGACGAAAGAAATTCTAACAGCCAATCGAACGTGGAAATGCAGACCAAAGTGCCTGAAGATAAACCGAGAAGTGGTTAAGAGATGCACTCGATTAACCAAGAAGTCCAAATGTGGAGGAGCCTGCAAATAATTTGCGGCACTGTGCATCCTGTGGGTTTTACTGCATGCAACTTTTTATCGATATTGTTTCTTTGGTAGTATCATGTCCAAAGCCATGCAGGAGATGCTAACCCAATATACATAAATGCCATGTCGATGACATCTACACCACCCATTATTAAAAAAGTGATATTAGATGTTGTTCAGGAATCACCTTGTCACCCGCACTAACAGTTTGGGAAAAACTTGTATGTAGCCCTTCCTCACAATACAAATACAAAGATCGAGAAAAAACAGGAGAGAATTAAAGAAGAGAATTACATCAAGAAAAGAGAGGAAAAAAAATAAATTCAAGAAGATGTCAAGTAAAAAATGAAATATTCAAGAAGATGTGCAGTAGAAAATGAAATATCCCCTGCGTAATGAAAAATATCTCTCGCTGGTGTGTCGCCTCGTGAAGGAAGTTTTGGTGAAACGACAGTGGTCATCGTGTTCAGGTGAGAGTGCTTGAGCAACTCTGTCACTAGTGTGCCACTTGGTGAAGGCAGTTCTCTCTCGCTGGTGTGCTGCCTGGTGAAGGTAATTCCGATGAAATGGCAAGTTGTTCATCTTCTTCCTTTCGAGTGAGATCGCTAGAGCAACATCTTCTTGCATGAGACAGATTTGACTCTATGAGCTTCGTGATCCTACTTCTTTGAGAAATATTTCGTTGATCAATTTATTTAATGGTGACATTTTTTTTGCACTAAAGTCATTTCCTTATAAGTGGAATAAACGTATCAATTGATTATGCAATTCTTTTGAATGAAGATACACAACTGACGTGGCTTTTTCAATTGATTATGTAATTTTTTAAATGTAAATAAGTAACTTATCTGGCGAGAACAGCATGGAAATCTCGTTAAATTAGTTTCATTGTAAAAAAAATTTCTCTCTCTACATAATTTAACTTGTGATTTCTTAACTGGAAAAATAAAATTTTTAAAACTACAAGCTTCACATGTAATAAATCTAAGACTATATAACTATAAAAAGATTAAGATTATAAAACATTATATATGAGCTTCTTGCCATGCTTAGCTTGCCTGCCAGCGTGGGTAAGGTGGGTGGAGGGTTATACAAAGTTATAGATCATTTGTGAGAGTTCAGGTTACCGATCATTTTTTTCATCAAATCATTCTGAAATTATTTTCTATTAAATAACTTTTTTTAGTTATATATTTGAAAAAGTGCAATATTTCCAATTTTATAATTTATATATTTTTATGAATTTTTTTTTGGTTTTATGAAATAACAAAAAAATGTTATATTTCTAAATAAAAATAAAAATGAAATATCTATAATTTTATAATTATAATAAAAATTTATAAAAAAAGTATTAATAAAAAAATAGTTTTTTTAATTTAATTAAAAAAATATAACACTTAAATATAAATATAATTTTATAATTATAATAAAAATTTATAAAAAAAGTATTAATAAAAAAATAGTTTTTTTAATTTAATTAAAAAAATATAACACTTAAATATAAATATTATTAAAATTATTATTGAATATAAATTTAAAATATCATTAAAAATTAAATTTAAAAATAATTATAAAACATTACTATTCCTAATATAAATTATTAATGGTATCATTTTATTAAGAATTATCATTATTTTTTATAAGAAAATAAATTTTCAAAAATTATAATTATTATTATTATAAAAAAATTTGAGAATAATTTTCTCATCATAAAAAAATACATCTAAATATTAATTTATTTTAAAATTTTAATAAAATATATTTAATTAATTATTTGTGAGTATTTTAAAAAATCTAATATCATCATATTAATTTATTAAAAAAAAATTGTTTTTATTGTTAATATAATATTGATAGAAGAAACAAATTTTTAAATATTTAATTATAATACAAAGATTATAACAATGTTAGTTATGGTTATGGTTAAATATTTAGTTATTTAATTTATTTTTATTATAAATTTTTAAGATATATTAAAATAAATATATTTTATAGTATCTTTTTCATAAAATTGAGCCTTTTCATTGTTTTTATGGTTATCTTTAAATAAATATTGCAAAAAATAAGTTAAAAAAATGTAGATGGCAAGAGGATTCCAAAAGCAAAGATTGAGAAACATGCCAAAATCTTTAGGAAATACATGAAGATGACATCTTGCAACACACTAGTAATATTACAAGTATTATTACATTTGTTTTTAAGGAGTTTTTTGGTCTAAAGAAGAGCAAGAAAATGAAAAAATTATAAAATACTACAACAAAATGGTCCATATTTATCTAAAAAATAAAAACTAAAATTACTTTTTGGTTTTGACTAGCATTAAGAAAAAAATCAACTTCCCTGAAATATGAACCAACTCCCTATCTTTTTAGTATACTCTTATTATTATTGTTAATATAATGTTGATACAAGAAACAAATTTTTAAATATTTAATTATAATATAAAGATTATAAGAATGTTAGTTATATTAAAAGAAATATATTTTAGAGTAATATACATGGCAATGACATCTCCACCACCCATTATTAGTAATATGTTTTGTTATAGTTTTGAAATTTGATTGTGAAAGTGGACTTTTTTTAATGATATAACTTGTAAATCTTTTATCTCTTTTTATTTTTTTAATGATTAATTTAAGATTAACATTTGTATGTTTTCATGAAGATATTTTTTATTTCCATGTCAATTACCTTTTATAATTTTCGGAGGTTCTTAATATTGTCTTCTTTTTTTTAATAAATGAAACTCATTTATATATTTAAAAAGATGATTATGTATTTTAGGATTATAATTTTCTTTTGGGTCCAAGTTGACAATGTGAATGCTTATTTACCTAAATTTGGCTCCCATGTTCAATACCTCCCCATGGGGTTTGAAGATAATAGGTAATAAAAATTGAATGACATATAAAACAAATAATTTATACATCAAAAAATTAGTTCTATATATTATAGTAGCTATCGCTTGAGTAATCTTTCAATTTGGCATTCAATTCTTTATTAATAAAGTTGTTTTACTTAGTAGGGAGCACAATAATTTTGTAATCAAATAATAGGATTAAACATATTCACAATATAATTTATTTGAATGAATAGATGTGTGTTAAATATTTTAGTAAGAAATTAGATTTGTAATTATAAAGTATAAAACTATAACTTAAATTTGTGAAATTACTTTGTATTTTTTTTCTTATGTATATAGAGAGACTAAACCAAGTTTGGAGTTAAGAAAATAAACAATAACATGAATAACAATATCTCCTTCCAAAAATTTCTCCATATTAAAATTACATTCACTTTCTTGTATACCAAGACTATTGTTCTTCATATACAATTTATGACAAGCATGCAATTGGCGAGATATGTAGATGAACTTGGAGTAAACTCTATTTTTGTTAATAAAAATTATCTTTATTTATATCTATGCTAGATAGATTGTACTTGAATGTATTTAAAATATCTTATTTGAGTTACATGCTGATTTCATGCTTGTTTCAGATGATTATTAATCACCAAAGGATTTTCACCCCAATTTTCTATTTCAATATCTATAACAAATTTTTATATATGTAGATGAGATTATGTTGGTTTACATATACACATTAATCACCAAAGGATTTTCACCCCAATTTTCTATTTCAATATCTATAACATATATGTGAACAGATTATGTTGGTTTACATATATGTTTTCACCCACAATTACCTATTTCAATATCTATAACAAAATTTTTTGGTTGATAACTCTTATAATCATTATCTTTGAAACCTCCATGACCTGCTTCCATGGAAGAAAAATATGCCTTTCATTCCTTCACGATGGCTCCTTCTCTGCAGCAATTTATTTCATTATGTTGGTTTACATATATGTTTTCACCCACAATTGCCTATTTCAATATCTATAACAAAATTTTCTGGTCGATAACTCTTATAATCAATATCTTTGAACCATGACCTGCTTCCATGTAAGCAAAATTTTCCTTTTATTCCTTCACGATGGCTCCTTCTCTGCAACAACTTATTTCTTCTAGGCTACTCTTTCCTATGCTATTTCCTTACGGAATTTCTTTTGCAACATATGGTGCAATTGCTAAGAAATAATAGTAATAAATAATGTTATCTTAACTTAGTTAAAACTTCATTAATATATTTTTTTCTTTTCTCATTATCTAGTTGATAAGTAACATATAAAAAATAGCTGAAACAAAGACTGACTTGAATATATTGAATTAATTGTTTATTGTTCAGTTAGCAATGCGGAAAATACTCTTGGGTATGATAATGGTGTTTGCCTCCATAGCAATAGTTTCTCAGCCTGCTCTTCATGATCACAAGAGTAGAAAAACACTGGTAGGGACTTCGGGAATGATCGACACTATGCTTATGTATGCTTCTCCACTTTCCATCATTGTAAGTATATTTCATGACGTTGTTACATTCAGCAGTGGAATTTATAATATAATATTTGAATCAAATGCCCCTTGATGAGTACTCTATTCTTTAACGTGGACAGAAATTGGTGATACGAACTAAGAGTGTGGAGTTTATGCCCATCCATCTCTCCCTGTTCACATTTATTAACAGTTTTTTATAGATGAATTACCTCATTTTGCAGAAATACCTCATCTTGGCGGTAACATCAATATACAAAAACCTTTTCTACATACTTTATTGTATCTTTTATCGAATCGTAAGAAAAGATATCTATAAAAACTGAGTTTTATATTGTGTTAGGGTGAATGGAGTGTCCAAATATCGTTGGTATACCATTGGGAATAAGTCATATAGTGTTGTATTGTATGTACCGGAAGCAACCAATAGGATTCTAGGTACGTTGTATAATCTAAGTTATAGTTGTTTTCAAGGACTTTATAATCTTCTCCATTTCCAACCCGACAATGGCCTTCCAAGATATCAACAAATTATATTATGAGTATTCTTGGAAGGTCTTCTAATTAATTAGGTTCATTGTACTTTTAGAGGATAACTTAGCTTCATAGACCCTTATTTGATATGAGCCTCCATATCCATCTAGCTACCAAAGCCTTCTCAAAATTATGCATATTCTTTAGCTCCAACTCCTTCACCACCTTAAAACTCAACTTAATCTATACTACTATTTCCTTTGTTATTGCTTTACAACATTTCCTTTGCAACATATGGTGCATGTAACGTCTCTCTCTGAATCTCTTAAATCACCAGTAAAATTTTTTTTTCTTGAATGATTTATACTTCACATCTCTTTTAAGTTTACCATCACACTGGTTTTGCCCGAACCATTTTTATTACATTATATATTCTGTCCAATACCACATAACATAGTTATCAAACCATAGTTATATCTATACAATTTCCAATTGTTTATATGTACACACCAACATGTATACATAGATACCAATCTTTTTATTTATATATCTATATCTTATCAATGCCAATCCTTAAATTATACATCCATGGAAATTTAATATTATTTTCGAGCTATACAATTTACACTTTCAACACTTGTATACACTTAGACCCACCCTCATTATATGATTCTAGTCATATGCTAACATGGTTCTTAATTCGTTTATTACATCATTACCCAACCGGTGACATATATCACAACTCTAACTTTTTTAATACTTATACATCCCATCACCTATGAGTTGTCGACCTCTATGGTGGGTTTTTGAATATATTCATATATATATATATATGATGGGTAGGGATTATATCTTGACTATGGTCGGAATCGCAGTCATATACCCCAGATCGAGGCGAATCGATCTACCTATTTCTATTTAGCATAAACCCTATGATTATTACTATTTGCCTACATTGATTTCCTTATACTATCCATCGTGGCAAGTGGCATAACTGATTATCGTCGAATCTGTATGTGGTTTGATCTCTCGGCGGGAAGGTGTGGAGGACGAGTACTGTCCATAGTAAATACAAGAGTAATCGTTGCCCAGGTGGTTACGGCATTACAGGTTGGAATTGTATTTCCATTTATTGACCTCTGGTGCTCTTCTTGATACGTTATCTGGATGTGTTGACATGTCGCCTGTATTGGATCTACAAGGATCGCGATGGAAGCGAAACGCTTGGCGTGGCATGTATTTGACGGTAGAGTGGTATACTCGGGGATTCGAGCGTATTAACTTCAACCAACCTCGAAAACCATTTACCCATCATTTTTGATGCTGAATCCCTCTTGGGATTTTATCGTCCTTTGTTAATGAATTACTATTTTCAATTTTGCAGTTCACTCCATGCACCATTGCTGCTTGTATCTGTTAGGGTTTCGGCTATGGGATTTAACACAGTTCGAACACCACACTTCTGAGCCCGCAACCCTGTGAACTTCTTCCTTCGTTCGCTGCTGCGTTCTGGAGATCATGGTTTAGATCGTTATCATAAGGGGGTTCGGTTCCTACCCTCCTACCTGTATGTTATTTAAATTATTACCGCATTTCCTTTCGTCGCCTTAGTTGTAAGTAGGGTTAACTGTATTTTGTTTTTCTTGAACCAGGCACTGTCTCCCGATTTCATATTACCATCGGGGTTCAATTATGTCTCTATTCTACTCTGACACCCCTTATTATTTCTAGCTATGCGGTTTTCTGACTCCAACTGGTTATCGTTGCACAGAAGCTCCTGGGTTTCGAACCCTGAGCTCCTGAAGTTTGTCCTTCATGGGAGATAGTTAATTTAGTTTAGCTCAAATCTGGCGGCCACTACCCTAACGCCAAAGACGGGGTATTTTCCTCGGTCTCCTTCGGTTCAGGCTTCTTTTCAAACGTCGGCTCCAAAGATCTTCGATTTCAGGGTATGTTTATTTCAATTAGGGATTATGCCTACCGCCTATTCTTTCGTTTTCTATTTTTAGCTACTCATACCTAATTTATTTCCTTCTTTCCAGTTAACCAGAATCTGTGGCTACGGCATCTTACTGCGTCGCTTTAAACCTCCGTCAGGGTTACTCTTCGTTCATGTATCATGATTTCTGAAATGTTAATTTTAATTTCTCCCTACTTTTGACGAGGTTTTTTTCTCACGTCCCACTCAGTAAATTAGCTCGGGTTTGTTCGGCATAATAATCGCTGCTTCTCGAACCTATATGTAAATTTTTTTTGTGATATTCGTTCTCGTTATTGGTTTGTACTGAACATCGAGTCTCTAGTTCTTATTTTAATTTTCTCGGGTCTTTTATTGTAACTGTGACACGATTTAAAAGGACGTCTGCTACAATATAGTTCAAGAAATCGAACCCATCTTATACCCTATTGAGTAATCATTAGCCGGAACTTAACCCGGTTTACACGAGCGATGTCCGGTGTATACACAGTGGTATCATTTTGATCGTTACTTGTTTCATTTCTGTTAATGATGATCAGTAGTGTCACTTTAAATTTTACCAATGTATGTATGACTGTAACAATAGCTTTCGTGCGTGGGTATGCTCTAATTTTATAGGTATATGGATGTTATGTGAAAGAATATGGGTTGGTACTGTTGCTTCGCTTAAACCATTTAATTTGAATACTCAAATGGTTGCTGATTTGTAATGTATTATTCAGCACTAATATTCATTATGGTCCCTCGAATTGTATAGGTACCCTCGTACTCGAGGTTGCCTCGTACAGAGTTTATGAAGTGTTTTGATTATACTGATGGGTTAACTGGTGCATGTGGCGCCATGATACATAGCTCCGAATAGCTCCCTTCTAGTACTATTATACTCTATTTTACATGAAAATATGAGATTCAACTATGCACCTGAAATAACACTTTTTTTTTTTGATTTCGTGTTTTATTTAGCCTTCAATTTTCACACTCGTATCAGTGGCATTTCCGAGAATTCGGATTTATTCTGAAATGTTCAATATATTTGTTTAACGTCCAACCTTTCACTCTATTCAACACTAGACTTAACAACATGCATTGTAATTAACCATATACAGTCTTCGGCTACAGTGTATATGAATTAAAAGAGAAAGTTAGAATTTAACATTTCGAAAATCGTGTATGACACTGTTATGTGAACATATTCTACTAAAATAATTCTGTTTGTATTCTCCAAAGGAAATCTTATGGGTTAGAATTATTTCATCACATTTTGTAATGATTCAGTAAAATAGTGTTGACCATGTAAACCACAGTTACATTAACTTTAAATTATAATACTACTATGCAGTTCAATCTTCAGCAGAAATTTGAATTTCCATTACTAGCAGTAACACAGTGTTGTATATTTGGCTACTGGGTGTTCATAAAGAAAGTAGGGTTTTAATCTCTTGTTTCCTAAGTCATGTTCATGCTAGAATATTTCTAGGATTAAGGCAACTTAAGCAAACTTGTCATCTGTGATGGACTAGGTATCCCCAGATTTAAACCACCTAGGTTTAGAGATTCTGGTGGATTCCTCATCACATATTTAAACTTTACAACCATACAGAATTATGAGATGAATGTCTTATACCTAATTCTGTTAAATGTAAAATTATATACTAATATTCATAAACTTTTATATGTAGCCAATTCATCCTTTTTAACATAATCAAATTCAGAAATTTTCAAAAAGACATACCATAGATGAGTTAGAACAACCTGCCAACCTTAGAGTTATTTTGTCTCCTAGAACTCACCCCCGAGCTAAGATCACCTCCACCACAGATCAACCCCTGATCTGTTTAGGAGCAGCTTATTTAAGATAATAGTTCCCCATAGCCTGTTTCTAATTCTGCGTCCAGAATAGCAGGATGCTTTTCTTCCTGTTTGCCTAGGCTTCCCATCTTAGGGATTCTTTAAAGTTGTTTTATGCTTTCCTCAGCTTTTCCAGCTTTTCACCTCTTCCCAACTACCTTCCTCATCATTGGGGAAATTTAGATTCTTCCTCAATCTAAATTAGTAATAATTTCTTTCAAGGATTTTTTGAAAGATTGTGGGGATTGGTTGCCTTATCTATCCTCATGGATTTGGCAAGTGATCTCATAATCTCATTTTTGGTCAATATGCACATCATCCTTTTTATTTATTTCTGCAAATTAAATATTTAATTACATTCAAAAATTACTTATCCTTTGGGGTCCACTCCCCTTAGGATTAAAGTTCAAATGTTTATCTTTGAAATTCAACACATAAATTAGGGGTGTTACAGTGCAATTGCTAGTCTATAATGATATGTCATTTAGATAAAGGCGTAGAGTTAATCACCTACTTTGAAGAATGTTGAAAAGGGACATACTGTATTTTCATCTAGAGAGTTGGCTTTCTAAATACAACATCACATGTGAATGGTGAATGACGGACCCATGAAATTGAAATGGTGGAGAGAGATAAGTATTTTTTCCAATTTTATTGAAAGAAAATATATCTATATTTATTTAGCTAGCCTCTTTCAAGATTGTTTGGAAAATAGTACATAGGAATCCTGCACTTAAGAAAATAATCAAGCAATGAAAAGATCAATTATTGGTCAAATTTCTTAGAAAGTACATGTGTTTTAATGGCTATTATGTTTAGTTTTCATTTTGAGAACAGGAACATGTATTTTCATGCATGAAAACAATAGTTAATGAGCTATAGTTTCTGAAATTAAATGTGCTTTTATATGCATGGACATGACAACTATTGAGGTAGATTTATTTAAAATAATAGATTATTTTTATTAGTTATTGAAAAGAAGAACATGTTCTTATACACACATAAATAACAGTCATATTGCTAAGCACATGGAAAAGAATATGTGTGAGATGCACAAAATAATAGCCATCATATTACATTCTATTAGAAATCATTTGTGTTTATTTTTATACCATCGTGAACAAATAAAAGTGTGTTTGCATGAATGAAAAAGTGGTTTCTATGCACTTAATCGCTTGAAAAACAAATTTTTTTTTTGGCATGCAAGATTATGTTAGTTTTATTTTGGAAATATTATGCATTTGAATACAAAATTATCTTAGCTTTCTTTTGGAAATATTATGCATTTGCATGAAAAATTATGTTAGCTTCCTTTTGAGAAAATATTATGTATTTGCATGTAGGGGTAACAACTATTGTGAAATGTATATGTATTCACACAAAAAACCATAATTATTTTTCTAGTTTCCTTTAAAATAACAAGGACAATTGTAGTTGTTTTCATTGGAAAAGAGCGTGGAATTATGTGAGGGAAATAATAGTTAATGTGGTATGTATATTTGCAGATATTTTCTCTCTTGTCATATGAAGAGAAGGTAATAACCATGGAGGGTTTTAATATTATTGCATTTGGTGGGTATAAGTTGATGTTTTCCTTCTTGTGATAGATGTGGAATAGGGACAAGTGAGATTTCCCTAGCTATCTTTAGGTATTTACTTACATATGCAAGCTATGGATGGACATACTTGTGTCATAACCATACACATGTAAAACAAAATAGATATGTTTTGATAGTTAAGTGCTTTTAATTAATGCATGTGAAGTATTGTTAAAAAATGCATGTCATGATATTTTGTTTATTTTTTATGAATGTAAATGAATAGATGTTGAAGCATCACTAATGAATATTTGTTATTGGTATGATCACTATTTGATCTAATCATGATATCAAAGTTTGCTAATAGTACCAATTACTAGAAAAAATTGTGACATAAGCAAAAGATGGATTATATTTAACATTATGGAAAGCAATAAATTAGTTGTATATGAAGATTGAATGAATATAAACTATAGGATAATCTATTAATGGGGAGAACCGGACCCAATGAAATAATTCTCAAGTATTTTTGGGTAAATGATATCATGATGATTGTAATAGCTTCTAGATAGTTATGTTGTATTTGATATGATATTTATTTGTAATATTTTATGAAAATAATTAAGGGATAAACTCTCTTACAACCATTTATTGAGGTATCACCACCCTTATGAGCATTTAATGAAATTAAACATTTATTGGTTTTCACCCTATGAGGTTTCCAGGGTATATCAACGTTCAATGATGTGTTTCTTTTCCTATTATGCCATTCTTATGATGTTTATTCCTTGCATGATGTGACATTTAAATTATAAAATATATGATTAACTAACCAAGTTAAAATAATCATGGAAATATGCAAGGTTACATCAAGGAGTTTTTGTTATTATACTATGACAATGGTTGCTACGGTAATGTGATTTACTATTCCACTCATAAATCTTACTCTATGTAATAATGATGATAATATCAAATGGTAAATTAAGAAACATGGAATAATGTATTCGGATTATTACATGTTGGTAAATTCTATAAAAAAAAAGTTCTGGCTGAATGAATTTTTACATGAGGTTACCAGGGGATGTTACAAGTGGTATGAGAGAAAAATGTTACAACACTTATGCCTTTTAGGAACTGGTAAGTGTAAAATAATTAGAGGCATGATGCTAGTGAGCATAAGCTCATGTATGATTCTAAAAAACTACATAACAGTGTATGCAGTAGACTATTTCTAACATGAGATGCATGATGCATGTTAATAATTTCATTAAAGACTATTAAGTGATAATGCCTGCTTTAAACTGTGCTTATGACATTTGAATCTTTATGTGGATAAAAGACAATATTTTTTTTTTCTTTTATGAGAAATCCTGAGCACTCACTAGTGCGTGTGGATTCACTACTAATGTTTGTATGTACACTACTACAATAATGATTATGGCACGTTTAAAGGACATGGTTAAATTTACAATGAACTACTTATCAATAATGAACACATATATTGGTTTATGTGATAATGAAAGGATGTAGAAGGTTGGGGTTATCTTTGAAGAGGATAATAAAATATTTTAAAATAAATTAAAAGAACCCCTTTATATGTTATAGATAATCAATGACTGTAATGGCTAAATGGTAAGTCATTGAGTCTTTTCATGGATTTTGATTGAATTAAGATGGTTGATAACATCGATTAGTTAGTATTTCATGAGTACCTACCAAAATTATATGCATGAATAAATTTTGATTGAAGATTATTACAAGTTGTTAACAAATTGATTGTGGTAGTTTACTTCAAATTCTTGGTCTACTATTGTTAGTACATTATTGAATTTGTTGTTGTTTGGATTGTTACCATAATTGTTATTGACATTTAAACATTAATGATAAATCAATGTTATGGTTTTATCAAGAAACTACCATGCTTGTGAAACTGGATATTTTTTAGCAATGCATACTTATGAATATAAGTTCTTGAAGGTTACAAAGAACTTGGATCATGATATAGTAGTGTTGTTAAAGTGACTAATTTAAGGGTTCTACCAAATGATAGAACTCATAGTAATCAAATCATTCTAATTACCTTGTTTGTTTAAAGTTCACAACTCTATGAATTGATGATTCAATGGTTCACATAATTACTGATGAAACGGGAACTATTACCTCAAAGCGAGAACTTTAATGAAAAAATATCAAAAAACCGTGAAAAAACAACCCGAAAATGAGAAGTTGTATTCTCCATTAACCTTTTTTCTCGGTGTAATTTTTCAACATTTTTAAAAATGGAAGTAAAAGCCAATTGTTATTGTGCGAAAAAAGAACCTAAAAACAAAAGTGTTGATGCTGGAATAACATTCCCAATTTTCTGTGTTAAAAAAATAGCATGAAAACGAAAAGTGTTGATGTTAGAATAACGTCGCCAAATTTTTGTGTGCAAAAAATAGCTTGAAAATGAAAAGTGCTGACGTTGGAAAAATGTTGACCCTGAAACTGAAAAGTGTTGATGTTGGAATAATGCCATAAAATTTTTGTGTGCAAAAAGCACCTTGAAAATGAAAGTGTTGGTGTTGGAATAACATATTTTTCTTTTTGGGGTAAATTGTTAACAATTTTTAGTAATGATATTAAAGATAAAAGATCATGACTTTGAAAAACATTAAAATTTCAACGATAAATACGACAATAAAAATAAAATATCAAAAGTCTTAAAATTTCAATGCCTTTTAGGCATGGTTTTGAACATCAACTATCATGTCTCTGAAAAGCCTTAAAAAACCAAGGATGATATTAAAGATCAAGTATCACCTTTATGAAAATAAAATTCCAACGATCTTTAGTCATCGTATTAAAGATAAAATATCACTTGTAAAATAATAATAATAATAATAATAATACTAATAATAAATAAAAAAATAAATAGAAAACACACAATTGAAACAAAAAAACAAAAATTAACCCAAAACCAAAGAAAATTATAAAAACAATTCTTTTTTTACGTTATAAAAAATAATTAATAATAAAAAAAATCGCATAGTTAAAAATTTTTATAAAATAAAATAAATAAAACAAAAAATCTAGAAATAATTAAAAAAAAAACTAAATTTAAATACAAAATAAAAAATTAAATTTAAGAAGAAAATTAAAATAATTTTTTTAAGATAATAACAATTTAAATTAAAAAAAAAAATTAAATAAATGAAAATTTTAAAAAAATATCTGTTAAAAAAAACTTATATAAATATATGAAAAACATAATTTTAAATTTAATAAAAAAATGAAAATTCATTTTTTTTCTTCAAATTATTATTATTTTAAAAATAATACAAGTAGAAAAAATAAAGAAAAAATTAACAAATTAAAAAAAAAACAAATAAAAAAATTAAAATTAAACAATATTTAATTAAAAAAAATTAAAAAAATATGTAAGAAATTCTTTCGGTGAAAATCACATGTAGGGAATTTTTATCGACGCGTTTCGAACCAGCTAATGTGGCTCATCATCAGGTCAAGATGAGAAATCCGAACCAAAAAACCAGATTAAATAGATAGGAAAGCTCCAACTAGCCGTTAGTAACATAATGGCTAGTTTGACTAAATTAATAAAATAAATTAAATTTCCATTAATAAAACTATATTTTATTAATTTAGTCAAACTAGCCATTATGTTACTAACGTCTAGTTGGAGCTTTCCTGTCTATTTAATCTGGTTTTTTGGTTTGGATTTCTCATCTTGTCCTGATGATGAGGCACACTAGCTGGTTCGAAACGCGTCGGTAAAAATTCCCTACATGTGATTTTCAGCGAAAGAATTTCTTACACATTTTATGGATCACAGAAGAAAAATTCCCAAAATTAAAAAAATAATTAAATTTAAAAACATAAATTTAATTAAAAAAAAAAAATAAAGAAAAAATTTAAATTTAAAATAAAGAAAAAATATTAAATTTAATAAATAATGAAATCTACTACCCTAGGTGTCGCGTGGCATGGTCAGGCGGCAGTGGGTGAGCTAGTAGCTGTCCCGCCGACCGAGCCCCATGACCCCCATAACAGTGGGGGTGGATTCCGAGAATCAACCCTTGTGGCCCTTGGGGCAGCGAGGCTCGGTCGGCAGGCGACCGGAGAGATTGCAGCTCTCCTGTTGCTTTTCGGTCAAGCCTCGTGGCCCCAGAGCAGCGAGGATCGATTTTGAGAGCTCTTGCATCAGTCCTCGACCGACCCACACGACCCCTACGACGGAAAAATTTATTAATTTAAACTTTTTTATTTTTTTTTTAAATTTAAATAACTCCTTTTTTTTAAATTTTTAAATTTATTTCTTTTAATATATATATATATATATATATATATATATATATATATATATATACATACACACACACACCTTTTTTTCATTTAAGTTTTTATTTCTAAATTTTTTAGTTTTTTTTTTAATTTAATTTTTATTATTATTATTTTTTTAATGTTTGTTTTAAATTGAATATTTTTTTTTTTAATTTAAATTTCCGAATTTTAGTTATTTTTGTTTTAGTATTTTGATTATTTTAAATTTAAATTAATTTTTTTATCATTTTTTTTTTAATTATGGTGTTGTTGTTTTTTTATTTTCTTTAAATTTTGTGTTTTTTTGAATTTTTTATTTTTACAAGTTATTTTTATTTTTTTTACACTTTTATTGTATATATATATATATATATATATATATATATATATATATATATATATATATATATATATATATATTGATATTTGATTATTTTTTTATTTTTATGTTTTATTACCAAGATGAAAATCACTACTCTAAACAAAAATTATTGATGTTGCATGAATACTTTTCAAATCTAGCATAAAATTCACTAAGATTTTAAAACAAATGTTCATACTTGATAAAAAAAAATGTCACCACTTTTCAAAATTAACATGAAAATCATGACATTTAAAAAAAAGAATCAAATAAAATTTAAAGTTCCCAAAATATTCTAAAAAAAAGAAGTAAATTTTACATCACCATTTTCAAAATCGACAAAAAAATCATGACATTGAAAAAAAAATAGTCATAAGAAAATTTAAAGTGCCAAAACTATGCTTTAAAAAAATGGTGATTCTACATCACCACTTTTCAAAATCATGTGCTTTTTTTGCTACCTCAAAAGGATAGGTACCTGGTAATTTTCCTATTTGATCGGTAAATATGTTGGTTATGTTAATAGATATGCACTATTAATTGTTCATTATATGCATATGCATAAATGAAATGACATGTTTCATGAGTTAGAAACTATGGAAATGTTAATGCTTAAAGTATTGTCCCCTTAACTATTGTCTTGGAAAAAAACTTTATGAAAAGCTTCGTTTTAACACCTGGAGGATGTGTCATTGTTATATTATGATTAATGCACAGAAATGGATTATGGAAAGTAAAATGACCAATACTTTTGTATGATGTTGAAATATTGAGAAAATTGATGCATGTGAAAATGAAATGCATCTTGAATGTATGTGACAAAATCATTTGCGCATAACAATATTTTGTATAAGGTATTGTTTTATTAAAAATAGTTGTGACTAATGTTATTGATGTTATTAAGCACAAGTAGTTTAATGGAACATAAAACCCCGAGAAAGGTAAAACATTGCAATGTAATTTGCGACTACAAAAGTAAAGATATAGTGTTATAAAATGCAAGATATGGTAAATATTTTTCTAAATTGCATGTCGGTTATTGTGTGGAAATTTAGAATGAATACCACTTGTATGAAATTTGACAATTTACAGTCAATTTAAATTTATAGATTTTGGGACCCGTGATGGCAGTCAATTATGAAGGCATGATGTACATATATGTTCTTCTTGATTTCATGTTAATGCACATATGGTTAGTTATGTAAATTACAGTGGGAAACTGTGCTAGAAGATGATTTCACATGTCAGAAAATGATGGAAAGTTTTGAAATGCAAAGGAGTCCTTGTGTTGATAGTGTTTCCTCCCTAGATTTCCTCTCCCTAGAGACAAATTATTTCAATAAGGGAAAAGAGTTGGCTAAGATGGTGAAGAGGGGGAAAATCTTGAGGCAAATTTGTTGATTTTGGAGATTTTTTGACAAGACCCAAATAGTGAGTTGTTTATCTCTATATTACTCAAATATAAGACATTGTCAGAGGAATAAGAAAGAAATTTCCAAGAGGAATCCTATGTTATACCTAGTTCGGTCACTGTCAGCGAGCTATCTGGGATGTGAAATTAGCTCAATTTGGTTGTCGAAACCAATTCAAATTAGTTAGGAGGACTATTATTTTTTACACTTTGATTCTCATAGCAAAACAAGTTAACTAAGTTGTTATGTGCTGTGTGTTAAAAATAAATTCTACATATTAGTGTGTAAGAATTTTATCTACATCTTGACAAGAGAGGAGCCTAGTGATCAGAAAGGAGTTATTGAAAGCGTAGTTCCTTTATTGTCTTACCCATATCATGAATTTTTTAAGCATGGATAAGATATTATTCACTTGGTGCAGTTATTGATAATTTCTATGGTTAGAGAGCTAGGTGCTCTCTAAGTACTTGTGGAATTATTGTGATTAAAATATCACCAATTGATAGTTTAAAATATTTTATTTGACTGAAAATGTTGTGACTAATGTGATTGTATTTTATTTGTTTCTCATAAATTACACGGTTCTTGCCATGGAGGCTATCAAAACACCATAGGTGCTTGTTTTTGGGTTTTCAACCCACTCTTTGAGTTCTTTCCACGACAGATAAACCAACTATAGTTAAAAGTTTTTGTTAGATCCCTATAATACTAGTGTATCCCCTTATTTTTATTGTTAGTGTAGCCCCCTTATTATTATTTTTGTGCCCATGTTCTCCCCATATTTTTATTATTGTGCCCCACAGAAACCCACTATTGTTATGGTTGTGCCCTTAAATTATTCTTGTCATGTCGGCTCTAATTATATTGTAACCCCTTAGATTCTTATATATAGAAAGGAGGTTTTGTCATTTGAATAATCCAAGAATTGTTTATCTATGTAATGTAAAGGAGGTTTACCCATCAAAGAGGATAATTTTTAAGTCGTTGATCTATCTTTTCTTCTATTTTATGAGCTGGTTGGATAACATTTGGTATGAGAGCTTTGCATTCTAGGGTTTCACTTCTTCAAACAATTTCTCATCGAATTTTCGCTATAACATTTTTTATACAAAGCTTAATATGTTGAAATTTAAACCCCATGGATTCAACATACTACTAAACCTCGTGTACGAATTTCATACCTTCCTTCACTATATTTTCAGAGAACTGATCTGAGCAAGTTAGTGTTTTTACAGACTCTAGAATTCATCTCAAACATGTGACCAAGGGAAAATCGTCGTAACTTTCATTTCAGAAATTGAATTTGAATTTTGTAAGAAGTGGATAAAAGTGAACAAAATCTAGTATTTTATATATGAATTTCATAGGTCAATGCTTAAAGAGTGACACATGGGATCCCTTACAACTTCTCTTTATTGAATTAGTCCATAATTAGGACATCATGGTAGATTTGGCATAAATTTGTCTCGAAAAATCAAAATTTGGTCTGACTTGTGGCATTGGAAAGACTCACAGGGCTATTACAGTACCAAATTTCAAATCTTGTGAATCTAAAATCATAGAGATACAACACTTTCAATATCTAGCTCCTAAAATGCAAGAGAAAGGTGTACACTTTTTAATTTTTCATAAATTTTGTTTGAAAACTTAGTTTTCAGTGATTTAATAGGCATATTGAAGCAGAGATATTAATATTTGGTTCTAATATTCCTCCAAAACAAAATAATTCTACACCAATTAATTCCTAAGAAATCTCTACTATGGTGCATGAAGAGAAATACATGCAACATGTTATTTTTAAATTACGAGACCAAGTGCAACAAATTTCACTCTCACAAAGAGCAACCAAAGATGACATAGATGGCTTAAAAGGAAACATTTTTAAGTAGGCATAGATGTAATGAATTTCAATTTGGAAGGGTTGACAATTTTTTTGCAAGAAAGGCTTCCCGGCGGTGACAAGGTAATCCATGAAAATCGTGATGAGGACAAAAGGAATATGAATCATGATTTTAGAGAATACAATGTGGGGTTTAAGAACCAGCATATTACAAATATATCTCTAAGGAAGTTTGATGGCAAGGATCTAGTAACATGGATACTATAGATGGAGCAATATTATGATCTCGATAACATGAAACACACACAAAAGGTATGAATTACAACTTTATGTTTAGAACCTAATCATTTTGTATGGTATTGATGGATTTTTTATTGTAAACCACTTTTCACATTGTCAATTTTTATGGAGGAAATGATAGCACATTATGAGGATACAACTAGAAACACCTTCTTTAGCCAATTGATAAATCTCAAACAAAAGGGTTCAATGGTGGAGTACATTGAGGACTTCCAAAAAATGAATATTGAGCTAAATGATATTCCAGAGGAGCATAGGATTGATGTATTCATAGGGGCCTTAAAGGATAACATCCAACACGAGGTTTGATTTTTAGAACCTGATTCATTGGAGAAGACATTCAAGGTGGCAAGAAAATTTGAAAGAAAAACTATTGCAACAAGGAAGTCTACCACTCACAACTATAAATATGGAAGTGTTTCTACTCCTAGCATTCCACAACCTACAAGGTTGACACTACAAAAATTGGAGGAAAAAGGAGAAAAAGGGCTCTCTTACAGTTGTGATATTAAATACATTAAAGATCATAAGTGTGGTGAGAAGAAATTATTTTACATAGATTGTGAAAAGGAGGAAGAAAAGGAACAAGGAACATCAAAAGAAGAGGATATACACTAGGAAACAACCCTAGATAAATAAAAAAATAATCCGACCATATATTGTAATGCATTGAAAGGAATTACCAACCCTCAACCTCTCAAGATAGAAGGACATATCAAGAAGAAAAGGGTAATAATGTTGATTGATTTGGGTAGTACACATAATTTTATTCATT
The DNA here is from genome assembly GCA_034641835.2 of Pinus albicaulis. Classification (NCBI taxonomy): domain Eukaryota; kingdom Viridiplantae; phylum Streptophyta; class Pinopsida; order Pinales; family Pinaceae; genus Pinus; species Pinus albicaulis. Next base: position 935,896,236 of record CM076572.1, on the reverse strand, counting down.
GTAAGGTAACCAAGGAATTGAATTTCTTCCTATATCCAACACCATATTGTCAAGTGATGGTTGTAGATGGAGGAACTATAAATTTCTATGGATGTAGAAATTATACAACATATATGTATATCATGGATTCAATCTGATATAATAATGTACTGAAGCTAGATATTAAATCGCTTCTACAAATAAATTGTGGAAATTAAAACACAATCACCAATTAGATGAAGCATAGAAAGAATCAAATCAAACCACAACACAGATAATTTCCTAGGGAAAACTTACTGTTCAAAACCCCTTTATCATATATTTTATATTCCACAAGGAATTGTGAAACAATTACAATGTACTCTTCTCCCAAGAGTCTCCTACACTCTGCTAACTGTCTCACACTGATCCAGACAAAATCATGCCAAAACTTAGCCAATTATCAGCCTGTCTTTAGCCTAAATTTCTCACACAATCCCTCATGAATGCAATACCTATTCTGTAGGAATTTCATCCTTCCTCAACTGCGCTGAGTATCATGGGAATCATGTGGTGTTTTAACTACATCTGGGCAGCCTGCTGATATCACAATTGATAGTTAACTTCCCGTTAACATTTGTCTCAACTAGGTCTCCACTCGAACTGACATGCATGTAGATAATAATAGTAAATCATTAGTTGCATGTTAGATCACATATTTTGAATCAAATAATATTTAACTCACTTGATATCTCACTAATGAAACAAACGGTTACAACTAGCCCAACTCACTTTAACTCACCTAACTGAGTTAACTGATTACTCGTGCATTAAACTAATTCACCAACTGCACTTTGAACTCTGTTACAACTAGAATTACTCTAGATGGCTCACACACTACCCTCAACTCGAAATTCATGAGCTAAATAATTTTATGACATTGAGTTAATTATTACAAGTGATCATGAGATAAGATTACAATTTATTGTCCAATTTAATTAAGGAATAATTAAATTTGACATATATCCAATTTATTAAATAAATTTAATTTCACACTAACGTATTGCTAGTTCCCATCACTACATGAAATGTGGTCCCACACTAGTGTAGGTTTTTTCATGTTATTTTTGGATGCCAATTTCACTATTTCTTGTTGCAAACTTCAACACTCCCTCTCAACAAGAAAGGAATCAATATGTCCTGATTCGGTACCTTGGAATATGCTTGCATGCGCACATGCACCTCTTGCATGTGACATGCAAATCTTTTATGCGACATGAAACTATTACATGCAAAACTTCTCTAGTGTTGTTTGCACATGGAAATCTTGCATGCATCACTTCTCTAGTGTTTCTTTGACATGCAACCCTTTTGAAACTGAATAACCTCCAAACAATTGAATCAGTATAATGCATCTATCATCAGATTTTTTTTAGTACTCCTAGCTACTGCACATGTCTACTAGACTCCCTACACTGTTGAAATTTGTATCCATGCATTCTGCACTGCTGCCAACTTGGATCTGCACTCTAGTATCTGACACCTGTCACTCTAATTTATGTCCTCCTAACATATGAATACATCAATCTAACTGATCCTGCTGTTGCTATATTGTGGGATCCTCGTAGCCAAGTTCAATCCATGAGATGCACCATCTCTAGGACCCTGCCCAAATTTCTTCTTTGGATTATTCTTGCACATTTCCCCACTTCACACCTAGAGGTATAGCTACATGCACTCCCTCTGCCCATCTCGTTCGAAATTTATCTGCTTGAGTGGTTTCTGTCAGTCCATGATCCTCTACATATGGCTACTCCACATCTTCAGGTTCATGATTTAGAACCAAGAGTTCCTTACCTGAATGAAAGTCAAGATCCCTCTTAAGGGTCAATTGCATGGCTTTCTCACACTTCACAATGGTTGGAAGATTTGTAGAAATAGCATCTACATCAGTTCTATAGAGGTTCTTCAAATGAATCTAAATATTCTTGGCTTGTCCTAATGCTTTGTGTCGAAGGAAAAAATTTCCTTCACTGAAAACAAAATCATAGCCTCTATCCTCTAACATTGCAACTTAAACTAAAATTTTCTTCAAGCCTGGTTCAAGAATTACATCTTCTAATTAAAATGGTTTACCTGACTATCTCTAGAAAGTAACTGTACCAATCCTGATAGCGTTATACCTTCCATCGTCACAGATTTTGATATGCATCTAGAGATCCTTCTCCTCCAAGGTACTGAAAAGTTATTTGTTTCCCGTCATGTGGAAAGATGCACCACTATCTAAGTACCACCCTAATCCCATCGCACTTGACACCATGCATGCGATCAATGAGAATTCCAACTCAAATAGCAAGGCCAAAGCCTCACCACTTGCAGATCCTGAAGCCTTCTTGTTCTTCTTATTTTATGGACAATTAGTGGCATAATGTCCTTGCTTGTGACAGTGAAAACACTTCACTTTGGACATGTATTGCTCCTTTCTTTCTTCACTGGTCTTAGATTTGGAATGGAGTTTCTTTCCTTTCCCCTTCTTCACCTTCCCAGCTAAAGAAAAATCTTCTTCATCTTCATTCTTAGATGAAGATCCATCCCTAGTATTCCGCCTGAATTCTTCTTGCACCAAATCTGACCAAAGACGTTACGAATCTGGCAGCTTCTCCCTCCCATTGACAAAGTCATGATAACTATGCCAACTCTTGGGAAGTCCCGTAATTGCTAGGTTGACCAAATCATCATCAACGACAGTAATTCCTACACTGCCAAGCTCATCCCCTAACATTGGACAAAATTTGTTAAGCATACTGGAATATTATCGTTTTTCTCCATTTTGATCTTCATGAGTTTATCTTTCAGTGCCAATTTCCTATGATCGTTGTTGCTCTGAAATAGATCTATAAAATCCTTCCAAATTTCATATGAAGTCGCTTTGCCATGCAGAATTGAGACAATGTGGTCTTGTACTCCCTCTAGTAAGATCCTCCTCGCCCTTGCAACATTATTTTTCCATGCATCAAGATTTGTAGCATCTGTCACAATGCGTTTGGGAACATCATTGTTAATGAATTCCTTCAATCCATTGTCATCTAGTATTTCCTCCATCCTATCTTTCCAAGCAATATAGTTAGAGTTTCCCTCGAGTCCATACTCCAATATCAAGCCATTGAAAGCCATTTTGATCCTGAATCACTTATAGCGCAAAGAAAGTCTTTTGCAAATTCAAATTCTATTCAGTCACAAACTCATCTTCTCCTCCACTATTGGGATTTCTTGTGCTCTGATACCATGTATAAATTATACAAAATATATTTATATCATGGATTCAATCCGATATAAAAATGTACTAAAGCTAGATATTGAATAGCTTCTACAAATAAATTACGGAAATCAAAACAGAATCACCAATCACATGAAGCAAAGAAAGAATCAAATCAAACCACAACACATATAATTTCCTAGGGAAAGCTTACTTTTCAAAACCCCTCTATCATATATTTTATATTCCACGACGAATCATGAAACAATTACAATGCACTCTTCTCACAAGAGTCTCGTGCACTCTGCTAACTGTCTCACACTAATCCAATCAAAATCAGGCAAACACTTAGCCAATTCTTAGACTATCTTAATCCTGCCTTGTTCACGTAATCCCCGATGAATGAAATCCATTTTTATTAGGAATTTCATCCTTCCTCACTGCGCTGAGTATCATAGGAAATGTGTGGTTTTTTAACTGCATCTGAGCAGCCTGCTAATATCACAACTGATAGTTAACTTCCCTTTAACCTTTATCTCAAATGGGTCTCCACTGGAATTGACATGCATGCAGCTAGTAATAGTAAATCATCAGTTGCATGTTAGATCATTGATTGTGAATTAAATAATATTTAATTCACTTGACCTCTCACTAGTGCAATAGACAGTTACAACTAGCCCAACTGATTTTAACTCACTTAACTGAGTTAACTCATTACTCATGAATTAAGCTAATGCACCAGTTGCACTTCAAACTCTGTCACAACTATAATTACTCTGCATGCCTCACCAACTACCCTCAACTCAAAATTCATGAGGTAACTGAGTTTTTCATACTCAGTTAACTATTACAAGTGATCATGAGATAAGATTAAAATTTTTTGTCCAATTTAATTAAGGGATAATTAAATTTGACACATATCCAATTTATTAAATAAATTTAATTTCACACTAATGTATTGCTAGGACCCATCACTACATGAAATGTGGTCCCACACTAGTGTAGGTGTTTTGATGTTGTTTTTGGATGCCAATTTCATTGTTTCTTGTTGCAAACTTCAACATTTGAAACAGCCATAATAGCAAGCTATTCATGAGAGAATATGTATTGAATATCCCAATTCTTTCCATTCCAATGGGTGGTGCTCATGTTGTACTAGGAGTCTAATGTTTTACAATATTTGTGTACGATATGTTTTAATTTTCAAGAACTTTTCTTGACTTTTTTTTGGGAAGGAAAGTAATTTGAATTAAGGGATATTGTAGGGAAACCAGGAAAGATAATAATCTCTAATGTAATGAAAAATATTCTAAATAAAGAAGAACGAGATGTAATTAAACAATTATGCTCACTAGAGGTTCAAACATTAAAATCATCTATTTCTCCAAATCTCCAAAAATTCTTGGACAATCAATCCAAGTTTTTTGGGACTCCAAAAGGTATCTCACCTATTTGTGATCATGACATGTTATTAATTTTATTCTAGGAAGTGTTTTTTCAAACATCAGGCCTTATAGATATCCCTATCCCAAAAAGAGTGAAATTTAACATGTGGTTGCAGAAATGCCAGAGGTCTATATAATTCAACCTAGTAGAATTTCTTTCTCTACTCCGATAGTATCAGTTCATAGGAAGGAAGGATTATGGCACATGTGTTTGGATTATAGGGAGCTCAACAAGCTCACTATTAAAGATAAATTTCCCATTTATGTAGTGGATGAATTATTGGATGAATTACATGGAGAAATTTACTTCACCAAGTTGGATCTTCATTTAGGATATCATCAAATAAGAATGAAGACTAAATACATTCTAAAAACAACATTTAGGAATCATGAGGGTCATTATGAATATTTGGTCATCCCTTTTGGCCTTACCAATGCACCTTCTACATTTCAAGGTTTAACGAATTCTATTTTCAAACCCTTCCTTAGAAAATTTGTGTTATTGTTTTTTTATGATATACTAATCTGCAACAAGTCTATGAAGGATCATGTTCAACATTTGACAGGGTGCTCAAACTATTGGAGCAGAAACAATTATATGAAAAAAACTCCAAATGTTCCTTTGGAGTATAGGAGGTGGAAAGTCTGGGTCATATTATATTTCATGAGGGTGTTAAGGTACACCCTAAAAAAATTAAATCCAATAAGGAATGGAGAATCCCCACAACCATAAATCATCTACGGGGATTTCTTGGGTTGATAGGCTATTATCAAAATTTTGTTAAGAATTATGAGATAATAAAAATGCCTCTAACAACATTAATGAAGAAAGATGCATTTTCTTGGATCCCAGAAGCAACTAAGGCCTTTGAACATATTAAAGACGAAAACTACCAAGCACTGGTCTTAGCTATGCAAGACTACACAATTTTTTTTATTGTGGAATGTGATGCCTCAAGAAATGGAATTGTTTTTATTTTAATGCAAGAAGGAAGACCAATTTATATTGAAATTTTTGTCCAATAAAAGGAGAGTATTTACACAAACCTATTTATGAGAAGGAAATATTGGCAATACTACATGCACTTACGCAATGATGACCATACCTAATGGGAAAACACTTCAAGGTAAAAACAGATAATGATAGTCTTCAATAATTTTTAGAAAAAATATTATCTTCATAAGAGCAACAAAAATGGGTGATAATTATGTTGGGTTATGAATTTTAAATCATCTACAAAATTGAGAAGCAAAATGTTGTTGTAGATGCACTCTCCAGAAAGGATGATGATATGGAAGCATTTGTTTGTGTCATTTATATTATCCAACTATATTGCGTAACTGAAGCAAGAGATGAATGGAAGAATGATGAAGAAGTGTGGGAACTCATTAAAAAGTTGCAGCAAGATCCCAGTACATATGATACATTTATCTTGAAAAATGATTCATTATAGTACAAATATAATGTATACCTTTGTAAGAATTCCCAACTCAAACAAAATATTCTTTTGGAATTGCATACCTCTCCCTTATGAGGGCACTCAGGATTTTTAAAAACTTACCACAAGGTTGAGAAGGATTTTTTTTGGGATGACCTTAAATATTATATTACAAATTTTGTGTTAGAATGTTTGGTTAGAAAAAAAAATTGAGATAATTAATACACTAGGTGTGTTACAACTTTTATGCATTCTAAGTCAACTTTGGGAGGAGGTTTCAATGGATTGTATCATAGGTTTACCCAAGTCCGAAGGAAACAGTGTCATAATGGTGGTAATTGATAAACTTACCAAGTATGCACACTTTTGTGCATTATCTCATCCATTTAAAGGAAATATAGTTGCTACTACATTTATGGAAACAATTCAAAAGCTACATTGAAACCGAAATATTATTGTAAGTGACAAAGATGTCATTTTCACTAGAAATTTTTGGACAGAATTATTTTCTTGTTTGGGTACTCAATGAGCTCGTAGCTCATCTTATCATCCACAATTTCATGGGAAAACTATGATAGTGATTTTTTTTTTTTTAAGGATATCTTCATTTCTTTGTATCAGATAAATAGGAAAAATGGGTTAACTTGTTACCTCTAGCTGAATGGGGGTATAACACTTCCTTCCATCCTACATAAAAAATGACCTCATTTATGGCACTTCATGGATATCATCCACCCTCCATCAAATCATATTTAAGAGAAAATTCTAAGATTCAAGCAATGGAAGATCACATCGAGCATCAACAAAAGTTATCCAAATCTTAAAGGATAACCTCGCATATCATCCAAGAATAATCATCGAAGAATTGTTTATCTATGTAATCTAAAGGAGGTTTCTCCCTTGAAGAGGATAATTTTTAAGTCGTTGATATATATTTTATTCTATTATGTGAAATATTTGCATAACAATTTTCATAAAATGACGATAATTTCCAAGATTAATTAGAAAGTAATGAAAACTTGGTATAGTTATTTTATTTTGGTTTTGTGAAATTGAAGAATTGTTATGTGATTGAAAGTAGAAACTACATCTTTTTGTAGATGTAAATTCTTGTGACCATTGATAAAACATTATTGTTTTCACTTATTGGTATTTCTTGGAAATAAAACCTTTCATTTTGAAGGGGAAGTATCCCTTTTTAGGTTTCTTTTATTGTTATATCATGAGTAAAAGTTAAAATTCCAATCAAAGATGAACACCTAGCATAGTATTTTCTTTAAGGGGGGGGGGGGGGGGGTGGGGGTGGGGCCGGGGGGTGTGTGTTTATGCAGTATACCCAACATATTTAAGTGGAATATCAACATGGAATATAACATAAGTTATATTATTAATATGCTCCAAATTAGTGATGCCAAGAAACATTTATGAATGGTTGGCCACCACTAACCATTGTGAATTGGTTTCAACCAAGAAAATATTTTACATCTGGTGCGGGCATGACGGGGAAAGGATTGAATATAATTAATGCCATTCCTTTCTGTAATGAGAATGGTGGTGTAGTTGATGTTTTAATTAATATTTTTTTACATTAATAATTTATATCTTGTATAATGACATAAAGTATGCTACGAGAAAACCCTTTCACAAATAATTGAAGAAAAAAAATTAAAAAATTAAAACTATTTTGGTTTTTTTAATCTGCAAGTCTGGGTTGCAAAGTATTCTAGAAAAATATTTCATGTTTGAATATTAGTTTCAAGGGTTAGGTCACATCTCATATTATTTTCCATGGGAATTTTTTTGAGGGAGAAAATGATATAAAGTTCATAAATTCAAAAGTTGCGCTTCAGTTCCAAGTGAGCCATATTGATAGATTCCCAAGTTTGGAAATATTGCCGAGAGGGTCGGAAAGGGTGATCATTTTAATTCATATATATACTTGAATGTTTACTATTTTGGATTTTCTTTGATGAGATGTCATTTAGATAAATGCGCGAAGTGAATCACTTATTTTAAATAAAGTTGAAAAAGGACATAATATAGTTGTATCTGGAGAGTTTTCCTTTAAAAAGAGCATCAGATATGAATGGTGAATGACAGAGCCAACAAATTGAAATGGAAGAGGGATATAATTATATTTTCCAATTTTCTTGAAACAAAATATATCTATATTTAATTTTATAGTCACTTGAAAATTTTATTGGAAAATAATAGATAAGAACCCTACACATAAGCAAATAGAGAAGCCATGAAAAGAGTATCTGTTGGTTAGATTTCATGGAAATTATGTATTTTTTAATGTCTATTATGTTTAGTTTCCCATTTGAGAAAAAGAACATGTATTTACATGCATGAAATCAAATGATTAATGAGTTATATTTCTTGAATTTTTTTTTCCTTTTGTATGCATGGATAATATAACCATTGAGCTATATTTCTTTAAAATAATATATAATTATTTTTGTTAGTTCTTAAAAATAATAGTGTGAGTATACCCATGTAAAGAGGATTTATATTTCTAAGCTTATGGAAAAGCCTTATGTGTGAGATGTCCAAAATAATAACCATCATATTAAATTCTCTAAGAAATAATTTCTGTTTATTTTTCTACCATCTTAAAAAGAGAAAAGTGTTTTTGCATGCACAAAAGAATGGTTTTTATGCACTTGATCCCCTACAAAATAAATTTATTTTTTGCATGCAGTATTATGTTAGCTTTCTTTGGGAAAGATTATGAATTTTCATACAATATTATGTTAGCTTTCTTTTAGAATGATTTTGAATTTACATGCAAGATTATGCTAGCTTCCTTTTGAGAAAATATTATGTAGTTACATGCAGGAGTAGCAACTATTGTGAAACTTTTATGTATTCGGATGAAAAACCATAGCTAATGTGCTAGTTTCCTTTAAAATAATAATGACATTTCTAGTTTTTTTGTTTGGAAAAGATTGTGGGCTTATGCGAGGGGAATACTAGTTAATGTACTATGTATCTCGGATATATTTTTCCCTCGTATTATATGAAGAGAGGGTAATAACTATGAATATTATTTAATATTAATTTTTTTTTGGGTAGAAGTAGTTGTTTCCCTTCTTATCATAGATTTGGAACAAGGAAAAGTGAACGTGCCTTGTCTATATTTATGTATTTACCTACATATACGAGTTATGGATTGATAGACATGTTTCATAACCATACACATGTAAAAATAAATAGACATGCTTTGATAATCTAGTGCTTTTAATTAATGCATGCAGTATTGTTAAAGAAAACAATTTCATGATATCTTTTATTTTTTTTATGAATGTACAAGAATATATGTTGAAGCATCACTAATGAGGATTTTTTATTGGTATGATTACTATTTCATCTAATTATGATATCAAAGTTTGATGACAGTACCATTTTCTAAAACCCTCGTCCCACATCTACCCAAGTAACTAACCAACCGAGGTAAACATGTAAAAAAGAGTTACTATGGTTAGTGTAGACCTCCTATATGACTTAAGGAAGTGGAACCAACGGAAACACATCATACATACCTTCCACATCAGCAAAAAAAATCTTAGGAGCTAACCCAAGCACCCACGCCTCTGGCCCCTGGTTCCCACTGAGATTCCATGAAGAAAACCCTCTGGCCACATGTAGAGTCCTGCATCCATGTGTCTGGGAGGCTTTGGACGCATGCATAAGAATACATTCGTGTGTCTAGGGACTAAATTTCCTATAACTATGCCTACATCCACGGGATTTAAGATACTTTTTCAGGCCTAGAGTCGAGGCCAATTCCCATAACATAATGATAAGATGAGGAATGAAAAGGTAGAGTGAAACAATGATGATAAAGAAATTACTTGAATAATTACGTGACTGAATCCATGATAGACATTTCACCAAACATATCACAAACATGTATTCTATAGGTGTAACCAAAATATCTGAGTATAGGGGCTCATACTTATCTTAGAATTGCTAAGAATAATTCTTCCCTTACATCATTAATTGTAGTATCATCTATTAGTTCATAGTTACATTTTTTATTCATTTACAAATAGAAACATCAGGAGAGCCATACATCATCATTGTCATAATATATGCTTATAACCAGAATAATAAAAACAAAAACCTCAAGGATACAATAGCCATGTAATCCACATATAAACCAATACATTTACACATCAAATACCAAGGAAATGAACTTCCTATTAATGAATGTAAAATCCAACCAGTGATGGGACTACCACGTTCCACCTGACAATATATTGGTTGAGCCAAATCTCTCTTTAGCCAATAACCCCCGTGCCATATTCCAAGCATGAATGTGGGACTCAAACTTAAATAACCAACTAGGGAATACCAAGGCTAAACCACCTCGCCCTCATCAATAGAAATAAGTCTTTATATTAATCCACACTGGATCACTAGGAAAAAAATGAACATGTGATAACATGCTTTTCCATGATCTCCACCCGATCACTAGGCCAAGACAAGCATGGATGCCACGGAATTTCTCCACCTACACCGTGAGGAATTTTTCTGTCTCCTAGTCTCTCCTGCTTTACCACAAGCCACAATTCAATCATGGGATTACTAACCCATACATATTCTCCAAGATATACTGTATATCCTAACCCAATATTCCTAGGCTTGATGGAGGGAAAATCACCTCTAGACTTTATCGTATATCTATCCATTCACCAGTTGAGGATTCCTTGGCCCACCAAGGAAACATACTATCTAGATTTAGCGCAACCCAAAGTATAGTTCAGGGGTTACTAGGCCATGTGTTCTATAATTGCATACATCCACCTCACTTAGCTTCGAATCAATTTGGAAATCCGGCTCAACCAAAACATGAGAAGTCCACCACACCATGACTATCTATAAATTACTAGTATAGGATGAAAGCATTATCACACCTGGAAAAAACCATGCCATGACAAAATATAACCACATGCAATACCATGCATACCAAATCTAGTAAGTAGATCACACATGAAAATCAATACTTGCAAATAATCTTGATGTAGCTGCTCGATCCTGCTCTTCCTTGCTTGTTTCCTTCTTTCTCTTGCCTTATTTTTCTTCGTTGATCCAATGCCAAAATTCTCCAAGAAAAATCTAAGTGTACCAGAGTGAGAGAGAGAGAGATAAAATAATGAGAGAGATCCAAAATTTAATTGACGAAAGGTACGAAAAGATCCTTAGAAGCCTTGTTATTGATTAGGCATCTATTTTCTTCATTTTCCATTATTTTCATTCATTTTCCTCCTCACATGAAACCTGTGACCTTTCACCTCACTTTTCTCCTAATTTCAATTATTTTCATAAATAAATGTGCCATAATTTCCATATTTTCTTTCCAAAACCTTTGTTATTTCCTTTTCAAATTTCCTTAGCCATATTAACTGAGATGAACACCCACTAGGATTTTTTTACCAACATTTAGCTTTGAATAAGTGTCCCATCAACCGTGGTTATTTTTTTTTCCTTTATCAACTTTTATTACATGGAATTTTAACTAGGGTTGTTACAGAACCCTCCCCCCTTGGGGGATACCATCCTCGGTGTTAAACCACACATATACCTCAGGAAAACCACTGAAAATAAAACATACTTCCAATGTAGTTTTATAACATAGCTCAATATAGTATTTACAATGATCACCCTGCAAAAAAGCAAACCATCATGACAACATAACAAGATAACAACATGACATCTATAATGACATGACACCCACACCAATTATTAGAGCTTTATAACATATAATGGTGGTATTTACATCTATATACATATGTACATATACCCAAACATCACATCAAAACATTTATCAAAATATCACCAAAACATATGCCAAGCATATACCAACATCACACCAAAACTTCTTTGCCTCAACCGGAAAACAAGGAAGGATACATAACATGGATTTGATCCACCATCTCCCATGTAGCTTCATCGGGCCCAAAGTTCTTGCATTGCATTTTAACTTCTCTATCTCTTGGAATTCAGATCATCCACACTGTTTTATGCAATAAACATTAAGGCTTCTGTTGGAATTCTCCATTTGGTTCCACCTGGAATACAGACCAGTCAATTGATAAATGATCAAAATATTTAACATACTTCTTAAGCAACGATATATGAAAAAAATCATAGAATTTCACTGTGCAAGGTAGTGAAATTTGATAGGCTACTGCTCTGATCCTCTCAATAATCCTAAAAGGTCCACAAAACTGGGGTGTCATCTTGGCACATGATCCAATTTGTAGGGAGATATTATTGGGCTTGATGCATAAGTACACCTGTTCTCCAACTTTAAACTCCTTTAACAATTTATTTTGGTATGCATATATATTATTTTTATCCTATGCTACTTTCAATTTATTCTTGATCACCTACATTTCCCATTCCATCTCTGCCAACATGTCTAGTCCATTCAATACCCTATTAACCATATCACTCCATATGATGGTAGTATTACAACACCTTCCATACATTTCCTTGAACAGAACAATATTCAAGGACTCCCACTACTCATTTTTTTAGGTGAATTCTACCAGTGGAAGATAGCCTTCCCACTTACACTGATGGTGCATCACATACATCCTCAAAATATCCTCCAATAGACTGTTGACCCTCTTAGTATTCCCATCACTCTACGGATGCTAATTTGTATCGAAGTCCAACTCGGTGCCCAAACCTGTAAACAAATCATTCCAAAACATGGAATTGGACTTTTCATCCCTGTCTAAAATAATGTTCTTTGGAACACCATGCAATCTGACCACATATCTGATGAACACCTATGCCACATCACTAGTTGAGTATTTAGAATTCACTAGAATGAAGTGTTCAACCTTTGTTAACCCATGCACAACAGCCGTGATGGAATCATGTTTTATAGCTTTCCTGGGAAAACCTATGATGAAAACCATGGAAATTGCCTCCCATTTCCACTATGGAATCACAACTGGTTGTAAAAATACACCTAGATTCTTACACTCTTCCTTAACCATCTGAAATTCAAAATACCTACCAAAAAACTAGGACACATCCTTCTTTATATTCGGACAATAATAGAACATATTCACTGCATTCATTGTATTCAGATAGCCTGGGTGAACCTAATATGGTTTCACATGAAACTACCTCAAGATCACCGTCTTGAGATGACTATTGTCCAACACATATATCCTTTCTCTAAATCCAACTAATCCATTTTTCATGAGATGGTAGTCCAAATATTGTACACGTTCACCTATACCAGTACCTGTACTCTGCTGCAACTTGTGCACAAACTCCATATACCTATCATCTCGTTGTCCTGACAGCAAGTTCCTACCTGTCAATATGTCCCATAGGAGTTCATAACTGCTATGTGATTTAATTATACCCGCCTTCTTAGAGCATCTACGACCATGTTCTCCTTTCCCTTGGTGTACTTTATTTCAAATTCAAACTCACTAATCATCGAAAACCATCTAGCTTGGCTAGTGTTTAGATTTTTCTAATTAAACAAGTACCTCAACCCTATGTGATCACTCATCAGTACACACCTCCTGCCAAGAAGATAGTGCCTCCACATCTTCAATGCGTGTATGATCACTGCTAGGTTAAGGTCATGTGTCAGGTAGGTATGTTTGTACTTGTTTAGTTTTCAAGGCTGATATCATACCACCTACCCATCATACATAAGGACCCCACCAAGTCTTCTTTTGCAAGCATATATACATACTACTAACTCCTTGTCTAGGTCTGCAATATGCAACACTGGAGCATGTGTTAACAACTTCTTAAACTTCCCAAAGCTAACCTCACATTCCTCTGTCGAATCTAACTTCTCACCTTTCCTGGGAAATGATGTAATAGGCTAAAAAATATATTATAAGTTATTTACGAATATCCTATAATAACCTGCCAATCCCGTAAAGGATCTCACCTCCTCTAAATTTCTAGGAGCTACCCACTCCATGATGGCCCTTCTCTTCTCTGGATCTACTACAATTCCCTCCTTGGAGACAACATATCGAAAGTGATGTACCTCATTCTGGAAGAAACTGCAGTTGTTGAGCTTAACATACAACTCATACTCTTTCAATAATATTAGCACTGCCGCCAAATTCTTGACATGTTCTTCCTCATTTTTATAATATACCAATATGTCATTAATGAACACAATAACAAACTTGTCCAAATAAGGATGAAAAACACTTTTCATCAAACACATAAATGTAGCTAGGGCATCAGTCAAACCGAATGGAACTACAACAAACTCGTAATGCCCATACCTGGTCCTGAATGCGGCCTTGTAGATGTCATCTTCTTTGATGCGTACTTGATGGAATTTTGATCTCAGTTCGATCTCAGAGAAAAATGTTTCTCCTTTCAACTGATCAAATGAATCATCAATGCTCGGCAAAAGATAATTTTTCTTGATCATCACTTTCTTCAACTACCTATATTCAATGCACAATCTAAGGGTACCATCCTTCTTCTTGAAAAAAAGCATCGGTGCTCCCCGTGGCGATACACTTGGCCTAATGTATTCTTTGTCAAACATATATTTCACTTGAAACTTTAATTCTACCAAATCATGTGCATTCATCCTGTAAGGTTATTTTGATGTTGGAGCTTCCCTTAGTACCAACTCAATAGAAACATCTACCTCCCTGTGAGGTGGAAACTCTAAAATATCTACAGGGAATACATCCTAAAACTATTGTAGAATTGGGTACCCAGTCAAAACATATGCATCCTCAACTTCCTTACCTTTGTCACTGTAAGGTCCCTATATTACTAGTATAGTACCTTATTTTTGTTAGTGTAACTCCCTTATTGTTATTTTTGTACCCATGTAACCCTATTATTGTTATTATCGTTCCCTTACATTATTATTGTTAGGTCGGCTAGGATATATTGTGACCCCATGGACTCCTATATATAGAAGGAGGTTTTGGTCATTTGTATCATCCAAGAACTGTTCATTTATGTAATGTATTGGAGGTTTTCCCCTCGAAGTGTCTGATTTCTAAGGCGTTGATCTCTCTTTTCTTCTATTTTTGGAGATGGTTTCATAACAATTGGTATCAAAGCTTTGGATTCTAGGGTTTTGCTGCTCCAAATAGACCATCGTGGAATTTTAGCTATAACTTATTTTCTACGAAGGTTTAGAAGCCGAATTTTTTAAAGATTGAAGCTGAAATCTTGAGGAATGACGTGTAAAACTTTTAGATCTTGGTTCGTAATATTTTCGGAGATATGATCTGTGGAAGTTAGTTTTCTTTTAGCCTCTCAAATTTTACCTAAAATAGCTCATCGTGGAATTTTAATTATAACTTGTTTTCTATGAAGGTTTAGAAGCTGAAATTTTTACAGAGTGAAGCCAAAATACCTAGGAACTTCGTGTAAAAATTTTAGATCTTGGTTTGAAATATTTTCGGAGATATGATCTATCGAATTTAGGTTTTTTATCATGCTCGTGAATTTCATCTCAAAGTGGTGACAGTGGGAAAATCGTCATAACTCTCTCTCTGAGTGTCGTATTGGAATTCTGTAAAAAGTGGCCACAAGTACATGGATGAGAGTTTCTTGTGTATCAATTTGAGAGATGGAGGAAGAAACGGTGACATTTGGCATGTCATACAAGTTATCTCTACTGAACCAATCCATAATTAGGTCATTGTGGTAGATTGGGCATAAATTTTCCGTGAAGAACCCAAATTAGTTCAAAACTATGGCATTCAAAAGAAGATTCAAAGTGCTACTATAGGGAAAAATTTCAGATATTGAAGATCCAAAATCACAGAGATAATTAAATTTGAATATCGAGCTCCTCAAAAGCAAGAAAAATGTGTGTTATTTTTTTTCAAATTGCATAAGTCTTGTTTGAAGAGTCAATTTGAATTGATTCCAAGGGAATATTGTAGAATAGATATCAGTATTGGGTTTTAAAATGCCCCCTAGAAAGATTTAAACACCCATTAAGCCTTCAGAAGGCTCTACTATGGCTCATGAAGATGAAGAAATGCAACATGACATATTAAAATTACAAGAGCAAGTGCACCAAATTTCACTCTTGCAAAGAGCAACCAAAAATGAAATGGATGTTTTGAAGAAAATAATGGAAGCTAAGATCGATGGTTTGAAGAAAGGCATAGAAGCTACGATGGATGGTTTGAGGAATGGTATGGAAGAAAAAATGGAAGGTTTGAAGGAAGACATGGAAGGTTTGAAGGAAGGTTTTTCAAAGTTGATACAAGAAACGATTACTAATGGTGAAAATATAGTAGAGTAAACTCATGATGAGAAAAAAATAAATGTTAATAAAGATTTCATAAACTCTAATGTTGGATTGAAGAACCACCATATTCCAAAGATGGATATGAGGAAGTTTGATGGAAAGGATCCCGTAACATGGATACTACAGATGGAGAAATATTTTGATCTCAATAATGTGAAAAACACACAAAAGGTACAGATTGCAACTTCACATTTAGAAAAAAATACATGTGTATGGTATCGATGGATTTTCTCCCGTAAAAAAATTGTCACTTGGTCAATTTTTATGGAGGAAATGGTAGCACATTTTGAGGATACAAAAAGCAACACCTTCTTTATCCAATTAATAAATCTCAAACAAAAGGGTTCAGTGGTGGAGCACATTTAGGACTTCTAAAAATTGAATATAAGGGTAACTGATAATCCAGAGGAACACAGGATTGATGTCTTCATATGGAATTTAAAGGATAACATCCAACATGAAGTTCGCTTTTGGGAACTTGATTCATTGGAGAAGGCATTCAGGCTGGCAAGAAAAAATCAGTGTAAAATTATGGCGACAAGGAAGCCTACCAATCACATCTATAAAGATGGAAGTGTTGCTACTCCTAAACTTCCAAAACCTACAAGGTTGACACCACAACAATTGGAATAAAAAGGAGAAAAAGGGCTTTGCTATAGTTGTGATAGAAAATACACTAAAGGTCATAAGTGTGCTGAGAAGAAATTATTTTGCATAGATTATGAAGAGGAGGAAGATAATGAACAAGAAAATTTAAAAGAAGAGGATATAGTGTGAAATGTTCAAAAATTATGAATGATTTCACGGCAATTTATATTTCCGCGAAATGTGTTTTAGTAGGAGCTCTGCAAAGTTTTCTGGCCGACGGAAAATTATACAAACGTTCGGCCGAACTTTTGATCAAAAGTTCGGCCGAACTATTAAGTTGTTAAAATTAACGAGCCATTCGCGCAAAACATAGTTCAGCTGAACTTTTAATCAAATTTTGGCCAAACTAATGCATCACCAGTTATGCAAAAAGTAGGCTCTGAATACGTTTCTGCAACTTTGGACTGATTAAATTCCATGAAAGGTTTTTAATTAACTGTTAGAACCAAGACAAGCATTTTTAAAATTGAATCTACTTTTAGGAAATAAAAATTTTATGGAATTTCATAAACGTTTACTAATTTTAATTATTTTTTTAATAAAATGGGTGCAAACAATTTCTGAGGGTCATTTTGATTCAGTGAAATCAAAATTTTGTATCTCCCAAAATACATTGTAAAAGAAATTGAAAAAATTATGGGGCATTACATTGGTATGTCATCTCTAATGGGTAGCTTTTATATTTTTATTTTATAACTTATACGTTAAGAAATTTGTTGTGTCGCGAAACATGTCCAAAATATGCAGTTTTTCGTATTAGACCAGTTCAAAAAATTCTAGTAATTATGATATGCATCCATTGGCTTTGTAAATATGACGAAACCAAAGTAGACTCTGTCTAGATTGTTGTAGCAAATTTTGTTTTCTCAAAAACACAAATTTTCAATGAATACAACATTGCGTCATAACATGACTTCTTATGAATCCTTTGATTGTTAAGAAACACACACTCAAAGAAACACTAAGTTGACATATCAAATATACATAGAAAAATTTCAAAAAATAAGTAATAGAAAGCTAACAAAATTTCTGACAACTTTTATTTTTATCGCAAAATGAAATTCTAAACAGAAAAATTGTTATAGTTTGCAGAAAGTTGAAGAACCGAAAAAAATGAATTTTTTTTCTCAAAAAAGGGCAAAAAGTGTAACCCAGCTTCACATTTTCACCCATCCCAGGATACAACATTATAATGATACAACACTATTTCTAGTAGTGGAACGTTAAGAAACTACTTGCTTCTCAAAAGACTAATTTTCTCTCATATGCTTAACTTCAGAGTCCAAGGTGAAAATAATTTCTTATTGAGTTATGAGGTTATATATATAAGAAATGAGGTGACTCTTCACCTCCCTTGTGGCTCTTGAGATTCCCTCATGGCTCTTCAGCTTCCATGAGATTTTTATAATTCCTATGATACCCCTGAGATTATATGACTTTTTCACATTCTATCTATGACCCTTGGGCTTCCACACATTTTACATTTTCTTGTTTTTGGAAATTACATAATTACATTCCAAACATGATGTGGAAAAAAAAATAACACATAGGACTCTTATGGAGACACTTGAAGGAGCCATGAATTGACGGTGGTGACATGGACATTCATGGTAGAGTAGCAATGTCAATTGTTTTTTCTTGTTGATCGCTTCACATCTTCATGATAGGTCTTGCAAGTAGTTGATCTTCATCCTCCAATGGGATGAATAAAATACAAATTCTTACATGTGATCTTTATATTTATTCTTCTAGATCTAGTGTCCCTTTTTCTCTTTGTTTGATGATGTATATGTATATTTAGATTTATAAGTGTATTCCTTTAGGTTACCTTTGACATCCTCCTTAAGAACCATATTTTCATGTCAAGATAATAACACCTGAAAATAGGATCCACTCATGATAGGAGGACACCAATCCAAAATTATCATGGTCTACTTTATTTCTAATGCAACATAATTACTGAGTTGGGACAATGTGTAGGACTAAGGAGAAGGCCTAGGGATTGTGTAGGAGTAGAAACCAATAAGTGACGGTCTAGTCCCTATGACTATGTAGTGTGTAGTGCTTGAGGGACATGGAGGCATGAATGTGCAGTTGAACATTAAGGGAGGAAATATTACTTACTATGATTGTAGAGTGCATACTTCTCGAAGCCAGGGAAAAATTTTGTCCAGTTTCATACTAAAGGGAGCTAATCATGACCCAAATTCTAAATTAAAGTGTGAAGTGTGAAGTGGAGGCAAGACTGGGGAAGGATTTCATAGTGGGAAAGAGAAACTGACACTGAATCACAACTGAAATTGAAAAACACACAGTTATAGGAGGTACATCTTTGTGACTATGTATTGCATAGCTCCAAGAGGGAAGGATGATTGGCAGGGGTTTGTGACTCTGCAGTGCGTAGTGCCAGGTGAGATAAATATGCATGCTTGTTTGGGAAAGATTCAAAAGCAAGAGAAATCTCAAAATTGACAAAGTTTGGGATTAGTAAGGTAAAAATATGAGAGTATAAGCATATGCCAAGCTTGATAATGATCACACACTCATAAAAAACCAACCAAATTAAAATGAAACACTCAGTGGAAAAAATCATCAAGCATTCATTGAAACGATAACAAAATGGCACTTACCTCTACGTGCGACACTTAAGATACACTTTTCAACACAAGTGGTGAGTGCAACAAGAAAGTGTGTAGTACCTTGAGGATGAGTCCAATGCCTGTTACTATTATAGATAGAATCCATTAACATAAAACAAAGCATTGGAGTTTCCTCTTAAAGGTGTGCGATAATTTCCTTTCAAAAATAACGACACTTCCCTTAACAAAATATGACCCTTTGAAATTATTTCAAATGGGACCCTATAAACTTGGAAAGAAAGTATGGGATGACTCTAAAAACTAGAAATGCCAAAATTTTGAGAGTGTTGTAGAAGAAAAACACTTGATTAACTTGAATAGCCTTGACTTCTCTATTTATGCCTACATTTATGCACAATGTCTATTCCTCTAGGATGTATTGATTCGTCATTTATATTACCTCAACTTTCCCATTTATGTATATTATATAAATATTCTCTCATATTCCCTCTAATAACCAAACATAATTATAAAGCTTACCATATATCAATTTTTTGATCTAGGAAAAGGATAGTATA
Organism: Pinus albicaulis; assembly: GCA_034641835.2. Lineage (NCBI taxonomy): Eukaryota > Viridiplantae > Streptophyta > Pinopsida > Pinales > Pinaceae > Pinus > Pinus albicaulis. The sequence goes on along the minus strand of CM076572.1, from coordinate 935,876,030 downwards.
TACTCGCAATTTTTAAATTATCAAAGTTTTAGTTCCATATTCAGTATCCCAGTAGAGTCACTACAAGAATACAAGAATTAATTCCCTACAAGTGAGTTTTTCCAGTATCCTATCAAAGTTTCTTGCTTCGTCTCTCTGCACAAGAAGCATTTCTCTTCTTTCACCCCTTATTTTATTTTCAATATGCTCACATGACTTCTATTGGCATTTATATTGCCAGGGAAGAAGAGGGATCCTATATTATTGAGAGAAGAAGAGGTTATGCCTTTAGAGACTATTATATACCTATAAAATTAGTATGCCTTACTAAAGGATTATCCTTTCCCTTATCTACTCTATTGGATTGGCATGCAAAAAGACAATTCAATTATGACACCGAGTCATGGAATGAAGCTCCTAAAATAGTTATGAGAATCATGGTTTTATTTAAATATTTTATTTTAATGGATTATACTTTCCATTCTGACATCATTGACTTTAAATATATCGGACCCAAGTTAAAGTTAACCAAGTTTTGTTTTATGTCAAAAATCCTTTTAAACAATTTTCCACATTGTCAAAATCATACATAACACTTCCACACATGGTATTAATCAGAAGACTACGAAAAGAAAAGGATGATTGAAAAGACAAGAAACAAAAAGACAAGACAAAGTAAAAAAAGTGGACAAGAAAATAAATATGTACGTAGGTAGAAACACAACCCTAGGGTGCTATTGAAAATAAAATTTCAAATCATGGAGATTGACAATAAGAGAGTCCTCCTTCCCATTTAATAATTAGAGGCAATAGTTATGGTGGCAAATATTTTCATGCACAACAAAGGGTCTAATCCAGGAGGATTGAAATTTGGTGTGTTTACCTTTCTCTTCATAGGGTTTATCCCAATTCAATACTAGGTCTCCCACACTAAAATTCATGTTCCACGTAGAATTATTTTCAAACCAACACTTGATATGGTTCTGATGTATAAAAATTTTTATTTTTCTTTCCACCTTTTTTCCTCTAACTTAAGAAGGGTTTCTTTAATGCTTTAAACAACAAGGCATGGTATACCTTTGGATTCTTGAGAGATTTTAAGGGCCTAGAGGTATATGTTCAAAAAAATGATAACATCATTTCCATATACCAGTATGTAAGGAGAGATATTTAGAGAGGGTTTTGGTGTGACACTGTTAGCCCACAAAGCATTCACCAATGCATTATGTTGTTTTGCTCAGAGTAGACGATTTTCATAATGATGCAAATGAAATTCCTATTAGTAGACTCAACTAAACCATTTCCTTGAGAGTAGTAATTAGATGAGTGCTTTAAAAAAATAGCATTCTCTAATGCAAAATCATAAAGTTTTAGCAACAAAAAGTAAGTTACGTTATAAAAAACAAGTGACGTTGGAACATCGAATCTAGTAATAATATTTTTCTTATGGAAGTGGATGAATTCCTTCTTGTTCACTTGTTTCAAAGGAACTTATTCAACCCACTGAGTAAAATAATCTATGGAAGTTAATATATATCAATGTTTCTTTGATGAATGTGGAAAAATATCACCAATAACATCCAATCCTCATTGTCAAAAGGCTCTTCAATGACAATGGGAAACAATGGGCGGTTGACTTCTTATCCTTACCAGAACATCTTTGCCATATAAAATTCTTACAAGAATAGGCTTGTGCATCCTTAAATATCTTTTTCCAATAGTAACCAATCCACATGAATTTATGAGTTGTAGTATTAACTGTATAGTGCTTACAAGTTGGAACCTTATGAATATTTTTCAACACCTTTTCTAAATCCTATGCTTCTAAACATCTGAGCATGACACCACTGTAGTGGTTATAAAAAATCACGCCAGGTACATGCTGATAAGATAAATATTTAAGTCGAATTTTCATTTCTATTTCAATGATAAGTGTGAAGGAATGGTGTCATGCTCTAGATATTTTCTTATATCAATGTATGAAGAAGTGGCTACGTTTGTAGGGGTAGCTTGCTCAATATTGCACACTTTGATTTCTTATTCCCATCCAAACACTAGTACAAAATGGCTAATTAGTTACTAAAAAAATGACTAAAACTTGCATATAAATGACTATTTTTCAGTCGGTGACCAATAGTAGTTAATTTAAAGTATCTTATAATATGAACAACTTTTAGTCATTTTTAGCTTAGTCATTAATTGGTTGTCTCAACTTTATTGACTAATAGTATATTTAGTCATAAATTTGTTCTTTCATTTAGTCATTAATTTCCACAATTAATGAACAAATATATAACAAAACATATTACTAAATGATCACTTGAGAAAACCAATTAATGAAAAAAAATATGACCAAAATGTTGGTCGTGTTATAAGATACTACAAACTAGCTACTTAGATAGTCACATATAGGAAAATTTTAGTCATCATTTGAAACCAAATAATGACCAAAGAAATATGAATAAATTATGGTCATGTTATAAGATACTGTAAATTAGCTACTAATAGTCACATATATGCAAATTTTAGTCATCTTTTGAAACCAATTAATGACCAAATAAATATGACTAAATTTTGGTCGTGTTATAAGATACTACAAATTAGCTATTAATCATCGTATATATGAAAAATTTAGTCGCATTTGTAATCAAAAATTGATTATTTATTGTATTCATTTGTCCTTTTTTGGTAGTTTCATATTCATTATATAAATGACTACTTTAGCATTTTATATTCATTTCATTTACTTTCATGAATAATCATTATAAGCAACTAATTTAGTCAAATATCCATTTTGTTTGTGTTCATCATTAATAGGCATAACCTACCAATTTAGTAGTTTTAGATTGATTTTTTTTGTTCATTATTAATCAACATAAATTAATTAGTATGATTTTGGAACTAAATTAAAAAAATATGGCATACAATGTACATGTTCATGTAATATGAAAATGCAAAGTTACATATGTTAATTACAATGCTAAATAATATCAAGTGCAACTATAAATAATTTCAACCACATAATTTCTATTATATAAAATATAAAGTATCACAATATGAGTTCCTAGCCCAATATGGATTGGAGTATAATTTACACATGAAATATTGTTTCATAACTTCAAAATATTATCATTGTGTTGTTAATGCATTGCAGGTGAATTCAGAAACCCTAAAGACTTGACCATCAATCTCTATGTGTGTGTCTTATGCGGGATATTGGCTCTACAGGTACCACTAGAATAGTTATCTTCTCTCTCTCTCTTTAATTTGGATTTTGTCACTCTTTTGTTATTGTTCTCCTCATTCTTCAATTCTTGCTTCTTAAAAGTAAGAAACTCGAACAATTTTTCTTCGGTTGGGAAATAGTCACTTCTATGTGGTCAGATGATCTGTATAACAAAGAAAATAAAATGTCACCATATAAAATAACACCTTAGTAAAATTTTCATTCAACGTTCAAGGAAATATTAGGCACAATCATGCCAACTAAGCTACATGCTAAATATAACAAGTTCTAGATTACTTCTAAAATGTGGGAGTGCAAACAAAACTCCTAGAAATTAGCAAATCTAAGTCTAGAATAAAATGAAATGAAGTAAAAAGTATACAATATAGGATAGCCTCATATACATGTATATAACCGGATAATGTAGAAGCTGAAGTGAATAAGTCTGGGGCTAGAGGTAGATGATGTCAAGAATTCCCAAGTATGATGAGCATTTATTTAGATAAGAACTACTATTTCAGTCCATTATCACATATGAATAAGCCAACTAGTCTATATCAAATTATAATTTTGTTTCTTATATTATGGATCATTAAAATACAAGTGGATAAATTTCAAAGAAAATTCACTTCCCATTGTGTTCCTCTCCCGTATTACAATATATTAGCTTTGATTTGGAGCAAATTTCCAACATTGAAAATATGTAGCAATCACCACTAGTAATCTCCCAAAAGGGATTATTTTGGAATGTAACTTTTAGATTCCAGATGATATTTGATTCTTGAATGGAAAATTCACACTGAATTTTGACACCAAAATTCAAATTTGAGGGAACACTTGTGGAAATCCTCAATCATTCAAACTCAAAACATTAGTAATCATTATATTGAAAAGATAAAATAATGGTATTTTTAATATGTTTTGCATATTTACATGCAAAGAACAAATAGTTTTCCCATATTTCCCTTACTTGTAACTTCCAATATATAACACATTGATTGATATTTTACAACAAATACTTAATTCAATATAAATAAGAACTTAAAATATTGCAAAAATACCACCAATGTTTGATCCTTATTTAGTTCAAAATAGTTAGCAAAAAAAATTCAAGAAAGAGCAACAAGTATAATTAAAAAATCCATCAATTAATAATCAATCAAAAAATGATAAGATTTTTGTTGAAGCTTGATAAAAAACTATAAATATTGATAATCCACTACAAATAGTGGCATTGTTCAAAGAGAAATACTACCTCAAGAACTCATCTTCCAAATTCGTTGCTCTATCAACAAAGCCTTTTTCTATCCTCAAAATATAATTTGAATTCAATCTTTTAGGTTTCTAAATCTACCCAAAGGCCTTGCCAAATGAAGTAATGAAATTCATTGATTTTCATAAAATGCTGCTAGTACTGAAAAAATATAGTTTGACCATGTGATAGACAATTCAAGCAAGTAAAAAATTGTGTACAATATTTCTTAGAAAACTTTATGTTAAAAAGGAAACTTGCATATTTCAGATAGAAAAAAAATATTAATAGAGATGGTCAATATTACACAAAAATAGACTGGATATAAAACTATAGGTATAATTAAAGAAATCCTAATTGTAATATACTTGATTGATTATTGCATGTGAAGTGAACTACATACATACAAGTTTTCATTTTCAACTTTATTTCCCATGTCTTTATTGGAGGTGGAAGCTAACTTGCATGCATCTCGCAAGGTTGTTTTAGCAAGAGTATATGTTTCATTCTCATATTCCACACTTTCTTTTTCATGAACAGTCACAACAGGTATTGGAGGAATTAGTCACTACATTAGCTTAGTTGTCAGTTTTAACCTTCTCTTTACTCGAGGTATTTATCCTTCCCCTTCTTCTTGGTTATCAATCTAATATTTATCCTGTAGCCAACATAGGAATAATTTGGGTTAAGGAAGAATAAAGATATTCATATGATCTTTTCAAATTTGGAAGTACATGTATTTTTATTATTTAACTACTTGTATACTATTAAAATAGTTATAGGAAGAGATTAAATATAATCATACCTTTTCTTTGAAGTGGTTTTTTACAGATTCCCATGCTCATGCTAGCACAACATCATTGAAAATAAATGATCAAAAATATTTAAAACTCTTTTCCCTAGCATGAAAATTGACTTAGTCTTCATAAATAAACATAAACCATTTTAAACTACAAGGAATAAACAAAATTAACACAATTGATATAAATTCACAGAATACTAACAAAAAAAAATAAGTGAATTTGTTAAGTGGTAGCTCAAAAACTTTTAGTTGGAAAATTTCCTCAAGCTTGAGTAATATCTACATGCCATGGAATGAGTTGTGACACAGGTTTCTTACATTTACTAGGAATAATTGCAACTAGATCTCCAATGTTTACTTTAGATAAATAGTATTGGTGTTGATATTCAATGTGGCCCTCCATCATTAATACTTACACAATTGTTTCGGTTTGCATAGTTACTACAGATTCAATGTCTTTCATGTCTCATCGACCAGTGTGGATGGTAATTATTAGTGCTAATCCTTATTTAGAGAAGAAATTTTGAAGGTTTCTCCCCGAAGTAATCTGTTGAGTTTAAATTTCTAGACCTTCCAAATTCACCCAAAATCTTATACATGGTATCAACTTGCAAGGATAAGAGTATGTCACTAGTATGAGGCCAAACATACATTAATCTGGAATTCAAATTTTGTTGATTGAAATGATTTCTATCGCCCACTCCTGAATACAACTAAAACATTTTGATAATTGATTTGATTAAAAGGCCAAGTTGAGCATATGAGAGAACGATGTGTCTTAGTTTCCCTTTCTATAAAATAATTGCAATCATGTAGCATAACTTTTACACTTTCTTCAATGCACCGATTCTTTCATTCCACAAATCCATTTGGTTCAGGATTATATGGGACTATCAACTCCCTCTTGATCCTAAATTCCTTACATAAGGCTATAATTTCATTCGATGTGTATTCTCCTCCATTATAATACCTTGATATCTTAATTCTCCTTTCTATAAGGTTCTCTACTTCAACATTGAATTCTTGAAATTTGGTAAATACTTGATCCTTGGATTTCATTAAGTAAACACAAGAAATCTAAGGGAGGTCCAATTCAAACGTTGAGTTAAAATTGAATTGGATATGGATAACTAGTTTAATAAGCAGGGTATATCTATGTTTGGTCGGCTTAAGCATGGTAGAAATAATGATAATGATGGGTTGTATAGAACTTATAGAGGTGATGGGGTCTCTACAAGAGGCAACCAAGGATAAGGTGAATTTTCAAATAAAATAGGCTCTAAATACTATACTATTGAAGAACTTAATATCAATTATGACGAAGATGAGTCTAAATATGAATATGAAGATGATTAATTTGATTCAGTGAAGGTTGTGGGGCACAAGTAGCCAATGTTGAGTCCTATTGAAAAAAAAGATCCAAAAACAAGTAGTTTGAAGGTTACTCAGGATGATAATTATTTGAGCTAATCAATATTTAACCAGCACAATATCTCACCATTGAAACTCAAGGAAACCAACACAATGAGATATGAGTGCATGACCATTGTGAAAGAAGAAAATATTCCATATATTATCAAAGGCAAGGATGTGTTGGCCAAGGCTAAAGCTTTCACTAACAAGACATTAGTGTTTATGTTTCCCACTATTGAGGTGATAGTGAAGTCACCATTCCTCCAATATCACAAAAGGTTGCCTATTCGTGTTCTTGTCATTTGTCCAACTAGGGAACTTGCAAGTCAACTTCTTGTTGAGGCCAATGTCTTGTTTAAATTCCATGGAAATATTGGTGTACAAGAAGTTAATGGGGGCACTAAATTACCAAGAGAACATAAATGTCTACAAACAAATCCTTGACAAATATTAGTGGCACTTCCTATAAGGCTTTAGTACCCTACATAGAATACCCTAGTTATCTCAATTCATTTAAAGGCTATGAAATTTATTGCACATTGATTGTAGGTTTTAACCTTATACATAAATTATCTGCAAATGAATCTCAAAAATAGAAAATAAACAATAGTGAGAGCATAAAACATAAAACATATATACATAGATATTTTCCCCTGGATCCCAAATCGGGATGACCAACTTGATTTTTCATTCTATTCCTTTTAGTGTTACAACACATATATATACATGCCGAAGCATACATAAACCCAAATCCATTAACCCAATATTAGAACATAACCATAGTTCTCTTGACCGGATCTACAAAATATCAGGGGCCGAAAACCATCATGCCCCAAAACCATGTGCAAACCCATGCACAAAACCATGGGAGGGTCCGGCCACTGAAAAATAAGGACCAAAAAATTTTTCCCGGGGCACTGCCACCCCCCTTGTGACCCCCCTGGTGCGCCTGTTGCAACGTACAAGGAGGGCTATCGCCCCCCCGCGCGTGACTAGTCATGGAAATAATATAACACAAACCCAACATTCTCCCACTTGTTGTTTTCTTTCCGCAGGGGACCATAGGAGAGCTGAGTCACTAGCCCATCTTTGCAACACCCATTTTTAGCCTCAACCATATATCTCACAAAGTGATATTGAAAATCAATGTGATTTCTCTTTGAATGATAAGCATGGTTGTTAGCCAAGAAAATTTCACTTTGGCTATCACAGTCTATCCTTATAGCTTGTTGCACGAACCCCATACTTGAACACAATCTCTGTAACCAAACTGCTTCCTTTCTTGCATGAGTGGCTGCCATGTATTCTGCCTCTGTAGTTGAAAGAGCCACGACAGACTGTTTTTTACTCATCCAACTGACTGCACCTCCAAATAGGCTAAACAAATACCCACTTGTAGATCTTCTTTGGTCCAGATCTCCAGCCTAGTCTACATCAAAAAAACCATGAATGTCCAACACTCTTTCCAATCCTAGTCTTCCCTCGTAGCACAAGCCATAATCACTAGTGCCACGCAAATATCTGAAAACCTGCTTCACTGTTGTCCAATGCTCCTTCCCTGGGTTTGACATAAACCTACTCAATACTCCCACTACATGTGAAATGCCTAGTCTAGTACAGACCATTGCATACATCAAGCTACCCACTGCACTTGCATATGGAACATGGGACATATCCTCCTCTCCTTCTTTTGTCTTGGGACACTGTTCAACAGACAGCTTTACACCTACAGGAATCAAATCATTCATCGGTTTACTATCCTACATATGGAACCTCTGCAATATAGTCTCGACATACTTACTCTGGTTTAGCCAAAGCTTCCTTTTTGCCCAATCTCTCTTAATTTCCATGCCCAAAATATAGTTTTCATCACTAAGGTCCTTCATGTTGAATTTGGAGAATAGTTGGGTCTTCAAATCTTGGATAATTTCTTTGTCATTTCCAATCAACAACATATAATCCACATACAAGACCAAATACATAACATGGTCACCAATTAATTTAAAATAAACACATTGATCCTCCTTACTTCTGGTGAAGCCAAGTCCACGTATATAGGTATCAAATTTCTAATACCACATCCTTGGTGACTGTTTTAACCCATACAGAGACTTCTTTAACCTGCATACCAGTTTTGTCTTCCCCTTCACCATAAAGCCTTAGGGTTGTTTCATGTAGATCTCCTCTTCCATATCCCCGTGAAGAAATGTGGTCTTCACATCCATCTATTCTACCGCAAAATCAAATGCAGTAGCAACAGATAAAAGTAATATAATAGAAGTAACTTTCGCAACAGGAGAAAAAATATCACCAAAATCAATTCCCAACACCTAGGAATAACCTTTTGCTACCAACTGAGCTTTTTATTTCTCCACCTTGCCTTCAACATTCATCTTCTTCTTAAACACCGATTTTCTCCCGATGGGCTTCCTTCCAGCTAGCAACTCCACCAGATCCCATGCCTCATTTTTATGCAAGGATGCCATTTCATCAACCATGGCCTCCTTCGAGAGTTTTCCATCCTCTGAATCTTCTACCTCCTTTACGGTTCTGGGATCATCTTCAGTTATAGTTAAAGCAAAATTTCAACAGAAAGTAGATGGAATATACCTTTGTGGTTGGCTTCTTTCTCGAACTGATCTTCTCACAACTGGAGTTTGTGGCTCTTCCTCTTCTGAGTCTTCTTCTATTGTAGAGTCTGATTCATCGTCCTCTAGCTCAAACTCAATCTTTTTAGGTTAATTTGGTAGGAATTCATGTTTAACAACATACTTCACCTCTATAAACACCACATCTCGGTTGTATACAACCTTCCTTGTTTCTGGGTTCCAAAGCTTGTAACCCTTTAAACCATCCTTATATCCAATAAAGATGCACCTTTCAGATTTATTATCCAACTTGGTCCTTTTCTCCTATGGAAAATGTACATATCACATCGAAATATCCTCATATGTGAAAGAGAGGGTTTCTTACCAGTCCATACCTCATGTGGAGTCTTATCCTCCAACGCTGATGAAGGTGATCTGTTAACCAAGTAACATGCAGTCTCCACTGCCTCTGCTCATAATTATTGTCCTAACCCGGTACCACTAAGCATGCTTCTTGCATTTTCCATCAGCGTTCTATTCATTCTTTCTGCAACTCCATTTTGCTGACGTGTGTATGGAGTAGTCTTATACCCTGCAAATCCACAGTTCTTACAGAACTCTTCAAATTCCTTCTTGCAGAACTCCCCACCATTATCTTTCCTTAGTACCTTTATCTTCTTCCTTGTCTGGTTTTCCACCAGATCCTTAAATTTTTTAAATTTGTTGAAGACTTCAAATTTCCTCCTCAAGAAATATATCCATGTATTCCTTGTGAAGTCATCTATGAATGAAACATAGTACACAGACTTACCCAGTGATGGAACTGAAACAGGTCCAAACACATCACTGTGCAGAAGCTCTAATATCTTGTTCGCCCTCTTAGCACCAGAAGGAAAACTCACCCAATTCTGCTTCCCATATGCACAATTTTCACATAAATCAAAATACAGAGAGTTATTAGACATACATTCTACCATACCATTTCTAAGCAGTATCCAAAGGCCCTTCTCTCCAATATGTCAAAGCCTTTAATGCCATAGCATGGACTTTTCTCAATAGACTGTTAGGCTTTCTGCTCCACTTTCGAGAACCACAGAACTATTGCACCCATCAATAACAGTGTTGCCGTGAAGCTTGTATAGACTTCCAATCCAAACTCTCCGCATTAATACCAGTGCTCCCCAAACCATCTTATAGGTATCTTTCTCAAACACTGTTTTTACACCTACATCATCCATATTGCTTACAAAAATCAGATTTCTGGCCAATGGAGGAATGTGTAGAACACCAGGAAGTGTTCTAATCCTTCCACCTTGCAGCTTTAGCTTGACTTTTCCACGTCCAACGATTCTGGCCTTCCTATCATCCCCTAGGAAGACATCAGCGCCATCATATTTCTCATACTCGCAGAACCACTCCCTATGGGGAGTGAAGTGAAAGTATGCACCCGAGTCAATCAACCATGACTCATGATCTACATGTGTATTTGAAGAGGAAGCCAAATACACATCCCCACCTTCACCCAAGGTGATTTTTGCCTCTACAGAAGGAGCATCATCAGATCCCTTTCCTTTCTTAGGAGCGTTAGATCTGCAGTCCTTTTTGCAGTGCCCTTCATTTCCGCATTTCTAGCACACCTTTACAAACTTTCCGGGAGATTTATATCTCCCTATAGATTTATATCTCCCACTCAAAACCTTATTCTTGTTTCTGTTTTGGGACCTTCCCCGTATAGATAAGGCATCTCCATTTTGGCCCTCCATATCTCTTCGTCTCATTTCCTCTAATAGCAACGCTGAGACAATGTCATCAAAATTCAAGGTAGTTGTATTGCTACCTATTGCAATAACCAGACTGTCCCACGAGTCTGGTAGAGAACACAATAAACTGATGCACTTATCTTCATCTAAGATTTTAATATCAATAGATGATAGCTGAATTACCACAGTATTGAAGGCGTTTATATGCTCTGCCACCGAGTCTCCATCCTTCATCCTCAGGTCATACATATTTTTATGTAGGAAAAATTTATTCACCAGAGACTTAGATTGGTACAAATTCCCTAGCTTGTCCCACAAGGTCTTTGCCGTAGCTTCCCTAGATACATTCAACAATACTGAATCTAAGACACACAACCGTATTGTGCTTTTTCCCTTCCGATCCAGCTTCTTCCAATCTTCATCTGACATTTCCATTGGTTTAGTACCTGGATCTACCACGATTCACTAATATTTATCCACCAGCAAATCCTCCATCTGGAGCTTCCACAACTCAAAACTCTGACCATTAAATTTCTCAATCTCTATCTTCCCACCACTCGCCATCTTCTTTCACTGCAAGAATTGATCCCACAGATCTCCCACTGAGTAGGGTCTACCTTAGGCCCGAGCAAAAAACCCCTCAGCAGCAAAGGTGTCCTCTTGAAGCCAAAATTGCTCTGATACCAAATTTATGTTTTAACCTTGTATAGAAATTATCTGTAAACAAATCTCGAAAACAGAAAATAAACAATAGCAAGAGCGTAAAACATAAAACAGATATACACAGAGATTTTCCCCTGGATCCCAAATCAGGATGACCAACTTGATTTTTCATTATATTCCTTTTAGTGTTACACCACATATATATACATGCTAAAGCATACATAAACCCCAATCCATTAATCATGGATTAGAACATAACCATAGTTCCCTTGACCAGATCTACAAAATACCAGGGGCTGAAAACCATCATGCCCCAAAACCATGTGCAAACCCATGCACAAAACCATGGGCGGGTCTGCCAACTGAAAAATAAGGACTAAATTTTTTTTCACGGGGCACTGCCCCCCTGTGACTCCCCTGTTGTGCCCGAAACAACGTACAAAGAGGGCTATCTCCCCCCCTGTAACCCCCCCCCGGCACAAGACTATTCATGGAAAGAATATAACAAAAACCCAACATTGATGAAGTCGACCCTTTGATAGATATAGATTTCCATAGGGATATTGATAAGATAATTGTTGGTGTGCCTAAAGAGAGAAAAATACCTATTTTAAGCTATAGTTTTGGAAGAGGTTCACAAAGTTTCCCTGATTGATTTAAAATAGGATGAATATTTTATTAATATAGTTGAAGAGGGAAGTGAGGAAACTCACTGAAATGTTTGTCAGACATCAATGATTGCTTCACATGAGAAGCATTTTTAGATTTTTTGTGTTGTTCTTAAATACAAACATCTTTAGGGCTTCACCTTTCAAAGGCAAGGCATGGATCCTTGGATGCATATGTAGGTTATATTTGATTATTATGTGGTGGGAATCCAACTAGATATGTGAAAGGAAATGGTTGTAGCAACACTGCAAGAAATAAGTACTGTTAATTGTTCCAAGAAGCTTCTCCAATGTTAACCACAACATCATGTTCAGTCATGAAAAATTTATTGTGTAATAAACACATTTTTCAACAGTCCAAGAGGTGTTTAGTTTGAGGAACGTATGCAATAAAAATATAGTCTAGTTTATTGGTACTTGCACAAGGCCACCATATTTGTGCATAGTAACAATGTTTATGTCTATTGGTGATTTAGTTGCATATATTCTATAGTATGGAAGGTTTCCAAAATCTATTGCGAGACAAATAATGAGCTAACTTTTTGTTGGACTAAAATTTCTACATAAAAAAAATCTTATACACAGGGCATCAAAACCATAGAATTCTCCTTTCAACAAATGACAACAATATGGTACTGAAAATTGTAGATTCCAAGACCCTACAACCGAAAAGGATAGTAGAAACATTGTGTGGTTCACCTTTTCACATATCACTTGAAATTATGAAATCTCATAAGAGTGATGGTTGTGTGAGAAGTCATGAAGGTTGTATAACTGAAGATGACTAGGACAACAAGACCTCTTCATCTCCACAAAAATCCCCCTAAACAAAGGATTTTAACAAAATAAGCAGTAATAGAAGACAAGCCCAATTCAAACGTCTGGTTGAAGAGGAAATGGATATGGGGTATATCTATGGTTGGTTGGCTGATGAGCGGTATAAATATGATAATAATGGATTCTCTAGAACCTCTAGAGGTAATGGGTTCTCTCTAAGAGGCACCCAAGGAGAAGGTGGATTTTTTCATAAAAGAGGCTCTAAATCCTTTGGTATCCAGGCACTGAAGATCATTGATGATGAAGATGAGTATAAATATGAAGATAAAGATGATGAATTTGATTCAATGAATCTTGTGGGCACAGGTAACAAATTTTGTCCTCTTGAAAAAGCAGATCCAAAAATAAGTAGTGTGAAGGTTACTGGGGATGCTAATTATTTGAGCCAATCAAGATTTAATCAACACAATATCTCGCCATTGACACTCAAGGAAACCAAAAAAGTTGGATATGAGCATATGACCATTATGCAAGAAGAAACTCTTTCATCTATTTTCAAAGGGAAAGATGTGTTGACCAAGGCTAAATCTTGCACCGGTAAGACAATAACAACTATCTTTACTACTATTGAGGTGATAGTGAATTCACCATTCCTCCAAGATAATAAAAGGTCACCTATTCTTATTATTTTCATTTTTCCTACTAGGGAACTAGCAATTTAACCTATTATGGAGCCCAATGTTTTGTTTAAATTCCATGAAAATATTGGTGTACAAGTAGTTAGTGAGGGCGCTAAACTACCAAGAGAACATAAATGGATATAAGAAAATCCTTGCCAAATATTAGTGGCCACTCCTGGAAGGCTTTGGGACCATATAGAGAATACCCCAACTATCTCAAGTCATTTAATGGGTGCGAAAGTTCTCATACTTTGATAAACTCAACCATTTTCTAGATATGGGGTTCCATAGGGGTATTGATAAGATAATTTTTGGTGTGCCTAAAGAGAGGCAAGCACCTATTTTAAGCTACAGTTCTGGAATAGGTTCACAAATTTTCCTAGATTGCTTTAAAACATGATGACGATTTTATTAATATAGTTGAAGAGGGAAGTGAGGAAACTCACTCAAATGTTTTCCAGTCATCAATTATTTATTCACATGAAACCAAAGTGTGATCAATACTATAATAACCAATCTGGAATATTTAGCAAAAAAAATTTAAGCCAAATTATAATAAATAATATAATAACCACCTTTATTATAAAAAAATAATAATAATGAATTATAATAATATACTTTTACTATAATAATTTTCAATCTTTAGCCAAACAAATTTAAGCCATGAGTTGAAATCAATTGAAAGTTGAATAGAAAAATCGTAATTTTATAGACCACAGGCACATTTAAGCCCAAACAATTTGTTATCTCAGAGGTTGAAGTTCCTTGTAAAATAGTCCTAATTAGATCACTCAAATTATCGAAGAAAAGTCACCAATACACTTGGTTGATGGTCTGAACAAGAAGCAAGTACAAGGAAAATGGAGAAGAGAGAGGAGGGCTCAAAGATAATATTTAAATACATGGGAGATCCTAGATATTACACAATAATTTGTCACCATACTCATTTCCTGTCCCTGATCGTGAAATTCCCCATGACAGGCCCTGTGCATTGTTTCCACCATGAAGAAACATGTTAAGACATCCCTTGAAGATTGAAAGAAAAATGCCCATGATGATTACTGAAGAAACTTGGTCAAAATACTAGTTTTTTGGGTCAGCGCATTTCTTAGTGTCATTCTCGCACTGATATCACATTGACAGTTATGCCTTAGTTCCGCAAACACCCTTATTTCTTGGAAAGCCACGTTGATCCATTTATGGCAGTGTTTCCTCAAATGGAGTAGAAGCTTCGACCTCTAGAAGCTCCAGGGCAGTTAGTTGGTTGTTAAATAGTGGTGATAGATTCAAGCTCTATGATCTTAGAGTTTTGATCTCATCCATGGGGGTTTATCCCTTAGAAAGTGGACCTTCATCCTCCTTTCATGGGCTCCCAACCTCTTCTCCCTTCCTATAAATTCATATGCCTATTTTCAATAATGTTACTCCTGGTTGGTCATTGTTGGGTTAGTATGAAATCTAGTTCCATTTACATTCTTTCATTGTGATAATTCCTAAGTTTTTTGGAGAAGGGATGATTTAGAGCTTTGGTTAAGGACTCAAATTTTCACCAAAGGGAGGCCTTAAACATCAAGGCCTAGTTGTAAGCCCTTCCTTTTATATTTATCAATAAAACATCTGATGTTTGGTTTCTATATTTGTCTAGTATTTTATTCAAGTATTTTGGTACTCCTTGATTTGATGGATAGCTAATGTTTATGATTATTATGTATTGGATTACGTTTGTTGTTGCCTCTTGATCATCCGTAGGTATTCATGTGACATTAGTAGTAGGGAGCGAGCCTAAAAGGGTTGTGGATCAACGTAATCATCAACAGATTCAAACATTGTGTTGGGAAAAAGGTTCTTCTATCTATTTTATTTTCAAATTATGAATGTTAGTTAATAAATATTTTCATTTGAAAGTATCTCATGTAGCTAGACCCACTTTAAGGCAAGAGAGATCGGCTCTGTCCATAGAGGGGATATATCTTGACTACAGAATTTGATGCATTCATGTTGTGGGTTCATGTGTTATTTTATGCCTGGTATAGAGTTATGTGGTTAGGCATATTGATACCACATATGTCATATATTCTCAAATGTTTTATTTGGTAGGTTTCCGGGCGGTAATATGATTTCTTTGCCTTGGTTCATAAAGCATTTCAGCCATCACTCCCCATTATGCCTTCATACTTTAGTGGGCATCTGTTACACAGTAATTTTTCACCATGCTCATTTCCCATCCATGGTCCTAAAATTCCCTGTGACAGACCCTGTACAATTTTTCTACCATGAAGAAATATGTTAAGAAATCCCCTACATATTCAAAGAAAACTTCCTTGGAAGATTATTGAAGAAACTTGGTCAAAATCCTAATTTCTCGGATCAACATGTTTCATAGTCTCATGCTCACGTTGATGTCATATTTACAGTTCTAGATTATTGCTGCCAATACCCTTATTTATTGGAAAACCGGGTTGACCCCTTTTTGGTAGTGTTTCCTCAAATGAAGGAGAAGCTTCATCCTCTAGAAGCTCTAGGGTGGCAAGTTTGTTTTTAAATGGTGGTGATAGAGTCAAGATCTCTAATTTTAGAGCTTTTATCTCATTCATGGGGGTTTATCCCTTGTAAAGTGGACCCTTGTCCTCCTTTCATGGGCTTCCAACCTCTTCTCCCTTCATATAAATTCATGTCCCTATTTCCAATAATGTTAGTCCTGGTCAGTCATTGTTGGGCTAGTCTAAACTCTGGTTCCCTTTACATTCTTACATTGTGATAACTCCTAAGTGTTCGGGAGAAGGAATTATTTAGAGCTTCAGTGAAGGAATTATATTTTCACCAAAGGGAGGCCTCCAACATCAAGGCCTGGTTGTAATCTCTTCCATTTATATTTATGAATAAAAATATATGATGTTTGATTTCTATATTTGTCTAGTATTTTAGGCAAGTATTCTGGTACTCCTTGATTTGTTATATAGCTAATGTTTATGATTATTATGTATTGTATTAGGTTTTTTGTTACCTCTTGGTCATCCGCAGGTATTCGTGTGCCATCAGTAGTAGGGAGCGAGCCTAAAAGGATCATGGGTCAAGGTCATCATAAATAGATTCCAAAATTGAGTTGGAAAAAAGGTACTTCTATCTATTTTTTTGACGCATTATGAATTTTATTTAAGAAATATTTGCATTAGAAAGTATCTCACATAGATATACCCAGTATAGGGCTAGAGAGATCGCCTCTGTCCGCAGAGGGGATTTATGTTGACTACAGTATAAGAGAGGGTCAAGGAAGCCAATATTTACCTGAAAGGAGGCTAACCACATTAGATGGTTTGTAGGATATCTAACTTAGAATAAAGGAGATTATAAAATTTCTCAACTAGATGACATATTTCATGTCACTACAACACTTTGTAAATCTCCCAAGTAGTAACCGAACTTGGTAGTGCCAAAATTCCTTCTAGGTTAGTTGGACAAACCAACACTATTACTTTAGCATCAATGCTAGAAAACTCCTTTTTCACCCAACAATGTATACTTAAAGTATAGATGATGTTGAAAATCTACCTTTTGATGGAACTATGAATATAAAAAGGCTTGATAATTGAATTTGGAATTTATAAATATATACTGTATGTCCATGTTGTTTCAACTCATAGAAAATATACTTTGATAGACTGAATATGACAAGTTGCACCTTGTTATGATGGAAATGTTTTTGCTAGAAGAAAAGACACTGAGGAGTAACTTTCATCCTCTATTAGGAATAATGTAGATGAATAATATGGAATAATTTCCACCTATCAAGACATTAATGTGAGTTAAGAATACAGTGGTAGAGTCTTAGGAAAAATCCATTCAGAAAGTCGATGATTATGTAGTTGAATGTTCAAGTGTGTAAGTGTGTCAGTGTGGGATTTTTTAAGGGGACATTTATAAAAATTGGCTTCATTATGAGGGGATCAGCTTAACATGTTAAAAAAAATGTTGTTGATCCTAAGAATGAAATATTAGATCATTTTGTGAAGTCTAAGAAAAATTGCATTTTCTTGTTTTCCAGAAATTAAACATATACATGTAACAATCACCCACATTTTTCAAAAGCATGGTATATAGGATGGATGTTATTTCTTGGTAATAAAAGATAGTTTTTATATTAATTGATCCTAGGTTGGGTAAAAATACACAGAAAAATTGAGGCAAAGTTTTATCCATGATTTTTGGAATACATTTCCCCACTAGCCACTCCACATATTCCAATATAAACAAGACCATTCACACAAACTATATTGACGATAGAATAATATTTTCTCATTAAAAGAGGTGTAAATTCTAACTATAAATCAAGAGAGATCAACATTATTTTTATGTGCATTTGCATTTTTTATTATCCAATGGATATATCCTCAAGATATGTAACTGTCTTGACTCTGAAAGACCATAAATGATATCTACTCCAGCCACCTAGCAAGACAAAAATTGATCCTATGCCTCCAAGCTTGGAAAGTCCTCCTAGAGTGGAATCAAAATAAATTTGTACATAGTGACACTACTACCCCTTCTTCGAATATACTATGCTAGTTAAAAAAAAAAAAACTCATAAAACTATCTAAGTATGTAGAGTCTTTATGGTTCAGTTCTTTTCTTTTACAGTTTTAAAATATCATAAGTGCAATTGAAAATTGTACTAAAGCTGTAATCCCAACAGTGAATGTTGGCATTAAAAAATTGATTTGAAGGATTCCTGAACATAGCCATATCTAGATTGCAACAATATCCATTGTCCATTTTCCCTTTCGGGTCCTTTGGATAAGGACTTAGTATTCAATCTTGATGTTTAATTATCTAAATACATGGATCAACAAAATTGTGTTAATGATTTATTTCATTCTTTGAATCTCCTTGAATAGTGAACTTGAGAACAACAAGTACCTAGTTGCAATTTCCTTTTAAAGTATAACTGATTAGTTACCTGATCTCTGAAAATTGTAAGTCCTTCCTTTAAACTTAATTGAAACCAATCCCGACATGTTACCCTACAAATTTGGCACAAAGGTCAATTAGAAATAGGATGCGATGAAAAAAAAATGGTAAGCCTTGTTATTTACTCCATCTTCTGTTAATCTAGAAAAATAGAGTATCCAAAAGATATGCAGAATACAAGGAATATTGAACTATTAAATATAATGTGGCTTAAAAGCCTTAGAATGACACAACTTCCAACAATTAAATACATACACAATGGACCTTAAGCATAGTACATAATAAAAAAAAATAACAATGTACAATTCATACATGGAATATTGACATCTAAGTTCATACTAAGGATTTATGACATGGTATATGAAGAAAGAATATATATATATATATATATATATATATATATATATTTGTGTGTGTGTGTGTGTGTGTGTTAGTTTACCTATTACCAGTCAAGTTGTGGAAATACTACCAAACACGAGAGCACATGAGAGAAATTCAATTAAATATGCAAGAAAAACAAGTTTACACAGATAAAACTACAAAACACCATTTAGTTATATTAATCATCTCATTCACAAAGAAATACCTCATGACCAATAAAACCCAAGATAGAAACATAGTTTGCATTTGTTGCAGTTTGTTGGGATGCCAAAACAATTCTTGAATTAAATGTAGGCATTTGAAGATGTGATACAATCATGAGAGATTCCTTTCGAATATCTAACGGAAAGGAGTCATGAAAATATCACAATTTGAAAACATATAGCCAACACTCAACAAAAAGAAACATGAATGGAAAAGGAATTCTACATTCAGGCTCTTTTTCTCCATCGATCCCCTGGTGGTACCCAAACAATAAAAGAAAAAATGAGATATAATGGAAAGTAGATAAATAATAAAGAATTAACTGAAACTATATCTTCAAAGCTCTAGAATAGTCATAGAGCTACTCCACTTCAATAGAAATTCCCCTCGTGTTTAAATGATATTTTATCCATCTTTGCAACATGAAGGGACTACAATGGCAATATTTCTACATTATTTGAAAATTTAAATTTGTAGGTCATTTATATGTAAATTTAAAATTGAACGAGCATGCTCCCATATATTTCCCAAAGGAATTTGTAATATTTTATTTGTGCTTAATAGCACACTTACGCTTATTTTGAAATGGTATATTGGTTTGTTTTCAAAACAAGGTTCTTATGGTCAAACCATTGTTGCGGTATCTAAAATTACATGAAACTTATCTGAGTTTATCTTCACGGTTGTATGTCTATTCAAAAAAAGAGGAAAAAAAATTGTATTCAGGATTGAGAAGGAAATAATTAGCATATACAGATTTTAATTACATGCAATTGAAGACAAAAAATGCTACACAAAATTCTATAAGAGTTATACCACTTTGAAACGTTCTAATAGTGGAGGTTTGTAGAAGGCAAGGGTAATAGTTAAATCTCACCATTATATAATACCAATATATGGTAATATTCAATTTGGTATCGTGGAAATATATGACGAAGGTCCATAAGGTCCATAATTATGCATACTTATATTCCAAGAGATTATATTATATGTAATACTACCAAATGGAGAAAGCAAGAATATAGCTCATAAAACTAGAAATATGTAGAAATATCAATAGATCAAAGCATGAGACAATAGTAGATCCATTCATTTATGTTTATAATAGAAAAATATTTACAATATCATGAGAAAAATATCACTCAAGTTGGGCAAACAAGGCTCCCATGAAAGCATACACTTAGATCTAAAATGTTGTTAATACATGAAATACAGGAATGCAAAAAACTACGTTGTCTATGAGAGAATAGTAGCTAAAAGATACAAAAAATTTATTTTTTATGGTATAATTCTCGAAAAATGTTAATACTAGAGGTCCATGCTCCAAAACATATTTCCAGGACAACCCGGTAAAGGTTTCTGGAAATGCACACTATACAAAATATAGGAGATTTGGCCCTAGGGCTGAATAATATATGAAATCGAATAACTAATGGGATATGGATGATAGGATATACAATATGGCTGATCCTCCTCCAACAGATCTCCTAAATGAAGGGCTGATCCCCACACAGGAAACCCAAACACTCCAAATAGGGCAATAGACCCACTCCTGCAGCTTTTCTCTAAAATAACATAGTCCTTGAGGGAAATTGCACTGTAGTTGATGACTGCTGCATGTCCTGGTGCCAAAATATAAAATTAATCCCTGAGAACTTCCTCACAAGCTTGAGGATGAAAGGATGAACCCTCCAATTGAAAACTAGCTCAGAAATTGGAGATGTCTCTCCTCCACTGCTACACCCCTGCAACACAACACAACTCTAAACAAAACTGTGATGTATATGAGACTGAAGCTTTGGCCTAATGCCTGATTTTGGAATGATAGTGCAATACTATTCCTAGAGGATTCTCAAGGAAAGAGGTGGGATTCCTGCTCAGGAACACCTTGTGCTAAACAATACTGCAATCTTAGCTAAACAACTAAAGAAAGCTATATGTCTAAACAAACCATATATTCATAAATATAAGATACATAAAAATGAATCCCTATTGTTTCCATCCTCTTCCTTATATAAGTGGTGAGTTTCCTCACCCTTGGCCCCACTCATTAAAGGCACTACTTCCATGCATGGAGTCTCCACCCAAAACTATGTTGTCCCATAATGAATGCCACTCCTCTATGACAACACTATTGATTTCGTCAAAGTTGACCCAGTCTATGTGCTTCAGCCCCTGTTCACACCTTAGGGTGCTCTATTAAGCTGAAAATATGAGCCACTTTCACATGAGAAGTGGTTTTATTCTTCATAAAGAGATTTATGGATTTCCCTACCCACTTATTCACCTATATAAGTGACAAAACATAACTTTAATATTCCAATAAACTTTGGAATATTACATTCTAATCGAATTAGCCATCTAATAGTAGTTTTATTCAACATGTTATATTTAGGCAAAAAATGGAGGTGAAATAATCTGCCTGGTAACAGTACATCTCAATCCACCAATTATTGCTAGAAGTAGCCATTGTATTTGCAAGTTGAAAGACTGGTATTCTCATCCTACCTTCACAGTAAAAAGTATATAAATGTATTCATGAAAGAAAACAATCAAATTATATAGTAAATACTAAATTCACATAAATGTGCAAGTATATTCACTATATCGTTTGTAGAAAAATACCACGTAGAATTTGCTGTAGAATTCACTAAATTGGTCCCCCTTCCATGATTCTAAATCTATAGTAGAGGTAAATCAATGTTTTCTATCAATTGAAGGCTAATTTGACTTTGAATTTAGTGATGAGGAAAATGAAAATAATATAGTTTACTAGAGTATAATATTTTAATATTGTCCTTAGAGGTGCATAAAAGTACAATGTAGGATTAGTTGTAGAATTAGCTAAATTAGACCCCCTTCCATGATTCTAACTTCGTAGTAGAGGTCAGTTAATGTTTTCTATTAATTGAAGTCTAATTTGAATTTGAATTTAGAGATGGGGAAAATGAAAACAATATACTTGAATGGAGTATAATATTTTAACCTTTTCCTTAGAGGCTCATACATAGATGGGATATAACCTACAAAGTCGAAGTTGAAAGGGTCTAGATGATAAGATAAGAATATTTTATTAATGTCCAATGAATGACCATCAATAGGTAAATGGGATTGAAGGATACAACCTATAGGAGCACAATGTGGGAGTATTGTTGGTGAAATTATATGTTTCTAATTTCCAAAATTAAATTATCAATATGGGACTCGTAAGCTTCAAGGCGCAAGCGCAAGTAACGCAGTATCAAAGCATCTAACCTACACTAAGGCATAAAAATAATTTAATTCCTAAGTACAAAATCAATGTTTCTATGAAAAAACACACTGGTGAATCGCTCTAACATAACACATCATTCATTTGCTGGAAGGAAAATCTAATCTACCACTCATTTGTTGGAAAGAACACTCATCTAAGGAATTAAAAGAATATCATTGCTGCTCCTAAAAAGCTTTCAATTTAAAGGCTCCTAATCTAGATGAAACATGAAATTCATAATGAAAGGAAAAAGAAATGAAATTACGTTTAACTAATGCCTCCCTTATGAAATTAAATTCACACTTCAAACTATTATACATTATTCAAAACAAAAAACTTAAACCCCGGGTATTGAAAATCAAATTACTGCTTATGAAATCAACTTCAGTATTTAAAATAGAAAATAAAATCATTCACATTGCTTGTAAAATCTAATATTATGATTTTGTCTGAGCTAAATTACCCCATGCTATTAAATTTAATTAACCGTTTCTTAAATAAAATTAAACAAAATCAAAACACATTGCTCTTAAACCAAATAAATCCTCACTCAATCTTAAATTAAATGGAAATGTTGGACATGAATTTCACACCCTAAATTAAATTACATTAATGCTGGAATAAAATTTGTGTCTTAAAAATAAATCTCACTACTCCAAATCA
This sequence comes from Pinus albicaulis, assembly GCA_034641835.2. Taxonomy (NCBI): domain Eukaryota; kingdom Viridiplantae; phylum Streptophyta; class Pinopsida; order Pinales; family Pinaceae; genus Pinus; species Pinus albicaulis. Next base: position 935,852,756 of record CM076572.1, on the reverse strand, counting down.
ATCCGAGAAACTAGAAATGAATCATATATTTAACACAAAGCTTTTTAAATGAAACTGCTCTACTTGACTAAATCACACTTTCCTCAGATCACTTTCACTGCTATAAAGAAATCAACACTTACAGGCCTTGAATATCACCGCTGGAAACTAAATCTCACAATAAAAATGAAACCAATATGTTTAATCGAAATCGAAATTACTCTGTTTAAATTACCCTAATTTAAACTTCTTCAATGACCATTTCTAAATGAAACCAAACTTATTCTACAATGTTTTACTAAAATGAAAACCAAGCTTATTCTATACTACTGTATTAACATACTCAAATTCAAAGGAACGAAAATTTTTCTAAACTAAAACTCAGAAAATAATTTCACAAAAAGCATAAACTATTCTAAACTCAAGTTATTCCAATCAAACTTAGAAAATCATTTTAAAATAAGCGTGAAACTTCAATGTGATTCAATCATACTCTATTCATGTTATGTTTGGAACTGATACTTTCAATTATAACCAATATGTATTTTTCTATCCCAGAGCATATCTCACATTGAAATAATGCTACATAATCGAACATTGAACGGAAAATGAGCATAGCAAGGGCTCAATTTTATTTCAAGAGTAATTAGTCCCTGTGTGTTTTAAAATTAAAAGTGTTCTTTAAGCATTTTTCGCCATGAACTCGTATCAAAAGATCCATACACATATTGAGAATAATCACTGAGTGAAGTCCTTTCTGGTCTCATTAATTGAGAAACAAAATACATTACATTCAATTCAGACTTATATAACATATGACATATTTAAGTACATCAAAAGGATGACAATTCAAAATTTTGAATAATAGCTACTCAAAGAAATATGCACAATGCTAATAATCATCAAATTTAATACTAATATCTATACAAGTTGTAGAACTTGATTCCAGAGGTGGTGGGCCCTGCCACGCCTGGAGAAAGCTCATCCAATTCAGTAAAATAGAAATCAAAACATGAATATTATACTCACAATGAGATGGACCGAAAAATATATGATTCCAAGCTTAAAGGTAGTAACAAATTGTTTGAAATCCTTTGAAAATGTCTACAACAATAGGAAATTACAATACTTTTGTGTGTAATCCCACAACGCTCAAATCCAAATTACATCAAGCTTTTTAAAAGGCTGCCATCAAATGAAAACATAAAAAAAATTCCTAATCCTAGAAACTCACCAACTATAACTAATATTGGACAATATGATATCTTCGATATGAGGCTTTGACAAACTGCTTCTCACTCTCGATAAACAACTCCTATCTTTGGGACAACTGCTTCCTTGTTGAGTAACTTACTACTATTATGAGAATAGTCTGCTTTCATTCTGATATGGAGGATATTTGATGCAACCAAAGCTGCAATTACCCACATTTTGCATATCAAATTCCTTTTATCAACCCTATGGTTAGAACCATAGAATAAAACCCACTTATGGAAAATTTCGAATCAATGTTGGTTAAAACAAAGAAAATCTTCGGCCAAAACATACATTATTTTAAAACCCTTGATATAATTTTTAAGCGGAAATAAACCTCACTTAACCACAACTTTGGCTTTGGTTAAATACCAAGGTACCAAACATACATATTACTTTCAGCCACATGAACATTTCAATTATTAAAAAATTAGACTTTGGGTATAACCCAAAGCACCAACATATATTATAACATCTGCCCACAACATGCCAACCACCTTTCCATCATTCAGCAAATATGACATAATATGATATCTGGACCCCACAACATATCCAACTTTGGTTTAAAACCCAAATATCAATAAAATATTTGGTTCCGGTCCCAGAGTATTGACCACGTACATTTCCGCTTTTCATCCAATCTGAAGGTTGATAATTCGTCACATTCCAACTTAATGTCTCCACCGTTGATCCACACATGCATTAAATTTTGTATAGATCTAATGAATGTCGCATCACGACTTCCAATCAGACAAATATCACACAATGACGGCTCCCAATCATTAACGCTTGAAACTCACATGAAAAAAGTTGTTTTGTGACGCCACATGTCACTTGTTGGGATGTATCGTGTTCAATTGGCAAAATACCACTTACCTCTTAATTGCTACATGAAAACCATTATGGTTTTCCCCAATCTGCTTTCATTTTTTAGTGCATAGTTCCCCCATTATTCATGGTTCCACCTTTATTTTTAACATAATTCCTCTAATTCATAACTTACGGGTTTCTAGGCATCAATTACCCATCTTCACAAGATTCCTCACAACCTCGAAATTTACATTCAAACATGAATAAATCAATTCCACTCTATCATGTAAGGATTTGCATTATAAATTTCATAACGAGCTTCCTTTTTGATGAATCTCTTATCACAGATGAACTGTGACCAGTTTCTAAACCCCATAAACACCAAAACTTAAGGATAAATATAACCCTCACAGAAATGTAAATATCTGTAGATATTGCAATTCTATTCCCCACAGAATGCAAATATTTATAAATATTGCAGTTCTAATCACCTCTGCCATTCATTCTTTCAATATCATTCAATTGGGAATTTATTTAATTAACCATAAATATTTCTCAAGGCATAGCAGTATAAAACAAAATATACTGCAATCAAATCTTCATTAACTCTGAATTAACAAATACAATCAAAACCCTTTTTACAATCAGGATTTTGGCCTGATATCTCCTTACATGGAATTTCTCCTCTTTTCGGTCCAATCCCATAGGCTTTAGAATAAAATTCCTTCTATCACCAATCTTGCACTCATTCCTCTCTATCCTAATGCTTTGAAAGCGTACAATTATAAAAGAAAAAGATTCATGAACTGATTTAGTTCAAAATCCAAAAATCTCTCACTGTCTTCTAAATGAACTCTTCAAATCCACTCTTTATTCAGCAGAATCCTATATTAGATTTCTAAATCCCTCAAATCCTCACTATTTTTAGGATTCCTTACTCATCTCTAAGATCTTACAACTCACGAGATATTCTCCATAAATCAATTTACATTCAAATTTCCTCAAAACTCAACTAAACTTTAGGAAAATAAATAAAATGTTTAAGGGAACCCACTCCCTTTAGTAAATGAGAAATAAGACTCATGGGTATTATAATTTTTTAAGAATTCCCCTGCATGAAACTCCCTAGGTTGAAAAAATTCATGGACTCGAGTTCATGAGTCACCCAACTGCTTCTGCTGTACACTTCATCAAATTTAATCTTCAAATTGGTTGTCTGTCCTCTTTTAATTGCAGGTGCATTTGATGTCTTCTCTATTTCTCCTGGATGCCAAAATCTGTATTATGAATGTCCTTTTGTTCTGTTGTCATAACCATCTCTTCTACATAATTTTTGGATGTTGATATCCTGCATAATCAACTTCTTAAACAATATAAATTTCTGCTCCATGGTATGCTGTTGTCTTGGAATTATATCAATAAAATTGAGTTCCAAATTTATGTATTTCTCCCTATCCTGTACCTAATTGTTCATTCTGATTCTTGACCTGATCACCAGCATTCTCTTATGTCTCCAAATCAATTCCTTTATGTTGTCCTGTATATTCTTCCATCTTTCATTGATTTGTTGTCTTTGACAAATTCTTATGCTTATCATCTTTCTAATTTCCACCATCCACTTATCCAACAATTGAAGTAGCATTCTCCCAATCTCAAAATAAGATTGTTTCTTGTTTGATACAAGAAAATATAATCTCCCAACTACATACTGTCCATCAGCTACAAAAATTTCAGTTATTGAACTTGGTTCAAATACTTCCATATCTACATAAAATATGACTGATTTGTTCATCCAAATTTTTAGTTGCAAACTCAAGATAAAATCTTGACATTCAAACCTCCTTTGAATTAAAAACAAAATTTGTCTGTGGACTATACTTTTACATCTTCTACGACCTTCTTTCTCTTTTGCAATGACTTGTTTAAGAGTTATACCAACTGTCTTTCCTTCATCCTGAACTTTTAAATCAATCAACTGCTTACTATCACCTACTTTTTTCCATAAGGAAAACTGACTTTCTGTATTGTCAGAATTTTCATATTTCTCATGTTTGCATAAACAAACATATCTCCAAGGGAATTTTTTCCTTCATCCTAGAAAACACATTCAAAAATTAATAATTTAAAATCAGAAAATGCATTACATTTTCCATCAATCCTACTCCATAATTTCTATGATTTGTCATCTTCTTGATGTGCATATGACATATTAAAATTGTAAGTCCCTCTTCTGTTTGTCTTCACTTTGCTCTGAATGCTGTCTAATTTCAAAATTCTGTTCTCTGTTATTCTCTTTAGCCTTCCTTCCTTTCACACTTCTTTTCATTCTTCCTTCTTCTCCCTTACAAATCTGTAAGTCACTAAATTGTATTTTCCATGCCTCCTCCTTTTAAATCAAAATCTGCCAATCTCTAATCCTCCTTGTTTCCTGAAATGAAACAAAATCATATGCAACATATTTTTCCTTCCCTGATAAAGTTCCTATTAGAATTAAAATCATTGTCAATACCATGAATATTAGTTTCCATTGAAACCATTTTCTTCTCACTGTAGATGCATCATTCATGAAAGCATCCTTGCCTCCATCTTCTAAGATTGCCTGTCTCCTTCTAGTTTGTTGATTATATTCCTCTTTTCTCTATTTGCAATTTGTAAAAATAACACTATCTTCAAAATTTTGTTGTATATCAACCTCTGCCAACTGATCCTTATGTTCTTGACTATCTTCTTTTTCTCTCCTCCTAATAGCCTTTTCTGGATTAGCCATACCTCCTTGGACTGAATTCTCTTATAGATATATGTTCTACCATCTTCCACAATGTAATATTTAGTAAGATCTTTCTCCATTAATTCTCCATTATGTTTTTCCAAGACAATTTCTTGCCCATTAACTATCAACACAAGTCCATAATTTTTTAGTAAAAATGAAAGAGATAATCCCAACACCTCAAATGGTTGCACTGTACCCATACTTTGGGTTGTTCCTGTCATATTGCTATCTTCATACCTCTGGTCAGCTTCTTCTTTTGCAATCTGCAATTTCCTTTTATCTCGAGACTATTTTTCATTCCTTTGCCAGATCTCACTAGATCCATCACTTCCATCTTCCATGGTAGTTTCCAACATTTGTACATTTGTAGTGTCTTTAAACACATTTTAATTCAATAATTGTTCCATTACAGTCACCTCTTCTAACATCTTTATTTCTTCAGCAACTTGCATAAACATATCTTGTAAAGATTGTTCATCACCTGAATACATACAAAAATCATCAATTTCAAAAATACTAGGCTCCTCTTTGTTTGATTTCTCAGTCATCACATCTCTTTCCTGATCTGAACTTGTCCAACAGTTCAGAAATTCATCAATGATTCCTTTCTCGGAAAATAAATCTTCTTGCTCAGGTCTATAGTAGTCATCTTCCATCTCTAACTCAATTGTTCCAAGTTCCTCTCTTAATATGATATACATTCTTTTGTTTATTTTCTTTTGCAACAACTTCCACTTTATATTCTTTCTTCTCATAGTCCAACCATAACTTTGGTCCTTCACAATCTTCTCAAGCAACACTATTATTGCATCAAAACATGCTTTCAATTCTGCAATTTCTCTGTCAAATATTTCTTGACTCATTCCCTTACCTTTGCTATTTTCCTTGGCATATTTATTTCTTTAGTTTTGGCTTTTATCTGAACCCATATTATGACTATCAGTAGTCACTTTCTTCTCCATATCTATGAGCTTCTCACTCACTATGAGCTTCACTAAGCCTCTGCAACAACAAGCCCTCCTTACTGCCACTTACCTCACCAATCCCCTCTCTGTATTTGGTCTTTTGGTAAGCACCGGTTCTCTAATTCTGGAACCTCTTGAGCATTCCTCTTCTGCTCTTCCTAGGCTTATATCCTCCACTCACCTTCTCTTGAGAAAAATTAGTTGTTCTCCCTATCCAACTTTTAGCTGGAATACTTAGGTTCACTGCCACTAACACAACTCTTCTCTCTCTTTACACAACCTTCTACTGTGTGTTGTTGCTATCATTTTATTTATTATAGAAACAATTCAAATGGAACCAACATCAAAATATGGCTCATACCTGAGAGATATCCAAATGATTGATCTCTTTGAGCTTCCACTAGCATGGACATTACCATGCTACTTTACTTCTCACTATCTGCACTTCAATTCTTCTATCAATTAAATTTCCCTTCTTGCTGAGTACATGCACATTCACTTCCTTACAGTATCCCTGATGCAATTTATTCATTCATTTATTTGTCACAGCTATTTAGCTAAAACTTTTGTAGCTACTTTCACCACATACACATATCATTAAAATTCTGCAAAGCTTTTACCTAATCATATCTTCCTCAAGTCTTTTTCACAATGAAATGCTGAAGGTCTCATTGTCTGTAATATTTCATAATTTATCTTTGCATACAATCTCTTGTATCCTATGCTTCCTCTTTATCACAATGCAAATCATATACATGATGAGAAAAATACAATCTTTTTCAATCAATTCCACAGAGCATTAGTCTAGCTCTGATACCACTCTAATGCAGCCAAAGCTACAATTACCCACATTTTTCATATCAAATGGTTTTTCAGACATAAAAACCCAATTAAATCTCTGTATGAGATAACCTTAATGCGAAAGATCTTCCTTTTACCAACCCTATGGTTAGAACCATAGAATAAAACCCACTTATGGAAAAATTTTAATCAATGTTGGTTAAAAAAAATCAAAACTTCGGCCAACACATACATTATTTTAAAACCCTTGATATACTTTTTAACCAGAAATAAATCTCGCTTAACCAAAAATTTGGCTTTGGTTAAAGACCAACGTACCAAAGATACATATTACTTTCAGCCACCCGAGCATTTCAATTATTCAAAAATTAGACTTTGGGTATAACCCAAAGCACCAACATATATTATAACATCCGCCCACAACATGCCAACCAACTTTCCATAATTCAGCAAATCCGACATAATATGATATCTGGACCCCACAACATATCCAACTTTTGTTCAAAACCCAAATATCAACAAAATATTTGGTTCGGGTCCCACAGTATTGACCACGTACCTTTCTACTTTTCATCCAATCTGATGGTTGATAATTCGTTGCGTTCCAACTTAATGTTTCCACCGTTGATCCACACCTGCATTAACTTCTGTATAGATCTGATGGATGTCGTATCACGACTTCCAATCAGACAACTATTGCACAACAACGGCTCCCAATCTTTAATGCTTGAAACTCACGCGAAATTTTTTTTTTTGTGATGCCACACATCACTCATTGGGACGTATCGCGTTCAATTGGAAAAATAACACTTACCCCTTAATTGCTACATGAAAACCATTACGGTTTTCCGCAATCTTCTTTCACTGTTCATTGCATAGTTCCGCCATTATTCATGGTTCCGCCTTTATTTTTAACATAATTCCTCTGATTCATAACTTACGGGTTTCCAGGCATCAATTACCTGTCTTCACGGTATTCCTCCCAACCTCTAAATTCACATTCAAATATGAATAACTTGATTGCACTCTATCCTGTAAGGATTTGCATTATAAATTTCATAATGAGCATCCTTTTCGATGAATCTCTTATCACATATGAACTGTGACTAGTTCATAAACCCCATAAACACAGAAGCTTAAGGATAAATAGAACCCTCACAAAAATGTAAATATCTATAGATATTGCAATTCTATTTCACACGGAACCCAAATATTTATAAATATTGTAATTCTAATCACCTCTGCCATTCATTCTTTCAAGATCATTCGATTGGGAATTTCTTTAATTAACCATACAGATATCTCAAGGCATAGAAGCATAAAGAAAAATATACTACAATCAAATCTTCATTAACTGTGAATTAAAAAATACAATCAAAACCCTTTTTACAGTCAGGATGTTGGCCTGATATCCCCTTACATGGCCTTTCTCCTCTTTTATGTCAAAGCCCGTAGGCTTTAGAATAAAATTCCTTCTATCACCTATCTCACACTCATTCCTCTCTGTCCTAATGCTTCAAAAAATTACAATTTATAAAATAAAAGGATTCATGAACTGATTTAGTTCAAATCCCAAAAATCTCTCACTGTCTTCTAAATTAACTCTTCAACTCCACTCTTTATTCAACAGAATCCTATATTAGATTTCTAAATCCCTCAAATATCACTATTTTTAGGATTCCTTACTCATATCTAATATTTTACAACTCACAAGATAATCTCCATAAATCAATTTACAATCAAATTTCCTCAAAACTCAACTAAACTTTAGGAAAATAAATAAAATGTTTAAGGGAACCCACTCCCTTTAGCAAATCAGAAATAAGACTCATGGGTCTTATAAGTTTTGAAGAATTCCCCTGCATCAATCTTCGGCATTGGAATTATCATTATTAATATAAAAAATCTATCCTAGAAGCATCACGGTTGTCCTTACATGTCATTGTGTAAAGTTTGATGGTAAAAACAAGAAGAAGGAGCCCATGTAGCCAGACTGTCTCGAACTTAGTCAAGGATCAATTGTTCGAATAATGATGTTTGAGATGATGTTGATGAAAATTTTGGATTCTTACGGATCATTTATATTTGATATAACAAATTGTATTTTACCAAAAAAGTCCAAAACAGGGTTGTTTGGGAGATTTTTGCAAATCTGGAATTTTCAGAATTTTATGCAAATTGGCCTCAAAGAACCTTGGTTATCTCCCAAACCGTAAGGAATTTTGGAAAAATATTTTATATGTAATAGATATGATATACTGGGACCAAAACCCATGTTCCATAATTTCTCCATTATCCTTAATATGCATGAAAATCGAGGCATAATTTGGAAGTTTAAAATTTATTGCAGATTTTGACAAATTCGGTAATTTCCTTCTAGAGACCGAAATGAGTGAGATGGGTGGAATACAAGTTATGGAGAAGTATTATAACACTAATTTTGACAACAAATTCTCTCAGTTTCTTCGAAAGAATGCTAGAAGTGTCAAAGCCCTAAATTAGGCATTTTCGCACTCAATTGGCTTGTGAAGGATTTCAACGATGGAACCCTGTGATAAATGTAGTCAACAAAACCATCATTAGTGAATCATATATAAGTGAAGAAAAATATTGATAATCAACCACAAAGTGTATTTGACGACAAATTATAGAATTAGGGTACAAAATGGGCTAACAACCTAGGGTTTTATGGCATGAATGGTGATATTGCATGAGGAAACAATGGACATATTCAATTCCCAACAAGTGCCAATGAAACTTCTAGAAAATTTCAAAGCTAAATCAATAATATAATGAAATGAAGTAAAAATGGTATGATAATAGGATATTCTCATATACATGTATATAACCCACATCATGTACAAGGCTAAGTGAATAAGTCTAGAGTTGAAGGTTGATGATGTCAGGAATTCCCAAGTCTGATGAGAATTTCTTCAGATAAGAGTTATTATTTGGGTCCATTATCACATATGAATAATCCAACCATTTTATATCGAATTATTAATGTTTTTATTTTATTTATGGACCACTATTGTATATGTGGATAAATTTCAAAGAAAAATCCCTTCCCATTATGTTGTTGAACTATGGTATATATATTAGATCTTAATTGGAGAAAATTTCCAGCATCCAAAATACATTGCATTCACCACTAGTAATCCCGCAAATAGTATTATATTTGAACGTGCGTTTCATATTCGAGTTGCTAGATGAATCCTGAAAGGAAAATCCACATTGAATTCTAGCACAAAGCTTCCAATTTGAGGGAACAGTTGTGGCCATCCTGGTTTTATTTTGAAGGCTTGATAATTCACTCCCTAGAGCCATGATGGTAAAAATGAGTCAAAAATATTTGGAGATATCCTCTCAACTCCCATCGACATGATTTGCCAATTTTCCAAAGAAGTTTTGAGGGCATTAAGAAACTTTGAAAACTTAGTTGTGAGGGACCTTCCAGAAGGTCCTAGTATATGATGTGCAGATTTTGAATAAGACTCTTGCAATCCCTGATCAAAACTCCTTAGACTAGACAAGTTATTCTTTACATGCATAAAATAATGGCTTTTTCCAAGTCCATCATGAAAAAGTAAAGAATTTTGACAATTGATTTGACTAAAAGGTCAAAATTAGGGGGTGGGAGAGCCCTGCATCTTAGTTTCCCTTTCTATAGAAAATTTTACAGAAGAAATTATAGAAGGTGTTATTGAATGGAAAGTTGTTATTATTTTCCCTGCAATAACTACATCCAGTGAGCCTTGAATATGATGAGTGGGGATCATGTTACCCTGCATGTTGGCATGTTTTTTGAGTGACTACACATGGAACTGTTGATGAGGTATTAATATAAGTTGTCCAATGAAATTTGAGTGTTGAATATATTGTAACTGGGTTGAAGTATGAATATCAAAGGCTACGAAGTATTATGGTTTGTTCAAATTTATAGTATTCACTTTTATACTTGTTAGTGGTGATCCAAAGGGAACACTTAATGGCATTTTTGAGGTGGTTACTTGCAATATTTTTCCTTCAAATGTGGCAGCATCACCTACCTTTGATAAATAATCTTGATGAGTTTCTAAAGCTACACTATTGTGGGCACTTTCTCCATTTGATAGATGGAAGTAGCTATCTAATGTTACATTTGTCGTTTGCATAGATGCACTCGTTTTTAAATATAAATTTTATATCCTTTGAAATAACTAAGTTGATGGAGACAATATAAGTCCAATGCGTTGAGGAGAGAGAGGGCTTAATGACTTGTTATGACCAAAATGAGTAACTGAAAAAACATTTGAAGAATATTTGTTTGGGTGAACAGATGCATTATGCTCACTAAATATAGTGCACTTTAATATGTAACTTTCATTTGAATTATGTGACTTTATTAGAAGGTCAAGAATGTTTTGGCTTGACAGAAACAAATTTTAAGAAGAAAATTAACATCTTAGTATATTATAATATAGAAAACAGGTAAAAGATGGTGGAACAAATAATAGACAAATTACTTAATAAAAAAACATAAACCAAAACCTTACCTTGATAAATATGTTGGTTTGTAGCATTGTTAAATATAGATGAGTTTACAGAAGCATAACTTATAGAAAAACATTTAGGATCTCCTTCTCCCATTTTTTCTCGTAAATTAATTTGTGTATTTGAATTAAGAACATCATGCAAAAGAAACAATTTCTTACTACAAAAGGGGTACAAACAAATCAAGCATATTCTATCCATCTAAGAATGAAATATTTTCAATTGAGATAAAAGGGTGCACAATACTGGAAAATTTAACTTCTTAAAAGGATCCACTATGTTCATAGATTAGATATTTTTTCAAGTCCAAATAGAGCGAATGAGTTTAATACCTCTCCTGTGTCCATATTACTATTTTGTGAGCTTGTCGTTACAACCTTTGACTACGCAAAGTTGGCCTACTCAGGAGCATTTTTCCCTTAAGAATAAATGCTCACTAATCCTCTAAAAGATGAGTCCTATTTAACACTTTGGAATGACACTGGTTCATTGAATCCATTCCTACTTCCTGATGGAGCATGTGCCTAGGGGGAATTCTCACCATATAATTTCCAGAACTTTCACTTGAACCAATACTCATTTTACTTAGTCAGCTCGCACTTAATGGAAAAATACCTAATCCACAAGGTGAAACCCAAGCGAGAACTACTATAATAGTAACCATTATCACCAAAGTAGCCTATCCTATCATTTTTTTTTTACCCTAGAATCAGAAAATGCATTAGAATATGCATCAAAACCATAATACATTTTAAGCAGGTCCTTTACAAATTCTATACTTAGATAGAATACTTACCTTAAGGACTACATACCTTTGTATTTCATGATAACTAGAGGCCACTTCAAAGTCTTCTTATTGATCTCTGAGTCTTGGGCATTCCAGGGTGCAAAATTCGAGGAAAGGAAACATCAGTGACTGTGAAATTTGAGGGTATGGACTATGTGAGACACACCCAAATTTTGAGGAGATATTCTAGGTAGAGGGCACACAGATCGAAGAATTTTTGTCAAGTGTGTGGCTCAAATTTTAGTGGTTAAATTGATAACTATGGCACATATTCCAAAGTCTACAAATTCTAAAGAGCGGTGTGATTTTCAAGGTAGAGAGTACTAGAGAGTGTGGCACGAGTTTCGATAACAACAACCTAAAACTCAAGGAAGATGGCATGAAATTCAAGGGATGAGTTAATTTCTTTGAAGTGATTTAATGCTATGTATAAATTTCCTGAGAAAGAAAAATAAAAGTCTCCTTAACACGGGTTTTCCCCTTATGGGTTTTTTCCAGGGTCAAAGCTAACCAGACACCCTAATGTCTTATTTATGTGAATGCTTGTCTCTATTTTCTATTAGCTGAAAAGAAAAATTCTCGTGGTAGTCTTCTATTGTTATTTTAAATTATCATTAAAGTTTATATATCAATATGATGTGGGTCTATGGGAATTAAACCATATGCAAAGAAAATGAAACAAGGGGCTATTGGAAACCAAAATTTTCTACACTCGTAAATTTAGAGCAACATTTAAGTTTTTAACTAGTTTCGTCAAGAGAAGCAAGGTGCATTCTAGAGATTAGGATTGAAGAGATTGCAATGTCTATCCCATTTTGTCACCCCACCATATGTTGCTTGAATATGATATTTTATACAAATATATATACACACACACACATTATGGTAATAAAATCATATCAACCTTTGGAAGAAGAGAAATATAATGCAATTTTACAATCTAGCTATCTATCTCTCGATGAGCACACAAATGTAGATTTATCTTAACATAAGATATTTTAATCATTTATAGATTTGCGTCTCAATTTTTTATATACCTTCAAGTGTTTAATAGATCTAAAGTTAATATGGATCTATGTTGGTTCTAAACTAAGAATTAAAAGACACTTTCTAGGAAAAAACAACACTTTCCTAACTGTATCAACATTTCTAAATAAGGATGGTTTTTCATAAATATGGATAAAATCATCTATTAAATATAGAAAAAGTTAAAGGTGAGGCATGCATGTGTCTCACACACACACTTTCTTCCTAACTGTTTTTGTGCCCTTATTTCTATTGGGCCTCCCTCATATATGCAAAATGAATGAGGTTTTATGAATATACTGAGTGAGTTGCTACCGAAGCTATTGTAAAATATACCATTGATATATTTGTTGTTCCATAACAAGAAGAACACATATGGCACAACCTATTAAACTAAAATGAACACTCCCTCTCTGTGAACAAAGTTTTATCCACCACTCCAAATCTATCCCTCAACATCTTCAACTTCCCCTTAGCCAGTGACTGCATAAAAATGTCCACCTCTTTTAAATTTGCGGAAACATACTCAAAAGCAACGATTTTCCTTTGAAATGTTTCTTTGATAAAATGGTAATGGTTATCTATATGCTTGGAGAAATCATCAAATACTTGATTCCTAGAATTTTTTATACAATTTTGGTTGTAGTAGCATACTGCGATGGTCTCCCGCAATTTATCAATCAACTTTGCTATGAACTTGTGAAGCTAGATGGCCCCACAACTATTAAAACTAGATGAAATTTACTCAGAACTCTACTCAATTGAGTGTAACTGTTTTATTCTTATTTCTATACCAGACTATCGTACCTAATCTTAATCTGAAACAAAACCCTGAAGTGCTCTTATTAAAACTTCCATCTCTTGGCTATTCAAAGTCTAAAAAACCATGTAGTAGCAACTCACCATCTCCCACATGTCTCAATCCATAATAAATTATTCCTTTTAGGTATTGAATCTCATTCTTTGTAGCAATCCAATGAATTTTGGTAGGTTCAATAAAAAATTATCATAAGGAACTTACTAGAAAACATGTATATCAAAACCATATAACGTCTTACCATGAGAAGATTGTATCAACTGAGAAAATATGGGCTCGATCAATATTTTTTTTATGGAGTACAAAAAGCAAGCATAACATCATTATGAACATAAAGTCCCAAGGTATGGAAACCTAGTAATAAACTAACCCAACTAAGATGAGATATTATAGCTTCCTTATGTTCCAACATGCTCGCCAATAAATTATCCTTATTTTGTTCTGGATTATAATCCCTAATGAGGAATATAGCTCCATGAGAAAAGGCTCCTGTCATAATGAACCCGGTAATGTATTGATGATGAGTATATAATGCAGCTTGGGTGGTGAATTCTTGTGCTATGAATGCATAAGCGGGTAAAGAATACATGTGTTGAGCTACCAAGGAAGTTATAACCCCCAAATAAGCTAAAGAAAGACCCAATTGAAAATGAAGAGAATTATTAATTGTGTTATAAAGACCCTTATGTCTGCATCCTAATAGGCCTCCTAAAGGAACATGTGCCTCCAAAATATCTTCCATATTGTGACAAATCCCAAAGTTGGTTCTATACATATGACCAACGATTGAAAAAACAAATGCAATAGCTAAATGATGATGATCCATATCAGTCAGCCGTAAAATTTGAGTTTGTGGATGGAATCATCCGAGAACAGTTAGAATAGCAATTCTCGCCCCTTGGGAGGTACCGAATAAGTGACTACTAGAATCAGGATTTTGAGCATAAAGATTCCACTGACCTATGAAAAATGGTTCTAACACTTGGGGATGTGGTAATTCATCCAAAAAATTGTCCCATATGACGTGCACTCCCCTTGATTCAAGAATAACGACATGAACTAAATTCCCTGTCCAAGCTAGAGAAATGACTCCAAAGAGTCCTAAAAAATGATGATTGAGATGGGATTCAGCATTTTTGAACCACGAAACACTTGGTCTCCATTTAGGTTGTAAATGTCACCTACCCGCTATTAAAAAGATGACAGAAATAAATAGCAGGAAAAGAGCTCCAGCATAAATATCTTCATTAGTGCATAAGTGAATTGTATACCACCACTGATAAACACTGGAATAAGCAATATTGACTGGACCGAGAGCACCTCCTCGGCTAAAAGCTTCTATAGTTGGTTGACCAAAATGAGGATCCCAAATTGCATGAGAAATGGGTCTTACATGTAAGGGATCGCGTACCCATGCTTCAAAATTGCCTTGCCAAGCCACATGGAACAAATTACCGGAGGTCCACAGAAAGATTATTGCCAACTGACCAAAGTGGGAAGCAAAAAATTTATGATAAAGGCGTTCTTCGGTAATATAATCATGACTCTCAAAGTCATGTGCAGTCTAAATGAAATGTCTTGTCATAGTCAAATTCCTATCTATGGGAGAATTCCTTCACGATGAACTTGACCTTTTACTTATTTATGTTGCCATCAATTTCATGCTTTACCTTGTACAACTACTTGTAACCAATAATTTATTTCCCTACTATTCTTGTCACAATTTCCTAGACATCATGATTCAAAGTGAAGTTATACTTCTCTGTCATGAAATCTTGCTTGCTCATAATTTCTTTCTCATTATTGAAAGGCTTTGAATCAATGATAGAAGGCATTATTGCAACATAACTAGGAGAACTCTTAAAGGGATGTCTAACATTTAGAACAATTCTTTGTTTCTCCTACTTGATTTTGTGCCTCATGCAAACTCTCGGTAAGCCATCTCAATGAATTTTTTGAACTAGAATGAAAAGTGGTCTTTGTTCATTAATTGAAACCTTACTAGCTTAAATATGACTTTCATGAAATATATAGATCAACATAATTCAAAATAAAAATCCATAAAATATACACTTACTAGTTGGATTTTAAAGTTATAAGCCTTATTAGCCCAAGATATTTAAGCTTTTTGTTCACGTGAATAGTAGCATGAAATACTATTAGACCCAACATTTCCCAATAGGTGATGATGTGCTATTTGACACTTTCCTATGAAATAATGGACAATATTGCACATCCATGTATTATAATTCCTTGTTCCATCATTGATAATGTTATGAAGCTCAACAAGGGATTTTCATTTCCTTTAGCTTGGCCTCAGACATTTAACATGTCCATGGTGAATCTAAAATGTTCAAAGAAATGTAACTTTAAAGTTTATACTTTATAGAACTCAAGAACACATTCCAATACCTTGCAAATAAAAATGATGATAATCTCAAAATTAAAAATAATGAGAATTCACAACATTGTATGCATGAATCATTTTAATATATAAAATATGAACAAAATTTAAATCAAGAATCATTTATGTTATTAAACTAAGAACTTAGAATCTCACCTAAGTAGAAAAAGTTGACACCAAGAAGTTAAAGCATAAGCCAATCACATATAATAACAAGGGGTAAAGGGCCAGAAAAAGATGAGTAACAGATTATATATCTAGAATGAGTGATGAAAATCATGGATGATAGTCTAAACTGAAAATATGCCAAAAATAATTAGTAGTTGAGGTGTCAGATAGTGAGATTCCTCAAAATAACAAAATCGAAAATATTAAATAGGGATATCGAAGTTTTTGACTCAGTTCCCATAGGATATTGAAGGTTGAAGCTACTCGTAAGCCTATCAAAAATTGAATTGGCCTTACTTTCTTCTCCCCCATCATCATCATTTTGCTACAACTACAACTCAGTGTTGTCTAATGTTACTTTAACCAATCCTACTAGTTTTTGAAATTTTCACTTTTAAATAAAAGCTTATTTTTGTTAATGGAGTGAATAAAATTTAATGTGGACTAGTTCCTTTATGTAGTTGAGGAACTCAGGCACCTTGAGATAATAAAAACATAGAAAGAATGTATATCCATGAATATTTTCACTCATATATTCTTCACCATCCACTATAATGTCTTTGCACCATACCCAATTAATTTGCTTATGTAGTTGGAAAGAAAGTGGGGTTGGAGAAATAAAAAATCAAGAAATTTTTCACTAATTATGGTTGTTTGTTCATGTGTATACATATATTCTAGGAATTTGAATCTAAATACTTTTATCATCTCCACTATTGGAGATATGAGAGAATATATTTTATATTAACCCACCAATTGTCATCCAATAACACATGTCTTACCTTCCACCCCTAATTTATTTCGGATTCCTCCCCTCATTTTTTATGTGACCTTACTTTGGATCATTACAAAACATAAGGCTAGGTTCCATGGACTTGAAGAGATGCTTGGATGGTTGCATTGGCTATTTGTTTCATCCTATGTTAGAGTAGTGTAGGATGAATAAGCTCATTCTTGATGTGGCTATATGCCTCAGAGTGAAGTGGAAAAGAAGCTTAGTCTCCACCTCTTCTTTTCTACACACCTTGCATGTTATGTTTTTCCATTCTTATCTGGGTTCGTTCCATATTCCCATGTAAATTTATCTAACCTAGTTCTTATTTGGGCCAAAACCTTCTTTTCTCTCCATGGTGTGTTTGGATTCAGGGAATCTTGGTTTTTTATTTCTTTGTTTTAGTTGAAGTTGTTTGTGTAATACTGTCACTTTCTCCTTGGGTTTATTTTCTATTTGATTCATTTGTAACATTCTTAGATTTGAAATTTCAATTTCAATTTATAATTTAGTAATTTTGTCTCTTAGGGTTAGGGAACAACTGAGATTTCCATCTGTCACAATTTAACTATTTATCCCATCTTTCAGGCTTTAAGGGCAAGACCCTGTAAGGAGTACAAATAGGTTCATAGAGAACTCTGGGGATTCAGATATCAAACTTTCCTACAATGAAAAGAATATATTAAAATGGACAACTCTCATCAAGGTAGGGCCAATATTTGAAAATAATGTGTTGTCGAGTTATTCGTGAGAAATTTCTAATCCATTTCTTTATTTTTTATAATTTGAATATAGGGTCCCTCAGAAACACCTTATCAAGAGGGTGTATTTAAGCTATCCATGACTGTGACAGAGAAATATCCACTGGCTCCACCTCAAGTGTGCTTTATGACTAAAATATTTCATCCAAATGTCCATTTCAAGGCATCCTTCCTTCCATTAATTATTCTAAATAAAATCTAGCTGATACTTATGCCTTAGATATCAATTCTTTTTTGTAGACACTACAGTGAAAGTGATATGTATTAAATTTAATACTAGTATTTTCGTTATGTCTTACATTGTTTTTTTCTGTCTGAATTATATTTTGTGTTTTGTGTGGTTTTTTATCATTTGATGCAGATAGGAGAAATATGTCTTGACATCTTGAAAATTGCCTAGATTTATGGCATGAAATATTCTTGGAGCCCAGCATGGAATTTGAAATATACATGTCATGTGATAATTGATTTAATGGCACATCCAGAACCTGATATCCCCTTAAATTGTGTTTGTGGTCAGTGAAATGATTTTTTTCCATGAAAAATTGTTGTGGGACTGTAGTATTTGGTAATAAAAAAAATCATATTATCCTTTTAGAATGTTAAAGTGGAACAACATGTGTTAGGACCTAGACAATAATAGCAATATATTATAACAATGAAATTTGTAACCACAAGACTTGCACATAGTTTTTAGTAGAATTTCTACTTACACAATATTGGTGGATAACTTTACAGTAGGAATGGAATGCTCACATGAGTTATTTCTTGCTATGAAATCACAGTAACTAATTCAATATAATTATATTTTCTTTTTACTATGTACATACAGTTCAAGTCACTAAAGAAAATATGTCATTAAATTACATGTAGGGGAGATCTAGGTCAATGAAGCTACTTCCAGGTAAATAGACGAGCATGTCCAGACCATGATTGTTTGTTATCCATAATTTAAATGTACAACTAGTTAATAGTGCATAAATCTGCAATTTTAGAATCGTTTAGACCATGTAGGACTTACATGAAATACCTCCATTATTAACTTTGTTTTTAGGTTTCTAACTCTGAGTAATCCAAATTGGCACTGGCATAAGGTCCCTAGTTTTCCTCCCAACCATTGACAATATTCCATCAGAGAAGCTTTCACCCCCTATCTTAGGACTTGACCAAGCATTCTAGAGGCCTTTTACAACCCCACACTACCTATACATGTATCCTTATACTGGTATTCTAGAGTAAATCCTCCTCCATCCATCAACCTTTGAAGGGATTCTAGAGATTAAAAAATATCCACCCTCTTCTCATTCAATGGTTGCAAAAATTTTCTCCATCTTTCAGGTTTCTAGAGAATTTCTCCACCTAGAAAATTTCAGCTTTAGTACCACTACCCTATGTTGGGAATCCAAAGGAAACCAAAATTGATTATTCAACAAGAGAAAATAGAGTAGGAATCCACTCAAGGCCTTCAAATGTTAGATTTTGAGGGTTTCAAAAGTATTATCCTCCACCCTCAGTTCAGTTGATAACCTTAGAGAGCCAACAGACAAATATGTCTAATGGGAGAGAAAAGGTTTGAAGGTATTTTCCAATGTTTAGGGGTACGATAAGTGCCTTAGATAATCACAAATTTCTTTTGCTAGAAGTGGCTAGCTAACAGAATGTTTGAAATTTCTCTTCCCTTGGAAAAATTTATGATAACCTAAGAAAACTAGGGCTTATAATAATTCATTCATTAACAATACTAAATAATAACTCTACGCACAAAATTTTTAGGGGATTCCTACATTTATTCACATAATTTGTGTAAGCAGTGCATACAATGTCAAAGTTGGTGAGGGTAAGTTTGGATGGGTCAACTCACCTCTGTGTTGCGTCTTTCTAAGCCACACAAATTTGTCAGATTGCCTCCCTGTCTCGTGCACTTTCCTTCTCTCTTACCACCGATACTCTTCAGTCCTTTGATCTAGTGTTCCTTTCCCTCTTTTGTTCCCTCCGTGTATTTTTTTGGTTACCCTCCAAGTCCCCTCCTTCCTCCTTTTTTCCTATTCGAAATAGGGGTTTTCCCATAATGAATGATGTATGGTCAGCAGATTGAATATGGGAGTGAGGGAATTAGGTTCTAGGGTAGTTAGGGCCAACCAAAAGAAATTACGTATTCATTGTCCATGTATGTTTATTTCTTGAAATTACAATAATCACTCATATATATATATATATCATCTCTAATTAACCACTATGCATTAAGAAATTTCTTGCACTTGTATATGGATAAACATGGTTATTATTTTTCATGTGTTTCGTCAAATATTAACATGTTATTCATCAACTCTTGATTGTGAGAGGATGAATTTTAGTGTGAATTACTACATGTATGTCAATTGTAGTTTTACCTTCATGATTAATTTGGTCTAAATCCTCTAGGAAGTTATCAATGACTCATTCAGTGCTATGTGGGGGTTTTATTTTTCAACAAATTCAAAGTACCTATGTTATATTGGTATCTAGTGACCTTCTTGAAAAACCCTAGCAAACACCTTTGAAACCATCTACTAGCACTAGTTGGACTTGAACTTGAGATCTCCCTAAAACTCAAAGGAAGAAATGTGGGTTTCTTTTCCTATCCACTGATAACCTAAGCCCCTTTGGTAATGAAGGGAAACGAACTATAAGATATCAAACACCTTCCCTCATGCATACTGTGCATAGAGGCTCTACCCCTATAGAGGTTTGAACATGTGTTGTTTACATGGTAGTGCTCATAGTTGTACCATTTATACTTTAATCCTGTCTCTTTGGGAGAATAAGATCACTTCGGCATAATTTTAGGATTTATTTATTTAGGAAATAATTATTTTATTAATTATTGACTTTGGTGGAAAATTCCATAATCTTTTTTTTCCAATAAGAAAAAACATCATTTATGTATTATTATTAATGAAAAGGTGTAATTTAGATCATCTATCATATATTAAATATGTTTCACATTTATTACATGATATTATAATATGTGCAACATATAATGCTAGGTCAATATCAAAATCCCAATGGGATTTAAAACAATTGCATGAGGGTCTAGTACCACTATGTTCCTAATGTATGTTCAAACTAAATGAACAACTTGATATCCACATTAAAAACTAGTATCCAAAGCTCAATGGATATATGTCAACTACCCTTTAAACAAGGAAAGAGATGGAACCTATGAGGTACCATGTGGCAACCTTTGGTTGGGCCATGTGGCAGCATCCCATTCAGCCACCAAAATTCACTGCAACCAATAAAATTCACCCAACTCACATTTCAGTATCGAAATTGCAATTTTTCATTTCCAAGGTGTCAAAATTAAAAATTACTAACATAAATGACCAATTCCCATACTTTTTGTACTTATTATTTGGTCATATTTTTATTCTTGGACGATAGTTTTCATTTACGTTTATCATTATTAATTTTGTGACTTATCTAGTCATATATTTTTGTCATGGACTAAATTAGTCATTTTAGTTAGTTTCTTTTAGTTTGGTTACTTATTATCTAGTCATATATTTTATCCCTAGACTAAATTAGTCATTTAAGTTATTTATTTTTATTTTGGTCACTTAAAATTTCTCAAATTGAGTACTAATTTACTTGAAATAATTGTGGTGACTAACGTTTTTAGTCACCTAGTCACTAATTTCATCATTTTTTACTAGTGTGAAGAATCTTCTTCTCGCGAATTGACTACTTATATTGTGCACCAAAAAATACCATGGCCTTTTATTGTATGAACTGGCTTGAATTAGATATCATACTCTTCAAGGCTTGTTATATAGTCTGCCTGCCTCTCGCCCAACTCTTGTTTCATAAAGAGTGATCAAACTATCGAGTGAGGCACAAAAATGATAAGATATATTTTCAAGAGCTAAGGCCTAAAGTGCTTCACCACCTTGTATATTGCATAATCTTGCTTATCAATGGTGAGATAATTCAATTATCATCCCTATAATCTTGCACTAGTAAAATATATAGACATCTCATTTTCTCAATTATGTTCTGAGTAAGAACGACTACAAGAGATGTGTTAGAGGAAAATTATACAATAATAAGTTATTTTAAAATTAAAATTGTATAGTGCTAGCGCATCGATAATCACTCATTTAATTTGGGCGAAGGAATATTTCTCCATTTGGTACCACTTATAAACAACATCCTTCTTTATCATATCTTGTAATGGCTTAAAAATCTGTGCATAATACTGAGATAAAATTTTGAAGGAAGTTGATTTTTCCTGAGAATTATTACATGGATTTATTATTAACGGGAAATGCAATATGAGCAATAGTGTTGAACGCCTCTAGGTCTACTTTAATTTTGATCTTGGTTATAGTGTGTCCCAATTGGTCTCCCTGAGACACTCAAAGATGTTATTCTTTGGATTTAAATATATACTGTATTTTTGATAGTGCTCAAACATTTTCCTTAGATGACATAAATCATTGGATCTTTTCTTTGGAAATAGTGTAACATCATCCAAGTACACAATAACACTTTTTCCAATCAAACCAAAGAATGATATGTCCATAGCCCTTTTAAAATTAGCACCAACTTTGATGAGTCCAAATGAAATTTTTTGAAACCTGAATGTGCCACATTTAGTCCTTAATGCAGTTTTTAGTCTGTCGGGTTCTCATACTGGAACTTGGTTATATCCATAGAATCCCTCAGAATAGTGAGAACATCTATGACCTAGATACCATCTGGAGTATATTTTACATAGATGTAATGAGATAAATATATTTTATCTGAAGCTCAGTTCAGGTTGTGGAAAATAGCACAAAAGTGTATCTCTCCAAACATCTTTCTAACATGAACCAAATTTGAGAGCTAGGTAGAATGTAATATTCCCAAATGGGAAAATCATAAATATAATGCATAAACATGGAAATAGTAGTGTATATCAGTGCATAAATTTGAGAGACCAATATGGGGCTCCGTATTTATTCATAACAACAACAAACATGTACAAATTAATAGGGCACAAATCATATAACATGAACCAGCAAGCCTCCAATAGATAAATCCCCTCAATAATGAGGTGTTGCTACTACACAAAATGCCAGAAGACTGCTACAGTGTAGTCATAGGTGCACTGCTACAAAAAATGAGCATACAAAAGATGAATTTCTGATATATGCCTCAAAAGATATAGAAAATGAGGATCAAGGCTCTATACAACCTCCAATAAGAAACCCAAGAGGTTTTTCAGAAATACACCAATATACAAGAAATGAATCAAATCCCTAGGGTTGTAGATTCACTGCAACAAAAAAACTCGAAATATGTAGCTGATCTGATATAACAAATAATGTAGCCTCCTCAAATAGACTCTCTAGATGAAAGGCTAATCCCTTCACTAGAAAAACCTCTCCCCAAGTGGTGTACTGAAACCACCGCTGCAACTCCTCCCTAAAATAACGCATTCCAAGATAGAAACTCCATTTTAGGGGAAAATTATAGTATTTCCTGATGCTAAATGATGCAATAAGGCTCAAGGGCCTTACTCACTTGCCTCCTAATGGAAGGAAACATTCCTCCACTGAAAAACATATCAAAAATCACCCAAATGTATTCTCCACTACTCCAACCTGCAACATAGGACAACCCTCTGCAGAAACTTCATTGTAGATGAAATATGGAGCTTGGCCTAATGCCGGACTATGGAAATTTAGTGCAATCAATTCTCCTAATTAGGCACTCAAAATCCCTCGAGGATGAAGGTGGGATTCTCGTTCGAGAACACCCTGTGCTAAACAACACTGCAATGTTAGCTAAATAGCTGAACAGAGAAAAAAAGTCTTAACAAACCATATCAAAATAATAATCTAGAACATCCTCACAATAGCTACATCCTCTTCCTTATATTCTTGGTGAGCGTCCTCACCCTTTGCTCCACTCATTAAAGTCACTACTTCCATGCATGGAGTCTCCTTCCAAAACTGCATTGCCCCACAATGGATGCCACTCCTCCATGAAAACACTGTTGATTTGGTAAAAGTTGACCCAGTCTACATGCTCCAACCCCTTTTCACACTTAAGGGTGCTTTATCAAGCCACTAAAGTGATATCCTTTCACATTAGCAGTGATTTTATTCCTAGTAAGGATATTTATGCATCTCGATACCCTCTTATTCAACAAATTAAGAAGTAAAAGAAAAAATTAATATTCCAACTAGCTCATGGCTAATTGGGAATATTACAGTCCTCCCCTCCCAAATGTTGCTTGTCCTCAAGCAACTGTAAAGGTGAGTGTTGCAACTCTTCTCCTCCTCCATTAGTGACACCTCCATGTGATAAGCTCTCGTCATATGCCAAGTGTCTCCCAATCAATCCCTCCATGAAATGTTCCTCCCAAGTTCTCATGAGATGAAAATGACTCATCTCATAAGGAAGAAAAATATCCAATGTAGAAATTATGGTTTTCTGAATGTTCTCCCTGAAACATGAAGCATAAGAAACATGGAGAATCTCTCTCACAAAGGGAACATCGAATCCTTCCATCCTTTATCGAATCATTCCCATAAAAATAATAAGGACATCATCAATATATGGTATCAAAACCAATAATACATAAACATTAATATGCAACAATGGAGGTGGTTCCTAGTCCCACATGTGGAACCAACACAATATATCTCCTAACTGCCTCATATAATGATATAGTAAGTGTTTTCCCCACAAATTACTTGCTTCCATAGTCTTCTCACATGCTTTGAGAAGGTGAGAAATTCTTGCTGCCTTTGGAGCACACCCTGAAAGGTAAATCATCTCCCTATATCCTCATAGGGTGTGGCCATGCTCAACACTATTTATGGCCCCAAGTTGGCCATGAAGTTTAGAGGGAAGAATTCTCCCCCTTAGAACAATGGCCTACACATGTATGGTAAATGAATGCAAATATTCATCAAATAAATCATTATGCACAATAACATGATCCTTATCATATGCTTTGATCACACCAATGGAGTGGCTCATAGATAGATCCCCTCTCATTCCCCAAGAGGAAAGAGGTGGTCGTGATAACTCCATCAAAGAGTTATGTACCTCCTCTATCTCCACATGGTCCATGCATCTCTTCAAATGCTGATATATCTCCTCTTCAAAGCATTCCCAAGTATATCCCTCCATGATGGTATGCTATACTCTCATGGAATAATTATGGTTGAAGAGAAAATATTCATGTGCTGCATGTAGTAACTTCTCCATCAGCTTGGATGCTATAGATAAGAGGATCCTACCATGATAGTAGATGACCTCATCTCTGAATGAATATCCCTCCTCTATTAGCTGGTCATCAAGTATCATGCAAGTAAAAAGATCCTTGGAATAATCCACCAACAGCTGGGATTTCCAATATGGATCTATCCTTCATAGTGATAACACTGATGATCTTTCATGTAAAACATCTGTCATATGGATGAACTCCTCTTTCACATCTCCCATGCCAAAGTCACATATTGGGATGCTGTTATCCCCCCTCTGTTGCTCCTCCTCTAGCTTCTCATGCTCAAGTAAAGGTTGAAGCTTTTCGACGTTAGTCTTCCATGGGAAGCTATCACCTATCCAAAACTTCCTAAGTTTTGTCAAAGCATGCATGAGTGGCCCCCATCCTCTACCATGTGTGGAAGATTTCTCCCCAAGTGAGAACATATTTTGAACCTACAAAGTGAAAGAGTAGTCTCCTTGCACCATAATAGTGCCATCCTCCATCCCTGTAGCATTCTCTCTCAGCACATGTTGTGGGGTTAGAGTGGGCAGTGATGATGTTGGGAGAATGTCTCCCTCCTCCTTGAGTCTACCCAAGACTCTCTACACTATACAATGACCTCTCACTATTCCCACTCCTCCTAGATCTATGAGTGGTGCAACATGTTGTGAGAAATTCCTCATCCACTCCTAAACAGGTGGCCTCCCAGGTGGTTTTCCACAAAACAATAATGTCTCATGGGCCAAAGTAATATGCATAATAGATGGGATTGTTAGGTCCCTTCTTCCACTGCGCAAATCCAACCATGATTTCTGCATGGAATTTTTCTAATACTTTGGTACTACTCTCAATGATGCAAGAGTCCCTCCAATTGGAGAAAATACTCCATTCCCACCTTATGGTGGTGGTGGATCATCTCCTATTATTCCAACACCGTGACCTCCTTCTAGGTCTTCTTCTTCTTCCTCCTCATCATCTGAAGAGACCTCTTTATAGTGTGCCTTTGCTACTACACATCTATGTCTGGGTACCCTTGATTCTTGGCATGTGAAGCAAAGCTTCATTCTCCTCAAGTCTCTTCAGACATCATCACTAAGAGGTACTTTGTTTTGGCTCTCCTTTTAAAGAGGAGCCTTCTCATCTTTTCCCTTTGATGGAAAAGTGGGGTTTTGCTAAAATGTTTCCTTTGCTTTTGGATATGCATCTTGTATATTTTTAGCCCTCTCAATGGCATCGTGAAGGGTAGTGGGTTTGGTAGATTTAACCAACCCATGAATAGGTTCTGCTAGCCCATCAATAAAAATATAGAGCCTTCTTGTTGCATATAAATCAGGAACCATAACAGAAAGTTTAGAAATTCAGAAATGTAAGTTAGTGGATTACTTGATTTTTTGAGATTTGCTAGCCCCATGAAAGGTTCCTTTAGATCTCTTCGATCAAACCTCTCCACCAACCTCCTTGTGAACTTTGAATATGTAGTCACATTGGCATGACCCAATGTAGAAAGACCATGAAACCACCAATCATGTGCCTCGCCCTCAAGGTGTGGCACTGTTATTATGATGGCCTCCATCTCTGGTACTTGGTTTAGCTAGAAGTAGATGTCTATCTTCTCTACCTATGATTTGGCAGTGCATTTAGATGACCCATCAAAGATAGGTAAGAAAAATCTGCCCATAGTTCGGTGTAGATCATGATTTTTTATGAATCCTCCACCTCTATTGTGATTTTGGGGTCTCCTATTGTCCTTGATCTGAAAAAATTCTTAAAAACTCAATGATCCTTTAATATTTAAGATTTAGACTCATACTCCATGAAATAGTCTTCAAGAGTTTCTTGTTCTTCAAACCCTTCATTTCCCACTACTAACAATGTAGGCATTGTAGAGCATTGGGAAACCTGATGCTTCACTGGTCAATCACTCCAGTGATGAGAAATGCTAGAGCCTTCACCATATAGAAACCCTTTAGGGGATTCCTTGTGTTTATCCATCCTCATATCCTTTATTTCTCTAGCAACGTCTTGCACAGTTCGAAGAAGAGGCTTAGGAAACTCCTTGTCTTCATTATCATCTGTAGAGTCATACTTTCGGTTTCTTTTGAGATACCTCCTCCGTCTATTGGTTAGAGGATCTCCTTATTCTGATGACATATTGGCTTATATTCACAGGCTGAGCCAAGGTTATGCTCTGATACCACTGTAATATTCCTAAATGGGAAAAGCATAAATATAGTGCATAAACATGGAAATATCAGTGTAGATCAATGCATAAATGTGAGAGACCAATATGGGGCTTCTTATTTCATCATAACAACAACAAACATGTACAAAATAATATGGCACAAATCATATAACATGAACCATCAAGCCTCCAATAGATAAATCCCCTCAATAATGAGGTGTTGCTACTACAAAAAATGCCAGAAGACTGATACAACGTAGTCATAGGTGCACTGCTACAACAAATGAACATACAAAAGATGATTGGCTAATATATGGATCAAAATATATAGAAAATTAACATCAAGGCTCTATAAAACCTCCAAAAAGAAACCCAAGAGGGTTTTTAGAAATACACCAATATACAAGAAATTAATCAAAGCCCTAGGGTTGTAGATTCACTGCAACAACACAGTTGGAAAGATGTGGTTGATATTATAAAGAATGTAGCCTCCTCCAATAGAATCTCTAGATGAAAGGTTGATCCCTTCACTAGAAAACGTTCTCCCCAAATGGTGTACTGAAACCACCCCTACAACTCCTCCCTAAAATAACGCAGTGTAAGATAGAAAATACGTTGTAGGGAAAAATGATAGTGTGGCCTGATGACAAATTTCGCAATAAAGATCAAGCACCTTCCTCACTAGCCTCCCAATGGAAGGAAACCTTCCTCCATTGAAAAATAGATCAGAAATCACCCAAATGTATTCTCCACTACTACAACCTCCAACATAGCACAACTCTCTACAAAAACTAAGCTATAGATGAAAGATGGAGCTTGGCCTAATGCCAGAATGTGAAAATGTAGTGCAATCACTTCTCCTGAGTAGGCACTCGAAGTCCATCGAGGATGAAGGTGGGATTCCCACTCGAGCACAACCTGTGTTAAACAACAATGCAATCTTAGGTAAAAAATTGAAGAGAGCAAACAAGTGTTAACAGACCATATCAAAATAATAATCTACCACATCCTCATAATGGTTGCCGTCCTCTTCCCTATATTCTTTGTGAGATTCCTCACCCTTGGCCCCACCATTAAAGGCGCTACTTCCATGCATGGAGTCTCCCTCCAAAACTACAATGTCCCACACTGAATGGCACTCCTCCATGATAGTGTTGTTGATTTGGTCAAAGTTAACCCAGTCTACATGCTCCATCCCCTTTTCACATATAAGGGTGATTTATTAAGCCTCGAAAGTGACCTCCTTTCACATTAGCAATGATTTTATTCCTACTAAGGAGATTTATGGGTCTCGATACCCTCTTATTCGGAAAATTAACAAGAAAAATAAAAAATTAATATTCCAACTATCTCATGGCTAATTTGGAATATTACATAGACTTTCAAACTTTGAATATGATTTGATCATCTAGTAGCTTTCTTAGTTCTTTCTGAATGAGGGGCTCAAGCGTAAGGTGAGAATTTCTTAACTTCTGTTGAAAATGAGTTAACCCTTTATTAATGGGTATCACGTGTTGGATAATTCATGTATCATAATTTTTAAAAACATCACAGTTCCATGCGAACACATCTTGGTATTGCTTGAAAAGACTAATAAAATATTGTCAGTCTTGGGGAGAATAGAGCTTACTAATATTTTAACACCATCCTCATACATTTACCCAAGGTAACCTATCCAATGGGGTAAACATGTGATGAGAGGCTACTATGATGTAATTCAACTCCCCATGTATAGTTAAGGAAGTGTAACTGGCATGACTAAATCATGATCCTAACCTTCCACACATGATAAAAAACCTTCAGAAGCCAACCAACCCTTCTAGATAACTAACCCATGAGACAACTTGAAATTTTACTAATATGGACTTTTAGTTTCTCCCATCGCAAGTCATGCATGCGACTGAGTCCTTCCAATCACTCCCACAACAAGGAACTCCAGTGAATGTGGACTTTTCCAGGTAGTTCTAAGCTAGCAACCCGAGATTATGAGCCACTTTTCCAAGACTAGGTCTCATGTCACTTCTCAAAATTTGATGAAACTTTTATAAATGATAGATAGCGACGAAATAAATATACTAGTTTGATCATTGGTACAAATACTTGATGTGACCCCTACTAGCCATGACAAGCATTTTTTCAAACATGTCACAAATATGCAATACATAGGTCATAACAACAAATATTAGCATAAGGGTCTCATATTTATCTGATATTCATAAAGAAGCATTGATTCCTTATCACAATAGTTGTCATATTATCTATCAGGTCATAAATTCATTGTTCATTCATTTTGTAATAAAAGCATGATGAGAGCCATCCATCAAGATTTTCATAAACCATGCACATAACCAGCATATAACCAACAGAAATAACAACTGTATATCAAGCATAAAATTCACATATGAACAAGTAAATTTACCCATAAAATACAAGAGGTAAGGAGCTATTATTGACATATGAAAAACGATACTAAGTATGGGACTTCCATGATTTACCCAACCATATATTATTTTGAACCAAATATTTCTTTCAGCCAATCACCCACGTACCATTTTCCAAGCAAGAATGTGGGACTCACAACACAACCAACTAGGGCTTCCTTAGACTTTACCATATATCACACTAAGGGATTCATAGGCCTGAACCCTCATCAATATAACCATCCTTTACCGCAATCCCCATCGGATCACTAGGCCCTAAACAAGCATGGATGCCTCTATATCTCTCCACCTAAACCACAAGAAAATTTTCTGTCTCAACCTCTCAGCTTTACTGTGTATCCCACCATTACCAGTCAAGAAATTCCTATGCCTTTGTGTTCTTCACACACTAGGATTTATTTTCTATCCCGCCATCACTGGTTAAGGGATTCCTAGGCCCAATCAAGTGTATTCACCTATGAGATTGACCGTGTATCCCATCCCAGGATTATTAGGCTCAATTAACGGTATTCACCTCTGAGCTTTATGGTGTATCCCATCCCTAGATTCCTAGGCTCAATCAAGGTATTCACAAGGAGGCTTTTCCATGTATCCCATCATAGGATTCCTAGGACTTGTGAATAATCCTGATACCACCACACTCATCTTTAAGTCCATCCAA
The DNA here is from genome assembly GCA_034641835.2 of Pinus albicaulis. Lineage (NCBI taxonomy): Eukaryota > Viridiplantae > Streptophyta > Pinopsida > Pinales > Pinaceae > Pinus > Pinus albicaulis. Next base: position 935,822,379 of record CM076572.1, on the reverse strand, counting down.
GAATCTAACTCAACCAAATACAAGATAGCCCACCACACCATGACTATTTGGAAATGGTAAGGTAAGGATGAAACACACTATTACACCTGACAAAACCCATGCCAATGTGAACGAGAGAACCAAGAACACACATGCATGTACCATGCATGCCACATCTAGCTAGGAAATCACACATGAAAATTGATACCACCAAGAAATCGTGTTGTAGCTCCTTGGTCATGCTCATCCCCTATTGATCTCTTCTTCCCTTTACATTCTTTTTTATTCCTTTTATTTCCTTGAATTGAATGTTAAAGTGCTCAAAAAATTCTCTAAGTGTCCAAGAGTGTGCGAGAGAGAGAGTAGGGAGAGAGAGAGAGCTCCAAAACTGAAATGACAAAATGTACCAATTGATCCTGAAAATACTTTTCATTAATGAGGCCTCTCTTTTCTTAAATTTTTCATTATTTTCCTTTATTTTCATCCCCACATGAAACCTATGACCTTTCACCTTTTTTTTCCTCCTAATTTATATTATTTTGACAAATAAATTTCCAATTAATGCCACTTACCTTTAGAAAGCCTTTTCCATTGCCTTTACTAATTTCCTTAGCCATAATAAACTAAATGAGCTCCCACAGTAGGATTTTTTGACCAACATTCAACCTAGAATACGTGTCCCATGACCTTGGTTATAATTTTTTATTTATTAACTTTATTACATGGATTTTTTACCAGGGATGCTATAGAACCCTCCCCCTTGGTGGAACACCGTCCTCGGTGTTCAATGACACATACAACCAACAAACTGTTGAAAACCAAAACATACTTCCCATGCAGCTTTATAACTTAGCTTGTTGTAGTATTTATAATGATCAACCTGCTAAGAAGAACACTAACATGAAAATAGTAATTACATACACCCATACCACTTATTGGAGCTTCATAACATAGCTCATGGTGTTATTTACCTCCATATACATATGTACATATAACAAAATAGAACACCAAAACATATACCAAAATCATTCACTCAAGTAAAAAATAGAGAAGGATACATAGGACACATTTGATCAATCATCTCCCATGTAGCTTCATCAGTCCCAAAGTGCTTCCACTAAACATCAACCTCCTCAATTTCTCGGTTTTAGAGCATGAGCATATTTCTCTTCAAAATACGATGAGGTTCCAGGAAAAATTCTCCTTTTGGTTATGCCTAAAATAAACACCATTCAATCAGATGATAAAAGTATTTAACATAATTCTTATGTAATGAAACATGGAAAACATCATGGAATTTCCCTATCGGAGGCAGTGCAAGTCAATAGGCTAATTGGCCAATCCTTTCAAGAATATTGAAAGGTCCACAAAACAGAGGTACCAACTTCACACATGATCCAATACTCAAGTAGAAATTCTTAGGATCAATGTATAAGTACATCTATTCCCCAAATTGAAACTCCTTAAACATCTTATTCTGATCTGCATAAATTTTGTGCCTATCATGTTATACCTTCAAATTCTTCATGATTACCACCATATCTTGTTCCATCAATTCCAACATGTCTAGTCCTATCAACACACTATTCGTTGGATCACTCCAATAGATGGGAGCGTTACAAATTTTCCATAGAGTTCCTCAAATGTACTTATCCACGGTTACTCCTATTACACATTTTTGTAATAAAACTCAACCAATGGAAGGTACTCCTCCCATCTCCCATGTTGATGCATCACATACATCCTGAACATGTCCTCCAATATCCCGTTGACCATCTTGATTTTTCCATCTGTCTATGGATCATAAGTTGTACTGAAGGTCAAATCTATCTCCAAACCTACAAATAACTCTTTACAGAACTTAGAAGTGAACTTAGCATACTTGCCCGATACAATATTCCATAGAAAACCATGTAGCCCCACTACATCTCTCATGAATACTTGTGCTACATTGTTAGTTGAATATGTATACTTCACTCGAATGAAGTGAGCTACCTTTATCAACCTTTATACCATAACCATGATAGAATCATGTTTTCTAGATGTCCTCAACAAACCTATGATGAAATCCACGAAAATGATGTCGCACTTCCACTCTAGAATCAGAATCATATGTAGTAGTACACTTGGATGTTTACATTCTTCTTTCACCTACTGACAGTCTAAGCATCTAGCCACAAACTCTACCACCTCCTTCATCATATTTAGCCAGTGATAAAAAATCTTGAGTATTGTCAATGTATTATGGTATCTTGGGTGACCTAAATATGGTGAAGCATGAAATTCCCTCAAGATAAGCTTCTTGAGATCATTGTTGTCTAGAACATATATCTTTTCCATAAATTTGATCAAACCATATGTTATAAGATGATATTCCACATCATGATAACTTGTACCCTCTTATAACTTGTTCCTAAGATATCTATACCTATCATCCTATTTTTCTACCTGTAGGATTCAATATTTTAAGTTGTTCCCATGAAAAATCATAGTTTCTATATGATTCAACTGTACTCTCCTTTTAAGAGATTCTGAAATCATGTTTTCATTACCCTTGATGTACCACATTTCGATGTCAAAATCACTAATTGTGGCCAGCCATATAGCTTTCTTTAAATTATTATTCGATTGGTAAAGTAGATACCTCAACTCACTATGATCGCTCATCAATACAAACCTCCTTCCAAGAAAATAGTTCCTCAACATATTCAATGGATTTTATATCGCTGCCAACTCAAGATAATGTGTCAAATAATTTTATTCATGGTCTTTCAGTTTTCGTGACTCATAACATACTACCTATCGTTCCTACATAATGACTCCATTAAGTCTTCTCTTGCAAGCATCTATAAAAACCCAAAACCCTTTGTTTGGATCTGCATTCTTTGACGCTGGAGCATTCATCAACAACTTCTTCAACTGTTCAAAACTGGCTGCATATTCCTATGTGTAGAAATTATATAACTTACATGTTATATGTCCAATATCTACTGATCTCACACTATTTTAGCTTCATTCAAAATACAGAATCTATTCCACCATTAATCATTTGCGGAAATTAAATCAAGATTGCAATGCACACATGAAACAATAAAAATTCACAAACATTAACACTGTTGTTTAACGGGAAAGCCTGAAGCTGAAAACCTCAACTATTTGTATATAATATATGTCATAGAGATCATGTAACAATCCTCATACAAAGCTGATCATATCAATCTCTCAGTACAATACAATTGCTACACACTAATCAAGAACAATCAGCAAAAATCTGCACTAATTTTTGCCCTCCTAATAGCCTGCCTCTACTGTGCAATCCCTGCTGAAGAATGGCTCTAAATGAGTTCGAATTTCTCCAAGAGAATAAGTTGTTGTTTATTCTCGGATTATTATTAAGAGCTAATAATAACCAACATGCATCTATTTTTAGATCAGCGATCTATAAATAGACTTTGCCCAATCTTCTAAAAATAGAATCTCATCTATTTTTCACATTTGACCAACCCTCTACAAATAGCCTCCTGCTACATATAGAATATGCTCACCATGTATAAAAATAGACATACACATAAAAGTAGCTTGTGTGGGCCCCACCTAGTTTAGGTGATTATTTTCCAACTAGGATTAAGGATGATGTTTCAAGATGCCTCCTTTACTATTTCTTGTTGCAATATTTAACACTCCCTCTCAACAAGAAAGGACTGTCTTTGCATGCGACATGCAACTCAATGCATTTGCCCTGCAACCTTTACAAGCACCCTACAACTCCATGCATCTGCTCTGCAACTCTTGTTGTAACACTTCCAAAACTGAAAGGCTCCAAAAGACTCAATCAGTATAATGCATCTGTCATCAAAATCTTGGACTTCTACTTAATTACAACACATGTCTTTAGGAACCACTGCACTTTTGAACTCTACACCCATGCACTCTACACTTGCTGTTAACTCTGAACCGTGCTCTAGTATCTGATACTGTCACTTTGATCTTCCTTCATCAATCCAACTGAACATGCTACTGCTGCTCTGTGAGCTCCTCGTAGCCAGGTTCAATTCATGAGATCCACACCATCTCAATTAATCCTGCCCATAAATCTCCTCTTGGGATTACTCATGCATGTTGCTCCACCTCTTACCTAGTGGTATAGCCGCATGCACTCCCTCTGCTCATCTGGCACGGAATTTCTCTGCATGAGTGGTTCCTCCCAATCCATGATCCTCATCTTGAGCCTGCTCCACATCCCAAGGTTCACTCTTACCTGCATGAAAATCCAGCTCCCTCTCAAGCTTCAATTGGATGGCTTTCTCACACTTCCCAACAGTAGGAAGCTCCATAGAAATCTCATCTACATCAAATCTATAAAGATTCTTTTGCATCTCCAGTTATGGCTGCTCCACAACCTTCTAAGACTGCTTCTCACACTGCATGTTGAGAGGCTCCCTCTCAAATACCAAGTCACTAACCTTTTATTTGCTCCTCAAAGCTTTTCATGCATCTTGTACCTCAGTGCATGTAGATTTTTGGCTCGGCACATTGCAATTGTCCTGTTGCCACAATTTTTTTTAACAAAAGAGCTGATTTTAAATCGACGATATCTCCCTCATTCGAGCTCTGATTCGACCAATTTTTTTTTTCAATTTGGGTATTTTTTTGCAAGGAATGAAAATATTCTATCTTTGTCTAAAAATTTTGGATCCAAATTTTCATATATTCTCTGCAAACTCGCGCACCCAAAAATTCCTGCTCTCATTCCATGTAGAAAATGTATAACACATCTCTAATACCATGTAGAAATTATATAACTTATGTGTTATATGTACAACATTATCCTTATCTCACACTATTTTAACGTCATGCAAAATACAAAATCTATTCCACCATTGATCATTTGTGGAAATTAAATCAAGATTGCAATGCACAGATGAAACAATAAAAATTCACACACATTAACACAATTGTTTAACGGGAAAGCCTTAAGGTGAAAACCCCAACTATATGTATATAATATTTGTCATAGAGATCATGTAAAAATCCTCATACAAAGTTGATCATATCAAGCTCTCAGTACAATACAATTGCTACACACTATTCAAGAACAATCAGCAAAAATATGTACTGATTTTTTCCCTCCTGATAGCCTGTCTCTACTACGCAATCCCTGTTGAAGAATGGCTCTAGATGAGTTTGAATTGCTCCAAGAGATTAATTTTTTGTTTATTGTCGGATTATTATTAAGAGATAATAATAACTGACATGCATCTATTTTTAGATCAGTGATCTATAAATAGACTTTGCCCAATCTTCTAAAAATAGAATCTCATCTATTTTTCACATTTGACCAACCATCTACAAATAGCCTCCTGCTACATATAGAATATGCTCACCATGTCTAAAAATAGACATACACCTAAAAATAGCCTGTGTAGGCCCCACCTAGTTTAGGTGATTATTTTCCAATTAGGGTCAAGGATGATGTTTCAGGATGCCTCCTTTACTGTGAAAAATAAATAGAATCTATGTAAAAATTAGGAATAAAGGAGTCATCAACACTATGTACATTCAAATTTATTACCTTGCCTCGAGAGTGATGTAATAGGATATTCAGTCCTAGAGAAGTTCACGATGAACCTCCTATAATAAACTACCAGTCCTATGAATGATATCACCTCATCCACATTTCTAGGAGATTCCCACCCTATGATAGCCCTTTTATTTTCTGTATCCACTGTTATACCTTCCTTGGAAACAACATTTCCTATGTAATGTACCTTTGTTTGAAATAAAGTAGATTTACTAATCTTAGCATACAAATGATGCTCTCTCAGCAATATCAATACTACTACTAAGCATTTGGCATGTTATTACCCATTCTTATAGAATATCAAGATGTCGTCAATGAATATAATAACAATTTTTTCCAGATAAGGACACAACACACTATTCATCAAGCACATAAAGGTAGATGGAGCATTATTCAAACCAAATTGAGCTATAACAGACTCATAATTCCCATACCAGGTCTAGAAATATGTCTTGTATATGTCTTCTTCCTAAATTCATACCTAATGATATCCGAATCTGTGATTAATCTTCGAGAATAACACAAAATCTTACCAAACATGATGAACTCTCTTCTTTGTTCCTCTAGCCAACTGCACTAACAAAGATTATGAAAGTACTTATTTATTCAAACCACACTTATACACCAATTTAGGGTTAACATAACTATAATTATATCCAGGTTCAATCAAAATGTAAACAACTTCATCATAAATCTTACCATCCATCTCAATAATAGACACTTGGCGATCTGCCTACCTATTATTCAATGCTACATAGATATAATGAATGCTCTTCCCAACATCCCCAACTGTATCTGCTTCCTGTGCACTATATATATGAGGCCTACCACCATGATCCTCTGAAAAATCCCTCTTAAGATGGTCCTTGCCAGATATCCAACACTGTAATGGTACCATAGCATCACCTCTATTGTGTTTCTCTCTAGGTTGTGACCCATGTCCCTGTCTAACTACGTTGACCTTCTTGTAAGGTGCAACATTTTCTTTCTCTTCTACATTATGAGGTCTTATTATTTTCTACTTCCATTAACCTTTAGATTTATCTTTCCCTTTCCATCCTTGTTGATATTATGTCTAGTGCTTTGAATTCTCATAATAGGGCTTCAATTTCCCAATAAATTCCTCAAGCAACTGAGGCTCATCATACTCAATTCAATCTTTAAATGCTAATGGAAATCCATTGAAAAATATTTTAACTTTAGCTTTTCCATCATTAACGTATCATACATAGCTCAATAACTCCAATAAATTGGTCATATACTCCTAATTTTTCATTGATCCCATCTTTAGCTCATAGAACTACCCATATTTGTGGTCATGTTACCTCTGTGACAAGTATTCATTTCTAAAAAGTTTCTTGAATTCATGCCAACTCAATTCTTCTATCTTGATTTTTCTAAACCACTTCACATCTTCCCATAAGATGCCTACTTTCCTTTTGAGGCTGAAGATAGATATTATGGACTTTATCCTCTCTTTGTACTCGTGCATTTCAAATAAATTATTCATCCAAAGTAACCATGCCTCTACATCCTGCGACTTCTTCAAATCCCCATCAAAGGTAGGTGTCTTCGCTTTATCGAGCTCATATGGAGAATATCCCCTATCACTCCTCTAGTAAGGATGATAATGATGATGATCATAGTTCCTCTAAGAACTAGGACCAGAATAGACCTTATGTCCACCCCTCATATCAGAGTATCCAAGAGCCTTCCATATTTGATCATGTCATCCCTATCCGACCTGTGCCTCCCATGAGATTTATTAGGGTCATCGATTTTTTTCGTTAAATTTATTTTCCTTATCCACTGATTTTTAGTTTTGAGTAGTTGAGAATATGACTACTGCTGGTGTAATAGCCTCCAGATCGATGTCCGACATCATTGAGTTTATTTCATGAAGGGTTCATTAAAATTCTAAAAATGGTCTCAGTCAATGGGAGTCATAGTCGTACATGTTTATACAGTCAAGTCGAAAGGGGTTATGTGTTAGTCGTCCATTGATCAGAATTATCCAAATCAAGTTTATTTTAGTTAGAGTTCTAATGGTCATTAGGAATGGTCATTAAAAATATTCTACATCTTTATCTCCTATTCCTATCCACCACATGGTTAAATTTTTCACACACTATTTCCCCAATTTCCCTTTCATTCCTACCCCTTCATATATAGCTTACATCCTATCCCCTTTACCTCCCCCTTCATTCTAAACACATCCCCCATAACACTACTACTTTCCCATAATTACACCATGTATAACTATCATGTATAATATATAACCCCCCATACCTAAGAGATATCGTACCCCTAAAACTTAAATCGTTCCCCACACTCATGTAAATTCAAGTGGAGCGCTCTAAGTAATCAATTCAAAAATAATTTCATTATAGGACAAAGGAGAGCGAGTAATTCAAACTGTTATGTCACTTTAATCCCATCCATCTTACACTCATGTTAATTCTAAACTGATCATTGGGCACACCGTCAATAAAGTAGAATAAAAATTTATTCCCGGAAGTGGATTGATAAGAATCAAGGTTGTCCTCACTGTGGAAAATACTTTGCACACAAGTGATGGCCATCCTGCTTGTTGCGCAATGATCCTCCAACACCTTGCAAAACATCAACATGGTCAAAATTTCACTTTCAGTTAAGTATGAGGTAGGAGTCTTTGTTCCTAATCCTAATTTCTATTTTCAACCATAATTTTTGGTCAATTAAGTTTTCTTAAGCCAATGCTACCCAAGTGTTGTGCAAATGTTATTTCAGACTGACATAAGACTAGGCATGAAAAGCTTAGCTGTAGGGTTGAATTTGAATGCTACTGTGTTTTGAATGGATTTGGGTAAAAGCATATAAACCCTTGAATTGCAAGCAGTCGTTGTGTATACATCAGTACACTCCCTACCTCCATTGTGCAATGTGTTTAAAGCTAGATTGCTGGGTAAATGTATTTTTTAGTGAATTGTACACATAGTTTACTATTTTCCTTCTACCATTCAACCAAATTTCCACGAGTTTTATAAATTTTCCTCTTGTTTTTGAAGAAAGATGGCTCCCACTATTAGTAAGAGTAAAACTAAGGGAGGGGAAATACAATGTGTTGAGCCTAAAAACCTAGACCTAATCAGCTCCAATCCATAAATCAAAGTAAAGTTTTGAAAACACATGTTGTATTTAATTTTGTGATAATATAAAAGTAATTGGTCACCATGTACTACTTTCCAACCTGTTTTCACTAAACTTCAACGAGGGTAGATTTAAGCTAGGAAGTTCAAAATTTTTTATTACGAAAGGGTGTGTCTCTGATGCCACATACATCCCTTCAAAAGGAGAAAACCGATTTAAGGGGGAAGTGTTGGATGTGTCATTTTTTAAGGAGTTTGTGAAACCATATTTTAAAGACAAGTTTGACACAACATTTCCTAGCACTTACCTTCAGAATCATTGAGTCATTTTCTCAAAGTCTTCTAGAGGTATTTTTCTTCCGAGGGTAGGTTTATTAAGGTATACTAGTATCACATTAGACTCCTTATGTACTTTACTTCCAAGAAGACTTTGAATCTTCCCTATTATTTTTTCAAAAGCCTGGGTAGAATGGTTGAGAGTGTGCAAGAAAAGAAAGACAATCAGGTGACCATTTTTTTAAATTTTTCCTTAATTAAAATGTTAGTGTTGGATAAAATTTAAAGGAGAAAAATGTCATGGGAAAGCTTCATGTCAAATGTGGGTCTTCTACCTTAGGCAAACATATCTCCTATGGATATTTTTGAAGAAAAAGAGGAGCCTAAAATTGAAGTAACATTGAAGGAGGTAAGGAAGGAAATGGTCCATAATAAAAAGGAAAACAATAAAAAGGGAAAAGACAAGGTCCAAATAGAGGTTTGAAAGGAAAATATAGTTCAAACAACAGTAGAGGAAACACAATTTTTGTTTAGGCCAAGAAAAATATTGATGTCCAAACAAACTATTGAGGAGGCAACTCCTCAGTCAATTGCTACTATCTCAGAAGAAAATTTAGATTCATAAAAGTTCCAAATGAGGTACTAACTGACCCAATGGAGGAATAAGACAATGATATTGATAAATTATAATATGATCTTTCAAAATACCACCTTGAGATTGCCTATCTGCGTAGACAAAACGAAGATTTCATGCTATTAGTAGTGAAGGAAACTAAAAAGGTAGAAGGTAACAAATTTCAAGGACCTCCTAAACCTACAACACAAGAGAAATGAAAGAAAGTGATATATATTGAACATCTGGATGAGCCCAAAATAAATCCAAGGAAACCTGTGACGAGAGTAGAAAAATCTAGAAAAAATGAAAGAGGCATTCCAATCAACAGAAAAACTTGAGTTTTTTGAATGGGAAGAATATCAAATATTGTTTGAATAAATTGAAGCTTTCTAGTTATAGGTTATGAGGAGTTTAAACAAGTTTTCCAAGATACACTTGTAGAGGAAAATGTTTAATTATCAAAGGTGAATGGAAACCTTACAAAATCTCACATGGTTTTGAAATGGGTTATTCCTGTACATAGGAAGGTGAGGAATCTATACACTAGAAATCTAGTGCCGAAGGGGATATTGAGATTTTGTTGCAGTATCCATTGGCTTTTTTTGTTGAACAATGTTATTGATATGATTTTTCAAGTATAAAATTTTGGGTCGGAGACATTGTTTGTGAGCCTCATTGACTATTGTGATTGTGTCATTTAATCCTCAACCTCCACAGACCATGTCACCTAATACATCGAATAATAAAATATCATATTTTTAAAATGCATTTAATTCTTTTAACAACTTTACAGTTTCCCACCACATATCCTCCACATCTGGCTCCAGCGGGTGGACCCCCTTCTTCCACACAATCCACCAAGCTATATGGTTTATTAGAGCTACTCGTCATAAGGAAAATCAGAGAGGATCTCTAACCAAGGATAAATGGGTTCAGGTTATGAAGAAATTTCTTATGAAATGGGCAAGTTGCACTGATCCAAGGGTAGTTCATAGTGGGGGGTCGAAGACCAAGAAGTTATTTTTATTTACACCAATAATTATTCTATTCTTATGAATATATCTAATTTACTGGAAAAATCTAGAAGGCTGGTGAAAAAATACAAGAAAATATCTAGAATATATGAATATGGAAATGAGCCAAAGCCATGGCCTAAGCCATAACCTAACCACAAAATCAATCACCATTGGGAAAAGAAGCTAACACCTCCTGTAAGGGCACCAAGGAATTACCTACCAAGTCGTCAACCAGTAAGAGAAGAAGTAGGTGATGTTCTACATTGTTAACATCTAGAGTTTTTATTTTTTTGAAGTTTTCATCATTGCACAACAAGGTTCTTTTGCTGATTTTTGTGCAGGAGGTATGGAGAATTTTTTGTTTTTTGATATTGTTGGCATATCAAATAAATTCAATTCATTGGATGTAACTATTTGTTTGATTTGGGTTGGAAAACATAGTTTGAAACACAGTTTTCAATTTATGCTACACAATTGTTGCTCAATTTGTTGCACACAAGTGGAATGGAGTGTTTTGAAGATTGCAAGTGTTAACAAATTTTTGGAATGGTCCATTTTCATCTTATATATCTATTCAACATCTAGTCGTCATGCAATTTTCTCCTGGTATACAGGGGTATGTGCCAACATGGAGTCTTGTGCAATCAATGTTCAATATAACTTCATATGATATTTCCATTTTCATCTTGAATCTGAGGATTTAATGTCAGGAATGATGTGGCTAATATCATAAGGGATATGATTTGTTATCTAGATATGTTAGATGGATAGAATAAAGTATTTTTTATGTTTTTTCCAAAAAGACAAAGATTGTAGTTTAAGCTTGTTTTTACTTTGTTTTTTATAAAAAAAGCAGTGTGTTTCTAAACTTGTGTGTTTCAATCCACTCTGAATGGATGAATCATACATTGTACATGGTCATGTGATATCATTATGATGTAAATATATTTAAGGCTATGAGAAACCACGAAGAATGTGTTGGTTAATCGAACTAGGCTCTCGTGTATGTGATTTTTGGAATAAAAAATTAGTGCAAGGTTTTGCCACCAGTTTCAGAGATTCTTGTGGTATTTTCTCTCACGCTAGTTTTTTTCTAATATGAAATTATTATCTCAAATATTTTACTTCAATATTGTTTTAAACATGTACTAAAACAATTTTCTAGAATTCATCCTGGATGCTCTAGATGATTGTGGATTTATTTTTCATATATGATGGAATTCCTTATTCCTTTGTCGTCATTATTCTTCAAAATACTCAGTTAGGAGATTTTCTAAGAAAAATATAATGTGCTATATTCCATTCAACTGGATTTAGCTATGTGTTACTCTATTTTTCCACTATACTAAAATCGGTATCAACTTGAAAGATGTACCTATCACGCCTCTATCTCTATAGTTGGATAATATATGCACTGATTTATTGATTTATCATTTTGAACTGTCTCTATTTTCATACCCCAATGGCCCTTATTTTTCTTAGATTTCCCATCAATTATCATGAAATTCTAAGTTCTATTTTTTAGATGTGGTCTTTGTAATTGAGTGAGCTTCAATTTTATTTATCTTTAGACTTTAGTGAGGGAGCCCCCTCAAGTTAGTAAGGACCAATTTCTGGCCCAAAGAGGTTTTGTGGCTACCTTTGTAGTCCTTTCTTAGCCTAAAGGGATTTATGGAGTGCTATCATAGTTGTGTCATTATTGGGGACTCGAAAGTCAAATTTTCATAAGGGAGAGTTTAAAATTGTATTATAACCCTATGAGGTGATAGATTGTTAGAAATATATAGGTTGAAAATCACCTTGAAGTTGTGTTGTGGTAGACTGCATGTGGGGTTGTGTGAGGAAATATGGCTTCAATAAGATATATCAGGAAAAATAATAACCCCAATCCTCTTGAGATCATAGACAGTCTTGATAAGTTGCTTAGAAGATGGTGAACACTTGAGGAAGGTCAAGGGAGTAGTAATCGCCTTAGAAGATCTAACTACCTACATGAAATCATGCTTACACTTGAAGATATTGATTTTGACTTGTCCTTTGAACACACTCTTTTTAGGAAAAAATATGAGTCTTTTATTTATGAAATTATTATAGATGAATAAGTCTTGAGACCCTATCTGTCACCTTCACAGATTGATGTCAGTAATTTTGAAAAAAATACATTATTTCAATTTCAAAAGCTTGAGATTTTAGTGAACAAATTACATCAGACTACTAAAAAGGAAGTTTGTTCTCACTTCAGGGACCCTTTTGCACCTACATTTTCTACTTCATTCACTATACCTCCAACTGTTGCCATTTCATCCATTGTTTTTATAAGATTACCTGTCAGTACAACACCCATAACACTTGTTCTTTATGCACCATCACCTACCATAGCTTCCATTATAAAAGTTGTTGTGTTTCCCTTTTATTCATCTGTACCAAATATGATTGCAACTAACTCATAATCCACTCGAATATTTACCATGGATACCATATATGCCCCTTTAAACCTGCCTGCTCAATTACATGGAGTGCCTCATAATTATTACCAAAGAATTCCTTGGTATGATGGAATTGGTGAAATTACTGCTAAAGAACATATAGATAAAGTGAATGATTTTGTGGACCTTTAAGAGGTTGATCACGAGGATGTAAATATGATATTATTTTCTTAGAGTTTATCCAAGGAGGTAAAAAATTGGTTTAGAAGTATTGGAGCTACAACCTTTGCAACTTCCCAAGAGCTTCAGGATTTTTTTATTGCAATATGGGGTGAGAAATAGAACCCTTTGTAGATCCTTGTCAAAAATGATAGTTTGAAGAGACAACCGAGTGAAATAGTCCATGACTTTTCAACCAAGTTCAAAAAAGTGTACAACTCCATTCCAACATACATAAATCCCCCTCCATAATTGGATTTACTCTACTACCATGATGGTTATGATCTAGAAGTGGCCGTTGAGTTGCATCTTTGTCCGAATTTTTACGATTTTTATCAAATAAATTTATATTGTGCCTAGTGTTTTAATAATTATTAATCCATTATGTTGATGATTAGAGGCATTTAAAGACAATAGCTATTAATTTATAAATCCTTGTTAGTAGATAATTTGATGAGTGTTTTTAATAAATTCCTTCTCGGTTGTAGGAAGGCTCGGTGTAGGAATGCATTTGAGTACGAATTCACCAAATGCATAAAAGCAGCAGCTGGGTGGTTGAATTTCTATAGGTGAAAATATCACATTTGCAACCGCATGGAGCAGAATCTTTAAATTCTAAGACATGAGTTGTGTTCAAAGCACCGTGTTTCATATTACGCAGAAACCATTTGGTGAAATTCGGCTTTGTGAAGGAATTATAGTCAGGGGAATATTCCACTAAAAACCATTTTTGAACATGAAAGTATTGGATCTCTATGAATATTGCTACTCTAGTTATGTTTGGGGATTAAAAAATAATCTCAGTTGACTCTCAAATGGTTGCTAGCCCTTTCGTGAAATACACATAAACTACCTCTGGAGCTAAGCTCATCAATCAGTAGAAGATAATTAGATGTGTGCGATTTTAACATTTCAGATTTCTGTGTTAAGGTGTGGTTCACTCCAAAGCATTTCATTCATTGCAACGTCGTGCTAATTAATGGATTGAAGGAGTATTACTCATCGCATAATCATGTTTGAGTTGTAACATAGAGTTATACTCTATTACAACTCTAGTTGCATCGTGTTTTGAGTTATTACATAGAGTCATACTAAAAGAAGCATTACTCCTCACATAATTAGAACATATTCTAATACTTCTAATTTGAGTATGGAATAAAAGAGATTTTAGTTGCTTTGGATTTAAGTATGTTAATACGATCATTTTAGAATAATAACTCCAAGTTTGCATAGTATAATGTTTTTGAATGTTTGCAGGATTTAATCATCATTTGATTTGTTTATATATCCTGGGACTTCATTTAATCATTGGATTTGTTTTTAATTAGAATCATTATTGCTTTCATAGTATAATCATTTATTTATAAGTTTGAGTATGGATTTAGTGGATTTAATTATGCAGGTAGTAGAGATTGAGTTTTCAGTATTGAGTGACACGATTTTGATTTAGTTTTTATTATAAGTTGCATATTTTCGAAGAGCGAGTTTGTTTTTGGAATAATTTTTTTTACCTAGAATAAAATATTTAGATTGCAAGTTTCTCATAATTCATTTGCAATACGATTTTTAATAGGATTTTTTACGGTGTTATTTTACATGAGAGTGAAGTAGTTTTATTCTACCCAATAATTTGAACTTTCCTTTGTTTTTTTTTATTATGAAGAGTATTTCTAGCTAGTTTAAGTGTGAGGTTGTCATTAGAATAATGTGTGATCTTTTTTTATTTTTCTTTTTTGTGAAAGGAACAAATAGGTTAAGGATATTTCAAAAGTAGAATTCAATTGCGAGAATGTCATATGGTTTAGAATTTCTTTGTATTTCCTCATATTTTAATTGCATTATGGAGTTTGCACTGAACGAAATTGGTTAAGTAGGTTTCCTTTTCGAGATTGTTTATTTGCGAGAAAATGTGTGTTTACTTTCAGTACCTGGTTGATCATTACAAAGGAATGTATTTATACTCTAATCAGTAAGCTGAGCCAATACACAGTACAACTCATGTTTACAACTCCCTGATTGATAATTAATATTGAGAGGTTTAATCCGATAATTAAACCACCCAACATTTTGGCGCTGTTGTTGGGGAGTTGTATTTTGGCTTAGGTAAAAATTTTCTTAGAGATTTCAATGGTATTACAGAACGTCAGAGGGCAGAGAGTGTATGGTAAGACGTGAGTGAAGAGCCATGCATCCACTTTTGTGGGGTTGCTCCAAAGTTTGACCATCTTTCTTATCTCTTGAACTTTTATTTCCTTATCTTGCTTAAGTGTAGAAGTAGAAGCATGCTTTAGAAATTTAATTTCCAATTTTCCTTGTTTTTAATATATTAAATAGAACTTTTATTCAGAATTTTCCTTTCATGCAAGTGTGGTGAGTTGTATTTCAGTCAAAATATTTCAAAATTAATTTATTTTCAGAATCCAATCTTCAACGTTATATCATTTTTGGGGTATTGTAAGAACGCTTGCACACTAATCCATGTGATGATAGAATGTACTAGTTGGATTGTTGAAAACAAAAAAATGGTATTTTGAGGAATCATTCAATGATGAGTTTTCATGCTGCTACAGAGACAGACAAGTCATCCGATGAAGAATTCCCAAGTGTAGAATTTAACACCTTGCTTGAACACAAATTTAATATATTTAAATCTTTGATTTTAAAATTGGATGATCTGTAGGAAAAAGAGAAGGATGAAGAACCACTGCTTATCCTTTGTGAAAACTTTCAAAAGAAACATTTCCTTGGAAAGTGTCCACTTAGCGATCTAAAATTTTGCGAAATTTGCGAGGGTGGTCATGCAACCGAAAATTGCCCATCATTGCCACAATTATGAAAGGTACTCAGGGAATCAAGTAAGGAATCGAATCAACCACTAGGTATAACTCAAAACCCAACACCATTTGATACTTGGAATAATTATTATTTTCCTGAGCAGGTTCATCAGCATGTTTATAATCTTGGAATTTCATGGAAAAATTTTAATCCTCCTCCAATTGAATATCCTACTTCATGGATGTAGTGGCCCCCTCCTTGGCTCTCATCCTCGAGCTAGATATCTCCATGGCCTCAAGAATCGTTCAGATCCTTATCTCTAGAGAAATCTCCCATGCAAATTCAATCATATGTGCACCATCAACAACCACAATTTCTTTCCAATGCATCATTAAGTTATCCTCTTCCATGGTCCCAACCGCATGTGCAACCCTACCCTAACCCTAGTTCATACGCTATTCTATACCTTGGACCTAGCCTTAATACATATCCTAGCCCTTATCCTAACCCTAATCGATACCCTAACCCTAGTCCAAACCCTAAACCTAGCCCTCATCCAAATGTTAGTCCAATCATTAACCAAAACCCTAGGCCAAACTACATCATAAACCCTAATATAAACCATCATGTTTCACAATAGTTTGAACCACCTATTCTTTCCGTTGATTCCCATGTTGAAAAAAATACCACATCTTCCATGTTGGGAAAAGAAATGAATCTAGAAACTTCCCTCATTACCGCAGAGAATTTACCCCAGGAAGATATAATTCAAAGAACACTAGAGGAGCAATATATAATTGGGTCTTGTTCTAAAAATTTTGTTCAAACTCAAAACCCTAGAATCTCTCTCAACCATTCTTATCAGTTTGAAAAGAAGATATTTGAGCCTGAACTTGAGGGATTTATCTTTTTTCTTTCACCTGATCCTTTATGCCTCCAAGACAATGATTATCAAACTGTGGAAGACTTGCATCAGTTGGAAAATCATAAATATGTGGATTCCATTGAATACTGGTTTCAAGCAGTCATCGAGCCATCTTGTTTCCTCCACATTCAGAAACTCTTTGTACCATATCAATTAAAGCAACTGATTTCTCATTCTTTCGTATCTCCTAAAGTATATTCTTTAAAACTAAGTGTAACTATAATCAGCATTTTGTTACGCACATGGCTTCATTGGAAGTACTCATATACTTGAAAATGAGTCTTTCGCCTCTTAGGGTAAATAGGGTAGGAGAATAAATGAATAAATCAGTTACAATGCTATTAGGGTTCTAAATTTGAAATAATGTCTGTTAAAACTACTTTTGATCCACATTGGTTGTTAACACACACATTTGTGACAAATCTTGTTGAGTACAATTCACTCTAACACCTTATGATTTTGAAAAAGTAACCATGATTAATCACTCTAATAAGTTGTCATCTCAGATATATATTTCCAATTTCCCTTAGAAGGTACTATTTGAAAACCCCTATGGTGGACCACTCTTGCAAAGATCATAATGAGCTATTCGGGAGAACACTAGCATTATTAACTCAAAGAATATTTCTGTCATTGTCTGGGATATATTTAACAAGTCTTTAGGGTAGAGGAATTAGCCAACAAATATTATTCTCAAAAAAAAAATTCCCGCTATCCTGTACTCTTAAGGAGTAGATCTGTCTCCCCTCCTAATAAGTAACCTTTAAGGTTAATCATAATCAGAGCTTACAAATTTTTAGGGAAGGATAGGAGGTATCATGATGAGCCGACCTACCACGATCATGGGACCTAGCATGCATGACATTACTGCTCCTGGTCAGCAAGCCAGAGTAATGGATTTCAGCCAAAAATCTGGAAGGCAAGAGGCCTCATCATGAGTCAGCCTGTTCATCCATGTTACTTCTTGTGAGTGGCACTGCCATCAGTTGGTTACCAAGCTAGGACATTGTCCTTCATCCAAAAATTCAAATAAGCTAACTTTGAATTTGTATCTAGTAAGTGGGATACTAACATTTCACTAGGTTTAAAGACATCCCTATCGAGGTTATGGACACCTATGGGCAGCAGGGCCATGTATGTGGTATTAAAGTTAACTACATACTATGATTTGCTTGGTTATCCTTCTATTTCCCTAAAACTCATCCTTTTTATTGAACAATGGTTTTAAGATGATTTGAAGATGATTCTTTGAGTTCTATCTTTAAAGAAAAATCAAGGATCTTTGAATGATGTGGTATGCTTAGTGAAGGTAATTCTTTCTACTATATTAAGAGGAAATTTATTTTTGAATCCGGATAACAACAGAATTTAGAGTGTTCAAATAAAGAGGTTGTTGATTGGTATCATAACTCACTTTAATTTTCTATCGTATTTGAAGTCATGAAATGCTCAATGATGACTACTCACAAGGTGTTGGTTTGCAACAATGCGTATTGATTACAGTTGCCTCTAAATATGTGCTGCATGACCTAGGTACGAGATTGTTATATTAGGTGCAAAAATCTGGTGTTCTTCCTCTTGAAACTGCACTTTTTCAACAGAATTTGATTTTCATCATAAGACTTTGGGAAAAAACACAATATGGGACAAGGTAACAGGTATGAGAAACACTTTGTTTCTCCATAATGTCTACCTGATCTTGTTTTATCATTCACATGTTTTTGGCTAGCATTGTAAAAGTTATGTTGCATGCTAATGAAGGCATTTCATCATCAGGCATCTCCATCCTTACTTGCTAAAATTTTTGCTGACATTTTCCCTACCTTATTTCATCATCTTATAGTTTTGGCTTGCACGAGGATGTGCAAGAAGTTCAGCGTGGGTGGATGTTGAGCTGCATCTTTGTCCAAATTTTTACGATTTTTATCAAATAAATTTATGATTGTGCCTAGTGTTTTAATCATTATCAATCCATTATGTTGATGATTAGAGGCATTTAAAGACAATAGCTATTAATTTAAAAATACTTTTTATTAATTAATTTGATGAGTTTTTTTAATAAATTCCTTCTTGGTTGCAAGAAGGCTCGGTGCAGGAATGCATTTGAGTACGAATTCACCAAATGCATAAAAGCAGTAGCTGGGTGGTTGAATTGTTGTAGGTGAAAATATCACATTTGTGACCAAATGGAGCAGAATCTTTAAATTCTGAGACGTGGGTTGTGTTCAGAGCACCGTTTTTCATACAACCCAAAAATCATTTGGCGAAATTCAGCTTCGTGAAGGAATTATCGTAAGGGGAATGTTCCCCTAAAAAAAAAAATTGAATGTGAATGTATTGGGTCTCTATGAATATTTCTACTCTAGCTATGTTTGGGGATAAAAAAAAAAATCAGTTCACTCTCAAATGGTTGTTATCCCTTTCGTAAAATACAAATAAACCACCTCTGGAGCTAAGCTCATCAATCAGCAGAAGATAATTAGATGTGTGCGATTTTAACATTTCAGATTTCTATGTGAAGGTGTGGTTCAACTCCAATGCATTTCATTCATTGCAGCATCGTGCCAATTAATGGATTGAATGAGTATTACTCATTACATAGTCGTGTTTGAGTTGTAACAATGTGTTTTGAGTTATTACATAGAGTCATACTAAAAGAAGCG
This sequence comes from Pinus albicaulis, assembly GCA_034641835.2. Classification (NCBI taxonomy): domain Eukaryota; kingdom Viridiplantae; phylum Streptophyta; class Pinopsida; order Pinales; family Pinaceae; genus Pinus; species Pinus albicaulis. The sequence continues at coordinate 935,802,775 of CM076572.1, read as the reverse complement.
TTACTCCTCACATAATTATAACAGATTCTAATACTTCTAATTTGAGTATGGAATAAAACAAATTTTAGATGCTTTGGATTTCGGTATGTTAATATGGTCATTTTAGAATAATAAGTCCAAGTTTTCATAATATAATTTTTTTGAATGTGTTCAGGATTTAATCATCATTTGATTTTTTTATGATTTGTTTATATATGTCGGGACTTCATTTAATCATTGGATTTATTTTTAATTAGAATCATTATTGCTTTCATAGTATAATCATTTATTTATAAGTTTGAGCGTGGATTTAGTGGATTTAATTATGCAAGTAGTAGTGATTGAGTTTTCAGTATTGAGTGACATGATTTTTATTTAGTTTTTAATATAAGTTTCATATTTTTTAAGAGCGAGTTTGTTTTTCGGATAATTTGATTTACCTAGATTAAAATATTTAGATTTCAAGTTTCTCATAATTCATTTGCAATACGATTTCTAATAGGATATTTTAAGGTGTTATTTTACATGAGAGTGAAGTAGTTTTCTTCTACCCAATAATTAGAAATTTCCTTTGTTTGTTTTTATTATGAAGAGTATTTCTAGGTAGTTTAATGTGTGAGGTTGTCATTAGAATAATGTGTGATCTTTTTTTTTTTTGTGAAAGGAACAAATAGGTTAAGGAGATTTAAAAAGTAGAATTAAATTGCGAGAATGTCATATGGTTTAGAATTGCTTTGTATTTCCTCATAGTTTAATTTCATTATGGAGTTTGCACTGAATGAAATTGGTTAAGTAGGTTTAATTTTTGAGATTGTTTATCTGCGAGAAAATGTGTGTTTCCTTTCAGTACCTGGTTGATCATTACAAAGGAATGTATTTATACTCTGATAAGTAAGCTGAGCCAATACGCGGTACAACTCGTGTTTACGACACCCAAATTGATAATTAATATTGAGAGGTTTAATCCAAAAATTAAACCACCCAATAGTGGCATTATAGCTTAGAGAGAGAAACCCTACAACACTGGAGGACATGCAAAGCAATGCAGTTAGTGTGGAGGCTAATTTGTTTGTGAAAAAATATAAAATGAAGTCAGAAAGAAGAGTAACTATAAAGGAAGAACCTCTCACTTCCTGTGATGGAAATTTAGATACTTTGGTCAAGACAAAGGATAAGATGATGGAGAAAATGACATTGAGTGATCAAATTGTGCTAGGGAACCTCAAGCAGGTCTACAGAACCGAAACCCCAATTTTTATAAGGCAACCACGGGTTCAAATTAAACAAAGAGAGAATAAAGGTGCAAAACAGTGGGAACAACAAGTGTGACCACATGAAATTTCCAACAAAATTATGCACAAGACCAAGATGAGGAAGATGAGTAGGAACCTGAGGATCAAATTCACTTTTTCGGTGATAGGCAGCAAACTATGTATTTGACCAAAGAATACCAAGAGAAATAACAGTTCAAAAATTGTATGACAAAAGAGGAATAAATGTTGTTTTCTCAGTGCCAAAATGATATGATGATGGTTGAATATGAAGAGTAAGAAAAAGCGTATCAAAGTTCCATCATGCAAGTCTAAAGACAATATAATTTAAGGAGAAAAATTGTGGGAAACAATGTAAAAAAGAAGGATGTGGTAGAAAAAAGTACAAAGAAATTTGTTCCAAGTAGCAATGGTCAAAAGAAACATCCTCCAATCACCATTTTGTAGAGGAAATATGATTCTTCAAAGGATGGATAATGTAGATAAGAAATATGTTGTCCCTAAGGAGGCTGAAAAGACACAAATCCTTTTAACTTTGAGACTAAAATTTTCAAGCTCAAAATTTCCATTCCTCTAGGAGGGGTGTTGAAGAATGATTAGTATAGCACTCAAATTCTAAATTCTTTGAGGATGGAAAAGACTTATGATATTGTCAACATAATTGATGACCATATTGCTCTCATTTTCGTGCCAAAAATTGATGACATCGGTAAGGATGGTGATGTGCCTCTTTTTTATGTTACCTTGAATGTACATGATCAAATTATTCACAATTCCATGCTAGATTCTGGAGCTTGCCATAACCTAATGCTGAAGGTGATCATGGAAAGTCTTGGGCTTGATATTACCATACAATACAGGGACCTATACTCTTTTGATTCCAGCAAGGTGAAGTGTTTGGGATTGACAAAGAACCTAGTAGTTTCTCTCACTCAAATTCCCTCCAAGATCATGGTGATTAACATTGGTGTAGCATACATACCTCCTAAGTTTGGCATGCTCCTGTCTAGGTCATGGACAGAAAAATTACATGGTACAATGTAGACTGATATCTCTTACATCATTATTTCAGTCTTTTGTGATAAAACTAGGAGGTTGTACCATGAAACATTAATGAAATACATGATGAGAAGTAAGGAAAAGACCACAAATCATCCTGTTTATGTTGTCCACTCTGATTTAGACTCTTTTGTTCTATTTAATGCTCTATGTCCCAAAAAATAACAAAACACAAGTTCAGCGATTATAACAAAATTAAAAGATGAAAAAAGTAAAAATCGAGACAACAATGAAAGTGAAAAATAGGACAACAAGGAAAGTAAAAAATAGGAAAAGGGAAGTAAAAGACAGGACAACAAGGAAAGTAAAAACAAATCAACAAAGAAAGTAAAGAACATGCCAACAAAGAAGCCCATAAAAAATATGAAATTTTCAAAGCCAAAGTGAGTAAAGAAGAAGAGAAAAAAAAACACCTTTGGACCATGCATTTTGATGGAGCAACAAGCATAGATGGTGTCAGTGTAGTTGTGTGGATAATCATCCCTGAAGTCAGAAAGACTAAGCTCTGCTCATACAAATTAGCTTCTGATTGCACAAAAAATGTGGTGGAGTATGAAGCACTTCTTTTGGGTTTACATGTCTTGAAGAAGTCAAGAGACAAAAGGATATTTGTCTATAGATATTCAAATATAGTTATGAGCAGGTTAAAGTTGATTACCAAAAAAAACATCCCTGAATGCATGCTTACCGAAATGTTCTCCTAGATTGTCTATAGAATTTTTTTGAGTATAATTTTTCAGTTATTCCTAGAAGACAGAATGTTTTTTTAGATTCCCTCGCTACCTCAGCCTGTGATTTTTAAATTCCTAGTAGCATTAAAGGAAAATACAAGGTTGAAGTTAAATATAGGCCTGTTGTCTGAGATAACATGAAGTACTGACAGGTTTTTTTGAATGACAAACATCTCGAATTTTTTTTTTTGATGAAAGAATAATTTTCCAAGGTGTGGTTTGAAAAATACCGCGGGTGGGAAGAGGATGATAAGGAGAATTTTATAAATCAAATCAAAGAAGATTTGGACAAGAAACAGACATAGATGAAAGTGTTGCAATTAAAATATAATGTTATTCCGAGAGGGATGGTACCATTGGAAGAAATTTTTTATGAAAATGTTGTAGCCAAAATGCCAAATTTGATGCCTACTAACGTTTGAGTAGAGGAATGTAATATAGGTACATAGAATAAGCTGAATATGATAAATATGTTGAAAAATATAAGTACGGAAATGAAACTGAACTATTTAGATTTTTTGAAAGAATATTTGATTTTTTTTCCTAGAGATATGAGTATATGAAGTTATATGACAAGATCATCATGTAGCAGATGATACCGATCAAAAAGGATAAAAATCTATTCAAATAAAAGTTTGAAAGGAAAAATCCCATTCTTCTTCCTTTTATCGAAAAAGAGGTAAGGAAATTATCTGATGTTTCCATTATAGTACCTCATAAATTTTCTAAATGGATGTCTAATTTAGTACTATCTAGGAAAAATATAGGAGAAATCATATTTTGTCTGGGGTTTAGGAATTTGAACAGAGTGTCTCTGAAGGAAAACTACCCATTTCAAAAAATTGATCATATCCGTCAAAAAGTGGTAGGTGCAAGGAGAATGTCACTAGTGGACAGCTTTTCAGGATACAATCCAAGGATGAGGTGAAATTATTTCTCTATTTCATTTTTCGCATCGAGATAAATTCCAGCGTTAGCTTATATTTAAAACTCTTACCATCCTCTTCAAAAAGTACACAAGGACAACGCATACCCTTTACAGGTTTAACAGCCTCAGCACCAAGGTTAAGGCCATGTCCCCCATACAAGTTAGGTCAGCTCTCAAGTCTGAGATGCCCCTCAAGAGGTGACCATCCTCGAGTATCTTGACCACTGCTCGATGATGCCCTCAAGTTAGGTCATTGGTTTTATTCCCCCATCCCTGAGGAGGTCAAGTATGGCCCATCCTATGATTCCTTCCTTCTATGTGCCACCCTACTTCTGTGGCACCCTATGGCTTTTCCCTTGTGTACTTAGGCAATTACACAAGGACAAAGCATACCCTTTAAGGGTTTAACACCCTCGTCACCAAGGTTAAGGCTATGTCACACATAAGAGTTAGGTCAGCTCTGAAGTCTGAGATGCCCCTCAGGAGGTCACCATCATCGAGTATATTGACCACGGCTCGGCGATGCCCTCAAGTTAGGTCATTGGTTTTATTCCCCTAGCCCTCAAGAGGTCAGGTATGGCCCATCCTATAATGCCTTCCTTCTATGTGCCACCCTACGTCTATGACACCCTATGGATTTGTCCTTATGTACATAGACAATTCAAAGGTAAATCTTGACCTACACCTGTAGTATTATAGCTACCTGTAATCGAATAGAGACTGATATACAAAAAAATACAAACACATATATACATGTCTAGGTTTGTTACAATTATAAAAATTATGAGAACTCTCTCATAATACTAATTCAATATTAAGCTTCAAGATTATTACTAACAATGTTTTTCCATTTCAAAAATAAAGTATCAAATTAGAAAAATCAATAACATTTATATACTTATCTAGGTGCTTCCTAGAAATGTGTTAAAGGATTCCACATTCATCCCAATGATGAACTAGAATTTCTAGTTGGTTCCTCTCGAGATCCACTATTATAGGTCAATTTTGGCCGCATCCCAAAACAAATATCAGTATCCATTATGGTCTATCATACTCGAAATTAGTTGCTACATGCCCTAAACAAGTCATCCCATTGGTGGTTTTCCTTCATGGAAGATTCACTACTTAGATACCATTTGAAGTGCCCCATTGAGCCATCAACACATCCCTAGACTACAATATCTACTTTGTAGAGCATCTACTCCCATGCAAGGTTGTGTTGCAGAGGATATAGGCCCACTTTAGAGTGCGTTGGTCAATTGGGAGTGAATTTTTAATTGGATTTCGGGAATATTCCCAACCTCTAGTGGCTTCTAAAGTTGTTCCAGCTTTCACCTCATCTGATAACTTCGAATATGGACACCATGGAGCCATTAAACCTCTTATCCTCCTATTCCCATGAACAAGGAAACCTCTTCATCCATTTTTAGGAAATCCATTCAATGATTCATTTATGTCAAGCTACCTTCATCTACTTATAAATAGAGCACTAATCATAGTGCACAAGAGGGAAATAATTTGTGTTAAGTAGAGTTATGCTGGTGATATCACATCTCTTGGAGGTATTGTGCATGTACTGTGATTCTATAGGATTGTTGATGTTGGATGTAATGAGGATGGGACTAAAGTTGGATGAATGACAACGAATCGATCAACTGGTTGTACCCTTCCTTCTACTTCATAATATATAGATTTGTTCCTTTCCTAATGCATGTTTCAATGATGTTATATGTGTATTTATGAATTTAATAGATTCAATTTTTTAAACTTGAATAGATCATATTTCCTTTATGTTGTTTTATGTCTTATGTTTTCCATTGCAGGTATCAATCAAGTGAGTTCAGTTATATTGAGAGTGACGGAAGTGACGAAGGGAGGTGAGGAAAAGAAAACAGATTACAAGTAGGTTTTCCTCCCTTTATATTCATTTTAAGGAAAATGTCAAATATCTTTCTTTCTATTGATCAAAGTGCACCACCACACTTAGGTAAATCATACTTATCCATAGATTTGATTTCCATAAAACAAATTGGCGATGATGTTGGGGATGGGCAGGTCATCCCTGGTGGTTTTTTCCTTGTCCAGCAACATCTAGTAGACTTTACCTACTTAGTTTCAGCCATTTGAATGTGTATTACCAAAAGTAGTGTGTTTGATTATTTTTTAGAGAGCCCTCTGGCACCAGCACACTGTTGGTCTTGACAGAGTGCTCTGCATAGCAATTATAGCTTAGGGACAGTGTTATGCAATGCACTGTCTCCCACTCAGGGGTGGGTTACCCCTATGACCAACCAAAATATATCATATTTTGTCATTTTCAAAGTCATTTAAGTGCCTTGCTTACTGAAGTTTTGAGTGATTGATTCCCTCTAGAGACTAGATTGCCTCTACTCTTCTTGCCTCACTTTGGATTTGTTTGATCATTGTTTATTTTTGTTTTCTTCTTCATTGTTGAATGGTTCTGAAGTTAAATTTTAAATTTGATAACTTCATTATGTTTGAAAAGAGGAATTGTTGTTTCAGTATTCGTTTCTCATGAAAGTTTTGAGTGATTTTTTGTGCATTAGTTTCTTTTTCCTTCATATAAGCTTAAAATAATTTGAAAAGAAAAACATGCATTTTCATATAGAGATTGTGAGTGTTTCATAAGAATATTTTAGGGAAATTGCATTTATATGTGCTCATTGTTGATTGCATACAATCTGATTGTTGTATCCCTTATAGCTAGTTTTTCATTGTCGAAAATAAATTCAAAATGAATGCTTATCATTCTAATTTCATTCTAGGAATTTTAAATACATCTCATGGTGAACTTGAAAGATAAATTGATAAGCAAGATCAACATAAAAATTTATGTGAATTTATCTAAGGAAACCTTGTAACATTAACATTAAAATTTACAGGTCTAGGCTAGAAGACATGTTCCGACATCATTAAACATAGTAGCTGTCATTAATTTTCTGTGATACATTCCAAGTGTGATACCTCATTCCACGTACGTAAATATATCAGAGCTCATCCACGTACTTTCAGGTATATCAGGCAGTGTTCTAGTACGAAAAGTATAAGGGAATGCTCTCACTATGCGATTTCACATTATACAGCGCTAATACAGATTGGGCCTCCATGTACCTTCACATATATTTGGGAGGAAAACTTTAGGTTGCTTACCATCCATAGGTAACTGAGTTGGCCACCTTGTACCTGTGATACACCGAACACATCTTTTGGGGAGATTGTTTGCACGTACATAAGTACTTGGTTTATTAAGGCAGTGTTTTGTAGTTCACACTTGCTTGGTAAACCTTTTGCCTAGCATTACCCTCTTTTTTTTCTTTTTTCTATATAAAATCATTCAGCAATCATGGAATAATATCAACCCTTACACTGTCTTTTGCATAGGACAGCGAATAAACCACCATTACCACGAGAAGCTACACCTAGTAGACGAAGGTGCACTCATATTGCCAAGTATGGTACCTTTGGAACTCTTGGTGCTACATCATCTGATATACCAGAGACATCTTATCCTTTGAGTACTCAATCTTGAGTCATTTCGACTAATCCCAATTTATCTACTACTATCGAGATGAAACCATCACAGTTACCTCAGGAAACTGAAATTGAATCCAATGAAACGGTAAATCCAGAACCCGAGCTTGTTCAAGTTGACGTCGATCCAGAACCCATTGTTATTTTACCAAAACATATTTATATCGAATTGGAACAAAAATCAGTTGTTCTGGTGCAACCATCTGATCCTCAATCATCCGTAACCATTGAGTCTTCCTCCTTACCATAGAGTTTACCACTTGAAATTTATCTTAGCCTTGACGGTGAAGTGCTTCAACCTAGTTTTATTTCGATAGAGGAAGAACTTTAGGAACATACAACCCCTTAAACTCAACTCCCACTCCTTTTGGGTCAGGGCTCAATTTGTATCATTCTTTTCCTAATTTGACCTACTCTACTCCTATTGATCCTTTTCAGTCTCAAGTTCTCATAGATTTGTTAGAGTATTTGCTGGGTTATTTAACCATGGAAGAGACAACATCCCAAACTGTACCATATGTTACATATTAGACAACATCCAAGACTATACCATATTATACATCTGTGAAAGCATCAACTGTTTCTCCATATTTTATTTTTTCGACGGCACCTTAGTCTCATCTTTATGGTGGCCCATCCATCCCACTGGGTAACCATGATTTAACTGGAACCTACTCTAGTGTCTCCTCTAGTGATGGACTTTGCCAATGTCCTCATCTGGAATTCTATCTAGCTCATATCTTACGAGTAATGAATGACCTGATTCTTTATTGACATCATCAAATCAATATTAGGTTGGTCCATCCAATCACCATCTAGTTTATCCAATATCTTCTGGATACCCATCATATGAAAGTCAGCATGTGAAATATTGTTATACTCCATATGCCGGGGGACCACAGTTGTTTGGTCCATATTAGAGTACTCTATCATTTTTAGTTCAATAATATGTTGGAATTCCTGTTTGTCAATGGAATCCTACTTTTCCTGTTCAACCACAAACGATTGTGTATCAATATCAACCAGTTCAACCCATTGCATATACTCCTACTACTCCTGTTATTTCTTCTATGGTTGTTGGTCAGTATTCTCAACCAGGTCCTTCAACCCCTAACCCTCAAGTTTCATGTCTACAGACTCCGTCTTCCAAGGCTGGTATTGAACAACCATTTGTATCAAGAATTTAACAACCGTAGGCTAGTTTACCTTTGTCACAAGCTTCTACTAGCCCTGTTTATTCATAACCGAGTCTGAATTATCCTGGTGGGCAACCGTTTTATCAGATTACATGGTAGCCAGAAAAACCATTCCCATAGTATCAAGCTTATCAAGGTCCTGGTCAACAAGCCTACCCCTATCTTGGCTCCCAACAACATAATCAATTTTTTGGTATGCAAAGGTGTATTGGCTAGGCGATTCCATCTTATCCTGGTTATGCTCAACCTAAAATTAATTGACAATTACCGCTTGTTGCAACATTAGAGTTACTTGATTTAAACTGGCTCACCAATTATCCCATTTAATATTTACCTTGGTGGCTAGTGATTCCTCATAAATTACCCTTGGACATTCCAAAATTCAATGGAAATTTTGAAGAAGACCCGTCTATGCATATCATGACTTATCATTTATGGTGTTCATCTAATTCCTTAAATGATGATTTTGTTAGATTGTGTATTTTCCGGCGAATGCTTACTGGTTCAGCTACAAAGTGGTACATTCAATTACCATGACCTTCGTTCGATAACTTTACAGTTTTAGCCAATAATTTTTTAACCCACTTACAATTACCCATGAGATATGAAATTGGAACGAAAATTTTTACCAGCTTTAAGAAAACCACTACTACTCATATATCAGATCATATACACGAGTGAAATTGTCATCGTCAAATGGTTAAAACATTGGTTCTTGATCAAATTTTGGTTGAGTGGTTTATCAAGTACTTGTTGCCATCTATCACCAAGGATTTGGCCAAAGGCGGTGTTATCATGGAAGAGCAAGTAATTGTTCGTGCCAAGTATCTAGATTTGATTTACACTCAGTCTGGCACACTCTATGAAAATATTCCAAATGTGCTGCAACCAAATTTTACTATTCCTCCTGCTCCATCTGGTAAGGACATTCATGTCGGCGATGGTGTGATTGGTTCTACTAGCGCTCTAGCAAAAAGTCGACCATTTGGTTCTACACTTGCTGTTTCAAATAAAAACCCTATTACATCTGATCTTGTGTCTTCTTTTGAAATCCATGTCATGTCATCTGAAAAATGAAAAGGTGACAAGAAACCTAGAAATAAGAAGAAGGGGAAAGATAAGAAGAAATAAAATTCACCCCCGCAGGAAAAATAATCTAATTCATCCGGTTATTTTTAGAAACCTCATTACCATTGTTTGATATGTAATGAGGAGCATTTTACTTGTGATTTTCCTAACCGCTTAGAAGTCCTAAAGCTTCTTAAGATTTCTGCCTCATTTGGAGTGTTGACAAATCCTTTTCTGAACCTGGAAACACATATGGTTTCTACGGATCCTGCTTCTAGTTCGCAAGTGCTTATGTTATCCGCCACTAAGCCAAAAACTGATGTTTTGGTGTCGACTTGAAGTAAATATTACAATAATCCTTTGTCATCAGCAAATTATCAGGCTACAGATCAACCTACAACTTCGACTTTGACCTCATCTGACTCGTCTCTACGGCATATCCTTCCATAGTTAACAATAAGGCCACTGAAGGGAGTAGTTTATAAATATACATTCAACCCTCTAGCCCATGTAGCTCAAAATTATAATGTAGGATAAGACCTGGCTCAATCACCTTGTACTATGTCAATGCTTGAGGTTCTTTAGAATTGTCCCTCCCAGAAGAAGGCTTTGCTGTCTGCGATTGGTGGAATCGATCTAACGGATTCAAATCTTGTAGTCTTTAATCACGCATGATATGTGCCACAATTACCAGCACAACTAGCATTCTTGATTCAGGTACATGTCCTGAAATACCTCATTCATCAAACAATTATTGATGAAGGCACATATACTTGTATCATGTCCATGAGTTGATGGAATTCACTTGGCTCGCCCACTTTGTCACAATCACCTACGATGTTGAAATCTTTTGACGGTCAAAAGCCTTATGGAATTCTTACTAACCTACAAGTAGAACTAGGGGGGAAATTAGCGACTATTAAAGTTGAGGTTGTTGACGGACACCTTGACTACAATATATTACTTGAAAGACTGTGGGTTTACACTATGGATGTGATAGTATCTACTTACTTTCATGTAATAATATTCCATGATAAAGGAAGTATTGTAGCCAATGATCAACTCTCTTTCTTCGCCTCTGGATCCAAGGAAACTAGAAGCATTCCATTTGTTCACGTACCTCCACCTTCTCTTCATAACATTGGTGTAGGTCTCTTTAAGGATCCTTCCCTAATGGGCACCTTTTCATTACCGTCTCTCGTGACATAGGTGGAAATTGCAAATATGGAGACCTACAATATGATATCTTCCACTTCATCTAACTTAAGGAATATTCCCAATGATTCTAAAGTAGTTAGGTTGGGTGACGTCATGCTGCTAAGTCAAATTGAGCTAGCATAGCAATCAATTTTCTTGGTTTATGCGGCCATCAAAATCCTTTGTCTCCAACCATTTGGGTTGATTGCTCTTTGGATTTTGGTACTTCTTATGATCCTTTTTCACATGTATTCTTAACTAATGAGAGCATTATCGAGTCCATGATGCCATAATAAGAACCATGGAGAACATCACATCAACAATCCCATCTTCCATATTTCAGTGAAGATAATCCATCTGAACTATATCACCCTATGGTCATTGATTTCTTGATGAATTCTATTCCTCTCCATGTTGTCGATTCTGAGTGAAACCCATGAATATTGAAGAAATGATTTATATCGGTATTTTGACCAAACTAGGTATTGTAGAAAAAATTCATATCAGTGCATCTTGTTATCCATTTGAACTTGACACTTACCACACTCTTTTTCGTGAATTACAAGATGTATTCACTTGGTCATTTGAGGTGATGCTAGGTATCAACTCTAGCATTGTTGAACATACAATTAAAATGTATCCTGATGCTAAAAAAGTGTGATAGTGCCTTCTTCCAATTGACCCTAATAAATTTGTTGCCATTAAAGAAAAGGTTGAAAAAAAATTGTGTGATGGATTCATTTACCCTGTTTCGCTAATTGATTGGGTTTCTAACATTGTTCCAGTCATGAAGAAACATGCGAAAATTACAGTGTGTGTTGATTATTAGGATTTTAATCATGCTTATCTGAAGACAACTATCCCACTCAATTTATTGAACAAGTTATTGATGAATGTGCCAGATGTGAAATATTTTCTTTCATGGATGGATTCTCCGATTACAATAAAATTAATATTCACCCAGAGGACCAATATGAAAATGATTTTTTCTATCCATGGGGCACATTCACTTATCGAAAGCTCCATTTTAGTTTAAAGAATTCTAGGGAAACATTCATAAGGGAAACTAATTATGCTTTTCATGGCATCAAGCACATAGTTCAACCATATCTGGACAACTTACCTGCACATTCACGAAAATAGGTTGAACACCTCTACATATAAGAACGATATTTTTATGATGTCGTCACTATAAAATACACCTCAATCCACACAAATGTGTGTTTGGTGTTGGTTTTGGTCATTTTCTTGGGTTCTTCATGTTGAAATATGGAATTTAGCTTGATCCATTGAAGCTCTAGGCCATTCTTGATTTTCCTACTCCTACCAATTTCTTCAGTTACAGAGACTCCAAGAGAAGGCTAACTTTCTTAGGAGGTTCATTCCTAACTACACTAATATGGCTAAATGATTTACTCGACTCTTAAAAAATGGGATTCCCTTCCATTGGGATGAGTTTCTGCAAGCTTCCTTTGGTGTTCTTAAAGATACCCAAATCTAAGCATCATTAATCTATCCCCCAAAGTATCATAGTGACTATTTCCTGTATCTTTCCGCTACAAATACAACCATCACTATGGTTTTAGTCTAAGAAGAAGATGGGATTGAACATCTAATATATTATTTGATTCGTAATCTCAATGATACGGAAGTTAAGTACACATAAGTTGAGAAGCTCACTTTGGCAGCCATTCAACTGTAAAAATATTCCACCATTATATCTTGCTCCGAAAGACCATTGTCATTTCAGATTACAACCCTATGACATACATTCTGTCATGTCAATTGCTGGTGGGAAAATATTCAGAATGGATTATCATTTTGTTGGAATTTGACTTGGAATTCATCAAATCCAAGTCAAAGAAGTCTTTGGTGTTTGTTGAGCTTATCTGTGACCTTCCTTTAAGTAGCATTCATCCTACTATGGAACCATCAATTATGGACAAGTCTTTTTTTCCGACCGATTCATCTGACCCATGGTATGTATATTTCATCATCTATCTCTAGACCCAAACTTTTCGACCTAATACTTCTTGCTTGCAACAATGACGTATTCGATACCATGACAAAGATTATCTGATCATTGGTGAAACACTTTATCGTCATGCTGTCGATATGATTTTATGTAGGTTCCACACGCATGAGGGAAAAAAAGTTTTAAATGATTTCCATTCTGGTGCATGTGGTGTAAATTTTTCTGGTTATGCTACCACATAGAATATTCTCTACGCTGATTTCTTTTGGACCACCTATTTAACAACTGCATTATTACGATTAGAGGTTGTCTCATGTTTGCGAGATATTTTATCGTAAAACCTGCTTGCAACCAACATGAATGCATCCTGTCGTCGAAGTTGTACCATTTGAAAAATGGGGCATTGAATTCATGACACATAACCCCCCTTGGTCGGGGGGCATGCATATATTATTATCGTCATCGACTATTTTACCAAGTGGGTTGAGGCGATGCCTACATTCAGAAACATGGGACAGACAACTGCATTGTTCTTTTTTAACCATATGGTTACACTACTCGGTATGTTGTAAGCCATAGTCACAGATCATGGAAAAAAATTTCCCAATCACATGATGGATGAGTTGACTGCCATGTTAGGATTTTCACATGATACTTCTACCCCTTATTATCCATAAGCTAATGGACAAGTTGAAGCTATCAACAATATTCTTAAGCATATGCTTCAATGCATGACTGGGGTTCATAAACGAAACTGAAATTTCATATTTTACTCAGCTTTATGGGCATATTGAACCTCAGTGATAAATGCTACCATATTTAATCCCTTTCAGCTAGTTTATGATCTGGAAGCCATCTTACCGATACAATGTGAAATACCATCATTGAAACTCGCCATTGACCTGCTACCTAACACTTCTGAAGAAGAGGCACATCTTTTAGATCTCATCCATCTATATGAAATGCGTGATGAAGCTGCACTGGCCAATGAAATGTGTAGGAGATGAATTAAGGCGCAATATGACCGTAATTTCAAGCCTCACACCTTCTTAGAAGGAGACCTGGTCTTGCTTTATGATCAGGAAGCTGATAAGATATGAATAGGGAAATTTGAACCATTATGGCATGCCCCCTACATTGTCAAGTGTATTCTGGCTAAGGGTGCCTATGAGTTGGTAGATTATGATGGGACTTCATTGTTGCAGCCTCGAAATGGGTTGTATCTTAAAATTTACTAAGCCTGATTTTCATAGTAAACACTCTATTATATGTTTTGATTATGTGTGTGTAGTAGTGTGTATTTTAGAGTTTTTCATGTGGTTAGTAATCTGCTTTGCTTTTTTTGCAGATGTCAGAATCAGAATATTCATAACCATTTGTTAGATATCTCAATGGTGCTAGTCATAGTACTCAGAATCTATCCTCTCTAGCATGGGCCATCTTTTCTCCAAGTGGCAAGTTAGTGAGTTTCCAAAGGATTTGTATTGGTCGGTCGACCAAAAATATCACTGAGTATAGTGGGTTGATTGAAATATTCTCTGATGCCATTTCACTTTTCATTCATTGTATCATCATCAAGCTGGTCTCACAACCTGTGGTATTACATCTTACTCGTGCCTAGACTGTCTGAAATTCAGCAATTCATCGCATGTTCCTTACAGTTTGTCTTTTCATGGTAAGACAATTTGATTACATTCAATGTCAACACATTTCCATAAACTTTAAAACTTTGGTTAATTATTTGGTGAATTATGTGCTAAATAGACATTTTCAACATATGTAAAGATAGATTTTCAATTCACATCATACAATTGAATAGGATTTCCCATAATCATAGAAAAAAACTGAAATTAAAATAGATTTATATCAATTTTTTTACAAAAATCGTGTCAAAGACACATTGGTCACCTGACCTCAAAATGCATACAAACATAGCATAATCTAAGTAAAACTAATGATGCTCATGATAGCAGGTCACTACTTGGGCTATCATGTGCAATAGCCTAATCCAACGACTAGGCACACCAATGGTATGGCACTGCAGCCTCATAGGTAACTCCTCGATCCAGGCATCTGGTATCCCAAGAATCAATCCCTCCACATGCTACTGCAACTTAGCAAGAGTCTCAGCTAAATAAAAATCTCGAAGGACTGCTCTCCCAACAGTCCTCTCTGCTAGTTCTCCCACCTGTTGTGCACGAACCACTGGTCGAATTGTACCTTTATCTGCATACAAAAAAAATCTTTATTTTAGTCTTAAAAACATAAAAAAACAAAAAAATATGTAGAAAACACTAAAAAAATAAAAAACATGGTCAAAAATTTACTTGTAGCACCCCATTGAGCTTCGGCTGGTAAAATTAAATTTGGATCTCTGTGGAAATCCATCCCTGCACATCGATTCTACTCTATGAAGATAATTTATCTTCATAGCCAACTAAATAATTCATTGGAAAATGAGATCAATGACTGACCAACATGTCTAGCCATCAGCTCGACCCACCGCTACTTTCGTGGATCTCTAGGACCAGCTAATACTAGTGTCACATGTTGTGGCTGCATTAGTGGAACTCAATCCAAAATGAAAGTGATCATGATCGAACAATACCTGAAATTTTTGGTATTTCAACTTTTTACCTTGGCAGTTGTTCTTTCATCTAAAGGAATACTGCTTCAGCCTAGTTGAACACAGTTGGCTCGAGACACTCAAGCGCATACTACATGTATGATCTGTTTGCGAAATGTAGTGTCATGCTGCCAGCTAGCTTTGTGATACTGAATAGGAGAGTTCGCAAAGGCATATCATGTACATATTTGATATTTATCTTTCAATACTTGCTACGCTCAGTTCATGGCCAACAAAACTATCGAATGTAATCCTTCACTGCTTCACCTTGACAAATGGAGCCCGCAAGGGAAATGGAGGCACCGCATCTCGACAAACCTGTCAGAATTAGATATCATCAACCAATATTGGGAGCACTTTTTCCCCAATGTGAAATTCCTGTAGTGCTAGGTCCCATGAATAGATCAAGAAAAACAGTAGTTCCATGTGTTGCCTCATCCCTAACAATATGAAGTACCTGAGAAACCCACAATCCTTGAGGGGTCTCACAGTTCCAGGATCATTTAGGGCAACCATATCATATTGTTGATGTTCTCTTTCTCGCCATGTAATCCACATTATGATCTGATAAAATTGATTCTGAAATCACACCGTAGGCTTAGTCAGGATCCATTCCATGCAAAAAACTAAAGAAATGTTGGGCTTAAAACAAGATGCAAGTATTATAATTGCGCCCAACACACTCCTGAGTGGAAGGCAGAGCGTTGCAAAGGAACTAGGCCTCTTTCTAGCCTCTCTGCAATGCACTTTTCGACATCCAAGGGTGAGTTGGTCCTAGGGCATTCTATATTTACCCTAGGAGCCCAAAAACCCTAAAAAAATTGCATGAAACTGAACAAGGATGCAACCAATAGAAATAGGCAAGTAAGATCTTCTACGTGGTTTAGACAGCATGGGAAATGGTCCACAAAATCTGTTGCAATCAGCCGCTGAAATTTGATGGTAAAACAAGCTCAGAGAACTAAATTTCGGATGGTAAATGTGAAATGGTAAAAATGACTTGGTAATTTCTTATTTTAATGGTCTTTTTTATTAATTTATGCATATTTAATGAAATTATTATGGTTTTTACCCGTTTTTACTATTTAAATAGGTGTTGTTAATCTTGTTTATGGTTCTTTGAGCAGGTTTACAACTAATTACAGTGAGTTAGTCGTGCATGATCATGAAATGCAATTTTGACCACAAAGCATACTTTTATCTATTTTTTGAGCTTTGTTAAACATGAAAAAGGAACTCAAAGCACACTTTTATCTCTTTTTTGAGCTTTGTTAAACACAAACAAGGAGCCCCCCTTGAGTTCTCTTTCATCTCTTTTCAGACTCACAAAATATGAAAATATTGCTGAGCACTTTTCATTTCGATCTCATAAAAGGAATTGAAGGGACATCTACTTAGTATAAGTCTAACCCTTTTCCAGACAGAGATATATTTTGTTTACGAAAAAGGAAAAACCTAGTCGAACATGGCTAGGAGCTTCTATCAGGTATTATTTTACGCTTTTTTGGATATGAGGGACTATTATACGAAAAATAACTTGTGGATTTTCCTTTTCGTCCCTTTTTCAAACTCTCTAAACATGAAAAAGGACTAAGTTTTCACTGTCATTAGACTCATTAAAGCATAAATAGTGATAGAATTTCCACTATGAAAATATCAAGTTTTACCTTTGATAGAATCATTAAATCATAAAATAGAGATGGATTCACCCAAAAGGTGGAATTATACATCAAGCATGTGTTATCCTCCTAAAAATTGTTAAAAAATAAAGAGGTATTGGTCAGAAATGACTGGGGAAAATTGGAAATGGATAAAAAACTTATGGTAGAAATTCTCTCTTTAACATGACACTTATTCACTTCATCTCATGATTTTTGGGTTGGGTAATTTGCTTGATGGTGTATCATACCTATGGTCTATCACACCATCCATCACTTTGGTTTTGGTTCAAATGATGCCAATTCACTAAGTGTCACTGATATGTTCAAGAGAAGTCACTCAAATATTCCTCATCCTTTGAAATACTCATAAAATTTCATTTCATGACTACCATCCCTGACATTGCTTCATCAATCACATTCTATCTCTAAAAATCATTACTCCCATTTTGTGTCATTGATGGAGGAGACATCAATGCCCTCCTGCGATGAGTCGCTTCCTTTCGACATCACCTCATCATTTAGGAAGTTGACTTAGAAACAAACTTTTAGTACCTTTGATCTTTCTTACTTCAATGACAAGTTTCTCACTTCCAACGACAGGTTGACATCATAGGCCTTTGACTAAAAGACTTTGTATAGTGTTTGACATGAAATCATCTATTCACACCATGCATAATGTACTACAATACCTTGAGAACCATTATCATCAATGATGGTTTCTCTCGGGTCTATTCGCATGGTTAGAATTGTACTTTAAGCGATCGAGTGAACGAGATAGAAGACCCTGGATCTAGTTTCATCCATCCGGGCTGAAATTTTAGGAGTACTACAAAATCATCCATACATTGGTCATTACTCAGATGGTCATCCTATCATGGATTTGTATATGTAGAAAAGTCTATATCTATAGACGAATTTCTGACGTTATGATAATTTATGTGTTAAGTATGGGATATGCCTCCCTCAGGAATTCATGTTCAAGATGAACAAATATCATGATGTAATGTATTGTAACTGATGCAGGCTGTCGTCTGCTTAATATCCTCCTCATCACATCGTAAACAAAATCACTCAACATTATCATTTTTGACTTCATGCTTTAGGGGGCATCTATTATAGGTCAATTTCGTCATCATCCCAAAGCACACATCAGTATCCACTAGGGTCTATCGTACTCTAAATTAGTTGCTACATGCCCTAAAAAGGTCATCCCATTGGTGGTTTTCCTTCAACAAACTTTTATACCTTAGATGCCAATTTAAGTGCCCCATTGAGCAATCAAGACACCTCTAGACTGCAGTATCTATTTTGCAAAGCATCAATTCCTATGCAAGGTTGCATTGTAGAGGATCTAGGCCCACTTTAGAGTGTGTTGGTTGACTGAGAGTTAATTGTTCATTGGATTCTGGAATCTTAGCAACCTCTAGTTCCTTATAGAAGTTGTTCCAACTTTCATCTCATCTGATAGCTTCAAATATGGACACCATGGAGCCATTGAACCTCTTATCCTCCTATTCCCATGAACAAGGATACCTCTTCATCCATTTTTAGGAAATCCATTAAATGATTCATTTATTTTTCATCTACTTATAAATAGAGCACTGATCATAGTGCACAAAAGGGAAATAATTTGTGTTAAGTAGAGTTATGCTAGTGAGATCACAACTCTTTGAGGTATTATGCATGTACTATGATGTTTCTAGATTGTTGATGCTGGATGTGATGCAGATGGGGCGAAAGCTAGATGAGTGATCGTGAATCGATCAACTGATTGTCCTCTTCCTTCTAATTCATAATAAAGACATTTGTTCCTTTCATAATGTATGTGTCAATGATGTTATATGTGTACTGATAAATTTAATCGATTCAATTTGTTTAACTTGAATAGATCATATTTCCTTCATTTTGTTTTCTATCTTTTGTTTTCCATTGCAGATATCAATCAAGAGAGTTTAGTTAGATTGAGAACGACGGAAGTGATGAAGGGAGGCGAGTAAAAGCAAACAGACTACAAGTAGGTTTTCTTCCCTTTATCTATTCACTTTAAGGAAAAGGTCAAATATATTTCTTTCTGTTGTTCGAAGTGCACCACCACACTTAAGGAAAACATACTTATTTTTAGGTTTGATTTCCGTAAAACATCCACTCCTCTCTATCACGAACACATCTTAAAAACCTTTATCAAAATTCACTCTCGAACCCTTTAGTAGTGTCCTACTAGTAAATTGGGTTCAAAAATAATATCTTTCTCATGCTGGTATCCTCTCACAAGAAATTTTCTTTATATCCAACAATTGTCTTGTATAAGTTCCATGTCATGTGTCTCTAGTCATGAGAATTTCCTAGTGATATGTCTCTGTGAAATTCTCTAGAATAATGGAAAAAGGAGGACTTTCTTTTAGGATTTTTTTTTTCCCCTGCTCCTTCATCATTATAACTGATTTGAATTGTTTTCCTGATAAATAGGAGTTAAATCACACATGACAACCTTTAACATATTTTCAGGAATGTTAACACATAAAAAATAATTCTTATTTTATTATTAAAAATAAATATTTACATTAGCATACCATGTCATCTTTATTTTTCACTTTTCAGCCACAAGTTGAATGTAAAAGCCATAAAATAACTTTTTCATGGGCATTAAACTACCTATATCTTTTATTGGCATTACATTATCATTCTCATCCTCATCCTCCTTATCATGGTTTTTGGCTGACTTGTAACCATGTTCTAATTGCTCCAACGTCACACATAGATAATGATGTTCAATATGACTTTATAAAACATTATTTTACACCTATTATCATTCCAATAAATTCAAAATAGCATAAATTGAGAAGAATCTCATTTATTCCATTTTTTTTGGAGCCAAAATATCCTCCTACTCATTTGTAGGGTTGATCAGATCATGGTCAAATATTAAAAATATAATCAACCATATAATATTATTATTAATAATAATAGTATAGTCAACATTATTATTATTACTATTATTATTATTATTATTATTATTATTATTATTAAAAATTAATACTAACTTTAACTTTATTAATATAATTATTATTAAACATTTTTAAACCTTGACTATGACTTACCAAGGTTCACCATAGTTGACAAAGTCTGTGTTGATTGAATTTGGTCAACCATGGTTTACTATAATTCAGTATGGTTGATGACTATGACTGAAAGTTTGAGTATTGTATCTATGATAAACATAGGGTTAAGCAAGTGTGATCATGGTTAACTATTAATAATATACTGAATAATAATAATGATAATAATAATAATATCATCAACCTTTATATTAATATTAATAATACTACTATTATTATTATTAGTCAATTTTATTAATATAAATATAAATATTAATAAACATTTTAAAACCTTCATTGTGATTGACCAATGGTGACCTTAGTTCAAAGGTTGACAATGTTTGACTTTGGTTAACCATTGCTAACTATAATTGAATAGGTGAAGTTATGTTAGTAGAATACATCTATGAGTGAAAAAAGTTTATTATTGTTAAATATGGTAAACATAGGGTTGACCAAGTTTGATCATAGTCAACTATTTAGACAATAATAATAAAGGTTCACTTTAAATGACTATGTTTGAATAATGTGGTTGAATATGTTTGGTTATTATTATTAAAAAAATAACATTAGTAAGTGATTATGTTTAATTGAAGTTGAAGAGTGTCGTCTTTCAAACATAGTTAAACATAGTTGAACATAGTTAAGCGTATTAGAAAATATTGTTGACTAAGATTGTAATGTCGCATTGCGACATTGGATAAATTATAGTGTAACGTAACAATACGAAAATGTTTGTCAAACTACGAAATTGTATAGATTTTTGTACCATTCCAACATCACATGTTTGAACATTAATATTAATAGGTACTTATGTTTGATAGAAGTTAAAAAGTGTTTTCTTTCAAACATCATAAAAAATAATCAAACATAGTAAACCATATTATTCAATGTCATTGAGTAATTTGAAATGTTGGATTAAGACATTGGATAAATTGCAATGTAATGTAACATTGTGAAAATATTTGTGACATTATGATGTTAGATAGATTTTTTGTACCATTCTACTATCACAATATTAATATTAACATTATTATTACTATCCAATTTTTTTAATATTAATATTTTTATTATTAAGCATTCTTAAAACTTTATTGTGACCAATCAACTATGACCCTAATTGAGTAAGGTTAGCAATGTTTGGCTTTGGTTGACCATGGTAGACTATAATTGAATATGATTGAGCTATGTTGATTGAGGATGAATATGAGTGAACAATATTGAATATTGTTAAATATGGTAAACATATGGTTGACGAAGTTTCATCATGGTCAATTATTTAAACATTTACTATAGAGTTGAGTTTATTTGACTATTAATATTAATCAATAATAATAATAGGTGATTACATTTGATAGAAGTTGAAGACTATTGACTGTCAAATGTGGTCGAACATAGTTGAATATAGTCAACTTGATCAGTAAACCAATGTGTTTTATTCCATATCAATTTAATCTTATTATTATTTTTTTAACAATGGCTATGGGTGAGCTTAACCATGGGTTGAATGACTTGACCAAGTTCACATGGTTTGAGTAATTTGACTATGGTTGACCATATTTTTCTATGATATATTATGGTTGTCTATATTGCTAATGAATGGCTACGATTCACCACGCTTTACCATGGTCACCTAGGTTGACCATGTTTGACCATATTAACCATTGCAACCATGTTGAGCATGGGTTGACCATAGTTCTCAAAGGTTAATTATGGTTAATATGGTTGACCAAAGATGACCATGATTGACCATGGTTGGCTTAAGTTGCCAATGATTGAACATGATTGACTATGGTTGACGATGGTGAGCCATGTTGACTAGAGTCAACTACAGTTGAAAATGGCTGACCATTTTGAGCATAGTTAATATGGTCAATCATAGTTAACGACAATCAAACATGTTGATGATAGTTCTTGATGGTTGACCATGTTTTTCTACCATTAATCATTGTTGCATGTGTTTTGACTATGGTTAATTTTTTTAAACTATGGTTGACCATGGTTGACTATGGTTTTCCACATTCACCATATTTAAACATCATTTAGTATGTTTTGTGTAACACCCCTAGCTAAATGACTCATATTTTATTTCCTTTATTATGACTCAAAAAATAAAATTTAGGAAAATAAATTGATTTTAAATATTTATAATTTTGATATAAAACATACACATTTTCTTGATAATAAAAGAAAAGTCGGTTGTATTGTTAATGCTACTAAGAATGTGTTGAGATTTGTTCGGTAGACCTAACCCCTAACTATAAGGGAAATAGTTCTACCCAAGAATGTGCCAAAACAACAAAATAATAAATTTCTCCATTCTGAGGGGATTTAGAAAAAGAAAAAGGTCATGACCGGAAAAAAAAAAAAAAATTCACCATGACTGGGGATGAATTCCATGAAAACTTACTTTATTCATGAAAATCCCGTGGGAGAGAAAGATAGTGATTTTCTAGTTTTCGAGACTGTTTGAAACCCAAAAGGAAAGAAATAATTTTTAAAGGGTTTAGGAGAATCAAAAATGTGGAAAAGGAGTTTATGTAGTTGTTTCTATGACAAAAAGGGGTAGAGGTCGGGGGTAGATGGTTGAGAAAGAATCAACATATAGTTGGGAGGACTGTGAAAACTCTTAAGCCATTCTTTGGAAAAGAAAATATAAGTGACTGATTATGTCTTGGACAATAAGGAATAAAAGAAAGAAAGATAAATTACACACAGATTGTATTTTGTATGTGAGCACTAACTTTGATGAATATCTAGAATATGCTCATACTAACTGGTGATAGGTAAAAAGAATCAATGACCAATGAATGTAGCAAGTATGTTAAGCGGTTACAACAAGAATTGGGTTGCATTCCCATAAAGGTAAAGGGTTGTATAAATATGCACTTGTTATTGTTTTTCTCTGATCGAATTATTGTTTGAGTTGTTTGGTTAAATATCTGGAATATGACTAGAGGAATTAAAATAAGAGGAATATGAATATACATATACATAATGATACATATGTATTGTACTAAATTTAAATTGGAATCGGGTTAGTTATGAGATCGAAAGAGTATAATAACCCTCTCTCTAGCATGAGACAATCCTGGATCTTGGCATAGTAATAAGTCTAAAGTACACAAGGCAAGTCCCATTACAAATCCCACCGAGGCACCTAGACTAAAGAGTAGTGAATATAAACTAATTACATATTCCATGTAAGTATAAGGCAATGTTTTAGTTAAGAAAATACTATAAAATATGGAAATACAAATATAATTACATATGTAGCAGAATTGGAGCGGAAAAATGAACAAACATAGAATAGTGCAATTACATACATTACCACTAATTACTTTTAGTATTTCTAAAGAAAGGAAAACCTTGAAATAAAGGTTAATGCTTTTAAAAAGAAATTAAATGAGAAATATGGCATGCGACATTGAAAAAAAGTCCTAATATATCAAGAAATAGTACGTAGGAATCATACTAGCTTGCATGGAAAGAAAACAACACTCAATGCAATTTACGTTGACTAAGTGTAAAGAAATATCTAAAGAAAGAGATAAGTCTCATTATAATTCCATCACGTAACACCCATCGAAAAAAATTTCAATATAACAATATAAAAAAGTACCCATATGTTGGAATTTCTTGGTTGAAATATTTAGTAATAAGTCTATCTTAAAGAAAATAAATAACCCTTTCTCCATGAAGGAGATAATTTGATCTTCAGATAAAAAAAACTTAAATAATAGCCAAAATGAAAAAAATTAATATATATCCAATGGGTTGTAATCTTTAGCAATGTATTAAATAATATTACAACTAAGAAGAGTTGCATGTTGTGTAAACCCTAAGAGTATATGCAATCACGGGAAAAAGGGTCGAGGCATTGTGGCCAAAAACCCTAGACACAAAACAATAAAAATCGGAAGAACCGTGGAGTAGTCATTATATGCCATTGAAGGTTAACCCTCTTTCCAAAGATGTAGAACCTGAGATAGATACTATAGGAAGATTTGAAACTTTACACAAAGGAATAAATAATGAATTAAATTAAGACGCTGCAAAAAAATTGTCATTTAAAATTTGAGAATGAGGGTAGAAGGAATCAATATTTACCCAAAGGTAAATAGGATTCCATGGAGCATCGTCCATTTTGCCAGATCAAGAAGAAACACTAGAACCTAAAGGAATGAAAACAATTATCGATGTTAAAAGGGACCTCTTAGGGTTTGACAGCAGAATTACCTGGAAAATAGGCATAAAATTAGTAGACGCGAGTGTCGTTATACAAAAAGAATTCGATGGAAGGATCGATTTTAGGTTAGTATGAACCCTTTTGGTAAACTCCATGAATGACCCTTCCACAAGTGATCTGCGAGTATCAATACCATCTTCATGGAAGAAATTCTATGCATTGTAAAGAGTAAGAAAACCATCTGTGATGAAATAATTTTGGTTAACCCTCGCAGGGAAGAAATTACCTGAAATTTTAATCATACTCAAGAAGGGAAGATCATATCCTTCGCAGTAAAAGAAAGTAAAAAGGGTTTACAGAGAACCCTAAGTTGCAAACCTGCTTCTGAACGATAGAAGAGGAAAAGGAGCAATGAACGTCGGTGTGGGAGTAGGTAGTTACCACCAAAACAACCCCAATTACCTCCATCCAACCATCCAAAAACCATAAGGAATTATGAGACGTGGATAAGTTGACAAGTTGTTATAACTTAATTCCAATTGATTCCAACCATATTGCCACGTGGGATCAACGTGGGATACAACTTGCTAGTTCTAGATTTTTCTGGCAATAAATTCACATGGCAGTGAGAATTATAATGTGGACATAAAAATATCACCAAACTTATATCCTAAGGTTATGTGTTGATGACCATGGTTTATAAACTAAAGAGAAAGCTCTTAACCGATGCAATATAACAAGTCCATGATAACCATATGCCTTCGATATATGTATGGTAGAATTATACTTTGAGTAAAAGAGCTTGCTACCACAATAATTTCATGAAATTGATGTATAGATTGTGGTTGTTGAAGAGCCAAGGTTCGAACATTATAACATATGTTTAATAAAAGAGACCCTTTCTATTAGAAATGAATATAACTACTATATCGATATAATTAAAATAAGCCAGGCATGCATATATACACTTGAAGGAATACACAATTATTTTGATAATTCAAAAATATAGTACATGAGTGAGGTAAAGGTATATTTAAAATGGTAACCTTTATTAGGTTAAGCTAAATATCCTTACCAAGGTTCATTCCATGAATGTGAGGTAAACAGACGACTTTTATACATTTAAGAATTATCACGCGGGAATATACATGATCAAGTTATTTGTAATTGCATGACAATATGCTCTTATTTTAAATGAATATCTCTATTACATAACAAAAAAAATTTCTTAAAAGTGTAATTATGTCTAAAGACAATATTTTGTTATGAGAGCCATAGTTCAAAACTAAGGCTTTGGGTGAATAATGATACCATTTTTTATTTAACATTAATTTTTTTCAATTTGCACAAAGTTGATATAAAGGAAGAAATTCCAAAATAGAAAGATAATATGGAAGAACGTCCTGAAGGTATCCACTTTGGTTAATATGAGATTTATGTATACTCATACAAAAGGCCTAAGTATTTAATAGAGAATTGTTGGAGATGATGAAAAATATGAGGTATGAAATATCAAATCTCTATGTTGGTCATGATAAAATATTAAAAAATAGTGTAGAGTAAGACAAGATAATCAGGAACTTAACTACGAAACAAATTCAAAAAATGTGGAGGAAATGAACGAGGGTGAGAATAAAGATGAAACCAGTACGTGGAAGGCAGGGGAGGAAAAATGGAAAGTCAGAAATAGAGATTTGGAGATGGGAAACATAGCCCATCCAAAAATCAAATGATACCTGAAAAGAAACCTAAAGTATATTTACACGGGGAATTTTGAAAAATAAGACAAATAATCTATGATGGGAAATCTAACAAAGCAACGAAGGCTTGATTGTTGAAGATAAATTGATATTTTCCGGTTTAAGATTATACTACTAAGTTGAAGACCAAGTTGGCTAGCTATCAATTGCACAAAAAACCATCCTTGTGATGGGAAGAGGTGTGAACAATTCATAAATTGAAGGAAAAGAGGCTAGCCGGGAAGAATTTTAGTGATTATTCATAGAAAAATATATTTAACATAATGATATTTTGATGATAAGGAAAAGGTGTTTGATGATTTGAAATTGGTATAAATTTCGATGAGAAAATTGATAACTAAATTTACGCATGTGTTAGATTATGTACCTTACATAAAGAAAGAAAAGGAAAAATTCTAGTGGTTTTTAAGTTGTCTTCCACCTACCTTTAAGGAGAGAATTGAGTATGATAACCCCATAATGATGGAAGAATTTTAATGAAGGTGAGGATTTATCATCAACATCCCAAACTAAAGAATGATAATAAGAAATCCTAGCTTAACAAAAGGAAAGAGTGATCAATGCAGAACAAAAATGGGGGAAACAATGGGAAGTTTAACAGTGGCGGTAAAGGGGGAAATAATCAAAATCTTAACATAACTAATGAAAATTCCTAGAATATTATATAGTAGAAAAACAATGGGTTTAAAAATAATGAAAGAAAAAACAAACCTAATGATAAAGAGAAGGAGCCACTAAAATGTTGGGGTTGTGGTGAACCCCACCTCTTAAGAAATTTGCCTTACAATAATAAATCAATTTAGCATATTTAAATTTTCAAGAGGCCTCCACTATTAATGAAATAGCCAAGAATATTCCTCACATTAGCATAGTCCTGGAGATGTGCCAAGAAGAGCACCAATCCACTATAGTGGAAGTATATTGTACTATCCATGACTAGTCTATTTCAATATTAATTGATCTTGGTGCTAACCTAAGTTATCTTACCCCTCAAATTGTAGAAAATTGTAATTAAATGGCCGAAAATATAATAATCCATGGCTAGTAAAACTAGCTACAGGTGCAAAAAGAAGAGTCACTAGATGGATTAAATATTTCCCAATTGTATTAGATGGGAAGCGTAATAAAATAATTTAAATGTATTACCACTATGTTCCTATGACGTCCTTATCAACATGGACAAGATGGAAGGTTATAAAGCACTCATTAACTATCTTGAGAAAATAATTACTTGTATGTATGATAGTGGTGAAACTAAAGTTATCAAGGGGATACCCAGACATGCTTTCTTACATCAAATATCAACAATGCAATTAAGGGAAGAAGTTAGAAAAGTGTGTCAACTCTTTTCCATTAAGATGGAGAATCGGCTCCGAGATAAAACAGTAAAATTAGAGATCTTTGAAGCAGTGTAATAATTTAATGATTTATTTCCAAATGAGATTCTCAATCTTCCCCCACACAGAGAGATACAATTTTCCATAGATCTAGTACCTGGAGCTGCCCTTGTATCCAAATCTCCTTACTATATGACAGTCCTGGAACACATGGAATTAACAATTTAGCTACAATAATTGTTGTCAAAATAATTTATTAGGCCTAGTGCATCCCCATGGCGTACACAAGTCCTTTCCATGAAGAATAAGGATGTAACATTCATGTTTTGTATATACTTTTAATAGTTGAATAAATTAGCAGTTAAAAATAAATACCCTTTACCCCGTATTGGTTATCCTTTTGACCAAATTGAACGGGAAAATGTGTTCTCCAAAATAGATCTTAGATATGGGTAACATTAGTTAAGGATCATAGAAGATGATATATCAAAAACAACATTCAAAATCTGATATGGACACTATCAATTCACTGTATTTCCATTTAGGCTCACGAACACACCAACCACTTTCATGTGCTTAATGAATGGTATATTCATAAATTTTTAGGACAAATTTTATTAATTTTTATTAATGACATATTAATATATTTAAAAAACATGGAGGGACACAAGAAACATCTAAACGTAGTTTTACATATGTTGTGAGGAAAAAAACTATATGAAAAGTTCATTATATATGACTTCTTTCAGGAGAAAATACAATATTTGGGCCATGTGATTAGGAAAGAAGGGATAGTCCTAGATCCTGAGAAGGTAAAGGTTGTACTTGAATGTCTAGTTCCCAAGGACGTGGCTAACATAATATATTTTATGGAGTTAAATGGATATTATTACGGGTTCATAGAGGGATTTTGCATGTGGACACATCCTATAAATTCTTTATAGAAAAAAGGAGTAAAATTATTATAGATATAGTAGTGTCAAGAAAATTTGAAAATTTGAAACATCTACTTATAATTTCTCCAATACTTAACATAGAAGATCGAGAAAAGGATTTTTGGGTGTACATTTATGCATGCTTAGAAGGCTTAGGGGGTTCTCTTATGTAAGTATGGCGTATGGTAACATATGAGTCTCAGAAACTGAAGGAAAATGAAAATAATTACACAATATATGATTTTGACTTGGAAGCGGTAATTCATGCCCTAAAAATTTGGAGAGATTATATGATCGGAATATAATTAGCCTAAACAAATACCACATAAGTTAAAATAATTTTTCATCCAACGTGACTTGAATGCGAGGAAATATAGGTGGATGGATTTCCTAAGCAAGTATGACTTTGATATTAAACACATAAAAGGGAAATAGAATAAGGTAGTAGACACCCTAACCTAGAGTTTAAACCAAATACATGATATAGCTATTAATTAGAGTGAGATAGATCTGGTGGAACATATCAAAGAGGTAGCATTAACAAATCATAGATATTATCATATATTTAAAAATATAAAAAGTAGAATTGGTCAATGAAAATGGATTTATTATGGGATAAAAAATGATGGGGTGTTAGTTTACAAAAGTAGATTATATATACCTAATCATGATAAAAGTAATCAATTAATTCTGAACGAATGTGAGAATAAAACCTTTGCAGGGAATCCAAGATACCAGAAAATGGTTACAACCTTGACAAAGGAGTTCTTTTGGTCCGACATGAATAAATAAATTGTAGAATACCAGATTTAATGTAAACAATTCTAGCTTATAAAGGAATAGCATCAACACCCAGTCAGGTTACTAAACACGTTATCCATACCAAAATTGAAATGGGAAGTACTTTCCCTTTATTTCATTACCGGATTACCCTGGGTGTGAAAGAAACATGATTTTATAATGGTGGTAGTTGGTAATTTAAAAAAGGTTTCCCATTTCATTCTGATATGGTCCACATATAAACTACATACGTGGCTAATATTTTTATGAGGGAAATTTTTAAATTGCATGGTATCTCTAAGGTGGTTATACCAAATATATATCCGAAGTTTACTTCAAACTTTTGGAATTCAATATTTACTGAATTGGGTACACAGTAAAATTTTAGTACTTCATACCAACCACAGACAGATGGTTAGAGTGAAAGAGTCAATCAAGTCTTAGAATACATGTTATGAATGTACAACATGAATCAAGATATGAAATGGGAAGTCTGCCTAAACTTGGTGGAATTCACATACAATAATGGATATCAGGCCTCACTGAAAATGAGCCCTTATGAGGATTAATATGGAAGAAAATGTCATGTACCTTTGAGTTGGATCAAGTTAAAATATATATTAGTATTGGGACCAAATATATTAGAAGAAATGGATCACGTGGTAAATAAAATTAGGAAAAACTTGAAAGAGGCATAGGACAGGTAGAAAAGTTACATTGATTTGGAAAGAACTCCTAAAGAGTTCCTTGTGGTAGAGCATGTCTACTTGAAAGTGAGGCCACACAAAAAATCATTCAGACTTGGGAGTTGTTCTAATTTGGCTCCTCGATATTGTGGGCCATTTGAAACACTAGAAATAGTTGGACTAATAACCTATCAATTCGTTTTACCAGCTCATGTTAAAACTCACAATGTGTTTCATGTGTCATTGTTGAAGAAATATATATATGATATCAATAATTTAATTAATTGGAATGTGATATAGGTCAACCTGGAAGGAGAATTCTACATTGAGCCTCTACAATTTTTGTATTGGATGGAAACTTCTCTTCGTAATAAAACCATTTCTCAGGTCAAGGTGAAATGGAAGAATTGGAAAATGATATA
The DNA here is from genome assembly GCA_034641835.2 of Pinus albicaulis. Lineage (NCBI taxonomy): Eukaryota > Viridiplantae > Streptophyta > Pinopsida > Pinales > Pinaceae > Pinus > Pinus albicaulis. Next base: position 935,772,328 of record CM076572.1, on the reverse strand, counting down.
AGAGAAGATTTCCATATGTTATTCTAAAGGAGAATGGAATTTGAAAACACCAAGTACGATGTCCCTTATAGAGGAGGAGATATGTAACACCCATGTCTAAATGACTCATATTTTATTTCTTTAATGATGAATAGAAGAGTAAAAGTTAGGAAAATACAATGATTGTAAATATTTATAATTTTGATATAAAATATGAAAAAAATTGTTCTCAATAAAAGAAAATTTATGTGTATTACTAACACTCCTAAGAATGTGTTAAGAGTTGTTAGGTAGAACTAACCCCTAACTGTCAGGAAAGGGGTAGAAAAATAAAAAGAATAAATGTTCTCCATTTGAAGGGGATTCAGGAAAAGAATAAGGTAGAGAGATGAGAAAAAGAAAAATTCACCATGGCTAGAGATAAATGCCATGAGAACTAGTGTTATCACTCAAAAATAAGACAAGAAAAGATGACATTATTAAATTTCAGGTAGAAGGATTTATAGGCTGAGGAAAATTAAAGGATCTAAAATTTTTTAGAAATCTCTAATGTCAAGAGAAAAAATTAAAATTCCACACCAGAAACACAAGTGAAATACGCCTTTGCACATAGTTTCCTTCGATAGGTGTGTTGGTATGCATGGATTTCCCTAAAAAAGCCGGTGGAAGTCACTTTTTGAGACCACTTCACACATTTCAGGAAATTATCATACACTTAAGGTTTCCCAAGGACAGTCGCCTAAGCCACCTTGGGACCTCAAGGGAGCACACAAAGGAATCAAGTGGCACGTGAAGGAGTCAACCCTCTCTCTTGGGTAACCATCCACCAATGTACCAAGGGAGGGAAGTAGAATTTGAATTCACCTATAGATGGCCACCAAGAGATGAGAAAAATGAGAGCACATTGTTAAGCTTTTCAGATTTCCCATGAGCAATCCAAGAGTGTGCAACCTAGAGAAGTAGTAGAGTGATGATTGGGTTATTGTCCACCCAATAAATTCAATCCTTTGGAGTAGTGAGAGATAACTTGTGATAAAAGCTAAAGGCTAAAAATTTTCTTCCACTAGGTCTTAGAACTCCATAGTTCTAAGGGTCCTTTGGCAAGAGTGTAATGTAGTATATTTCTTCCTAACAATGAGAAATAAGAGGGGACTTTGATTCCACCATTTTTATTATTATTACATTTGACTCTTTGTGAGATTTTGTTTTTATGTTTATTTTATTTTTGTTTTATTTCCATATATGCATACTATAGTCCATGATTTAGTGTGTTTTATATTTACTAGCATGTGTTCACTAACATGCTAACCATATTTTCTACCTGTGATGATAGCTTGGAGGCAATGACCACTCCTCCTAAGCATCGGTGGATTGGTATACTTGTGCGCAAAAACCACCACTATAGGATTGGTGACTCCACTGGATTTAATTTTTTAGTTAAGTGGTTGCGATTATTGCAGGGACCTTCTCTCTGATCTAGAGTGTTTTTGGGACAACTCCCCTTCTTCCCTTCTCTGCTCATTCACCCACAGTGAAAGTTTGAAGTTCAAAATTTTTGGAAATTCCATTTACAGGAAAACTGTGCACTTTTTTTTTAGACAGACATGGCGAGTTGCATGAGTTCAGCTCTGACGAACACACAAAGTTGGGCGCTTGTGTGAAAATTTTCAGCACAGAAACTAGAGACCACAATTCTCTGTTATTTTATTAAATTTCCTAATTTTAAAGTGGCTAGCAGCCAAGAGAAAATTTTCCAGCACTATGTGTCGTGTCCCATGACTTTTTAGAACTTTCTTTTCGATGTGTTTTAGTATTGCTAGTTGCTAGTTTTAAATTTTAAAGTTTATCTTCACAAAAAATCACATAGTTTAAGTAGGGGGAAATTTACTTGGATTCTAAAATAACTCATTTTTGTAAAAATAGACATCAAAACACACATAGATAATTAGCTGGAGTAAGTGGCCCTAATCCACATATGCGTAGATAGTTTTCATTTTTCCTAGTTAGATCATTAATTTTAGTTTAAATTTTTACACTAGGATTTGGGACCATGAATTAATTATATTAAGAGAAGAAAGTAATCTATACTACCCTTACACCTTTTGGTGACCATGGGCAAGCATATGAAAGCTCTCTTCTGATAATTTCCCATCTCCCTTTAGTTAATCACTTAGATTAATTAGGAAAAGTTGTAAGTGGCCGACTATCTGCACATGATTTGCTTATAGCAAGGAACAATCAAACATAGATTAATAGGGGATGTGTAAAGCAACACCATATATACACATCTTAAAACTATGTGATTGTTCACTTTTTTCTCACACACTTCCACAGCATAAGTGAAGTAAATACTCCTTAAAACTAACCTAGCTAAACTCACTAAATTTCCCCACAAGGGCCATAAGAAAAATTATAGTTTAGGCTAGGACCATGGGGGTAGGCATCCAATAAGCCACCATGGTCAGTTTACATATTGAGACATATAATTTGAATGAATAGGTAGCTTTAAATCCATCTATCTGACCGCAGAAAAGAAAACTCGAGTGCCACAGAGACCCGACTCAGAGGGGGTTAAGCTTAGGCCCAGTGTGTGCGGTATTATTTAGGGCTACCTAACCCATCTAATGCTCCATAGCGGTAGCTAATTTACCAAGAATCTCAAGACTCGAATGCTCACCTGGGAGGATGGTACTTAGTGGCCAAATCTAGGGCATCCTTCCTTATAGGTGACGGTGAAGGAAGCACTATATCCTCTACCCATTACCTTGGTCGATTCTTTGGCTACTGGAAGGTGTCGCCAGTTCTTTCGGGACATTAGCCCCAATACCAAAAATAAGATATCTTCACAAGACCCAGTTACAATTGAGAGTATGGGGATGTTTAGGTCTCTAGGATTTTTAGTATCATGTGCAAAAACAACCAAATCCACATTTTGATTGATTAGTCACACAGAAATAATTTAAAGGAAAATTAACTTTTTCTTTTTCTTTGTTTTATGTATGTGGTCACCATTTTTCCTTTGATATTTCAAGAATCACCTCTCATAGAACTAAATATTTTTTCCAAAAACATACCTAGTCGACACCATAATGGACCCAACAGGACCTTGTCGATCTAGACATCTTTTGGAACTCCCCGCATTTGCAGGAGGAGTTCTAGGTCTTTCGCCATTTAGGCATCAAAGATGGAACACCACCAACATTATTAGTTCATAATTGATTTGGGAATCTTCAGTTGGGAACCCCCAAGGGTCACCCAATGCCACACCAGTGGAAACCCCTACAGGGTCACCACACTCCACTCCTCCCAAAACCCCTAGCGGGTATAGGAACACTACCCATTCCGGGAGCCCAGTGAACACATGGTTGGGTACGTCAGAGCCAAACCCCATATCTAGCCAGAACATTGTGTCTTCATAGTCTACAATGGCTCTCAACCCACAGTCATTGTTCTTAGCATCATTTAACTTACCTTATCTAACCAAGTTAATGAATGACCCTATTACACATAACCATATACTCCCCCCCCCATGCACACCAAGCTCCCTTCAGACATTAAAAAATTCGAAGGGAAGCAAGCAAAAGACACCAGAAATCATATAATGACTTTCCACTTATGGTGTTCGTCGAACAACATCATTCATGCTACTATTCGACAGAGACTATTTCATCGCACCCTAACCAGAATAGTTGCGAAATGGTATGTGGAGCAACCTTCTGCTACACATGGAACTTTTAGTGCCCTCGCTACCATGCTCCTCATATATTTTCAGTTACCCATCCACCATGATTCCAGGATGGAATTACTGACACATTTTAGATAGACAACAGTGCTCTATATCTCGAACCGTATCCATGAATGGTGAAAACATCGTAGTTTGTGCAAAGGAAAAATCAACAATCGAGTTTTGCTAGACCTATTCTTGAAAACTCTCACTATAGAGATTTCAAAAGATGTAGCAACCTAAAAACCTACATCCGAAGATGATTCCATCAGTAAATCCCAGTAGCTCGAGCTGATTCACAGGAAATCAAGATACATTTATATCTTACCTAACACCTCGCATCTACAAACTTATAAAGCTTTTCCAGGCACGTCCAACACTATAGATGGATTGATTGGGTCAACGACCTAAAATCACATAGGCAGCAGTAGTTAGTACCCTGGTTATGCGTATGATCCTAACCAGAACATCCTGCAACCCAGCTACCAAAGTTATCCTACACCTCTACAAAATATGACCAATAAGGTGAAATCATACCATCATCAGCAAGGATGACCATACCCTCCCACTCAGGGGACCCAATACATAGCTATAAATGTTGAGGGAACAACTCCCCCCAGCAACCATTCACAAACCAAGGACAGGGACCCCGATATTCCTAATCCCCAGTAAAAAACCCACCCATGTAGAATAATGTACAAGTGAACTTTGTGTAACCTTCCTAGGCACAACCGTGCCAATCATATAATCAGGATAATCCTAGCTATCCTCCTAATGCGACAAGGAAAAAAAAAAAAAAAAAGGGAAATCCTGGACAGGGGGGCAACAATCAAGAACACCCTCTGTGATCTTAGGTTGGCGACAAATCCTACCAAAATAAAAACCAGGAGCCAAATAACTCCCAAGGGCACAACAAGAGGGTGAATCTTTAGACCAACTACTCTTGCACAATCTGTGGTGAATATGGCCATTACACTCATCACTGTCCTGATTTCCCTGAGTTGAATAAGCTCTAGGGTAACTAAGGACAAGGGGGATCCTCACAGAAGACAACTATCATGTAGGAGCCCTTCCCCCACCAAGGGAAAATTGGCACCCAATAGCAACAAAAAACTCTTGATGATTCCGGAAAAGATAGCCACGAAATCTACATGACTAGTGAAGAAATGTTTTTTGAGACACAGAACTGAAGTTATGATACCCCACCAGACACTAATTCATTAGGGGATAGCAAGAGTGCACCAAAAACACTATTAACTATATCGAAGATACCTATTGAACCTTTGCCAAAGATGGCTAAGGGACTAGCTAGGCGAGGAAGAAACCATTCCAAAGCGTCCCATAACTATACCATTATGGATGATTTAACCCAATCTCCCGACGCTATGCCAGCTTTCGAGGTATTAAAATCATGCCCAAAGTAAAGGAAAGAATTAGTTTCCGCGTTAGGTGCCATCAACCCTGCCAATTCGTGCCTAATGGCTTTTGATTTAGATAAAGCCACCCCTAGGCTTCCTTCGTTCGTCTCCTTCCAGATACCAGTGTCAGTACAAAACATCACTATTCACCATTGTATCCTTGAAAAGGGTGCATCTACATGCATCATGTCAAAGAACGTCTGGCAGAAGTTAGGGTCTCCCAAACTAAATCCATCAGACATCAAACTCAGAGCATTCAATGAGCACCCATCTACTCTCGTCGGTCTCTACCAAAATGTCCCAATCTGGTTCACCAGAAATAAGCTCCTTATAGACATTGAATTCTTGGATGTTCAATTGGATTACAATATACTCCTTAGGTGGAGTTATATGTATGCCATGTCAACCATACCCTCCTCTATCTTCCGAACCATGATGTTCCCCTATGAGGATCGCATCGTTACTATCAACCAATTGAAATACCATGAAAAGATATCCCTAACAAATGTCGATGTCATTCTACCCTATGTAGACACATCTGGTAAGATGATTACATGGTACCAAGAATATGGCCCCGACCAATTCAAACCGTTTTCTATCCTCAAGCCACTCCTACGAGATCCCCCTGTTATAGCAGAATCATCATCTGATATCGTAGAGGCTCTAGTCTGCATGATGTCTAGATCAAGCATCAAATATAGCTAGGAGATGAATATGAGCAATAATGACACGAGACCTCCACCACAACAACCTATCTAGCCTACGTCACCTCCCAAACTCCTTTCCTCTACCCCCCATCTGTTTTGTGTCACAACAAGTCTTGGCCATAGTGGCTTTGCCAATCTTATCATTTGGAATTCCAGTTTGGTAACTGGTCCCACTTACCACGAAGAGAGTCCCAAATGTCACCTCTAGAGGGTTAATCCCCCTCATTCCTGAGGAGGCCCCATCTGTTAAGGAGATTGTCACAACCATCCCATATAAGGAAATTTCCATCGCAAAACCGATTGTTATGACCAAGAAAACTAGTAAAAAGGGGAAGAAGGTAGAAAATCTCACCATACAATGAAAATTACAACCTTGCACCATATGCGACATAGTAGGCCACCCTACCCACATCTACTCAGAGTTGGAATAACTAAAACTGCTCCTTGGCTCTGAGATAAATATCATAGCAACAAGTTCCCGTAAAAAGGAACCAGCCACCAAAAATCAAGGCAAGGCATTGTGTACCAACCACGCATGCACTATCTATGGCCATTATGGGCATTAAACCTCTCATTGCCCAAAAATTCCATGATATAGGGACACCTTACATGCCATCGAGCAATGATATCAAGAAGATCCCTCCATCCAGTCAACTGGAGAAGAACCTCGCATCATTTTATACCTTTAGGAGGCACGATAGTCGCCAGAAAGACTCCCGTTCATCTTCCCTCCTCCTATCATACACTGTGCACTTTGCTATGAATGTTAACATTTCATCAATGAATGCGCAGTCATAGAACTCATCTGAAGGTGGTATCCAGTTGAACGCGTGTATTAGGTTCACTTGCGATCAACCCAATTTTCATGTCTGATATGTTCTGGCAACCACACTTTAGAAAAATGCCATTACATCCTTCAGTTTCACTTATCACTAACTATCTTATGCATGACCATAGTAAGCCTCTCCCTAGAAGACGGCTTTGATACAAAATCCATGGATAGCTCGATGATGCAAGAGGATGTGACCAGTAGATCCATCCTCTTCCTGTCAGCTGAAAAGTGGCCAGTTGGGAAACCCTTATTCACCCCCAACTGCCCTTCACAGAGAAGACCAACATGTGTGTTATGTAACCCATGCAATCATGTGGTCGCCACATGCCTAGACCTAGAATTTCTATGCCACTAGTACCCGATCATGTCAGAAAGCGAGCAGGATGGGAACACCCAAGAACAACATTCTTGTCTAGTATGTCAGGGCAACCATCACAATCAGCGTTGCACTTATATCCTTCGGGTGTGCCCACTAATAAACATCATCCATACATTAGAAACGCATCATCAGGATATCATCAATCTGGAGCTTAGAAAATATAATCGAAGGCAGATTTCCCGCAAGAAGCCTACCCCATTTCCACACTGACAAAACAGGCAAGTTAGAAAGGCACATCAACCTAGCATGAACCATGTAAAACCTAGGCTAACATGTGGAATATAAGATAGAATTTGCCATTAGGTCAATCAGTGAAAATAAATGAAGCCCCTCATGAACAACATTTGCATGATCTACTCCCTCACTCAGAGGAACCTCTCTAACTAGGAGGAAATCACACACTGCTATTCTCGGATCTCCTCACATTTCCACAATACTATGAAGTGTGAACACCTCCCCAAGCTTCGAGCGGTGAGACTAGCATTAAGTATAAACTCCCCAAAAGAGTTAGACATACCCAAGACAGAAACTCGAAAATGGAAGTAGAGGACCCTCTCCCCTACACATGATCCCTTCCAAGTGTCCACTTCAGGGATGAAGAGTAGTGTTGGTTCCCACATAATCTACTCAGTTGGAAAAGTGGTACCATGCACCATTTTCACCGACCATAACCACAAACTAGAGACATGCCCATTAATGGAAACATTCAGGCACCTCTGCACTAGGCACAACTTCTAAATACCGGAAAGTGATCAGCCTAGAGAAGAATCTAGCCTTGCTCCCATGCAAGCTCCCACAAGGAAATTCCTCCCCCACTAAATGCTGATGACATGATACAGCATATATGATTAATATCATGATGTATTGGAACCATGACTAGGGATTTATACTCACTAGTCATAGGTATCAAGTCAACTTTAACTACAAGATTAGTTGTAACAACAACAGTGCAAACCCAATCCATATGCACCCTATCCACCACGTCCGGTTCCACCACATCGATGGTGGAATCCTTTTCATGTATGTTGACTAGCTTCGTTAGGATTTAACCTTTTCTTCACGACCCCGCGCAGACTCAATTTCCCTTAGGTTCATTATTCCATTCAGATGAGGATATCGTTGAGGCCATGATGGAGCCAGATTATCCATGGGATGAAATGCATCACTGCTCATTTTTTCTCCCTGAAAAAATGCTTAGCCCTGACAAGACATGAAACTAAGATATTTATGCAATTGAATCAAAATATTTCCTTTCATCATGGAAATTCGACTGGTTCAAGAATCCCACTCCGGCACCCGATGCATTTGAGGAAGGGAACATGTCAAAAATTTTTCCTACCATCAAGGTGAATATCTCTCGAAATCCTAAAAAATTCTATGAAATATCACTGGGGGCAGCATGTTCACCAGAAGAGATAACCTCTTACACCCACTTGCTATAGGAGTATCGAGATATCTTCACATGGGACTACTCAGAAATGCCAAGGCTTAGTCCCACTAGTGTAGAGCACCATATTGACACCTAGCCTGACGTACAACCAATACGCCAGAAATAGCGTTAACTGCATGCATCCAAGGCAGAACCAATAAAACAATAAATCAACAAGCTTCAAATGGCCAATTTTATCTACCCCATCACTTACACGTCTTGGGTTTCCAACCCTATTATCGTCATGAAAAAACAAGGCACCATACACGTTTGCACCAATTTTAACGATTTGAAAAAAGCATGTCACAGGGAAAATTACCCTACCCCATTCATCAACCAAGTCCTTGATGCTTGTGCATATCACGAGGCCCTTTCCTTCATGGATGGCTTCTCTGGGTATAACCAAATTCAAATCCATCACACCGACCGGTGCAAGACCGTGTTGACTACCCCCTCGAGCATACTCACATATCGGGTAATGTCATTTGGCCTAAAGAAGGCTGGAGCCACCTTCAAGAGGGCCTTGAATTATATCTTTCACGAATTGGTACACTTGATCCTTGCCTACTCGGACGACCTCACCATTTGATCCAAGAAGCAATCAGACCACCCTAAGGATCTATGAATGGTATTCCAATGATGTCGGAAATACAACCTATGCTTGAACCCCCTAAAGTATGTCTTCTGTGTCACAACAGGAAATTTTTTACATTTTATCATGTCTGAAAAAGTAGTTAGAAGGGACCCCCTCAAGGTCCAATCTATCAAAGAGATACGTCCACTTCAAACCCTCAGGAAACTACAAAGATTGGAGGGAATGCCCAGCTTTCTGAGATGTTTTGTCCCACATTATGCCACTTGTGCTCAAGGATTCTTCTGTCTCCTTCGTTAGGACATCCCATTAAAATGGGATGACCAAACCCAACAATCATTTGACATGTTGAAAGACACATTGTCTTCAATACCACTGATTAGTCCCCCATACTACAACAGAGAATACATCTTGTATCTATCATCATCCAAGACCGCTTTGGTAGGAGTATTGATCCAGGAGGGCCCAAATAGGAAGGATCATGTAATCTATTACATTAGAAAAACCTTATAAGGCCTTGGATTAAGATATGAACCCGAAGAAAATATTGCCTAGTGCTAATTCACGCAGTCCAAAAACTTTGCCACTACATCATCTTAAAGACCACAACAGTCGTCGCAGATATTAACCCCATCAAATATATGCTCACGCATCATTTAATGAACCATACGTATGCCTCCTGGATATTCATTATATAATAATACGACTTACAATTTCACTACCCCAAGAGAAAAAAGGCGTTAATATTAGCATAGTTCATTACGGACCTCCCAAGCATACCAAAGGATTACCAGTCAACGATTCACTACTGGACGAACATCTCTTCCTCATAATGACTGACGACCCTTGGTACGGAAATATTATCCTCTTTTTACGAGCCCAAAATTTGACCCCGTCTCACTCGTGATGACCATCGATGCATTTTCCACCAAGCCCCCTGATACCTCCTTATGGGAGATGTCTTATACCTACGAGGCATCAACGCCATCTTACGTCGATGCCTCACCCATGACCAAACTGAGCATGCTCTTAATGACTACCACAATGGAGCTTGCGGGTGGCCACCTCTACAAAATGGCCACCACCCAAAGAGTCATGCAGGCAGGATATTTTTGGCCAACTTTATTTCGTGATTGCATTTCAGCAATCAAGAGGTGCGATTGATGTCAATTCTTCACTCACAAGGAAAGAGCTCCTCCCGCTCCCATGCAACCCATCATCCTTGTTGGACCCTTCTACATATGTGGAATTGACTTCATGACTTGAAACCCATCATCGTTGGGTAATCAAAAATACAGTATTTTGGTTGTCGATTATTTCACCAAGTGGGCAGAAACTATTCCCACATATGACAACACTACAGAAATTGCTACATGATTTCTATTTAACCATGTCATTTCCTGGTTCGGCGTACCCAAGGAGTTAGTGTTTGACCATGGAAAACACTTCAAAAATGAAGTTTTCCAGGAGCTATCTCACCATCCCAGATTCACACATGAATCCACGTCATGATACCACCCCCAATCCAATGGACAGGTAGAGGGTGTGAAAAAAGTACTCAAAATGATGCTACAACGCATGGTGAATAACCACAAAACAAACTAGCACCACATGATTTTCTCCACCTTGTGGGCATACCACATGATAGTGAAAATATCAACGGGGTTCACACCCTTCCACTTGGTGTATGGGGTCAAAGTTGTGATTTCGATAGAACGCGAGATCCCAAATTTACATGCTGCCATCGAACTCCTCAGTGACACCCAGCCTCTAGAGAAACGCTTAGTACAACTAGAATTCGTCGACGAGAGTAAATGACAGTCACTCTAGCACAACGAGGGCCATAAAAAGAGGGTGAAAGCATCATTTGATCGCAACATCAACCCTCGTTCATTTACCGATGGAGAATTAGTCTTCCGCTACGATGTCGCAAAAGAAGCCTTAGGGCTAGGAAAGTTTTAAAACTTGTGGAAAGGACCGTACATCATAAAGCATTGTCTCCTAAATGGGGCATACATCTTAAGAGAGCTGGATGGAACATGCCTGAACAACCCCATCAACAGTATTTACCTCAAGAAATTCTACCCTTGAGGGATAAGAGGGCTCAACCCTAGAGTGAGCGTACATGCACCAAAAATTTATTTTTGATCAAAGAATTGTCACAAAAAGCACTCTAGTGTCACAGATTGATTTTCAACCCAACCATTACTTTGGATTCATAAATGGAGCATCGTGATGTTCATAAAGTTTAGCAGCAGTCGCCTAGGTCAACTACCACCCTGACTGATCACCATTCTTCACCAATGGATTTTCCATCAGCTTAGCAAAAAAAAATTAGGCAGAATATGATGTCGTCATTGGGCCCATGTGCGATGCCTTCAATCAAGCAATTCACCACTTACATATCTACCTAGATTCCAAGTTAGTGGTTTCACAGTTAAACCAAGAATTTAAGGTACGAGATTCACATCTGTTTAAAAAATATGTGCGTACAAAAATATTAAGCCGTCAATTTCATCACGTTACATTCACACATGTGCCAAGAAAACATAACCAGACAGAAGATCACATAGCTAACCATATCGTAAACTGGAAGGCATCTCGGATAAACCATTATACATAAAAAAAGAAAAAACACAAAAAAAATATATATCCATCAGAAAAACACATTATGTATAAACACATATCAACAATGGATACACCATATAGAGCCACAAAAAATACCTCTCATATATATCAAAAACTGTATGTGTGAGTACAAATGTAGAGTCATGTATTTGACTCATAAGTCAGCCAAAAATACATATATACAAGTCGACAAAAATAAGGGAAGCATCCTCATAGCGGGTGATTTCCCTATGTACAAGAAGCCTCTAGTGTTGTGCTCCTCCAAGTTGGGCACATAGACCAACAGCTATTCCCGGTATTAGTACTGGGGAAGCTGTCAAAACTGAAGCCACCAAGCAATGTAGAGTCAGTCGATAGCCCCTCTCTTGAGCCATCGGTGTCTCTAACCAAATTTCATTGAGGTCATGAAAAAACCCATGGGTAGTAATACCCTCGATAACGAGGTCCACATGGCCCCATTCATCCTCTAGATCAGCGGCCCAGACCTCTAGAGCATCCATCTTCTCTGTCATCGCTACCATACGAATCTCTGTCGCCTCGGCGCGAGCAATCACTGCAGAACACTTTGTAGGAGCTGAATTTCTACCCTCTCTAGAAGGACCAGCCCTGTCAACATGAGATCCACCCTGGGGCTTCTCTAGACCTCCTCCCTGCCCCTTGGCTAGGAGCAAAGCACCTCTAACTCTTAGGGGTGGATGATGTTCTACCAACTGAATGACATAACACCCAACCTCGCCAACATCTAGAATATTAAAAAGGCTATGTCAGGGTCATCATAATACACATATAAAACATAAATACTCAAAAAATGAAAAATAAAAAACAAAGATCATACTTGATGGCCCCCATTGCGAGGCATAACATGATCCCACCTCCTCATGTGAGGGTCCGAGAGACCCCCCGCAGGCACGCCACCATGGGTCAAAGTAGCACCACCATCTCGTACATGATTCTGTAGAAGATGTTGGCATAAGAAAATAACTTAGATCCATCACAGACCTTTGATAGTTAAGCCACCATCCTGTCATAGCAATGATGCTGAAAGTCGAAGAAATTCCCAGCCCTCAGCTGGTGCAAGACACCTAGCTATGGCCCTTACACCATGTGTGGTGATGATGACCCCGTTAGCCGAACAATATTGGATAGAGCACATTGCTCAGCTAGATCTATTTTTGACTCAATCAAGATGCACCCGTCCGTGAGAGGCACCCCACCACAATGAATCTGAGAAAATCTTTGAAGGTCGACCCTCCCTAGAGGAAGAGGGTATGGAATCGCCTCACCCTGAGGTAGTAGCCTTATCACAAATTATATATCTCTCTCCTGACAGATAGTCAAGTCATGCCCCCTCAACACCATAACTTTGCGCTGCTTGTTCCAACAGTTGACCAGGTAATGTAGTAGTCGATCCTGCGATTGCAGGAGTCATTTGCAAGACACTCGAGAAGACCCCATCTTGCCAACTACTAGCGGTAATTGGCATCTTGTGCCATAGCTACTCTGAGGTCGGGTCAGTCCCTCTCCTTCCACAATATCTTGTAGCCAAACATGCAGACATCAATGACATCAAAAACACCAAAAAATTGAAAATTTTCCCAAAAATGTTCAAAAATAGTGTTGGGATTTTAGCGCACCTGTTTCTTAGACAAGCACATTGACCATGCACCTATTTCTCATACAGGCATGGAGGCCACATGCACAAATCCTTTACAAGTTCGAAATTTGTGCACGAAACCTTAGTTGCACGCGCAAATTTTGTGCATGTGCCTTGAACGCCCACACAGTCAAGGAAAAAATTTGCATGGGTTCTGTACAAACCCAGTTTGTATGGAATTGACCTAGTCATGCTAAAAAAATTAAATGAAGGACATTATGGGGCCTACCTAGCTCTGGTTATGTGAGTCCCAGGTGCACAAGCTAACCACAACGACAAGAAAAACTCCGCAATAGTCTTTGACCTCTCACAACTATGAAACACTCAAATGTGACAAATGAGCAGAAATGAGCCATATTTCCCAATATATCACCATTTTCAGATCATTTTGAGGGCCATAAGGAGAGCTCAGAGGGCCCAATTGTAGAACCGAAAGCAACACAATTATCAACATCTCATAATGCCCAAAGGAAGCTCCACACATTCACACCTCCAAAATTTTATCTTTTCAGTGTCGAGAAGTATGCCCTCTCTTATCTTCTATTCATTTAGCACATATTTTCAATAATATTCGAATGAGAAGATGCTTTCACTTGGGGTATTTTGTTGGAGGTATTGTACAAACCATCCATCATCCCATGTACTAAAGGTTCCAGAGCAGGTATCATTATATCCTCAACATGATAGAGTCCCAGAAAAAATTTGCATATCCTGACATCATTTCTCCACAGGAAATTAACCATAGGTTCCAAACACACAACCATGTTTATGATCCCCCCACCTTGCACATGATAAACATCCTTTTTGGTCAGTAGAGCCTCCCCTCGATGGCATCCGTCACTCAAAGTAGACCACATGTCAGAAAAATCATGATGCCATGGCCATACCACTTAAATCTAGGAAGTACTTCATGCCCATTCATCCACCATGCATCAACTCAAGTTTTACCATATCGAAATAAAACCGCTTTCCCAGACCACCATTTTTTGCAAGAAGATCAAATACGCACCACCACATCTCACATTTGGCCCACCATCCCTCTATCAACATAGCCCATATGCGACATTTTCCATCTGCTTCATTATCCCCATATAAGATACCAACCAATGGGGCCCCCACCCTGAACAAAACACCCTCCTCACATCATCAGTGAGCGAACATTTTCCTCTTTTGGGGCACCTGTCTCTGTGTTTTGTAAAAATCCAATCCCATTGTTTCATTCTTTTGGTAAGTGTACAAAGACCTCAAATGGAGAATAGTCCCCCACTCATACATCTATTTTTCTCTCATGGCAGCAGTCCCTAGTCAGCCTTGGTCGGAGCATCACACCTTTCATGCAAAGCCACCATGACATTTATAACCAACATTTACCCACCCTGGACGTCCTACTGACTCCAGGGATTTCCTCATCAGAAATAGTTATGACTGCCACCAAGTTGTTGTTTTTATGCTCCGACCTTGGGAAACAAAATTTCCATCATTAGTTTTCAGTCACCCTCACCATCATGCCTATGTTATACCTATCAAATCCAATACCCTGGTCCCTTGCATCAGTAGCTCTCTGGTTCACTTGAGGCTTCATTTTTGTCAACGTCAACTCACATTCTCCAAAAAGGAAGCAGTACCTTGGAAGGCTCCTCACCACAATAGGGGCATTCTCGGGTGGCACTATCTAAATCATCATTTTCCCACAAATATCATTGATCCTCCCGACATTCGGCTATGACACAAACTTTCATGTCAAGATGGTAACATAGTTTACAACCATTGCACTTTGCACAAATTCGTTGAAGACTCGTGCCATTATAAGAATCTCTCTCAGCAATGCTTAAGTGGGAAAGTCCCAGTCATACACCCATGCATCCAATGAGTATTTATATGCCATACCAAGATTACGCATGTGGCCACCACATTCAACCTATTTTCAAAGAAAAATTGCCCCTAAGGGCATCAACAATCATCGTCATCAACCAAACCAACAAATCACTACCATATCAGTGACATAGATAGGACCTTTATCTGTCAAATAGATTTGTTTATCTAGCCAAAGTATTACAAGAATGGGACATGCCCGCCTCGTAGAAATTTTTTATTTATTGCATCATACTATTTATTGTAGGTTTCCGACAGAACATGGTCACCCTTCTACCCACTGTAAGGGGTTTCCAATCTTCAGTTGTATAGGGGTCTCTCTCTCTCCACACAGTACACAGAAAAGAAACTATAATTTATTTCGGTTATACAATTATTCCTAGACTCACACATTAGGGGGCAACTATTATCACTCGAAAATTAGACAAGCAAATATGACATTATTAAATGTCATAGAGAAGGACTTACGGGGCCGAGGAACATTAGAAGATCTGAAATTTTTTAAAAATATCTAAGTTCAAGAGGAAAAAATTAAATTACGCACAAGAAACACAGGTGAAATGCACCTTCTCGCGCAGAATACTTCGATAGGCGCACTGGTCTACGCGAATTTCCCTCAAAAAT
Organism: Pinus albicaulis; assembly: GCA_034641835.2. Lineage (NCBI taxonomy): Eukaryota > Viridiplantae > Streptophyta > Pinopsida > Pinales > Pinaceae > Pinus > Pinus albicaulis. Next base: position 935,756,490 of record CM076572.1, on the reverse strand, counting down.
TTGTGCGGTCGTGTGAGTGGCGGAAGTCACTTTTTGGGACCACTTGACACACTTCAGGAAATGGTCCTACACTTGAGGCCACCTAAGGACAATCGCCTAAGCCACCTTGGACATCAAGGGAGCACACAAAAGAATCAAGTGGCACACAAAGGAATCAACCCTCTCTCTTTGGTCACCATCCACCAATGTACCAAGGGAGGGAAGGAGAATTTGAATTCACCTATAAATGGCCACCAAGAGATGAGAAAAATGACAACACATTGTTATGATGGCCAAATTTCCCACGAGCAATCCAGTAGTGTGCAATCTAGAGAAACAGTGGAGTGAGGATTCAGTTGTTGGCCACCCAACAACTTCAATCCCTGGAGTAGAGAAGAGAGACCTTGCAACAATAGCTAGAGGGTAAAAATGTCCTTGCACTAGGTCTTAGAACTCCATAGTTCTAAGGCTCCTTCGGCAAGAGTGTAATGTAGTATCTTTCTTCCTAACAACGAGTAATAAGAGGGGACTTTGATTCCACTGTTTGCATTATTGTTTACGTTTGACTCTTTGTGAGCTTTTGTTTTTATGTTTAGTTTATTTTTGTTTTATCTCCATATATGCATACTATAGTCCATGATTTAGTGTGCTTTATATTTACTAGCATGTGTTCACTAACCTACTAACCATATTTTCTTCCTGTGACCATATCTTGGAGGCAGCGACCACTCCTCCTAAGCACCAGTAGATTCATACAATTGTGCACCAACACCACCACTACAACTAGCTCTGTTTAGTAAATTTTTGCGGGAGAGAGAAATTGATTTTCACCAATGGAGAGAAATATTGGTGGAAACCAAGAAGTAAATTAGGATGTTTCTTAAAGGGTTTAGGAGAATCAAAATTATGCAAAAGATGATTTTGTAGTTTTTTCTCTAACAAAAGGGGGTAGAGCTCAGGGGTAGCTAGTGGAGAAAGAATTAGCATATGGTTGGGAGTACCATGAAAACTCTTAACCAATTCTTTGGAAAATAAAATATGAGTGAATGATTGTGTCTTGGAAAATAAAGAATAAATGAAAGGAATGTAGATTAGACAAAGATTGTAAGTTGTATGTGAGAGTTAATTTTGGTGAATGTCTAGAATATGTTCATACTAACATATGCTAGGAAAAAAGAATCAGTGAACATGGACTGTAGCGAGTATGGTAAGTGGTTACATCAAGCCTTAGGTTTCATTACCATAAAGGTAAAGGGTTGTATTAATATTCACTGAATTTGTTTTTCTCTAGTCAAAATATTGATTGATTTATTTTTCAATATTTGAAATATGACTAGAGGAATTACAGTAAGAAGAATATGCATATATAGATACATAATTAGACATATGCATTGTACTAAAGTGAAATGTAACGAGATTAATTACCATATTGAAACGGTAGAATAACCCTCCCTATGACTAGTAGCAATCCTAGATCTTGACATAATAGTAAGTCACAAATAAGTAGGGAATATCCCATTACAAGTCCCACCAAGATATCTATACAAAAAATAGTGAGTATAAAATAATTACATATTTCATGTAAGTATGAAACAAGGTTATAGTTAAACAAATATTGTACTGAACTGAAATAAAATATAATTACACATGTAATAGAACTTGAACAGAAAAAGGAACAACTTGGAATAGTCCAGTTACATATATTATCATTAATCATTTTTAGTATTTCTTGAAGAAAACGAAATCTTGAAATAAGGTGAGATGCTTTTAAAATAAAGTAAGTCAGAAATATGTCAAGCGACACTAAATAAAAGTCCTAGCATATCAAGAAATAGTGCTAGGTTGGAATTTCTGGGTTGAGAGATTTAGTAATAAGTCTATCTTAAAGACAATAAATAGCCCTTTCTCCACGACGGAGATAATTTGATCTTCATAGCAAAGAAGTTAAAGAATACCCATAACTAAAAAAACAAGGGAAGTTGCAGGGCAACAAGTCCCTGCCCTGAGAGAAGCAAGCCCTTCCGTAGGAAATTCTTGTTTTGTTATCCTTGTCTGGATCCCTCAACTTTGTCAAATAATTGTTTCACCGGTTAGGATTGGGCTGTCAAGTTCTTATCATGACTGATTTTAGCGAGATCGGACCAGTGCCTTAATAATAAAATATGGAGATACTGCAAATTGAAAATTCAAATAAGAAGCTTCCCAATCTTTTTGCGACCTAATAAGTTCATGAAATAAAGAATTTGAGAATACCACTGATGCATACAAATTCTGTAAATGCATATATATACACAAACTCTCTCTCTATTGCATTCTAATGATTAGATAAATCATATTAATTAGCAACGTGATCCATGCGTTTTAATAGACATAAGATTCTGGAAATAGTACGGCCGTAGTAACTGATTTCGTATTTACCAATTTAGTCAAATATTTGCTTCACAAATTCGGACAGAAGAAAGTCGTCGGTATTGGGCGTTAAACTCGTTTTAAGTTTTAACAAGATCAAACTAGTTTTAACAAGATCAAACCAGCGATTTGACTAAAATTGGAGATCTTGCAAATTGAAAATTCAAATTAGATGCTTCAGAGTGAACATTATCAAGAGATAGGGAGCATATAACATCACGATCACGAAAGCCAAGATCTAAGATCATGCTCTTGATGTTCACCACCTAGAACCGAAACTTCTGCTAGCTAAGGATATTATAGAACAGGTGGGAATGTAGTGGACCCCACATGAAGGCCATGCGCCTTATTACTCCGTTCCCCAAAATAGCCATGCAAGACATGGAGCATGCCACGTGATTACTTGAGTATGGGTTCAGGTTCATAAGCTCAATGGCATTTGATTTCGTTGATCTGGGCATTCATGGTCGTGAAAATGACCATATGGCGCCCCTGGCCTCCCCTGCGCTCAAATAAATTCAAGGTGAACCTGCTCCTTTGCAGCCTGGAGGGCTTGGACCAGAGTGGGGACGTTGAGGGTTCGAAACTCGGGGTGAATGTGAAGGGCCCCTCGAAAGGAACATTGGGTTCACGTTTTAGGGCGAATGTTAAGAAGCACAGCAGCACCGAACAGTGTGTTGGGGAAAATGGGGTTGTAGAGTGGAATGAGGAGTTTGATTAACTTACATTACCTCGGGGACTTTGTCCTTTCAGTCTACAATGTCATCTGCAACATCCTGTTCTTATAATTATACTAGTGATTCCACCTCCAATAGCTCATATTTTTGTACAAAGATAGTTCTTCCATTCGTACTGCTAAAACACAAGGGGATTCTCATCATGTGGGTCGTGGAGGCAGAGCATGGAAATGAGCTGCTGGCGATCGAGATTTACATGAAAAATTGACCTCCGCATCCGGTTGAAAAACGGGTACTAACTATGCACTTTTTGTTTATATTGAACAGTGTTATTTTCTGCTTTTTGAACATGTTTTGATATCTGCAGTGTTATTTTCTCCTTTTTTAACATGTTTTGATATCTGCAGACTCTAAAATGGAGATAAAGCCGACTTTGAATTGCTGTCTTTACCAAAATTGGGAATTGTTGTCTTTACCAAAACTGGGAAGGTATGCATAGTTATAAAAACACAAGGTATGCATAGCTATAAAAAAACAGAGAAAATATATGAAAAACTTCAGTGCATCCAAAGATGATGCAATCATATATATATATATATATATATATATATATATATATATATGTGTGTGTGAGAGAATTTATCACAGTAAGAAATAGACTTACAGCGTACTTACAGCTTTCTACCTTTTGAAGAAAACTATTTTTTCATGCTTTCTGCCTTTTGAACTGCTTTCTGCCTTTTGATCAACAACTGCTTTCTTCGTTCTGCCTTATACCTCTTGAACAACGGTTTTCCTTTTCAACTGTTTTCAACTGCTTTCTTCCTTTTGAAGAACTGTTTTCTTCGTTCTGCCTTATACCTCTTGAACAACGATTTTCTGCCTTATAGACTTATTGCTTTCTATCTTTGCTTTCTTCCTTCTTTCTGCCTTTCGAACAATATTGCTTTTTTCCTTTTGAACATGTTATTTGATATTGTTGGGGAATTGATGTTTTTGAACATGTTTGATATTGCTAGGAAATTTATGTCTTTGCCAACCTTTCCATTGCCAAATTTTCCATTGTGATCTGATGATGAAATTTGCAGAGGAGAAAAAGGAAGTGTCGTCTTTTCCAACCTTTCCATTGCCATTTCCAACTTTGCCACTTAATTTGGCTATCTAACTTGAGGCAATGTTAGAAAATAAGCTGGAACTGGATCAATAGAAACTGGTTCCTAGTCATCAACTTCAACTAGTTGTGATGCTGCTGGGGCAACTGGGGCAACTGAATCAATGGGTGAAGCTTCGACTAGATTGCATCAATTGGAACTAGAAAAAATGCAGCTGTATCATAAACTGAAACTGGATCATCTGCTGCTTCACCAAAAGTAGAAATTAAACCCGTCCAATTACCTCAACTAGTTTTCAGGGTTTTCCTCAAGGCAAACAGAGGCCTGATGGAACAAGAAGGCAAACACAGACCTGGAAGAGAAAAAGGCCTCAGCTCGCCACTTGTATTCTTGACTACGCCACTTGTATCTTTGCGTAATCTATGCTCGCCACTTTGCATCCTGTGCATTGTCATGCTACTGGGTTTCATATAAACGTTTTCATATTAATCAAAGTAAGATACAAGAAAAATAAGCGCTCAGTGACGTTACCCAAATATGACAGTTCAAAATAATAGACATAGTATAAAGGGATGGGCGATAAAATAGTGAAGCATTTAATATTTTCCCATTAATGCTAGCATTAATTTGTAGTTCACAACGAGATGGAAAGAGTTAGCTGATATGAATGAAATTTATTAAAAATATTATGAATAGAGCTAAAGAATAGTACGTGCGCCTCGGGAAGAGGCCAAATAAGATGAACATTTATCTTATTGGCTTTCAAATTATTTAGACAATTTGATTGGTTGTTAAACGGTCTGTAAATTGCAAGCACTTAAAAAGTTTAGGTTAATGACAATGGGAACTAATGCTAAATAAAATTTCGATTACAATAGTCCCTGCCATGCCGCAGGCGGCCAGGACTAATAAATACATAGCAGATGGGTCGTAGTTTTAGCAATGTATTAATTAAGATTACAATAATGAGAAATTTTGGAAATTGGTTTAAGGTCGTCGAAATAGAGTCTCAAATTTACCAGAAAAACTAAGAAGAGCTACAAGTTGTATAAACCATGAGAGTATATGCACTCCCTGGAAATAGGGACACCGTATTGTGGCCAAGAACCTTGGACAGAAAACAGTAAAAGTCGTAAGGACCTCGAAGTAGTCATAATATGCCATTGAAGGAAAAACCTCCATCTAAAGACGTAGAACCTGAGATAGCTCCGACAGGAAGAGGCGAACCCCTACACAAATGAAGAAGTAATGAAATAAATTAAGAAGCCACATAAAAAGCATCATTAAAAAATTAAGAATGAGGGTAGAAGAATAAAAAATTACCTGAAGGTAAATAGGAGTCCAAGGAGTGTTTTTCATTCTAGAAGAACAAAAAGAAACATCGAAGGAAAATAAGTACTCACATTAAAAGGAACCCTCTAAGGGTTTGACAGTAAAATGAGTTGAAAAATAGGTCTACAATTAGTAGAAGTCAACATCGTTATGCACAAAGAATTATACAAAAGAATTTATTCGAGGTCAGTATGAACCCTTTCAGTAACTCCACGAATGCCCCTTCCACAAGTGATACACTAGTATCACTAACATCTTCATGGCAGAAATATTATGCATTGCAAAGGTTAAGCAAGCCGCCGATGAAATTAAAGCATGCTATAAGTTTCCAACCAGAATTTCTTCCAGGGGACTGCAAGCCTCGTGCTTCAAGTAAGGAAGACTATATCATTATCAGTCAAAGAAAGAAACAATGGTTTACCCAGAACCCTAAGTTGTAGAGCCGATTCCGAAAGGTGGAAGAGGAAAATGAGCACTGATTGTCAGCGTGGAGATGGGTAGTTACCATCAAAATAACACCAATTACCTCCAACCTTGATCTAGAAACCCTAGGGAATTATGAGCTGTGGATAAGCTTTAAAGTTGTTGTACCTTGAGTCTGCGATTCCCATCGGATTAGATAAAATATGCACACAGAATTGAAAGAAGGAGTTGTAGCTCTCAGGTGTGGCCTGCACCTGGAGACTACACTCAGAATCGAGAGAGAACTCTCATACACTCTACATTCATGAATGAAATATTACATCATTAAGTACAATACTAGAAGTTAGGAAGTTGCAACCAAACCCCTAATCTACAGAGCTAGTCTCATTCAAAGATCACGTTTGCTTTTATGTAAACACATATATTAATACTAAAATAATATAATTCTTTTCAACTCCCCCCCTTAATGGAGAAAGGATTGTCTTGAACTCCTAGCATCCTTCTAAACAATTCAAACTTCACACGTGCAAGAGGCTTTGTAAAAATATCAGCCACATTGTCACAAGTTTTACAATATTCAACAATAATCTCTTTTGACTGTAGTTTCTCTTTGACAAAATGGAACTGAGTGTCTATATGTTTGGTATTTTTATGGAACACTGGATTGTATGCTAATTTAATATTGCTCTAGTTGTCGCTTTTGATGGAAGTGGAATTCTTCTGTTCTTCTCCAGCATCATTGAGAAGCCTTCTCAACCAGATCGCTTCACACGTTGCTGCACACAATGCATGATACTCAGCTTCACATGAAGATAGTGCTACAGTACTCTGCTTCTTGCTGCTCCATGCTATGGCCCCGGAACCTATGCTGAATGAGTAACCTGTGATAGACCTTCGATCATCCAGGTTCCCTGCCCAGTCTGAATCTGAAAAACTTGCTAGAATAACATCAGAAGTGTCAGTGTATAAAATGCCATAATTAACAGTACCACAAAGATACCTCAACACGCTTTTTGCTGCTACCCAGTGACTCTCAAGTGGTTTTGACATGAATTGGCTTAACACACTAACAGAGTATGCCAAGTCAGGTTTGGTTGTTGTAAGATATATCAAGCTGCCAACCAGCTGTCTGTACATCATGGCATCAACCTCCTTAGTGCCAGCGTCACTGCACAACTTCAAGTTCTGCTGCAAAGGTGTCGCTGCTGATCTACATTGATCCATACCAAACTTTTCCAACAGATTTCTGGCATACTTCCCTTGGGTAAGAAAAGTTTGCCCAGTATCTCTCCATACTTCTAATCCTAGACAGTAATGGAGGCTTCCGAGATCCTTCATTTCAAAAACTTGTGCCATAAGCCTTTTGATTCCTTTGATTAAATCATCTGCATCTCCTGTTATAATCATGTCATCTACATATAAAGAGATCAGAATAATCTGCCCCTGCTTATTATACTTGGTATACAAATTTGGGTCATTTAAACTTCTATGAAAGCCATACTCTAAAAAGAAGGAATCAACCTTTTCATACCAAGACCTGGGAGCTTGCTTTAAACCATATAAAGCCTTTTTCAATCTGCAAACAAGATGTTCCTGCCCCTGCTTTACAAACCCTTCTGCCTGTACTAAGTAAATTTCTTCTTTTAAGTCACCATTCAAAAATGCAGATTTGACATCAAGCTGGTGTAGCTTCCAATTATATTTAGTAGCTAAAGAAATAAGCATTCTGATTGTATTTAGCTTTGCTACAGGTGCAAAGGTATCATCAAAGTCTATACCTTCCTGCTGTGAGTACCCTTTTGCAACCAACCTAGCTTTCAATTTTTCAATACTTCCGTCTGCATTCATTTTTGGTTTAAACAGCCATTTTCATCCTATGGGTGTTTTATTCTTAGGCAGTTCAACTAAGTCCCAAGTGTCATTTCTAAGAATAGATTCTATCTCTTCATTCATTGCAGCCCTCCACTCCTTAAATTGACTAGCTTCTTTTTAATTAGTGGGCTCTACAATGTTCAAAACATTTGACATCAAAGCATAGTCTTTCAATTTTAATGGTATTTGAGTCTTCCTACTTGATCTCCTTAGTAGGGGACTTACCTCAAATTTGTTTTCTTCAACTCTAATTGGGCTTGCATTATCACCTTCTTGTTGTTCTTCTTTCTTCTCCTGCCCCAGCTCTCTTTCATCCTCGCTGCCTTCATCCATCAACAATGGAATGTGCCAATCATCACCAATGTCATCTTTCCCTTCCTGAACCTGTTCATGAAACACTACATCCCTGCTTGCAAATATCTTACGGGAATCAGGATTGAACAACTTATAAGCTTTAAATTCTGTGCCATAACCAACAAAGATGCATTTAACAGCTTTAGGGTCTAATTTCTTCCTATCAACTTTGGGTATATGGGCAAATGCTTTTGACCCAAATACTCTTAGATGATTTACTGCTGGTTTAAATCCATATAGAGCTTCAAAAGGAGTTTTGAAGCCAAGATATCTGGTAGGACTTATGTTCTTCAAATATACAGCAGTGTTAATAGCCTCTGCCCAAAAACTATTAAAAAGACCCTTACCTTGTAACATGCTCCTTGCGCACTCCACTAAGGTTATGTTCTTGCGCTCTGCAACTCCATTCTGTTGTGGTGTGTGTGGCACTGTAAACTGCTGAACAATCCCGTGAGATTTGCAGAATTTCATGAATTCCCCTAGCTTATATTCTCCCCCTTGATCAGATCGGAGAATTTTTATATTCTTACCAAACTGTTTTTCCACCAAGGTTTTAAATTCTATAAAGCACTGGAAAGTCTGACTTTTCTTACTTAAAAAATAAACCCATGAATATCTAGTGCAGTCATCAGTAAATAACAGAAAATAATATGCTCCACCTAGCGACCTTGTCTGCATAGGTCCGCATATATCAGTGTGCACTAGTTCCAAAATAGTTGTTTCCTTCCTCCTATCATGCACAGGAAACTGTTCTCTATGCATCTTACCTAAGGCACAACCATCACAATTTAACTGAATATTACAAAAGATAGGGAGTCCCTCAACCATACCTTTCCTCTGCAATAACATGAGGTCCTGTAAATTCAAATGTCCGAACCTCTGATGCCAGAGTTGTTCGGTTGTCGATCCACCTGCAACCATGGCTCGCTTTGGTATACTCTTCACATCCAACCTGTATAGGTTTCCAACGCGCACGCCTGTTGCAACAATTTCTCTCCTGCAATCCTTTACCACACAGTGAGTCTTGAAGAACTCGACTTGCATATCTTGATCAGTTATCATGGATACAGATATGAGATTTTTCTTAATTCCAGGTACATATAAGACATTTTTAAGATGATTGATTTTTCCATTTGGTAACTTAACTGGAATAACCCCATAACCTTTAATCTCGTATCCACTATCATCTCCTAAATAGATTTTTGATCCATATGTACTTTCTTCAAGACTTTCAAAAAATTCCTTTTTACCTGTCATGTGGGAGGATGCTCCGGAATCGACATACCAAATATCGTCCTCATTGGATGCTGAAAGGGCACAGTCGACTGTGAACAATCGAAATTCATGGCTGAAATCTTGATCTTCTTCAACATCTTCTTCTTCGACAAAGTATCCTCTGTGCTTTGCAGTTGCCAGCTTCCTCTTTGCATCATCTGCTTGCTTCTTAAAACATCTATCCTTCATATGACCCTTCTTTCCACAGTAATAACATCTTCTTATAGGATTATTTACAAGCATACCTTTATATGGACTCTTCTGCGATGTACCTCCTCTCTGCTGCGGTTGCGACTGTGATTGCTGCTGTGGCTGCTTCCCTCTGAAAGGTCGTCGTTTCGCCATCAGCGCAAGATCATTGTTCTGGGGATTCAAGTTCTGTCGCCGCTCCTCTTCTTGCAGCAAGATGCCTGTCAGATCTTCAAATGTGGGCGCTTTTTCCCTTGCTGCCAATCCAGTGATGAACATTTGAAATTCATCTCGCATTCCGTTCAGTGTGATTGTAACGAGATCAGAGTCAGACACCTTCTCTCCGATGGCTCCTAATCCGTCTTTCACATCTTTGATTCGCGCAATGAATGCAGCAGCAGTCTCACTTTCGTCCATCCTCATTGAAAATAACTTACTTTTAAGTGCCATAATTCGACTTGTATTCTGGATCTGATACAGGTTTTTGATGGTCGTCCAAATCTCTGCAGATGTTTTACATTCTCTGATATGGGGGATGATGTTGTCCTTGACCGACATCTTCAGCAAAACTTTTGCCTTGTTCTCTCGCTTATCCCATTCTTGCTCCTGTGTCCCTGTGGTTGAATTCGGCCTCTGCTCATCACCTGTGACTATGGACCATGCATTCGCACCCTCAAGCAAGGTCTGGATCTTGAACTTCCAGTTCGTGAAGTTAGATCCATCGAGTTTGCCAGACTCGTGGATGTAAGATTCCATCGTATTACTCATTTTGATCAGATCTACAAAATGAATTCACTCAACAGTAAAAAAAAATCGATACCTGTCAAATCTTGTCTGCAACTCTTCTGCCCCTTTTCTGCCAGATCTCCTGATCCACCCACTGACAGATCTACAAGCTCCGATGAGCAAATCCGTTGTTTTCCAATGCAGCCAAAAAATCAATCTGATCGAAACTGATCCGATCTGCCTCTCTGGGATAGATCCGCAATTTGTTCGATGAGTTGGCGCCCTCCCGAACGAAAAACTCGCGCCCGGATGAAATCGCTCTAAGTAAAAGACAATTGGCGCGATTATCCCGTTGGACTCCGCGCCACTGGCGCGGTGGCGCGATTAACAGCTGAACAGACGCGCCAGTCGCGCTTCCTGGCGCTACTGTCAGCGCGAAAAACGCGCCAACCCCTTTCTGCTCAGAAAATTAAAAAATCTGAGTCCGAGCCAGGTGTTCTGCAGTCCACCTGCTCAATCGAGCACAAAGCTCTTGTGTACACGCGGCCACAAAGGCACTTTTAGCCACGAAGGCGATTCTGCCACAAAGGCAAACTGGCCACAAAGGCACTCCAGCCACAAAGGCGATAAAAAATCAGGCTTACCCAATCTGAGCTTTGATACCAAAATAAAATATGCACACAGAATTGAAAGAAGGAGTTGTAGCTCTCAGGTGTGGCCTGCACCTGGAGACTACACTCAGAATCGAGAGAGAACTCTCATACACTCTACATTCATGAATGAAAGATTACATCATTAAGTACAATACTAGAAGTTAGGAAGTTGCAACCAAACCCCTAATCTCTAGGAACTAATCCTAAACTAAGGAGATACGTTACAACTTATGTAACCTTTTCTCCATTAATATAAAATAATATAATTATTTTCAACTGGATTTCCACGCTGTGTGTCAGAGTGGAGGGGAGTGGAGTGGAGTGGAGTGGGACCTTTAGCTTTTGATTTTTTTCAGCAGTAAATTCACATTGTATTTAGAGTTATAATATAGACATAATTAGCAATTGCATCAAATAGCATAGGAAATGGTAGTCTAGAAGAAATATGTTGTTGCCTAGGAGTCATCCTAAAAGAATGAAAGGCAATTTTTTCTTTCATAGAAGCATGTAGTAGAGGTTACAAAGATATTGATGATAATAGTTTTTTTTTTTTTTTGTCAATTTAGTAGTGCTTTGCTATTTTCTATTTATGTTTTGAAAGTAGGTTACAAAAATAATATTCAGTGTTTATCAACCAGAAAATTTTGATATAGATATTGAAATAAGAAATTGTGGGTGAAAACATATATGTAAATAGACATAATCTATTCACATATATAAAACTTTTGTTATAGATATTGAAATAGAAAATTGGGGGTGAAAATCCTTTGGTTATTAATAATCCTCCTAAACATGAAATATCTTAAAAATTATAATATAAATTTAATACATTTTACTCAATTACACATTTAAAAATATTTATTAAAAAAATTACAACTAAAAATTACTATTCTAAATAAAAATAGTATAACACATTTAACTATATTCATTTAAAAAAATACAAATACAAATTACTATTTTGTATAAAAATAGTACAAAGAATCACATTAATTACCATGGTCCCAGTGTACCTTTCTCTTATTACTTTTTAAATACTGATGTTTATAACTTATTCTTAATCACATAATGTAAATTTTGTAAAACTGTAATCGACAAGTCTCACTTTTTATAGCTTTGGTGGAAGGATAGAGTATCTAAATTCCCTTACCCTTTAAGTAGCATCCTCACTTATTGTACCACCCACCTCAATTATTGTACCACCCACCTCAGCATCCAATCCAAACATCTTAAGTTATTATAAATTGATTAAGAGTATATAATTTTTAGGATGATGTTCTATGTGCATTAAAATTCCCATGATGTCCATCACTATGTATGGGGTTCATTACAGCCTTGGATATATTCTGTGAGTTGTTGCGAGTTTTTTCTTGTGGCTAAAACTTAGTTTTGGTTGTCACCTAGTTATCATGATTCAAAACATTGTTATCATCTCAGATCCTTATAACATTAGATATATTCTGTGAGCTAATGTGTTGTTCTATTTGTCACAATGATTCAAAAATCAGTTATTATACCACAATATTCAATTTCTCATTGTCTCTTTTCTTTTATGAACCATTTAAAAAAACCACAAGAGGATTTTATTTTACACTACGATCTCTGGAGCATGGGTGGGGGTTTCAAAAATTGGAGAGTAAATTGTTGTATAAGATGGGAAATTTGTATGGTTTGTGGACAATATTGATGTCATAACAAATATCTATTTATTTGGATGGTTTGTAGACAATATGGATGTCATAACAGATATCTATTTTGGATTTTGTAGTGTGATCCGTCATAACAGATATCTATTTTGGATTTTGTAGTGTGATCCATTTCAATTGATAGCCTGAATTGTGACATACTTATCCATTTTCATTGATTTTGGATCATGTTACAAACTAATAAATTATGAAATACCTAGCCATTTTCAAGTTATAAACTAGAATACACTCTCTCTTCATAAGACTCTACAGTATATAGGGTTGTCTCAACTTACTCTATTGTTAATCATATAGTGTCAATTTTGTAAAACAATAATCTACAACATGTTTTTTCTTTTGTAATTTTTGTTTAGAATTGAAAAATAAAAAAAATATAAAAGCTAAAATTATGTAGTGAAAACATTTGTTTAAAATTTCAAAATAAAAAATTGAGTGAGTTTGACATCATATAATATGAAAATTGTTTATGATTATAAAGTAAAAAATATGTAAGATTTTTTAGCTACGATTAGATAATTAAAGATATGTATATAGTTTTTTCTTAATGGAAGAAATTTGATATTCATTAACAAATTGTATGTATGTAGTTACAAACTGTTATGTAGTTACAAACTATTACAATTAAGTAATTAAAGGTAAATTTAGTGTTATTTAGGAAATGAGAAGTATGAACATTCATCATTATTGTTCAAGATAAATAATGTCCTATAAAATAATTTGGAAATTAAAAAAAATATCAACCATATTTTTTTGGAATAATAAAATGATTGTAATAAAAATAATATAGAATAAGAACAAATATGTATATTTTGATGTATCAAAATTTAGAAACATTTTATTAAGTTAATTTTTAAAAGAATAATGGTTATAAACAATTAAATAATTTTATTATTTTATAGTTATTTTATATCTATATTATTTATGAGAGGGGTCAATTCTCTTTTCACTCTAAAATAGGTTTGCACATTAAGACATTTGATCCCTCTTGGATCTTGGTAGATCCCGAGTTAAGATTGATCTAGGCCATCTTAATTTCCCCCTTTAAATAAACTACATTTCACATGAATACCATGGGTCAATACCATGGGCTGTTTTTATAGTTTATTATTATTTTATTTTTTTTATTTTTATTTTTTATTGTATTTTGACCTACTTAAAATGTTCATTACATTATATGAATATTTTTATTTAATTTACTTTTATTTTTATTTTTGTGTAATTTGACATAGTCAAAATGTTAAACATAACATTACAACATTTCTATCACATTTTGTTGGAGAGCATCTTAACACAAAAATGTAATATTTAAATATATAAATAATTATTTTTCTTTTTTATATTATTTTTTATGAAATGAGTCAAACATAAAGATAGTAACAACTAAAAAAAATTGCGTAAAAATATCACCAAACCTATATCGTCAAGTTATGTATTGAGGACCATGGTTTAAAAACTAAAGAGAAACCTCATAACTGACGTCCTTATAACCATATCCCTTTCATATATGTAAATTAGAATTATACTTTGAGTAAATAATCTTGCTATCGCAATATGGTCATGACATTCATGTATAGATTGTGGTTGTTAGATAGCCAAGGTTCGGATATTATAACATACATTTAATCAAAGAGACCCTCGTTATTAGAAATGAAAATATTTTCTATATGGATATAATTCGAGTAAGCAAGGCATGGATATGACTACAAAATTATTTTCATAATTGAAAAATATAGTGGATGAGTGAAGTAAAGCGAGATTTAAAATGGTAACCTTTACTAGGTTAATCTAAACATCCAAACCAAGGTCCGTTCCATGAATGCGAGGTAAAATCATGTCTTTTAAAAAATTAAGAATTATCCTCGGAATCTACATGATCAAGTTATCTATCATTGTATGACAAATGTTATTATTTTAAATGAATATCTCAATCAAACAAAGAAAATCTTAAAAGTTTAAGTATGTTTAAAGTGATGTTATTCTTTTATTATGAGAGATGTTATATGAATGATTAGGTTTAACAATTTATGGATTATGGTTGATTATTGTTGTTTATCTTCATCATATTTAAACATTGATGACTATGTTTTATTTATGAATTACTAAGGTTAATTCTTATATGAATATGGCTGAATATGATTTAACTATGATTGATTATCTTTTGACCAAATTTAGATTATGTTCAACTACTGTTGAATATTATTGACTATAGTTGATCATGATTTTAATACATTTTAACTATGGTTGAATATCTCAATCCAACAAAAAAAATCTTAAAAGTCTAAGTGTGTTTAACGATTTTTTTTTTGTTATGAGAGATGTTATATTTTGACTATGAGTGATTGCTTAACAATTTATGGATTATGGTTGACTATAGTTGTTCATGTAAACCGTGTTTAAACATTGTTGACTATGTTTTGACTATGAATAGCTATGGTTAATTCTTGTATGACTATAGTTGAACATGGTTTAAAACTATGATTGACCATCTTTTGACCATATTTCGATTATGTTCAACCAATGCTCAATATTATTGACTATAGTTGATCATGGTTTTAATACTATTTAACTATGGTTGAACATATTTTTACAGTGGTTTGTCTATAGTTAGTGGTGAATTGATTTTGTTTTAGCATTGCAATGGTGTTTGTTGATGGTTAACCATGATTTGACTATGGTTAACCCTATCCATCCACTATAGGTCTCCACGGTCAACCATGGCAATCCATTATGCTTCAAATATAGTTCATTATGGTTCACTATAGGTCACATATAGATAGACCATGATGGTGGTGAAGTAAGGTTCCCATGGTAGTTATGTTGACTATTGCTGACTATGATGCCCATATTGACTATAGTTGACCATGTCAACAATAATCAACCATAATTAGCATATGTTAATGCAAAAATTAATTTATAATTAAGACATTATAAATGTGTAAATTAATATACTAGTATATGTCATTAATGTTATATTAAATTGTTATTAAGTATTAAATATTAATATTTTAATTAATATATTAATGTATTAATTAATATTTCAATTGATTAAAACTTATTAATTTAAACAATATACATCATTTACTTCATAATTATTAATAATTAAATTAAATTTAAAATTTTTTATTGACAATAAAACCTTAATGTTGAATCTTTTTCATCATAATTAAATTTATGAGATATCGTACAATAAATAAATATTTTAATATTCACTTCCATATGCAAATATTTTGTGAGAATTTTCACCATCTAAATAATTTATTTAATTAATTCAAAATTTAATTAATTCAAAAGTTTTAACATTCAAAATTTAAATTCTACACAATGAACTTAGACACACAAATTGTCTTTTTTTTTTTAATTAAATTGAATACTGCACAAAAACACTCTCCCATACAAATGAAGAATATTGCAAGAAATTAATTTACCACCAAGCTTACTTAAAACAATCTCTCATATATGCGCTAAATGCAGGTATTCCATACAAATTAATCAAATCTGGTAAGAGTGGAAGATGAAGTAAAACTTTCATCATCAACGAACTCTTATACAGACAAATTGCGAATTTTGTGATTAAATTGAATATTACCCAACAGCAATATCTAATGCAAATGAAGAATATTGCAGGAAATTAATTTACCTGCAAGCTTGCTTAAAAGAATCTCTCATTTGTGAACTAAATGTAGGTATTCCATACAAATTGCTCAAATCTTATAAGAGTGGAAGATGAGTATAACTTAAAATCGTCATCGACGAACTTGTATACATAAATTATGAACATATATTTCGTTGTGGCACTAAAAATGCAAGAAGCATGTCAAGACTAATGTAATATATAATCATATTCAGGGGGAGTTTAATATTTAAAAAGTAGAGAGCCTTTACTGCAATTGAAAACTGCATAGCAGATCTTCATTTGAAACCTTATTCTAAAAATATAAAAAATCCAAAACGCTATTCGAAATGAAACCCTAATGTTCAAAATTCCTTCACCGTAACTCAACTTATGACAGGGTTATGACATTAGTAACTCAACTTATGGCAGGATTATGACATTAATAACGCAATAGACAAAGCTTTTGCATTCACTTCGATTATTAGGAGCAAGATTGATATTTTGTCAAAAAAAATATGACCATCGAGATAATTTATCTAATTAATTGAAAGGTTCTAACATTGAAAATCTAAAGTCTACACAATGTACTTATACAGACAAATTACTAGTTTTGTAATTAAATTAATTCTACCCAGCAACACCATCTAATGCAAACGAAGAATATTGCAGTAAATTAACTTACCAGCAAGTGTGCTTAAAGCGATCTGTCGTATGCACACTAAATGCAGGTTTTCCATGCAAATTAAAGAAGCGTTGAAACAATGGAACGGTCAAATAAAACTTAAAATCATCATCACTTAACGGTGAACTTTAAACATATATTTCATTGTGGAGTTAAAATGGCAGAAGCATTTCAATACTAATGTAATATATAAACCTATTGACGGAGAGTTTAATATTTAAAAAATAGAAAACCGTTATTTTAATTGAAAACTACACGGCAAGAGCAGATATGCATTTGTATTTTGCAGAACTTTGTTATTGTGGTCAATAAATGATATATGTAATGATATTTGTATTTTGCAGAACTTTTGCAGAATTTCGAATCTTCGGATGCGTTAAAACCAGTAAGAGACGGAGAGAAGAAGGGTGCTTTTCCATCTGAGAAAAGCGGCGTTATTTTGAATATGGAGCTGAAATCCTTCAGATTGATAATGGAGTGTAAGAGGCAGTCGATCCTGCGAAAGACCAAATTCATTGAGAGGAGGATCGTGAAGCTATATTTTTCGTGATTTCCATCCAATGTTCGAATTTCTGATAACGATCGTTCATGCCGGGTTTTTCTAGGCCCATGATGTTGGTTTTTTTGAAACGCGCATGTTTCGAAATGTAACGTAGAAGTTCAGAAAGTAATGTAACGCAGATACTTGAGAAAGTAATCAATGCAGCCATGTATTTTTTTTTTTCTTCATTTTCTCTAATACTTCTACGTATAAAGGCACACCTTCCATAATCATTGCAGCCATGTATTTTTTATTTTTTATTTTATTTTTTCTAATACTTCTACGTTGTGTCACGTAGAATTCTTTTTTAATCCTGTTTTGAAAAAAATAATTTATGTAGGGTTTAAATATCGGATTTAGAGATACAAGAGAGTTATTGCTTAGAAATTTGTTCGTTGATTTAGAGAAGATTACTAGTTACATCTTTAATTGTAACTCATAGGATTAGAATTTCTAACTAACAAAAAGATTAATCTAGTTATTATGAATAAGAGGATGTTTATAGGTATAATTAAATAACAAATTATATTAAAAAATATATTTAAAATATATTTTTTAACTTAGAGATTATTAAAAAGATATTTAGGTAAGTTCTCTAACTAGAAATGGTATTGCCTTAAATATTGTGTTAGGTTATATAAAGAAAGGTTGTAGCTGCTAATACTAGACTTTAGATGGAATAAGCATTGACTAGTCTGTAATCAAGTTGAAATAGATAGTTAATAATTTATTCATATCAATCATAGTAATATTTAGTCATTAATAATTAAATATGTAAAATTCAAATTCAAATAATTATGGTTTTCATAACTATACAACACTTAGATGTCTCTATATAACTTGAAACAATTTGGAATTTCTATATAACTTGAGAGAATTTGGAATCCCTAATTTAGGAATTGCACTCAATCAATTATTGATAATATATTTTAGTAATAAGGTAAAGGTTGGTAATAATGATTTAAAGGTAGAGTCTAAATGTTTTATGTTTTTGTATTTTTTTTTAATATCATGATATAATTTTTGGTTAGGTTGGAATTTTTCATTTCTTAAATCATAATTTCTAATGTATAAATAGATCTGGTGCCTTGAAAGATTCTAGATCTACTAGAATTTTGGGACAAGTCTTGTTAAAATGCATTTTTAACTATATCTTTAGCTATTTAAATTGTATTCAACACACCATGATATATTCTTTCTAATTAATAAAGAAATATGTTATATATATAAAATTAATTTAAGAAAACACTATTAATCATAAGCCATATAGTATGTTATTGTAAGCCATAAGGAAGCACTACTCAGAGGATATATATATGTGTGTGTGTGTGTGTGGATGGAATGTAAACACATTCACTCTTGAAGCCACAACAAATATTATTCAGTACGTTTTATAGAAAAAAAAAATTCCATTAACCTCTTTGTAAGTATATAAGGCTTTAATATATAAGCTATTTATATATAGATCATATGCTAAAATTATTTTTTATTCAAGTAAAAATTAGTATTATATATTTTTTCTTAAGATGAGAAACTTTATATTAATCATTTCAAAAGACATATATGATAGTAATTATTGAAATTCCATTAGGGAAACAAGGCTAGTAGAATAGATATAAGGCATTCATGAGAATTAGTAAATAAATGATTACGCAATTGTAATAAAGCAGAACATGACTATCATTATTTGAAAAATTGTTGTGGCCTAGTATGATACTTAGTATGATGCTTGGTTTGATGAAGAAATAAATTTCTCATAAGCATGTCAAAGAAAAGGTTGAACCTATAAAATCAATGGGGATGGCTTCTAGAATATCATTTTCCTCCTCTAGTGTTGGGAAGTTTATGCCTATAATAGTTTTAGGTAGGAGAGAGAATGGAGATCCAATTTCATGATGTCAACCGAAGTGGCATCTATGACTAATATAATCTTGTGATGATCCGCACTTCCTTCTATGAAAAACTTCCCCATAATTATTTTAAAAGGGTCTATTTTGTACAAATATTTGGTGGTGTGGCTATGCATTCTACTAATATCTAGGACCTAGTGTTCCACATTTTCTTCTATATCATTATCGTGTATAAAAAATCACAACACTCTAGTGTCTACTTCTACAACATTAATCTCATCTTTTTTTTTAGGGGTGTGTGATCCTAGAATGGTACTACAAAGTCCTCAACACCATGTTAGGATCATAATTGTGGATAACTACAATGACATTGATGACCTCAATGAATGGATAAAGAACCAACGTGAGGAAAAAATAGTGAAAAGGGTAGGACACATATTTAATGATCGTATTGATTGAGCTAGAGAGGGCACAGTGAAAATTAAATTACTTAGTGCATTAGGGAAATAAGATAGAGAAAACCAAAGAGGATGGAAAGTGGAAAATTGAAATGATAAAATTCTTAGGAGATGAGATACTAAGAAATAAAGAAAGGAGGTTTCCATAGCCACACAATCAATGAAGGCCCAACATAGAAACAAAATGTAGAGAAATGCACTAGACAAGTATTGCACAATAGAATTACCCAAAGAAGAGAGTAAATATGATGACAAGATGAAATACTACTCTTCTTAACCAACAATAAAACCTACCATATCCATATTAATCATGCATAAATGATGTGATGAGAGTCATTTACAATAATGGATAGAAGAAAATGGAAACTAGAATCGTGTGGGATTAAGGTTAAAAAAATTCCCATTTATCTATGTTAAAATGTGCATGCCATGTTGTTGATGAAAGGTTACCAACTACTCAATTGATGGGAAGAGTACAACTAGTTGATGGAGTGGAAGTGGCATCATTACACAAACATCTAAGTTAAAATGTGCATGTCATGGTGTTTATGAAAGGTTACCAACTACTCAATTGATGGGAAGAGTAGAACTAGTCGATGGAGTGGAAGTCGCATCATTACGCAAACATGTGTTGTGTACAACATATAACCTATTTGAGAAAAAATAAATAATATATTAAATGATTTGTGTAAATCCATTATTTTTCTCCACTAAAATTATAAATGTTCATATAATTTTATATTGCATGATATTTATTTAGAAACTACACACAATGAAATTAGAAATAAAAAAAGTTCACTAAAATCAATATAATTAGAATTAACATTGTTTATTTAAGCAAAATTAGCTCATTGCAACATTATAATAAAAATAGAAAATGAATTTCTCACTCCATATTTTCCCATTTAGAGTATATATTTAGTTGTGAATGATTTTTTCTGACTAAAAATTATAAAATTTTATATAAAATCATTTTTTGAAATGCCATGTTAGAGAGATTAACAAATGCATTATAGATTTTCATAATTTCTATGGTACCATGAATTTTTTTTATAAATTTTAATGTAATGTATTAATATTTTGAAAGAAAATGATTATGGGCACACCTTTTATACCATGGATTTAATATGCTTTGTGATGAAAAGATAATATCAAACTTTAATTTCATGGTCAATCTCACCACTTCAGCATTTTATGATGGAAAATATAAAAATTTTAAGTAAGATTTATCACATGAAATACCATGGATGAATACGAATTTGGCATTGAGGTTTTGGTTCATGGCGATGGCTTCTAGGTTTTCTACATCAAGGCCCTGTGACGTCGTCCTGTCTTTTCTACTTTCGCCCAGCCCTGCTGTGACTATTACCCCGACGCCTTCGATCCCATGGAGGCTCTCCTTAGAAATAAGATACTGGTTTCTCAACATTCAGTCAGTTTCCCACGGCACCACCAAGTCCTTGGCCCTCCTCACCGTGGACTCACAAGCTCTGCGCAGGGTTTTGCAGGATGGGACTGTTCGGATCACTGTCTCCCTGCTTTCGTTTCGCGGTGCGACAGCTCGGCTGAGCTACTTAGCCACCTCTTCACTTGGCCGCCGACATTGTGACCTCTACAGTTTATTTTGTAGGTTTCTTCCCAATGTTGGCCCCGTACGCTACGTCCGAAGGCAAAGTTTAGATGGCTATGGTCAGGGGTTGGGTATGCAACCCTGCGACTCCTCTGAAATAGCCCCAGCTTTTACCAATAACAGCTTGGATCCTCATTGAATCCAGTCCAAAAATTTTCAAATACAGGTATCTCTTCCAATGGGCAAAACCCTGCTCCTTTGGTTACAGTCTTATTTTATGGGGATGCTCCTCTCTAAGGCCCTTGAATAGAAACTGAGGATCCCTTCTTCTTGTTTTAGGCTCCTTTATGTTGGTAAGCAACTTGTTGATAATCTTCCTCTGACTTTTTACAATATAGAAAGGAATGCCACAGTGATTCTATCTTATAGACTAAGGGGAGGCGCAGCAGGGTAGTCCTCTACACCTAAGGGATTTTCCTACAAGGAGGTTGTCAAGGCTCCCACTTCTCCTCCTTCTGCCCCTGCCCTGAAGGCTCCCAAGCCTTTCTTGGTATACAAATTGGAAGAAGTTCCTTCAGCAGAAATAACCCACCCAGACTTGGCTAGGGTGCACCATTTCTATGAAGAAGATGCCCTCATTTGCAGATTCAATGGTCTCTGGCCGCGTTCAGAAGATCTTTACAGTTGGGTTCATACCACTTGGAAAAAACACTGCAAGATTATTTTGTGCTCCAAGGGTTTTTTCCATTGTCATTCTAGCTGATAGTAAGGATTATCAGACTACCCCCACAATTGGTCCCTATTTCTGGGATAAGGCGGGGCTTTTCTTAACCCCCTAGTTCCCAGACTTCGATCCCTCCACGACAGTCATCACCAAACTCCCGATCTAGGTTCGGCTTCCTAAACTGCCTACTCACCTTTGGCATTGTATGGTCTCGAAGCTATTGGGAATACTCTAGCTCGTTTCCTTGCCACATATCCCTCAAGGGGCTTAAAGGGTATCTACACCTATGGTAGAATATGTGCAAAAATTGATATCAGCAAAGGACTTTCGGACCATATCATTCTCAAATTTGGGGATTTCTCTTGGCCTCAGCCTCTTGGCTATGAGAATACAACTTTTCGCTGTCACCACTGCCATCAGACCGGGCATCTTCAGAACTCATGTGCTCAGTTTCTAGCCAGTTATAAATCTGGCAAACGCAAAACAAAAAATAAAATATGGAAACCTGTTGACCCTCCTCCCTTGGAGGATCTTGATTCCAGCATCTCATAAGAGGAAGGAAGTGATTCAGATGAAGAGAATGCAACTCAACAACAACCATCTCCCTCCGATGTCCCTGACAGGCCCCCTATCTCCTCGGCTGTTCAGAAACGCCCGCATATCTCCAGATCTTCCGATTCAGACAAAGATGCTCCTCCTAGGAGTCGTAGTGATCTGCAAGTGGTCTCCATCCCCCCAGGCCCTGATGGTTGGGTCAAAGTGATCAACAAGAAAGGGAAAAAGTTTCACATCGCAAAATCAACCCCTTCTGGTTAGGCCTTGAGTCTTTCCTCCTGATTGATCTTGTTTCTCTTTTCCTGCTTCGTGTAGCCTATTTTTCTATTTCTGCGAGCCCACGGTCCATCTGCATGTCACCGTTTGTCTCTGCTGGTTGGCTGCCTTCTACTATCAGCGACTCTTCCTGCCCTGTATAGCTTGGCTCTATTTTTTCAATTCTCTCTAAGTTGGTTCCTCTTGTTATGTCTGGGAATCATGGTTTTCCGGTGCTCTTTTACCAACATAACCCTTTGTAATTTTATGTAAATTTGATGCTTTTAATAAAACTACTGACTTACAAAAAAGAAATACCATGGATGAATGACATGGGTCACCCAATACCATGTAATCCAAAATTATTTATTTCTTAACTGTTAAATGTGGCTCATCACCTCAAATACTATGGAAGAATGCCATGGGAAAATGTGATTCCAAATTTCTCTCCCCTAATTAAAAGTAATTTTTTCTTGCACCATAGTCCCTCGAAGTGTTTCTTGCACAATTATAACACCTATATCAATCCTTAAACTATTTTCTTAAAATAATTATGCATTTAATTTTAAATGGGATTAACAAGTAAAGTTAATCCAGTAATGAACATGATTTATTTCTTTTTGAATAAAGAATTATTTATGGTATGGTTTCCATAAAAAAAGATGTTAAAGATTTATGAGATTCTAGAGTTGTTAGGAAAAAGCATTCAAGACAGTTACCTTTTCCTCTAAGGATAAATAAGAAACCTCGGTGAGGAAAAGGGGTTCTATGAAGGAAGAGAAGAGTCAGAAGGCTTGAGGGTGAGAGTAATCAAGATATGGTTAGAGCCAGTGGAATTACACAAGATGAATATGGAGGAGAAGATTGAGCAGAGGGTCTTGAGGTCTACTCCAGTAATACTGCTATCTAATTCCTACTCTAGTTTGGAGCACGGGGGGAGTTGAGGATTTAATTTCCTCTCTCATGGTTGGGAGGCTATCATCATCTTGATAAAGTGATATAAGTAACTTAAATTGGTGTTAAGAAAGAGAGAAGTTTCTTGATGTGATTATTAGTTAGATAAATGGCTAGTCTCCGTAATTGTGAAATTAATAACATTATATCATAACTGTGCATTATGCTAGTTCAATAAAATAAAAGAATTGTATATAGCAGAGAAATATTTTGTTTAATTCAGTCACAACAAGACATTTTATTTTCTAAATGCAGTGTTTGAATGTACTGATTGAGGAAAGGACATCTGCATATGTGTAGAAGTAAATATAAGGAAGTAAACACAAACAATATGGTAGAACTAGAACAGAGTATTGAAATGAATCTTAGTATATCTAGGGATGGAACCCCATATTGTACAGTTTGTCCTCTCTTCTACAGTAGTATTATGCATGAAATACAGGTTTACAAAAAGATAACCCAGATAGAATGAAGGTCCCGACATCAACCGCTATGCAGAAACACATATTATCATCTATAAAAAAAGAACAGATTGAGAAAAAAACTATTTACTATATGGAATTATCTAACAGTTTGGTATTGTAAATAACAGACCCTTTCAAGGGTAGCATATAGAGCATATGAAATAAAAAAACTATCAAATAAAATATAATTGTAGTTACTCTGTTATTAAGAAAGAAACACATAAGTAGTCCACTATATTGACAAAGGAAATAAAGACAACATGCATGTACTCTCACCGACAAAAATAAATAAGAGTATATCAGAATAATCCTTTCTGCTATAAGAAATCGGTAAATTTTGAGTATTCAACTAAACCAAAGCCATGGAAAACACCAAAAAATGTAATATTTGAATTAAAGAATGAACAACTGTCATTTATAAGAAAAAACGGAAAATAAACATTAACATCTCATTTCTCAAATCCTTGTACATCTTGTATAAAACAAAATTAAATTAATAGAGATGAGAAGTACTCTAAAACATGAAGTCTGTAAATTCCTTGCGAGTAATAATGGTATATTAATTTCATAGTAGAAATAAATCCAAATTTATAAAATATAATGACACATCAAACGAGCTCGAGACTGGGAAATTAACTGCTAATAAACTGTGATAGATACTTAAAGGCTTCAAAAATAATATAACATAGTAAGCCACCAAATTATCCCCTCACAACAATTTATGGTTTCAAGCTATAAAGAGGAGGGAAAAAGTTCATGACAGAACCCTCCTATAGATCCAGAAGTACCTAGAAAGGGAAATCATGAAAACTATCAACTGTGAAGAAGAGCACACACAGAGGAAGTAATCTCATATCCACAAGGCACTGGATTACAGATTACCTGAACACATAAAGTTGGTTTATGGTTTGCAAAAAAATCCATAAAGATAAACAAAAGGGGTTTATAAATATGTAGTGAATCGACAAAAAAAATAATAAAACTCACCTTAGGACTGAAGGAAAATTCGGTGCCAAGAGCCTGAGATAGAAAAAGGGAACTTACTCAATAAATAAAGAAAAATCAGAAATTAGAAGAGAATGTTCATTACACTTATTTAGCAAAGAATCGAACTGACATTGTTTACCTATAATGACCACGCCATAGAAAGACATCCAAACCCTTCTTTCAAAGTGATGTTGAAACCTTCTGTCTAGCAGCAGACTTTGAAATTAAAAGAACTTGCCAATTTTCTTCCATGTACAGGAAACCATTAACCAATAAACCTCCATTGCACACCTACATTATGTTTTAAACCACGAATATGAGGGAAATACAAGAAATTATGAAGAATGGAGGCTACAGAGTGAACCATTTCATAATACCTGAACTGGCATTGAATGAAGAATGGAGGCAGCACATTAAGCCATAGGCTTGCAAAGCTAGAGAAGCTCTTGCACCGTCATAAATGGGAAGAGGTTAGGGTTGAGGGGGTAGGTCAATACCCTAACCCAACCAGATTATCTCACAGTCATCAATGACTTAGGAGATCCAACGGTGGTGAGTGATGCAGGTGTCAACCTAAATATTGCATAGGACTATGAGAAATACCGAGCAGAGGTAAGGTGGGTGTACAACTTGGTACTCAAAAATTTAATTATGAACCAAGTTATAAATAACGATTTAATTTATTATAAATCCCAATCAAAACAAACATCATTGAATTCCAATATGGTGGTATACAGTACACTAATCATTGAGACTAATATTGGTATTTGGTACCACGGTGGGGAAAAATTAATTCACAAGTAATGTTTTTTATGGTGCTCATAACAGTATTGATCTGATTATAGTATAGGCTAGGATGAAGGGTAAAAATTATGGGGTTAACCAATTATATTATCATGTTTATAGAATTTATTATCATCATGTAATACTCAAGTGTTTAATATTGTTAATATATGGTATTAAGAGAAATAAAATTATATAGTAGTAAAAAATAAAAAATTCTATTGTATGGATGAATGTCACAAGTGGTATCAGAGCTGTATTCACACATAGGGACCGAGATGGGTCACATGAATAACAATTGTTGTGTGTAAAATTGTGCACAAAAATTAAGAAGGATACAATGAGAAGGATTTCAACACACTAAGTACCCAGAACTACTGGGGAACCTCATCCCCAACCTAATCTTGAGATGAACATAGAAATGTGGGTGCAGCTAAGAATGGATCAACATCCAAAAGCCAATAGATTACTTGAAGAACAACAATGAAAAACGAGGATATAGCTGGATACGGTGCAAAAATTGCAGGAAGAAATGGTTCGAGTAAGAAGCGATAATTAGAGGTTGATACGAGAGCAAGAGAGAATTCTTAAAATCCTCTCAGATAGGCAGAATCAAGGGACAACTCAACCAAGCCCTGAAAGGGATACCTGAGAAGAGAGTGAAAAATGATGAGAGGCTAATGACAAGACAAAAGGAATTCATACACAACGAAGCAATAAAAAAAGAATCTATAATGAAGGAGAGTCAGGGAATGTTTCATATCAACAAGAGATGAAAAAATGGAAAGTGGAACTGCAGGGTTAGTTCCAAAAAATAAAACCTCCTATATTTGATGGAGAGGTCGAAGAGATAGTAGAGGCATGGATAATTAACATGAACAAATATTTTCAAGTTTATGAATATAG
Source organism: Pinus albicaulis (assembly GCA_034641835.2). Lineage (NCBI taxonomy): Eukaryota > Viridiplantae > Streptophyta > Pinopsida > Pinales > Pinaceae > Pinus > Pinus albicaulis. The sequence continues at coordinate 935,729,444 of CM076572.1, read as the reverse complement.
AAGAAAACTCAAAGCTCGCTTGGTTATCTACCAACTGAGGGAAAAAACTACTTTGTGGTGGGACGAAGTAAAAAATGTTCTCGGTATTGAAGACCAGAATGTGATTTGGGACGAGTTCAAATAGTATTTCAAAGATAAGTATTTTTATGATGAAAAATCTCGATAATTTCATGATCTGAGAGTGGGAGAATTCTCAATGGAAGAATCCATAACTAATTTCACATCATTGCTAAGATATGTACCATACCTAAGAGACGAGAAGGAAAAATTTCAATGATTCCTGAGTAGATTTTCTGCTCACATGAAGTAAAGAATCGAACTTGTGAACCCAAATACTATGGAAGAAGTGATTTGAAAATCATGAATGTGCTATCAACAGTCCAAGGTAAAGGGGGAAGAATGTAGGACTTGGCTGCCAAAGAAAGAAAAGAAAAAAATTCAAATTTTAAGAGTAGCAGATCTAGAAATTTTAAAAATTCCGCAAGAAATTCAGAACATAGGTAGTATGGAAGAAATATGCAAAAGCCAAAATGGCCAACAAAGGAGTGACCCACAGAAGCTTATAGCACACCAGAGCATGGGTAGATAAAAAAACCACCTATGTAGTACTGGGGATGCAGTAAGGCATGTTATTATAATAATTTTCTTCATCGTGGGATAAGTGAAATAAAAACTAACCTACAAGAGGCTTCTATGGTGGGGGATGTTGCTCGAAACATACCAAGAATTAACACAAAACCTGAAGATCGGAAAGTAGATTATCAACCAACCATGATAGAACTTGAAGGTAAGCTATTTTCCCAAAAAAATTCTATTTTGGTTTACCCTAGTGCCAGTTTAAGCTATGTAAACCCCCAGATAGTTGAAAAGTGTAACTTGCAAAGCCAAAAATTTAAGATTCCATGGATAGTACAATTAGCCAATCGGGCAAAGAGAAGAGTTAATTCTAAAGTCTCAAATTGTCCCTTAGAATGTGGAAATAAGTAGAAAAAGGTTGAATTAAATATTCTACCCTTGGGTTCGTATGATATACTACTATGAATGGACTCGTTGGAGGGGCACTAGTCTCTAGTAGACTGTAAAGAGAAAATTATTTACTTCAAGGTTGAACATGGGACATGCCAGGAGTTGCAAGGAATCAAGAAACCACTGCAATTACATCCTATCATAGCATCTCATCTTGGTAAATGCATTAGAAATGGATGCCATATTTATGCTATCCAAGTGGGATTCTCTAATTCTAAGTTTAAGACCCCCATGCTGGAAAATATACCATTAGTACAAGACTTTATGGACGTGTTTCCAGAATGTATATCAGGGCTACATCCAAAGAGGGATATTGATTTCACGATTGAAATAATGCTGGGGATAGCACTGATGTCATGAGTACGATACCGAATGAGTGTACCTAAGTTGATAGAATTAAAAATGCAACTACAAGAATTACTGGGAAAGGGAGAGTCAGCAGAGAAGGATCCACAAACAGGTAAGAGAGTCAACAGAGAAGGATCCTGAATATCAAGTTTTATGGCAGCAAGCATACAAAGTAGAAAATCAGAAAAATCAATTATATTATAAGATTAACAGTGATAATATTTGAACTTTTAGAGGAAATATATACATCCCAAGATAGATGAGTTTTAAAGAGTTGATCTTGGATGCATATTATCGAAGTACTTATTCTGGACACACTGGGTACCAGAAAATGCCAAAAACAATTAGGAAAGATTTTTTTTGGCCTGGTATGTGGAAAAATATAGCTTAATACTTGACTAAATGTTTGGAATGACAATAGGTCAAGGTGGAGCATCAACATCTAGTAGGATTGTTGCAGCCTATACCTATACCAGAATGGAAATGGGAAGTCATATCATTGGGTTTTATTACTAGTCTACCTAGATCAAAAATATATAATGACTCTATAATGGTGGTCGTTGATCATCTGAGAAAACAAGCTCAATTTATTCTAGTACAATCCAATTACAAAAATGTGTAGATTGCAAACATTTTCATGAGGGAAGCATTTAGGTTGCATGGTATTCCGAAAACAGTCATCTCAAATCGAGATGTAAGGTTTACCTCAGCCTTTTGGAAGGCCATGTTCACTCGTCTGGGAACATAGATCCAATATCATCCATAGATGGATGGACAAACTCAGTGGATGAATAAAATCTTAGAAGACATGTTGCACATGTATGTGATGCAACAACCCGTGAAGTGGGAAGAATATTTACATGTAGTAGAATTGGCATACAACAATGGATATCAGGAATCCCTTAAGATGAACCCCTTTGAGGCCTTATATGGGAGACAGTGTCAAATGCCCATTAACTGGAGCAGTCCGAAAACCAAACTAATGCTTGGTATGGAAATGTTGGCTGAAATGAAACAAGAATTAAGGAAGATTCAATAAAATCTAAAAGCTGCCCAAGACTAGCAGAAGGTTTATGCAGACTGAAAGAGGACATATCAAGAGTTTAAGGTGGGTGATCATGTTTATCTAGGAATTAAACCCAAGAAAAGAAACTTAAGGTGGAATTCATGTGCCAAGTTGGCTCCCAGGTTGTATGGACCTTTCTAGATCTTGGAAAGAGTAGGACTGGTGGCCTATTGATTGGCATTACCAAGTCACATATGGGTGCACAATGTGTTTCATGTATCAATATTGAAATGATATGTGCATGATCCAAAGCATGTAATACATTGCAAAACATTCAAGTCGGAATAAAATTGAGTACTAGACCTCTAAAGGAGGTAAATATTATTATAACTAACTTAAGAATTTGTTGGTTGCAGGTCGAACCAGATGACGATTTCTGGTAGAACCTAAATGTATTCTTGAGTGGAGAGAAATAATGCTTCGGAGGTGAGCCATCACCCAAGTTAAAGTGAATTGGAAGCACTTTGGCCCAGAGGAGGCTTCATGGGAAGATGAAGGATTTTTGTGTGAGGCATACCCATAACTATTTGCTGACATGGAATAGAACACCTATGAGAGTGTTTACATCTAGTGGGGGAAGATGTAACACCCAGATTAATCCTTAAACTATATTTTTAAAATAATTATACATTTAATTCTAAACAAGATTAACAAGTAAAGTTAATCTAGTAATGAACATGAATTTTTTTTTAATAAAGAATTATTTATGGTATGGTTCCATAAAAACTGATGGTAAATATTTCCAAGATTCCAGAGAAGTTAGGAAAAATTAGTTAAGAAAATTACCTTTTCCTCTGAGGATAAATAGGAAATACCACTCAGAAAAAGGGGTTCTATGAAGGAAGAGAAGGGCCAAAAGGCTTGAGGGTGAGAGTAATCCAAAGCTAGTTGGAGCCAGTGGAACTCTGCAACCTGAATCTGGAGGAGAAGATTAGACAAAGGGCCTTGAGGTATACTCCAGTAATACTGTTATCTAAGTCCTACTCTGGTGCGTAGCATGGGGGAAGTTGAGGATGTAATTTCCTCTCTTATGGTTGGAAGGCTATCATCAGCTGGATAAAGTGAGATAAGTAACTTAACTTGGTTTTAAGAAAGACATAAGTGTATTGATTTTATTATTAGTTAGACAAATGGCTTGTCTCTTTAACTATGAAATTTATAATAGTATATGATACATGTGTATTATATTAGTTAAATAGAATAAAAGGATTGTATATAACAAAGAAATAATTTATTTAATTCGGTCATTGTAAGACAATTTATTTTATATATACAATGTTTGAATGTATGGATTGAGGAAAGGAGATCTGTATATGTGTAGAATTAAATCTAAGGAAGTTAACAAAAATGATATGGTAGAACCATAACAGAGTATTGAAAGGATTGTTAGTCTATCCAAGGGTCGAACCCCAGATTGTACAGTTCTTCCTCTCTTCTACAATAGTACTATACATGGACGACAGGTTTACATAAAGCTAACCCATATATAATGATGGTCGGGACATTAACCCCTATGCAAAAAAAAATATTGTCATCTATAAAAAAATAACATGTTGAGCAAAAATATTTATTGATTATATGGAATTAGTTAACAGTTTGGTGCTGTAAATAATATACCCTTTCAAGGGTAGCATATATTGCATATGAAAGAAAAAATCCAACAAATAAAAGATAATTGTAGTTACTCTGTTATTAGGAAAGAAACACATAAATAGTCCACTATATCGACAAAGAAATAAATACAAGATACATGGACTCTGACTGACAAAAATAAATAAAAGTATATCAGAACAATCCTTTAAACTATAAGAACTAGATAAATGTTGAGTATTCAACTAAACTAAAGCCATTTAAAACCTACAAAAATGGAATATTTGAATGAAAGAATGAACAAAGATCATTTATAAGCCAAAATGAAAAATAAAATTAGCATCTCATTGCTTGAATCCTTGTACAACTTCTGTAAAACAAAATTTAATTAACCAAGCTAAGAATTTCTCTAAAACACAAAGTCTATAAATTAATAGTGAGAAAAACGTATAAATTATACAATATGCATGTATATCTTGGATTCACCCGATCCAACAATATGCCAGAGTTAAATACTGAATAACTTCTACAAATCTGTGCGGAATTAAAAACACAATCACCAATTACATAAGCATGAAGAAAGATCAATCGCACACAACAAAGATAATCTCACGGGGAAGGCTTACAGCTAAAAACCCCACTATCTTCTATTGTATATTATATCATGGAACATGAAAAAATTACATAAAAAACTCTACTCACAAGAGCTCTCCGTACATTAGCTAATTGTCTCTCACTGTCTTACAAAAATTGGAAAATCCCTTGCACACTTTACTATCTCGAGACAACCTGCCTCCATTGCACAATCCCTGGTGGTAAAGAACCCTAAATAATGGATGCCTTGCCTGCGTAAATATCATTGGATCATCCAATGTGTGTGTGCTTGCAAGTGTGCAAGTGGATAATGTCACAACTGATAGTTATCTTCCCTTTCACCTACTACTCAACTGGGTCTCCACTGGATCTGACATGCATGCAATTGATAATAGTAAAAACGTTAGTTGCATGTGAGATCACTGCATGTGAATTAATTAATATTTAATTCACTTGATCTCTCACTAGTGTATCTGCAGTTACAACTAGCACAACCGACTTTAACTCACTTAACTGAGTTAAATGGATTTACAACTTGCATTAACTAATGCACCACTACACTTCCAACTCTGTTACAACTAGAATCACTCAGTTACAACTAATGTCACTCTACATGTCCCACCAACCGACCTCTTAACTCGAAATTCACTTAACTAACTGAATTTCCACTTTAGTTAACTATTTTCAAGTCCACATTGAGAATAAATTATAGTTTAATTTCCATCTAAATTAAGGGATAGTAAAAATAGACATGCACCTAAAAATAGACATTCACCTAAAAATAGCCTGTGTGGGCCCCGCCCTAGTGTAGGTGCTTAATTTTCACTAGGATCATGGATGTTGTTTCTGGATGCCAATTTCACTGTTTCTTGTCAGAAACTTCAATGCTCGCTCTCAACAAGAAAGTAATTTCCTTGCATGCAACATGTAACTCCATGCATGCGACATGAAACTCCATGCATGCGACATGAAACTCCATGCATGTGACATGAAACCCTTGCATGTGACATTAAACTCCAAGAATGCGACATGAAACTCATGCATGCAACACTTCTCTAGTGTTTCTTGCACATCCAACTCTTGCATGCAACACTTTGCTAGTGTTTATTGCACATGCAACCTT